>OX387917.1:10379176-11579176 GCA_947578465.1 Thera obeliscata
TAACGCTTTTATTAGCTTCACCTGTATGTATGTATGTATGTAACTGACCTCTTTGAGCTCCATTTTGTCCTACTTTGAACGATCAGATTTGATTCAAACTTTGCACACCTGTCAAAGGTCGATGACAATGCAATAATATGAAAAAAAAAAGAAAAAAAAAACTAAAAAGTAAAAAAAATATAGTTTAAAAAAACTAAAAAAAGATGCAAGTGCGAGTCGGACTCGCTCATGAAGGGTTCCGTAGCATCAAGTAACATAATATAATAAAGGTTCTTGTAGTTCGTCGAAGGGTAAATAGTGGTTTACGGTTTATGACGTATAAAAAAAACTACTGACTAGATCTCGTTCAAACCAAATATCGTTGAAAGTTTGCATAGTAATGTACAACATATATTTTTTTTAGTTTTATCATTCTCTTATTTTAGAAGTTAGAGGGGGGGGACCAACTTTTTTCCACTTTGGAAGTTTCTCTCGTGCAAACTATTCAGTTTAGAAACAAACGATATTAAAAACCTCAACATCATTTTGAAGACCTATTCATAGATACCCCACACGTATGGGTTTGATGAAAAAAAAATTTTTGAATTTCAGTTTCAAGTATGGGGACCCCCAAAATTAATAGTTTTTTTCTATTTTTATTTAAAAATCTTAATGCGTTCACAGAATACATCTACTCGCCAAGTTTCATCAGTCTAGCTCTTACGGTTTCGGAGAAAAATGGCTGTGACACGGCCGGACAGACAGACAGACATGACGAATCTATAAGGGTTCCGTTTTTGCCATTTGGCTACGGAACCTAAAAAAACAGTTTTATTCTTAACTTTTTAGTTCAATTAGTTATAAAAGCGTTTTTTTTTAGTTTTTTAAACTATAATTTTTTCAAGGCTTGGTTGGAATCAGGAGTTGCCTATAATTTACTTTATTTTTCCTTTTTGGTATTTTCCATTTGTTTTTCCTTTCTAAAATTACAGATATTTTTCCACGATAAACTATTCTGGCTATATTAAGGCCTGCGCACACCTAGGCCGCTGGCGAACGCGATCAGTTAAACGCTGTCAAATTTGACAGCGATATTTGACAGCGTTTCATTGATCGCGGTCGCCAGCGGCCTATATAGGTGTGCGCAGGTCTTTAATATAACTCTTCGCCGTTTGATGGTTTCCATGATTATGTTTTTGCTATGCGTGTTTTGCCAAGAAATGGGCCACATTAATTGCGTTTTCCGTGTCAGTCCAATCTTCAGCGTGCAGGTGTTAGGGCACTCTGGGCAAGACAACAGACGAGTCATAGTTTGTGGGGCTCCGCAATTGTAATCCAAGTGGTGGGGATTATTATTACTTATTAGTTATTAGTACTTGAGTTTAGCTTAGATTAAAAGACCATGAAGAACATCAACACAAACGGGACTCTAACTCTCTAATAAAATAAATAAATATTGTGAACAATTCACACAACACAATCTAGGCCCAAACTTGTACTATGGGAACCAGATAGCTGATATAATACCTATAGATGTACATTATTTATTTGATATAACTTTTGAAACTATCATGGTTTTAAACACTATTTTTATGAAACAACGGGATATTTACCATGATCAAATTTTGTTGAGTTTACTTCCGGTACACGGTTGAACCGTGATCATGGTGCATGCAACTGTGCCGAAATATCGGAAGTAAACTCAACTAAATTTAATCATGGTAAATATCCCGTTGTTTTATAAAAATATTATATATTTATTTTATTTATTTATTTACGACCTACGGCGCAGAAGGCATAGCTTCTACGAATTGAGCTGAGAGGCCAGCAAAAAAATAAAATTAGTCTTTTATTGTTTAATTAAGAACCTCCTCCTTTTTTATTTTAAATCGGTTAAAAATTGGCTTTTAATTTTGCAAAGGTAAAATCCTCACAGACAACACCAAATGTTTTTGATACCTGACCCAAAAAAACAACCGAATTGAGTACCTCCTTATTTGAAGTCAGTTAAAAGGAAAAGATTTCTCATTTCATTGCTCAGTATTTTTTTGTAAAAACCTTTTGAAATCCCATACCTGTTTGTAGTAAAGTTGTTTGTGTCCTTATATCGTAGAGCTAATCTGCCTATTTGGATATCAAAGGAAATAGAGCCTATTGCTTTGAGGTATTTGTTGAATTGGACGATGGAAAATTTTCCTAATTTCCAAATGTTTGTCGAGTTTTGGTTGAGTGGGTGAATGTGGGTGGATGTGGGTGGATGTGACCGTCGCTTCAGGGGCCTTATTTGCTATTACATTGGAGATTCCGTGCCCAAAACGTGTGACTTCACAACGTGATCTAAACGCAAACGCGCCTTGGTGTGGAATCGAAAAATGGTATTCTGTATGCCATAAGACTAGTTGCCTATGCCCCACGTTTGATGTTTTGGTTATTTCACATGATTCGTTCAAAATCCGACGATTGCTAAGCCGATGTCACGTGACGCGCGTGGTTCGGCAATAGCGAATAACGGCCCAGTCCCTATTTATTAAACGTAACTAACCTAATTATTAAATGGTTAAAAGTTGATATTAGCTCTACCTACTGCGCCGTAGGTCTTGTGTTCGATCGCCCCCGATAACAAATATTTGTGTGGTGAACGCAGATGTTTGTTTTCTGTCTGGATTTTATGTATTTACAAAAAAATAATCAGCTATCCAAAGTATTATAGCAGATATCTGGTTCCCATAGTACAAGCTCTGCTTATTTAGGGGCTAGATAGTGTTGAGTTGACTGTCTAAAATATTTATTTTTATTCATTTATTATTAAACAAATATTTACAAAATGTACAAAATACACAAGCAACAGTTGAGCTATCTGCAGATCGTTACAAAAGATCTAGAGATAGCTCAACTGATCCAAATCAGTGCCAGACGGAAGCGTCCCTAAGACGCTGGCGGCATTGCCACGCTGAATAGCAATGCTTATACGCTGCGCCAGATACCCACCAGCTCTTGGGTATATTTATTATGATTTTAATTGTGGTGGAAGATGGTTAGGTATCCCTGAGTCTCCTGTGATTAGAGGAATTTGGACGGTATTGATGGAAGTGGGTGGTTATGGGAGGCAAAACTTTCGAAATCTATGTCTATATCCTTTTCTTCATTTTATTATAGATTTTTCTAAAGATTCTACATTTTGCTAAAGTGTTCCAGAATAGAATGAGCATTCTAGAATGTTGAACATTAGATTAGATTAAAATGATCAAACTTCAAGTAAAAGATATAAAAAAAATGCAGTTATTGTTTTTTTATAAATCAAGGGCTCTTTAACGACTTTTCCCTAACTTTCGTTGTTTCAGACTTGACCATCACCACCCTTCTCAAAAAACCACCCTGTATAGATCTGATAGATAAAGACATATTTTTACGTAATCCATGACGTCATCAATCACACGTCACAATTAAAGGATAGGGGCCTAATTCATGATGTAGCATGCGTAGATAAGCTGCTACTGTAGGCTACAAGCTCTGTCTGGTTCTGTCTCTGGCTCAGGTTTTGAGTCTGTGTGAGTTTTGACTAAATAAACCCTACGCGAAACGTCACACACACAGTAAAATACACTGGTGAGCACTCAAAAATACTCAAAACCAGAACCAGAGACAGAGCCAGACAGAGCTTGTGGTAGGGGTATATATTCGTAAGAAATTTTGGTAGGACTACTGAGAATTATTTAAGACGTAAGAGATCTATTAGATAAATATTACTAATATTTTTAGGAATGCTTGCTCGCAATGCTTGGGGCATAGTAGTAGGAGAGCTCTTTGTGTGGCTCGTCCGGGGAAGTACTACCACCATGCCTATTTCTGCAGTGAAGCAGCATTGCTGTGTTTCGGTTTGAAGGGTGTGCCAGTGAAACTTAAACTATAGCGAAGCACAATGGGCGGTTTTATCGCTATGAGCGATCTCTTCCAAACAACCTTTGTCCAATACACTGGTGAGCACTCACACAGACTCAAAACTAGAGCCAGAGACAGAGCCAGACGGAGCTTGTGGTAGGCCTACTGATATTTTAAACCTCGTCAATTATAACGAACTAAACTCATACACCCAAATTAGAACTGCCGGTAGACAAACCACTAGCGATTTGCAAGCTTTGGGTTAACTTATGTATGAAATTCATACTAAGCCCCTCGGTCGCAAAACAATAGGACCGCCAAGAGGCCTTAATGTATGCAAAGTTGGTGCCCAAACAGCTAAGCGATGATATCCAAGTGTCCGGCACCGGACAAAGCTGAATTAACATAACACCTTTAGCTAGAACCTCAGTTGTTAGTATGCTTTCTCAACTGAATTTAAAGAAAAAAATATATTTAAAACTTCATTAAAATTAAGAATATTTCTAATACTCCAAATTATTTACTTCATAATTATCAGGGCACGTCACTTAAATAAAATTATAAATAAATATTGAAGGCAACACCATCTAACTCGAAATTAATAATAAATACACAGCTATCTGATTCCCATAGTACAAGCTCTGCTTAGTTTGGGTTTTCTACAATATTAATAGATATTATTATTATATTTAACTAACATAGGATTTTGTTGGTTTACTTTTAATGAAGTGGCATGCTTCCGCATGGGGTCGTAGCTGTAAACGAGGGGTGATCCCACTGCTTTGTTAAGCTTCTTAGTTTCCTTCGCATTAATTGCTTTTCTAATCTGAAATCTAACATTCACTTTGCTACCTTTGTTAAAAACTTTACACATAAAGCAGCATTCAGACTACGCACTTACTCAAGATTCGACTCACAGACACTCATTCTACTCAAAAGAATAGAATAACTTTTTATTTGACATAGAAATTGTCTCAGAGACTACGGCATAGAAGATAATATTAAAATATAATACCAATAACTTTGTTTTTTTATACAACTATAGCTGATGGAATAAGCATTTCGGCCCACCTGATGTTAAGAGGTAACCATCGCCTTTAACAAAGCATTGCCTCGTAGGTGATTTTTCTCGTAGGTCTTTGTGAAAGGCTCGTCCATGCACAGGGAAGGGAAGTACTACCACGGGAAGGGAAGTAAAGTCTTCTTCTTCTTCTTAATGAATGGCATCTGTCCTTTTCGGATCAATTTTGCCAGTGTCGAGCTGTATAATGAGTTTAAATGTTGATAAATTACATAGATAAAATACTTTTCGTCAAGTCGTCAGTCATAAAGTCGGTTCTACCCTATTGGCTTTGGAAAAAAATGGCCGTTTTTTCCAAAATCATCTGAAACATTTTCGATCAAATCAGAATATCACTTAATACACTTTAATTCCAACTGCTAACACTTTGAGCTAAGAAAGTAATGTTGGTTAAAATACCACTGAAATTACACAACAGAACTCAAAATAACACCAGAAAAACAATTAAAATCAAAAACCTATGTGACTTCCCAAAATGACAGAAAACGAATCCAATCGGTTGTCCGTAAAGTCGGTTTACTGACGATAGTTGAACGTGACAACGTCATTAGAAATTACTGATGGTTGCATTTTTTAAAAGAAAATTTTAATTTTATTTGTTTGATATATATTTTGTATGGATAATAGAGAAGGAGGTAAATGGAAATCACAATTGAATTGATCATGTTACATTTTCACTGCACTTCATACTTGACGAAAACATGTAAATGTATTATTGTATAGCAGCTGTTACATCGCTCACTCAAGTAGGAGAGAGACAGATGTCGAACGCTGCCGAACGCGGAGGCCGATTGTGCCTCTTTGTCGCTCGTTCTGCGCTCTCACTTGCACTTCAAGCCTTAAATGGGACGCCTCAGAGCGAGGTAACGCCGCATGAGTCACGTTTTTTGTGCGTGCATCCGGCTCCATCGAATTATAGGTATAGGACGTTGTCACGTCAAAAACTTCTTAAACAGGTATGAGTAGGCAGTAAGTTTCAGCAATCACCAAAATAACAGACTGGAGGTCCACCATGCCATAAACCCGGAAGGTTTCAGCCAAACGTGATGTGATCAGGGGCTACTACATCAAGGGTATGACCGTCCATCACAATCGCCTAGGGAGCCTGTCACAATGACACGAGCAACGCTCGCATAAACGTCAATTGCTTGTCCTATACCAACGACTATGCACTTTCATCTGTAGGACTACCACAAGCACTGTCTAGCTCTGTCTCTGGCTCTGTTTTTGAGTCTATTTAGTCAACACTCACACAGACTCAAAGCCAGAGCCAGACAGAGCTTTAGTAGGCCTACTGAGCTAAGACTTCAAAGTTATCCTTGTGATTCAAAATGCATTGATTTTTTACTTAAACTCTGTTTCATGAAGATGCTTGCGGGAAGAAGAAAAAGATAAATTAAGCTTATTTTGTCTCATGCGGTAACAAGCATTAATAAAATGCAACTGAATTGAGAACCTACTTTTTTATTTGAAGTCTGTTTAAATAAAAGCTTCATGTCATTAATTTTCAGCGACGGTAATAGATATTCCGTTAGAGATTTTGGTAGGCACAGAGTAAATACTCAACGTGACAACGTCTTATAATTCGATGGAGCCAGATGCACGCACGAAAAAACGTGACTCATGCGGCGTTACCTCGATCTGAGGCGTTCCAAAGTGCAAGCGAGAGCGCGGAACGAGCGACAAAGAGGCACAATCGGCTTCCGCGTTCGGCAGCGTTCGACATCTGTCCCTCTCCTACTTGAGTGAGCGATGCGTCCGCGTGGACAGCTGTATGACGTTGTCATGTTCAACCTATCGTCAGTAAACCGACTTTACAGACAACCGATTTTTTTTTAATTATTTAGGTGGTATTTAAAGATGTTAGGAGGCACGGTAGATATTATCCTCTCAAATCTCTTGGTACCAAGTACCTACCTACATTTATCTAAATATATAAAACTCTTACGTTACTGACTGACTGACTGACTGACAATCAACGCACAGCCTAAACCGTAAGTCCTAGAAGCATGAAACTTAGACGGTGTGTTCGTTTTATAGCATAGGGGTGCACTAAGAAAGGAAATTGGAAAATTATTTCCCTAAGCGGAGAAAAAAAGGAAAAACTTTTATAAGGGAAATCAACGGGGCGTAACGGCTACGGGGCGAGCGAAGCCGTGGGCGGCCGCTAGTTTATTTTATAAAATACAGAGTTTCGTACACTTGCACATAAACAGCTTAGATAATACTCAAGATTCTTTGAGGTCTTCAGAGTCAAAGGTACGACATACATTTCACAGAGACATTGTAGAAGCTGGTATTTCAAACGTCGCTCATCGCTGCTAAAATACTAACTGGTTTCCTCACGGTGTTTTCATTCACCGATTTGCACAATTTTCCATATCTGAAGTCCGAATTCGGATTGTCAGACAGCACAGTGTAAAATAATTTAACATTTTCTATTCAATTCACTAAAACAACATGACATGACACATCAGACTAACACTATTGTTCGTTTTCAGTTTAGTCATTATTACACAATGAGACTAAATCTAGGTACAGGCAGCCACCAGTAGGCCTACCTTGAGCTCTGTCTGGCTCTGTCTCTGGCTCTGGTTATAAGTCTGTGTAAGTGTTGACTAAATAAATCCTACGTCGAAACCTCACACACCCAGTTTAATACAATGGTGAGCCAACTTTGGTTTTTGAGTCTGTTGTCACACAGACTCAAAAACCAAAGCCAGAGACAGAGCCAGACAGAGCTTGTGATAGGCCTACAGCTTTGCTGTGTTTCGGTTTGAACTTTGAATGGCGTGGGTGTCGGTGAAATTACTGGCACGTGAAGCTGAACATCTGTATGCCTCAAGTTGATGGACACGGGGCAGTGCATCGTAAGGCACGTTCCCGACATGCGTGACCTACGAAGCAATGCTTTGTTATAAGCGATGGTCATTATTTAACATAACATAAACTTGTTCTATCAGCTGATAGAACAAGCTTATGTTAAGTAATAACCATACAATATAGAAGTAGAGATTGTGGAAGAAGTAGCTTCTTACATCCATCTCTGGCTGCCAAAATTAGGTATCAGATACCCTAGCACCCTAGGGTATACCCTAGAGTGGAGCAATGAATACTGAACCCACACTAAACCGTGTCGGAAAAGGTGTTTTAGAAAAATGATACCTTCAAATCTCAAAGGCTTTCACCCGACGTATATTCATATTACTAAATTAAATGGAAATGAAAAATATATGAAGTTCTATATTTTGGGTAGGTATTACTTTCTAGTGCCTGAAAGATCAGCCAGACCGCAGCGAACAGTAGGCCTACCACAAGCTCTGTCTGGCTCTGTCTTTGGCTCTGGTTTTGAGTCTGTGTGAGTGCTCACCAGTGTATTATACTGTGTGTGTGACGTTTCGAAGTAGAATTTATTTAGTCCACACTCAGACTCAAAACCAGAGCCAGAGACAAAGCCAGACAGAGCTTGTGGTAGACCTACAGGTGCAAACTTCAATAGCGAACTGATACAAAAAGAAATATCCCCAAGTAAATAAATAGTTAAAACTCACCTAATCAGGGTTGAAGTCTTTATGGCACCGCCATTTCGTATTTCAATAAAATCCTGTCCATCCAAAGGTTGTCTGGAAGAGATCGCTCGTAGCGATAAGACCACCCACGTAATTGTGCTTCGCTATATATAGCGAAGTAAAATTACGTGGGTCTTATCAAGTACGAAAATATTAAATCTATAGATTTAATATTTTCGTGATGTCGTATTCTTGTGGTGTTACAATATCAACCTACAAGTTTTTTTTTAAATACTATACTTGCTACAAGACTGTGCTTCTATCATAAGTTACTTACCATCAGGTGAATTCGTGCTGAAACGTTTGCCTGTAACAAAAAAAATTCATTTGAATAACCACATTTTCAAACAATTTTTAATTAAAACACAAAGAGCAATGGAGCGCGCCATACTCGGTATCTGACTCCTAGACCACATACCCATACGTAGAGATACGACGCCGAACGAAAGTCGTAGACGTAGGTATGTGGATCACTAGTCTGAAGTGGAGATGGGCAGGACACGTGGCCAGAAGGAATGATGGAAGATGGACAACGGCGATTACAGAATGGTGGCCAAGAGACGCACAGCGACCACGAGGCAGACCACCCGCCCGTTGGTCGAATGACATTGTCGGAGTAGTTGGCCAGCAATGGCGGAGACTGGCACCTGGACCGAAGTGAGTGGCGTATTAGGGGGAGGCCTATACCCAGCAGTGGGTGCATACAGGCTGAATAGATAGATTTAATTATGAATTAAAAAATATTATTTTCTCATTTACATTTCTCCCCTATACCGATGAAACATGAAAACCGCTTAACATCAGGTGGGCCATATGCTTGTTCCATCAGCAAGTAGTATAAAAAAAAAAAAAAAAAAAATTGATGAATTGTGTGAATACTTAGATGACGGCTGACAGAGGGGACAGGAGGAAGACATGTTGTGCCAACCCCACAGTAGGTAATGGTGTAGTAGTAGAGCTCTTTGTGTGTGGCTCACTAAACACTATAAAACCAATAAAAAATAAACCGTATTTTTTGTATGTTTCATATATTAGTCCAGTTCTTTTTACCAAAGCATATTTCCCACAAATTTCTGAAATCGGACAATCTTTGAATGCCAATATACTCGAATCGGAACTGGGACTTATAGGTCACCAGCACCCCAGGGCATAAGCGCAATGAATACTGAAACGTACACGAAAATACATAATAAGTTGGATCTGGTCATATCTCATATCCTTGCTTTGATTAAAGCCTTTGAGGGAGGACTACTGAGAAACGCGTTTGTATTTGATATGGTTTTGTAATATTGGACAGGAATAAGTTATTCCAATGCTCATCTGATAGTAAAAAGTAATCCTAGATTAAATAAATCTATCTATCTATCTATTATATTATCTTGTGGTTATAATTGCGTTTATTTTTAGTTTCTATGTTTCTATATTTAAGTTTCTATGTAACATACTTGCCTAGTACTTATTGTCTTTATAGTTTATTTGAGTTGATAGTTTTGTGCATGCTTTGGCATCCTACTTATAACTGGAAGGACACATCGTTTTAAAACGTTTTGTTAATATTATTTGTTATTCTCGTGTTTCCTTTGTTGGATTTCCTAATAAATAAATAAATATACCTACTATATATTTTCGACTGGCCTCTCAGCTCAGTTGGTATAGTAGCTCTGCCTTCTGTGCCGTAGACCGTGGGTTCGATCCCCACCGTAAACAAATATTTGTGTAGTGAACACAGATGTTTGTTCTCTGTCTGGGTGTCATATTGTATTCTAAGTATGTATTTACAAAAAACATGTATTCAAGTATTATATCAGCTAACTGGTTCCCATAGAACAAGCTCTGCTTAGTTTGGGGCTAGATAGTTTTGGGTGGATGGTCTATTATATTTATTTATCTCTCTTCATAAAAAATGAATTGCTGGGGGCTAATTCTCGGGCCGATCTCGATCATTTTGAAATTTTATTTTATTGCTTCTTTTCACAACCCCGCACTTTTTCTACGTTTTCCGTATATCGTAGCTGTCGAGGCTTTTACGAAGAGGTCGTTGATGAATTACTCAAGGAAATCATCCATTCTCTCTTCGAAAAGAAGCAATAAGATAAAATTGCAAAATGATCGAGATCGGCCCGAGAATTAGCCCCCTGTTCGTTAGTTTTGCTAAAACTCGAGAATGGCTCGACCGATTTCGCTAATTTTGGTCTTGAATTATTCGTAGAAGTCCAGAGAGGGTTTATTAAAAGGTGAATATATATGAAAAAGTAACGGGAACGGCGAGTGAAGCTGCGGGCGGCTGCTAGTTTATATATAAAAGAAAGTCAACACTAATTTTATAATTTGGTTGAAAATTGGTAGGAAGGTATTAAATAGCTTAGAACCAGAGAATTGCTAAAACAACGTCGGTACAACATTGCTTAGTTTGGGGCTAAATGTCTGTAAGTTTATCGCCAATATTTGTGCGACGTTCACGTTTTTCACCGGTATTCAACCTACAGAATACAGACTAATAAAGAATAAAATTTATATAGTACAAACCCTATAGGACCCCATTTTTTACCCAATTTTCTTTCACCAAATGCCTGAAGGGTATTTATTGGAGCGAATAGAAAAGCCTATAGTACAGTTAGCATCTAAATTAGATTGGAACTTTCAGTTGGTAAATTAACCTTTTCTTTGGATTTGTCAAAGACGGCAACTTCTGTTTGCAAATCCAAAGGTTGTCTGGAAGAGATCACTCTTCAGCGATAAGACCGCCCATTGTGCATTAGTATGTTTTAAATTAATGTTAGGTAGGTACTTGTTTTTCCATTGTTAGTTTTAAGGTGTGAAATAACGAATTTTCTATTCTATTCTATTCTATTCAAAGTGAGCTGGTTTAAGAAGTATTTGAACTTTTTATTATTATTATTAAGCCTTTATTCACTGAACTTAAATTAACATCTTTATATACATTTTTTAACGTTTTTTAACTTTACAAAACATTAATGCAAATCTAATATTGAGGCTGACTGTACAAAGATCTTTAACCCGGCTATTCAAAAGCTCAATAGCTAGCAAGGTCGTTGTAAATGTTAGTTTTTACCTTGCAACTATGAATGGGCGTCATAAGCCCGTGACCATAGTCAGCTTTAGTTTATACAAAAACCATCATCATCAGCCTGTTTCCAGGTCAAAGGTGACCAGTAGGCCTACCACAAGCTCTGTCCGGCTCTGTCTCTGGCTCTGGTTTTGAGTCTGAGTGTTGACTAAATAAATCCTACGTCGAAACGTCACACACATAGTATAATACACTGGTGAGCACTCACACAGACTCAAAACCATAACTATAACTCAAACTCAAACTCAATAAACTTTTATTCAATACGATACAATAATCACTTTGAAACATCTTAAAGCTAGGTGAGTCTAGGTGCCAGTTCCACGTGACCAAGCCTAGAAGAAAAAAACTATCCATCTTATAAAAGGTGGGATAAATAAATGTTTGGAACTAAATTTGTGTCAAATGCTATGCTTTTGGATGTCCGAATACGCAAATTGGCAAATTTTATCATCCGCACTTGGATACAGTTATGCATAAGGAGTCCAAGCGCCAAATTTAATTTTTTGATTTTTTCGCATTTTCGTAATCACTAGGGCATAATTAAGCCATAGAAAAAACACTCTTGCAGCCAGCTTCACTCTAAGTGGTATTTTGATACTTTTTGATACCCAGTCCAAGCGCCTCCTATAGCAAACGAAGTATTTTGAAATGCAATACAAGTCCAACAACCAATTTAAAACTAACAACCAAACTTTATGATGAAAAAGCACATTTCCATTAAACATTACTAGTCCAAACGACGTAGTGTTACGCATCAGTAGTCTACGCGACAGTTGTTTGTAACTTCTGAACGTAATCTTTGTTTGGGAAGGAGAGGCTGGCAGAAGAACCCAAGTCATGTTTAAGGAAGCACATATTATACTAGTTTACCAAAGTCAAAACTTAATTCTTTGGTCAACTTAATTGTTACGGAGAACAGAATAAAAAAAATAAAGGCCAGAATACACGTATAAAGATAAAGATAAAAATATTGTATTGTAAAACTGTGTATAAAACATCTTAAAAGTAATTATGTTCCAACAGCTTACCTATTTCGGGCATACAATATAGCAAAAAAGTATAAAAATAGACCTGTTGATCTCTCCTCGAAAAGCACCCTATATTTCTGAAACTGCAATTAATACTTTATACTCCACAAGACTACAAGAAAGTTATGGCAAGCTGCAGAACAAAGAATCACAAATACTGAAGAAAAGGAAAAAGCTATTGTCAACAGAAAAAAGATAACAGTGGGCGAGAAGGTCAATAATAATTGGTTAAGAATAAACCAGATAAAGGAAACCTAAAATCATCCATTGCCTCATTATGTCAAGGCAGGAGCATTCACCATTAGAAGGTGGAGGAAGAAAGCTTAGAAATTGATGTAAAGAAAAGAAAGGGTAGGAAAGGACAAAATGTTTCAGAGAAAAAACTAAAAGATTTAAAATTAAATTATGAAACAGTGCATAATATCCCAAACGACGCTATAGCATTTGACAACAAAGATTTGATTTTTGATGACACGATTGAAGATGATATTGTTGTTGAAGGTGTTGATGGCCATTTAGGTTTTTGATCCGGAACATATTGAAGAAGAGTAGATTTATATATTATTTACCTACTCCATTCTACACCCTACCCGATATGTTCTGGGTTTGGGGTTGGTGTTTACCAATAATATCATCAATCATTATTCTGTCTGTCTGAAAGCTGAAGATAATATCTGAGATAGTCCTTATCTTGTTTTAAATTATTATTGTTTATTAAATTATGATAATTATATTGTTTTATTTTCTGGACATACTATCAGTGCCATTTTAATAGTTTTTTATTTAATTTTATCAATCCTCTGTAACATCTAATATAAGATGCTGAGTAAATACGGAAATTCAAGGGGTTTTTATTAAACGATAGGAAAATAGTCCAGGAAACATTTTTATGTTACTATACTTATACTCATTTTGCAAAATGAGTACATCATATTAATTCGTTTCCACATGCACTTAAAGCTAATCTTCCAGAATAAATAATTATTTTGTCTCTTGGACTCGTTTTGCAAAATGAGAACATGATATTTATTAGGAGTCCAAGTGCATTTTTAACGATATATTCCAAAATAAAACCTTTTTTGTGTTTTTTTCTTGTAACATGTTAAATTACAAATATAAGCTTCGATGTACATAGATTTACTTTCTGACGATGCAAATGCAAATCTTCTACCAATAAAAACGCGTTTATGTAATTTCCCAAAAAACTGAAAATGGCGCTTGGACTATGCATAACTGTATCCACTTGATGTGCGGGCTGGTTTTTCCACAAGGTATAAAGTTAAAAGTTTTTTAAGTTCCTAAATTGTTCAACAGCTACATTGTTAAATTAAACATGTAGGCTACGTAATGCTATGTATAAAATAACACGTTACAACTTCAACACAATCCGTTGGTGCACGACTGGATTTGAACCCACAACCAATCAGAAATCTAAGACAAATCTACTCGCTAGAACACCCGTGCTTTTATCGATATCGATAAAAAACTGTGTGAAAACATTTATCCACCTCTATCACTAGTCTCGGTACCGGAGGGCGGGGTTTTGATGTCTCGGGCCTGTCAGGTCTGGAAAAATTCAAAGCCAAATCGACTTAATATCTAAATCTGTAAGGTCAAAAATTCATTTTTGAAATGCCAACTAGTCTCGTGGGGAGTTCATAGGTACGTCATAGGTAGTCTCGTTACAAATTTAAATTTTTGCTAGTGACTAAAATTGCTTGGCAATTAGAGATTATTTCGCAATTATAGTCTATTTCATTGTGTGATAAGGTTGAAAATTAAATGCGGATAATTGACGGCAGGAAACTCGAGGCGATTCGATCTTTTTCGTATAATCGTATACTGAATCGATGTTCTAGAGCTAAACGCCGCACAACAATTTTACATTATTTTAATAGAAAAAAGCATTAACTATGCAAAAAAATAATTACATATGAAATGTTACACCATCCTTTTACAAGCTTGATGTGTATGACTTCCTATTACACACTGCAACTGCACATGTTGGCATTTTTAGAAGAGGTCCATTCACCGCGATACCGATACTGACACTGATAAAGATCGATTACGAAGTGGTTTTTAGTGAACACAGATGTTTGTTCTCTGTCTGGGTGTCATATTGTATTCTAAGTATGTATTTACAAAAAACATGTATTCAAGTATTATATCAGCTAACTGGTTCCCATAGAACAAGCTCTGCTTAGTTTGGGGCTAGATAGTTTTGGGTGGATGGTCTATTATATTTATTTATCTCTCTTCATAAAAAATGAATTGCTGGGGGCTAATTCTCGGGCCGATCTCGATCATTTTGAAATTTTATTTTATTGCTTCTTTTCACAACCCCGCACTTTTTCTACGTTTTCCGTATATCGTAGCTGTCGAGGCTTTTACGAAGAGGTCGTTGATGAATTACTCAAGGAAATCATCCATTCTCTCTTCGAAAAGAAGCAATAAGATAAAATTGCAAAATGATCGAGATCGGCCCGAGAATTAGCCCCCTGTTCGTTAGTTTTGCTAAAACTCGAGAATGGCTCGACCGATTTCGCTAATTTTGGTCTTGAATTATTCGTAGAAGTCCAGAGAGGGTTTATTAAAAGGTGAATATATATGAAAAAGTAACGGGAACGGCGAGTGAAGCTGCGGGCGGCTGCTAGTTTATATATAAAAGAAAGTCAACACCAATTTTATAATTTGGTTGAAAATTGGTAGGAAGGTATTAAATAGCTTAGAACCAGAGAATTGCTAAAACAACGTCGGTACAACATTGCTTAGTTTGGGGCTAAATGTCTGTAAGTTTATCGCCAATATTTGTGCGACGTTCACGTTTTTCACCGGTATTCAACCTACAGAATACAGACTAATAAAGAATAAAATTTATATAGTACAAACCCTATAGGACCCCATTTTTTACCCAATTTTCTTTCACCAAATGCCTGAAGGGTATTTATTGGAGCGAATAGAAAAGCCTATAGTACAGTTAGCATCTAAATTAGATTGGAACTTTCAGTTGGTAAATTAACCTTTTCTTTGGATTTGTCAAAGACGGCAACTTCTGTTTGCAAATCCAAAGGTTGTCTGGAAGAGATCACTCTTCAGCGATAAGACCGCCCATTGTGCATTAGTATGTTTTAAATTAATGTTAGGTAGGTACTTGTTTTTCCATTGTTAGTTTTAAGGTGTGAAATAACGAATTTTCTATTCTATTCTATTCTATTCAAAGTGAGCTGGTTTAAGAAGTATTTGAACTTTTTATTATTATTATTAAGCCTTTATTCACTGAACTTAAATTAACATCTTTATATACATTTTTTAACGTTTTTTAACTTTACAAAACATTAATGCCAATCTAATATTGAGGCTGACTGTACAAAGATCTTTAACCCGGCTATTCAAAAGCTCAATAGCTAGCAAGGTCGTTGTAAATGTTAGTTTTTACCTTGCAACTATGAATGGGCGTCATAAGCCCGTGACCATAGTCAGCTTTAGTTTATACAAAAACCATCATCATCAGCCTGTTTCCAGGTCAAAGGTGACCAGTAGGCCTACCACAAGCTCTGTCCGGCTCTGTCTCTGGCTCTGGTTTTGAGTCTGAGTGTTGACTAAATAAATCCTACGTCGAAACGTCACACACATAGTATAATACACTGGTGAGCACTCACACAGACTCAAAACCATAACTATAACTCAAACTCAAACTCAATAAACTTTTATTCAATACGATACAATAATCACTTTGAAACATCTTAAAGCTAGGTGAGTCTAGGTGCCAGTTCCACGTGACCAAGCCTAGAAGAACAGGCAACAAACTACGGCTCGGTTCCTACCGTTTTTTTATATGATCCTTTTACAAATCAAAAATAGTCTAAAATAATAGCAGTGAAGTTCCAGTATATGGGTTTGTGGTAAGGTTGGCAAGTTTTATCATGCGCACTTGATGTGCGGGCAGGTTTTTCCGCAAGAAGGCCGCTGGTGGCCCCTTTTTGCGTGACCCTTGACGCGTGTTGCTCGAACTTTTTTAGGTTCTACAACACGCTGGTTTCCTCACGATGTTTTCCTTCACCGTTTTGAGAGTACTGGCATAGTGCAAATAAATTTTTCGTCAGAAAAACTCATTGGTACACGAGTGGATTTGAACCCACGACCTTCGGATCAGAAGGCGGGGCCACTACCACTAGGCCACCAGCCTCAAAACCATAACTATACGGGTTTGTGGTAACCGCGCAGGTAGAACGCATTGTAATTTCAGCAATTTAGGTAGCAGGCAACTGAAAATGTCAGTCTAGTAGTTAGTTTATGAACTTTGAAATAGAAATGTAACTTGTTCAGGACTAGCTCGTTAGTCGGTGCAGCTGGGCTGGCCGTAAGAAGTGTATTTTATGCGGTTACCTAATTGTAAACTTTCTCGTGTGAGCAGAACTCAATCGCGTATTTCAGTTAAAATTAACGCAGTAGCGCTTACTAAACTTGAGCCTTCGACTTTTGTGTCCCAAGTTACTTATTACAAATTATTTGTAAAGAAATATTTTTTGTCTTATAATTCGATGGAGCTGGCTGCACGAAAATCATGACTCATGCAGCGTTACCTCGCTCTGAGGCGTTCCATTTAAGGCTTGAAGTGCAAGCGAGAGCGCGGAACGAGCGACAAAGAGGCACAATCGGCCTCCGCGTTCGGCAGCTCTGTCTCTTTCCTACTTAAGTGAGCGATGCGTCCGTGTGGAGAGCGGCTATACAATAACACATCAAGTATGAAGTGCCGTGAATGTGTTTTCAATTGTTTATAGCAACGATAATTGCGGCTTATGACGTTGTCACGTTCAACTATCGCCAGTAAACCGACTTTACAGACAACCGATGTTTTAAAACTTGTATTAAATTGAACAAAAAACCTTTTGACTTATGTACCTACGGCAATGGTTATTCCAATAAGGACAGCTGGGGACAAAGACATCCACAAAATCATATTATGCAAAAAAAAATATAGAAAATGGCAAATAGCATTTTATACGAGCTTCAGCAAAAATATAATTTTAATACAAACAAGTTTTCCTATTAAAAAGTTTGTATTACACACAAGTTTGTTGCGATTTTCCGTAAATACGTACAGTGATTTGAAAAATCCGAGCGAGAAGTTGTACCGTTGTCAGCACCTTAAGAGGGCATCACACAGGCGACTCTCCATACAAACGTAGTCCCCTGTTTCCTCCCTGGATAATGCCTCTAGAGTAACCATTTTTTCTCATAAAATCCAGATCTGCTATACAGGGTGTAATCGTTAAGTGTGCACAGGCGATTATTCCGTAACTATTGCAGATATCAAAAAACTTTAAACTGATATAGAAAGTACTTTACCTAATGAGTAAAATGACATTAATAACTTTTTAAAAATAAAACGAGAAATATCCAAAAAAAATACATTAATCACTCCCATACATTTAGTATGAGATAGTAGAAAGGTTTTAGTTTCCTTATTTTAAGTGGAATAGTACCTACTCATTTTACCCTTGTCATTTTATAATTATGTACGATATGAAGGTATTAATGAATTTCAAGTAGATACACGTGTAGATTAATTATCTTACCACTTCAAATTTATAATAAACCTTGTTTCAATATTGTATTAATATTGTATGATTTGAACTAGCTGAAAAGCAACATACTAAATAAAAACAAAAAGAAAGATACTCTTTGGTGTTCGTTCTAAATTCAAATTCTTTATCGCGGGTTCTCGTTCCCGCCAATTTATTGTATTTTTCAATTTGAAAAACCTTTCTACTATCTCATACTAAATGTATGGGAGTGATTAATGTAATTTTTTTGGATATTTCTCGTTTTATTTTTAAAAAGTTATTAATGTCATTTTACTCATTAGGTAAAGTACTTTCTATATCAGTTTAAAGTTTTTTGATATCTGCAATAGTTACGGAATAATCGCCTGTGCACACTTAACGATTACACCCTGTATACGTGCTCGTATGTTTTGGAAAAATGAAAAAATGAAAAACATACGAGCACGTATATAGCAGATCTGGATTTTATGAGACAAAATGGTTACTCTAGAGGCATTATCCAGGGAGGAAATGGGGGACTACGTTTATATGGAGAGTCGCCTGTGTGATTCCCTCTTAAGTAAACATGGTAATCCGGTGTAATTCTAAAAGAAATACGGACATTTTGTTTACGGCTCCAGCCAAACGTAAGGAAAAAGGAAATATTTCATGTGCAAATTAAATATTCCGAGCACGCCGACTATTTATGACGAGATTAATATTTACCTGCATCCGTTTCCTGAATTTTATTAGCTGTTTTTAGGCGTTTTTATTTGCTGCTTTTAGGCGTTTTTATTGGGGATTAGCGAATACGCTGAAACTTTTGTAAGAAGGGTATGCTATGAAACTAAGCTATTAAGCTATTAATGGTTATAGGTACGGGTGACCGCTCAACATCAGGTGGGATATCTGCTTGCTCATTCAATTGTTTCATTGTAAATTCATATTAATTGATGAAACTGTTGTATTTTTTATTGATTTTATAGTGTTTACTATACACTTAACACTACTAAATTTTTTTGAAAGTGTTCGACTATACTAATTGATGGTATTTAATGAGACTTACTCAGTACACTCTAAATATGTTTCTGTCCATCCAAAAGTTGTCTGGAAGATATAACTTTTAGCAATAAGAAAACCTATTAAACCTCTAGTTTTATATTCAAGTATTCTAAGTTTTCGTATGTTTTAAGGTTATCTGGTAGAGATCGCTATTTAGCGATAAGGCCGCCCATTGTATAAGGCAAATAGTTTTAAGTATTTTATGTACCTGTGTTCTTTAATTATTTGTTGTGTGCAATAAAGTATTTTCTATCTATCTATTCTTTGTTTTTAGTTTTAGTTTTTTTATCTATTATTTTTGGTGTAAGTACTTACAATAAAGTCTGATGATGATGATGCTTCAATGTAAGGGGTGTACCAGGATCTCAGACGTTTCAAGAGTCTGCAAAAAGCATCCTCAAGCCAGCTCCAGACTTCAAAAGAATTAAATTCTCTGCTACAAAACGGCGCTAAGTGGCACTTTGACCGCGACGCTAAAATCGACTACACTCTATAAAAGGGTTGCAGTCACGCCGAAATAGAAGAGATGTGCTGATATAAGTAGGTTTCTGTGTGCTTGTTTAGGTAAAAAATAAATAAATGTCTATGTTTGTTTTTATATAATAGCCCTTGGTACATTGTGTACGTAGGCCTACCACAAGCTCTGTCTGGCTCTGGTTTTGAGTCTGTGTGAGCTCACCAGTGTATTTATACTGTGTGTGTGACGTTTCAAAGAACAAAGTGTCGCCTTAAGTAGAGACTGTAAGAAAAGTGCCGCTGGACACATTCTTAGTAATATTTATTTCTGTAAAAATAAGTGAGAGCAAAATTGCTCATTAGCCTACTTGGCTAAATTGTAATGTTATTTGGGTACCGCATTGAAAGGGTATACTAATTTAGTAACGAAAAAAAAACTTACCTGAAAGCTAATACTGTTTTTTTTTAAAATCGGCTAAAAATAAATAATAATAAATATTGTGGACAATTCACACAACACTACCCAGCCCCAAACTAAGCAGAGCTTGTAATATGGGAACCAGATAGCTGATAATAATATTTGAATAATTTTTTTTTTTTGTAAATACATACTTAGAATACAATATAACACCCAGACAGGGAACAAACATATATGTTCACCACACAAATATTTGTTCTCGGTGGGGATCGAACCCACGACCTACGGCGCAGAAGGCAGAGCTACTACCAACTGAGCTATATAGAGGCCAGTCAATAAATTACGAAGTTATGCTTACTATGATAACAAACCTCTTTTAAAAATAAATAGAACAAACAGATGGTCCTACTGTTGACCTAGATTATGTGTATTATGATTATGTATTAAATGTATTTAAATTTAAAATAAGAAAACGGTTGCAAGATGCATGCTTCTATGACATTAAAGAATATTTAAATTGTAAAATGTAATTAATTTATTTGAATTTTATTAGTTGACATGTTTTTTTGATTTTATTATTTTTAGAATGAATTTTGATATTTTTTTTTGTATGTGATTATCTTTTCCTTTTATTTAGTATATTTTGCACGCCTTTATGAGGCAGAATGTAATGGACCTCAAATATTTATATTTTTAATTTAATAACTATTGTACAAACATTCCTGCGAATAAATGATTATGATTATGATTATATAAACGTCACTAGTATCTATACAAAGAAATATAGAGCGAGTGGCCACAAATCCATAATGCAACGTCAAGTAAAATTAAATCCGGTAAACAAACTCGGTTCCTGGTTTATTTCCAGCGCTCTGCAGGGAATACTCTAATGGCCTGATATAGTGTTTCCGAGTGAAATTGCATCGGGAATAAAAATATTTAGAGTTTGGCTTAATTATGGCCGTCATATTGCGGAGGTGATAAAGTTATTGAAGGATATAAAACGGAGCGATAAAAGTCGCACCACGGCATTTTTTTATATTTATATTTTATACTAGTGGCCGCCCGCGGCTTCGCTCGCCCGTGTCCGTAACACCCCGTTCCCGTTGCTTTTTCGGGATAAAAAGTATCCTATGTCCTTTTCCCGGTTCTAAGCTACCTCCCCACTAATTTTCTGCCAAATCGGTTCCGCCGTTCTTGAGTTATAAATAGTGTAACTAACACGACTTTCTTTTATAAATATAGATTTATATTTATTGGAGAACCAACATCTTTATAACTAAAGAATACACAACAAATTAGATTTAGAGAGCCAATTAGAGGTTCTGACTGGTAGGCTATGTTACTTACACGAGTACTATATGGAATTTCATATATTTCCATATTATTCCTTAATCCATATGGGAAGAGCTTTGCTGGGAGTTTCACTGTTATCTTAAAGTAGTAAGTACTAAATACATAGTTTGTAGGGCCCTTTATGGCCTCCATCATGGCTTACTGTCCGCTTATAGACCAAAGCATGAAAATCCTTCAAGAAACTTCTCGCTTGTGCATACCAACTAGCTTTTATAATTTAAGAAAATATTCTATTTTTTTCTTCTTATCGTGTCACTAATTCTTTCAAACCCGTTTATTGCCGGTTTTCCTAGGCTTGGTCGCATGGAACTGGCACCAAGACACAGCTCAAAGTGATTCTTGTAATCCAGCTGAATAAATCAATTTGTGATTGATTGATTTTGATCGAGTGTGGTGAAAGGATATAAAGCAATGGTGTATCGATAACATAATGAATTTTTTGACTCTGCTGACATAACTTTTATTATCTTTGACATTTTCATTTGTTTTAGATTTTTACTGGGAAACTATATTTTTCTTGACATGTTACTATTTAATATTTTGACTATGTATGTTTAAATTATATTAAATATATTGTAATTGTAGTGTTGTTTAGACTAACTTTTATTTAATGTAATGTGTATTTTGTAATTGTATTTTGCATTTGGGCGCTTTGGCGCTAGCTGTTAGCCCAAACTGCTTTGTCTAAATAAATAAATAAATAATGAATCGATTGGTTTTCAACAAACTTACTTTATAAGAAAAACTGTAGTAGCAGCACTATTTACAAGTTCGAGAGTTGAGAAAGGAACGAAGACGACAAGATGTCAATTATTTTGTTGAAGGAGTCTTCGAACGATGCAATAACAAGTAACAGATCACTTTGCACAATCTAGATAGTTAAATAATGCTACTTCAACTTTGTAAAATGTTGGCAAATAAGTTTGTACAGAAAGAAAGATGGATGAACAGTGGGAAAGATGATATGGATAAGAAGTGAATATAGAGATGACAGCTGATAGAAGAAAATGGAAGTGAAGAACATGTTATGCCGACCTCACATAAAGTGGGATAAGCTTAGACAATTTAACCTAAGGACTTGCCTTGCATCTATTCAGCCTAACAAATTTTTCTGCCATATTTTGAGGGGGACGAGGAAAGCACACACTGAAACGAAAGCGACACACATTCAAACGATCGTAACACACACAACAATTATTTGTGTTGTTATGAACGCACACAAATACAAATCTTTAACACTAGTTCAAGTTTACTGTATATACAGGTGACACACATTCAAAATACAGAGAACCACAACAGTGATGCCGTATCATCATTTTATTTTACCCTATGTTAAGTATGAAAGAATGTAAGGCTTCCGAAGTCAGTAAGATTTATTTATTAAAATATTCATTCTGAATATTATTTTAGATTTCATGGCACTAATGGTCGTCGGGTATTTATGTTCAAGACAAACAATATAAAAATTACTAGCAGTTGGTGCCCGAGCTTCGCTCGGTATTTTTTGATTGGTAAACTGATATTGAATTATATTTAAATACGAATTACTTACATACTGATTAAATATTAATATTTTTCAATCTTACCGACATAATAATAAACTCCACTACTCGTCATTAGATGGCGTTCTCTGTCCCATTAACTCATGACTTAATCAACAGATGGCGCTAGGAGTTATGATTTTATGATCAAGTTGATTATTTACTTTACGATTATGGAGACATTTTCTAAAAATGAATCCTAGCTAGATCGTTTTATCGTCCCCGAAAACCCCTGTATACTTAATTTCATTCTAACTATATTTATTCAAAACTAGACTAAAGCAGCTTTTGTTGAAAGGGTGTTTTTATTCTACTGATGATTTTATAAATATGGTGTGACATTGCTAGTATTATTTGATAACAATTTCTTTGATAATTATTTAATTTATGATCCGACTCATATTATTTTTGCTTATTATGTACTATTTTTCAGACACAAATGTATAATTGTTAATGAATGAATATCACAGGCAGACTAGTTCATTTCGTTCAATTGATCTGGGCTGGACAACACTAAAACTACAGCCAACTCTCTAGGATGCCATGAGGGACAAATCCTTTATTGTATGTTACTCATTACTTGCACTAAGAACCTATTTTTACCCCAAATCTCGACAAACTACATCTTGATTAAGTTGGCAGCATTACTACTCAAAACTGACACTTTCATAGAGATTGATAAATTTTCTGAGCTTAAAATCAAAGATATCGATGTTTTTATTTGGCCTAAATAAACTTATCATTTTAGAACCAATATGGGGTCAACCTCAGAATAAGAGCGAATAAGCTGGAAACTCGTATACACCGTCATAAAGGTGTTCTAAAAGTTATTTCAAAAATAACATGAAATTCTATGATGACTACGTTAGTTTTTCAAGGTAAAAGGTCACAAAAACTATCCATCTTATAAAAGGTGGGATAAATAAATGTTTGGAACTAAATTTGTGTCAAATGCTATGCTTTTGGATGTCCGAATACGCAAATTGGCAAATTTTATCATCCGCACTTGGATACAGTTATGCATAAGGAGTCCAAGCGCCAAATTTAATTTTTTGATTTTTTCGCATTTTCGTAATCACTAGGGCATAATTAAGCCATAGAAAAAACACTCTTGCAGCCAGCTTCACTCTAAGTGGTATTTTGATACTTTTTGATACCCAGTCCAAGCGCCTCCTATAGCAAACGAAGTATTTTGAAATGCAATACAAGTCCAACAACCAATTTAAAACTAACAACCAAACTTTATGATGAAAAAGCACATTTCCATTAAACATTACTAGTCCAAACGACGTAGTGTTACGCATCAGTAGTCTACGCGACAGTTGTTTGTAACTTCTGAACGTAATCTTTGTTTGGGAAGGAGAGGCTGGCAGAAGAACCCAAGTCATGTTTAAGGAAGCACATATTATACTAGTTTACCAAAGTCAAAACTTAATTCTTTGGTCAACTTAATTGTTACGGAGAACAGAATAAAAAAAATAAAGGCCAGAATACACGTATAAAGATAAAGATAAAAATATTGTATTGTAAAACTGTGTATAAAACATCTTAAAAGTAATTATGTTCCAACAGCTTACCTATTTCGGGCATACAATATAGCAAAAAAGTATAAAAATAGACCTGTTGATCTCTCCTCGAAAAGCACCCTATATTTCTGAAACTGCAATTAATACTTTATACTCCACAAGACTACAAGAAAGTTATGGCAAGCTGCAGAACAAAGAATCACAAATACTGAAGAAAAGGAAAAAGCTATTGTCAACAGAAAAAAGATAACAGTGGGCGAGAAGGTCAATAATAATTGGTTAAGAATAAACCAGATAAAGGAAACCTAAAATCATCCATTGCCTCATTATGTCAAGGCAGGAGCATTCACCATTAGAAGGTGGAGGAAGAAAGCTTAGAAATTGATGTAAAGAAAAGAAAGGGTAGGAAAGGACAAAATGTTTCAGAGAAAAAACTAAAAGATTTAAAATTAAATTATGAAACAGTGCATAATATCCCAAACGACGCTATAGCATTTGACAACAAAGATTTGATTTTTGATGACACGATTGAAGATGATATTGTTGTTGAAGGTGTTGATGGCCATTTAGGTTTTTGATCCGGAACATATTGAAGAAGAGTAGATTTATATGTTATTTACCTACTCCATTCTACATCCTACCCGATATGTTCTGGGTTTGGGGTTGGTGTTTACCAATAATATCATCAATCATTATTCTGTCTGTCTGAAAGCTGAAGATAATATCTGAGATAGTCCTTATCTTGTTTTAAATTATTATTGTTTATTAAATTATGATAATTATATTGTTTTATTTTCTGGACATACTATCAGTGCCATTTTAATAGTTTTTTATTTAATTTTATCAATCCTCTGTAACATCTAATATAAGATGCTGAGTAAATACGGAAATTCAAGGGGTTTTTATTAAACGATAGGAAAATAGTCCAGGAAACATTTTTATGTTACTATACTTATACTCATTTTGCAAAATGAGTACATCATATTAATTCGTTTCCACATGCACTTAAAGCTAATCTTCCAGAATAAATAATTATTTTGTCTCTTGGACTCGTTTTGCAAAATGAGAACATGATATTTATTAGGAGTCCAAGTGCATTTTTAACGATATATTCCAAAATAAAACCTTTTTTGTGTTTTTTTCTTGTAACATGTTAAATTACAAATATAAGCTTCGATGTACATAGATTTACTTTCTGACGATGCAAATGCAAATCTTCTACCAATAAAAACGCGTTTATGTAATTTCCCAAAAAACTGAAAATGGCGCTTGGACTATGCATAACTGTATCCACTTGATGTGCGGGCTGGTTTTTCCACAAGGTATAAAGTTAAAAGTTTTTTAAGTTCCTAAATTGTTCAACAGCTACATTGTTAAATTAAACATGTAGGCTACGTAATGCTATGTATAAAATAACACGTTACAACTTCAACACAATCCGTTGGTGCACGACTGGATTTGAACCCACAACCAATCAGAAATCTAAGACAAATCTACTCGCTAGAACACCCGTGCTTTTATCGATATCGATAAAAAACTGTGTGAAAACATTTATCCACCTCTATCACTAGTCTCGGTACCGGAGGGCGGGGTTTTGATGTCTCGGGCCTGTCAGGTCTGGAAAAATTCAAAGCCAAATCGACTTAATATCTAAATCTGTAAGGTCAAAAATTCATTTTTGAAATGCCAACTAGTCTCGTGGGGAGTTCATAGGTACGTCATAGGTAGTCTCGTTACAAATTTAAATTTTTGCTAGTGACTAAAATTGCTTGGCAATTAGAGATTATTTCGCAATTATAGTCTATTTCATTGTGTGATAAGGTTGAAAATTAAATGCGGATAATTGACGGCAGGAAACTCGAGGCGATTCGATCTTTTTCGTATAATCGTATACTGAATCGATGTTCTAGAGCTAAACGCCGCACAACAATTTTACATTATTTTAATAGAAAAAAGCATTAACTATGCAAAAAAATAATTACATATGAAATGTTACACCATCCTTTTACAAGCTTGATGTGTATGACTTCCTATTACACACTGCAACTGCACATGTTGGCATTTTTAGAAGAGGTCCATTCACCGCGATACCGATACTGACACTGATAAAGATCGATTACGAAGTGGTTTTTATAAACGTGCTAGATATGTCAAATTCATTAGTCTTGTACCTTTTGGCAGAGGGGAAGATCCATGCAAGGCAGGTCCTGATCTAAATTGTCTAAGGGGATAAGGGCAGGAAGAAGAAAATAAAAAAATAAGCATTTAATTATACAAACTACATGAAAAGAAATAAATCTAAGCTATCCTATGACGTTTCACGATCACTTACTACCTTTTGAAACTGAATAGACAGAATACACCGATAAGTTAACGTCACAAATTATGTCAAAATGTGTTCATTATCAAGGCACTGGTGCAAGTGAAAACCGACTCTAAGGTGACGAACATTTTCATACCGTGACTGTACATCTATACATATAATATAAAAGAAAGACGCTTTATTTATAACTTAGGAACGACTGTACCGATTTAGCTGCAAATTGGTGGGGAGGTACTTTAGAACTTGAGACAACAAATACTTTCGATCGTTTCTGCGTAACGAATTTTTGCTGTCTCATCTTTTCTCCATACAATAGAGAGAGGCAAATATGATAAACAAAAAAAACATTTCGTAAGCGACGACGAAATGTTGTTTTCGTCTCTGGCTCTAGGTTTTAAGTCTGTGTGAGTGCTCACTAGTGTATTATACTGTGTGTGTGACGTTTCGACGTAGGATTTCACAGACTCAAAACCGGAGACAGACACAGAGTCGAATGTAAATTAAAGGACTTATTGATAAAAAAATGCTATTATAATTTAAATGACTTTTTCAATGATACACTGCCTGCGTTATAATAATAATTTAATTGACTTCACAATGGAAAACTAACAACTAGCTGTTAATTTATCTATTTTTTTCAGACTTCGGCCCGCTTCCACTCCAAATATTGCTATGCCCTGAACATTAGGGCCTATTATGTATTCACCATTTTTAACTTTAAGACCTCACCATGTAACATAATAATCGCAATAAATAATATGAGTATGAGTATGAGTCAGCCAGAGCTTGTGGTAGGCCTACGTGATTCAGTCAATATGGTCCCTAACGCCGCTATCAAACGGTCTCCGCTTCCAGAAGAATTTAAATGAAAATTCGTGTGATTAAATAATTATTATTCAAAACTGTAGGGGGTTGCATTCACTTATGAAATAATGTAACAAAGAGAAACTTTGTTTATAGCAAAAAGTACATTACTGCAGCAGCCTACAAAGGAGGTATTGATGGCCAAAGCCTTCATAATAGTCAATGCTTAGTTGTGGCCGAGAAAAACCTTTTCTCAAATAATGCGAGGAAGTAAAAACTAAATAGTGCAACTGGAACTCATTTGACCAATTACAATCACGACTAACAACGCATAATGGCGGAATGAAAATGTTCGTCGATTTTCAACTTGATTTGTTCAACGTATCACGATCACATGCTACCTTTCGAAACTGAATAGATAGAATACACCGATAAGTTAACGTCACAAATTATGTCAAAATGTGTTCATAATCAAGGCACTCAGGTGCAAGCGAAAACCGACTGTGCCGAACATTTTCATACCGTGACTGTACAATGGGATACAGCTCAAGTTACTTAAAAACAAAGAAAAATGACGCTTACTGCAAGGACATAAGAGCTAGCAGTGTATAGTCTGATGCGTATCCTTGTGTACAACACAATTTTTTCTTGCGTTGAACAGTAGGTCTACCACAAGCTCTGTTTGTCTGTGTGGTTTTGAGTCTGTGTGCTTGTTGACTAAATAAATCCTACGTCGAAACGTCACACTCACAGTAAAACACACTCGCCAGACTCAAAACCAGGGCTCTGGCCCAGAGAGTATTATATTCCTTGCTCTGGCCCTGACAGAGCCAGACAGAGCTTGTAGTATGTATACAGCTCATTGTTCGGTAGATTGTCCACAATATTTATTTGTTTAATAAAAAATTCAGTTGTGGAATCCTGGACTATGTTTAGTGGGTGTAAGTTTGGAGCACAAACATGTAAATACACCAAACAGCTTATGATAGGGCCTGCACGTGATATTTGCAGGCACAAGTCGGACAAATTCAATTTAAAATTCTATGCTGCGTCTCCAACTTCGACCAGACTGGATTGCCGGAGCGTTCTGACATAGAGCAATCGCAACAGAATAAAAGGTTTCTGATGGTTTTGAAAACAAAAGACCATCATTTTCTTTTCAAAGCCAAGTAGGGCCGACTTGTCTTTGACTGACTTGACTTGACGAAAAAGTATTTTATCTATGTAATATATCCTCATTATTACTCGACACTGGTAAAATTGATCCAAAATGGACAGATGCCATTCATTAAGAAAAAGAAGAAGTAATAAAATTGACATGTTGTATTAAAAAAAACTCAATATAAATATAAAAATCACTTTCGTTGGCTAAATCAAATCAAATCAAAACATATATTTATTTCAGAAATAAATCCATAATTTGTTAGCAATAAAGTAAGTTAGAAACTAGTGTTAGTGATATTACGAGCTAAGTAAGACTATTTATTGAGCAGAGTGTGCTGCTGCATCCAAAAGTTGTAAAGTTGGTAAAGCCTTACGCGTTCCGCCGTACGCGTTATAGCCCCTTCCCACCGGTGTGTGATATCGCGCACGGAGGCTGATCAGCTCGCACGACACACCATGGGCACGGTCTCGTGCGCCGAGGTGCGCGGTAGCATAGGAGCCCTTTCTGCGTGTGCGTTGCCGTGCGTCGTCGTGCGCGGAGCGTGGTGATCTGCAGAACCACGCACTGTAGGAAGGCAGCATTAGGCGTTCTGCAGTGGCGACCAGTTAAACGGTGTCAAATATCGCTATCATATTTGACAGCGTTTCACTGATTGTGCCTAAGGCTATACATGAACAACTACTGCTCTCTCTCCACTGTGTCCCTACTTAGGTTCCCAGTGCACCCTTCCGACTATTACTGTTCGAAAGAAAGTCAGAATTTGAGGTACTTATTTACGAGTTGCATGTTACTAAAACTTCTTATGCTGTCACTGGTTCTTTCGAACCAAGTGTGGTGAAAGGACTTTAGGTACGCCTCAATGAGCCTCCTTTCGTGCACTTGACACAATTGTTTTCAAACTGAAAAGGTTCTACTTCATACCATTTTCCTCGCGATGTTTTCCTTCGCCGTTTGAGAGTACTGGCATAGTGCACATACATTTTGAATAGACAAACTCATTGGTACACGGCTGGATTTGAACCCACGACCTTAAGATTAGAACGCTAGGTCACTACTAGGCCACAAACAGGCCTACAGCTGTTGATGATTTCAGCAACGCTTCCATGCTTCAGAGGGCACATGAGTTCTGAAAGGATATTTATTTTTCATCCCACCAGCTCTGAAAGTGTGTTTTTGCTGTTTAATTTCGGACTGGAAAAGTCGTTTTTATCCGCTAGAGGATAAAGTAAATTTGAATTTAGAATATCGTGTTCAATAAGTTTGTAAATACACAACCTATTTACTTCTACCTCCATGGTGCCGAACTTATCATACAACCTTTTTTATTTTGTTAAAAACTCGCACTCGTAACCTTCTTGGTGTATTTGTGAAATTAAAACACCATTAAACATATTTACTTCTACCTGCATGGTGCCGAATTTATCACACAACCTTTTTAAATTTGTTAATAACTCATACTCGGAACCTTCTTGGTGTGTTACTTTTAGTCGCGCCATGTTCTTTTTTGCATTAGTCATTTCCTCGCTGAGGTGGGATGAAAAGTTACGTGTTGCACTCGAGTGCAAAGATTTTTCACCTTGTGCTCTTTTGATTCCTTCGCCAACGCTTAGGATTCTAACTTTTAAACCACTCGCTACGCTCGTGGTTAAACTTTAGAATCCTGCGCTTGCTCAGTCATCAAAATTGAGCACGCGGTTAAAAAGCAGCTTTGCACTCTTGTATAACAAATAACTATTTTATACCACTAGATGGAACGATGATATTGCCCACCTGGTAAGTGGCAACCATTGCCGATTACAAAGCATTGCCTTGCAGGTCACACACGTTCCTGACGTGTGTGACCTGCACTGCACAATGCACTGTTATACGTCTATCAACTTAAGGCATACAATTGCTTAACCTCACGTGCCAGTAATTTTCCGGCACCCACACCCTTCAAACTGAAACACAGCAATGCTGCTTGGCGGCAGACATGGGCAATAATGGGCATGGTGATAGTACTTCGCCGGATGAGCCCTTCAAAAATAGCTCTACTACTGCTACCATGCCTGCTATGTCTACCATGCCTGGGCTCACAGTGACAAACTTATTTTTTCTCTAAACTAGCTTCCGTCTCAACGTATGTGAGACGGCACGGCTCGCACCAGCTCGCACGACACACCATGGAAACGGTCTCGTGCGCCGAGGTGCGCGGTAGCACAGAAGCCTTTTCTGTGTGCGTTGCCGTGCGTCGTCGTGCGCGGTGCGTGATGATCTGCAGAACCACGCACCGTAGGAAGGCAGCATTACACGCACACAAGCTTGTATAGTAGCAGGCAACAAATATTGCACATCGGCTTATTTCGTTTTCATAGAGCGTGTGTGCGTCAGAAAGAGATAGCGTTCTACGAAAGCAGAAAAGCCGATGTGCAATATTTATTGCCTACAACCGTATGTTAGTGTGTATGAATGTGTAAAAGCCTGCGCACACCTAGGTCACTGGCGATGGCGATCAGTGAAACGCTGTCAAATTTGACAGCGATATTTGACAGCGTTTCATTGATCGCCATCGCCAGCGACTTATGTGTGCGCAGGCCTTTAGTGAGCCTAAAACTAATGCCATTATCACCATCAATGAACGCTGGTTTATTATAGATAACACATAATTTTGATCTATTTTCTAATGTAATCAAAGCCTAACTACATCGAAATTTGAAGCTTCTCATTAGTGTGTGCTTCGTAAAACTTAATTCGACTTGTGATTGAAGTATAATCATTAATATCTAATGCGTATGCACACTGAGCGGATAAGTACATGGTAGCGGCAGCGGATTCATTCTCAAGGTCAAAAAAAGAAAAAATCTGCTCAATCAGATGAGTTTAGGTGTCAGTTCTCTTGTAAAAAAAAGGTAAAATACTTAGTAGATTCAACTACATATTTCTTTGCTCAAAAACACGTCACACCATCTTTTTGCACGCCCAGGAAGACTGGTAGAAAATGCTGTTAGCATTAAGTCCTCCTAGCACTTAAGTTTGTGTTAAAAGTTTTAAATAAATAAATAAATAAAATAAAATACAAACAGGCCTTTCCATCGAATGTAGATGATTTATATAGCATCAGGGGCAACTGATATTACTCATGTCTTTACATACAGGCCTGTGACAGGAATTTAGTCTTGTTAAAAAACCTAACGGTGTTAAAACTATAGACTAAAACTGTACACGGCATTTTCACGCCGTGATATTCTAGCCCCATATCATTTTTAGTCCAAGCATATTATTATTACGTTATCTTAAGCGGTCTAACCGCTGCCTGCTAAGCGGATAAAATCCTCTACACGTGCACAGTTTCGAAAAGCTTAATTATATTGCACGATGTAACACATAATTACATTTTATCAGCTTATAAACCAATTAATTATGGTTCAGCTAACCGCCACAAGTGTGACCGCAAAATAATGGTTTTAGAATTTGAACGGATTGAGGTTTTATTCCATTAGTTTCACCACTATTTAAATCATCATTATCATCATCCTGAGGAAGTCTACTGCTGGACATAGGCCTCCCCTAAACATTTCCAGGAAGAACGTTTTTGAGCCCTTTCCATCTACCGACTTCCCGCGATTTTAACAATGTCGTCAGTCCATCTGGTGGGTGGACACTCTACGTTTTGCTTTCCGGTTTGTGGTCGCCATTCGAGGCCTATATTCCCCAACGGTTGTCGGTTCTTCGAGCTATATGACCTGCCCATTGCCACTTCAACTAAAGAATTCTACGAGCTATGACCTTGGTTCTTCTACGGATATCCTCATTTCTGATTCTATCACGTAGTGAGACTCCCAGCAGTGTTTTAATACACCCTGTATGCTACGGGGTGTTTTATTGCAGTCGGTCAGTAGATGGAAGTTTGCATTTGCATCTAATATAGATAAATACAGCGCTGCAACTTTTACTTGCTACGCCGTAGCAGCGCCGTAGCTGTTCACTACGAAGTGAGTCTACACAACACAGTAAAAAAAAGATACTGATTTTGTAGTTTTCATTGATGTAGTGACTATAGATAGTGCAATTCATGAAGACGCGGGTGCGGGGAGTTTGCTCCGAGCGGCAGTCGCGAACCGTAGTCTATTCATTGTAGTGTGCGTGTGCACTCATAGGTAATTTTAGTGTGTACCGATAACACTCAAACATTGACGGAAGCTTGCACACATATACTATAGGCAGTTAGGAGGAATAGTGGGGCGCGCCTTCGTGGATTGCACTATCTATAGATCTAAGTCACAACAACGGAAATTTGTGTCTACTATCTAACGGAAATCTTTTTTTGACGTGACAACGTCTTATAATTCGATGGAGCCGGCTGCACGCACGAAAAAACATTACTCATGCGGCGTTACCTCGCTCTGAGGTGTTCCATTTAAGGCTAGAAGTGCAAGTGAGAGCGTGGAACGAGCGACAAAGTGGCACAATCGGCCTCCGCGTTCGGCAGCGTTCGACATCTGTCTCTCTCCTACTTGAGTGAGCGATGCGTCTGCGTGGATAGTTGTATGACGTTGTCACGTTCAACTATCGTCAGTAAACCGACTTTACAGACAACCGATTTTTTTCTATACAACTAGCTGATGAAACAAGCATATGGCCCACCTAATGTAAAGTGGTAACCATCGCCTTTAACAAAGCATTGCCTCGTAGGTCAAGCACGTCAAGAACATGCCCTACGATGCACTGCCCTGCGTCCATCACTGAAGAATATACCTCTAGATGTTCAGCCTCACGTGCCAGTATTTTAAAAATGTGTACACATTACATTTTTGGACAGAAAATGCAGAACTTATTTAATTACAAAAAACAAAATACAGGCGATTGGGACGAAATTATGAAAGAAAAAAACTAAATTATGACGACGGCAGTAAAACCACAGGCATAAGCTATTCCCACGTAAACAGGTCAGCCGCAAGAAACTCGCAACCCTCCCCTGGGGCTTTGATTTACCCCTTGATTTGTTGCGCGTCCGTTTTACAATAGCCCCCTAGAGTACAACCTCTTTTGAAATCAAGAAGCAATTTTTGATGTATAAAAAATTGTCTATTGATTATGATGTGAATACATGAAAATTTATACCTTTAAATATAATTCAGGCCGACCGTCGCCTAATAAAATAAATGAAGTTTAAACTACATTGAGATAATTTATTCGGAAGAATTTTACTGAAAATAATCCTAAATTTTTACCGAATAAACTCCTATTTTTTAATTTGACATTTTGTAAAAAATACCGTTTTCAAACACCTAGAATCCTGTTTTAAGACTTACCTGAGTCTTCATATTGTTGTGTCAAACCAAAATGACAGGCAACAAGGTCCAGAACGATAGACAGGACCAACATTCGCCAAGTTAATTTCCCGCCAACAGCCGCCATTTTGTTTTCACTTGTGCACCACCATTTTGTTTTTCACATTTTTTCACTTTTAAGTCATTTTTGTTTTGGAGTTTTACCTGTAAAAAAGAAAATGAGGTTAGTACAGGGTGTCTCAAAAGAGAATTCTAAAGTTATGTTGTACCCGAAATGAGAAATGTAGGCTTAACGACAATTGGGTACTTCTAAAATAACCCCTATCACGTTTTTTAGCATCTGTGCATATTTTTATGTAAGTATTTTATTACTAGCTTTATTATACAAACTTTTATTCACACAAAGATAAATATGTAATTGTGTAGGTACAAAATACACAAGAAACAGTTGAGCTATCTGCAGACCGTTACAAACGATCTTGAGATAGCTCAACTGATCCAAATCAGGACCAGACGAAGGCTGGGGTGGCTGGTGGCTGTAAGTATTGTTTGTGTATAATTTGAAAAATAAAATATTGAATGTGTATAAAGTTAAAATCGGTTCATAAGTTCCGAAGTTATTGAATTTCTAAGTTTGGTGGAGCCGTGTGGAATAAACCTATAACGAGTTTAGCGTGCAGTGCATTTAGGAATATTTACACTAATTTTGTACCGGAAGTTTCGAGAACTTATCAAACTTGATAAATGAAATATGAGAGTTATTTTCATAGTAGTTATATGCATTTCATTAGATATAGTGTAACACTTAGAAACTAGGTCACGGATATTATACCTACTGTTAGCAGTTAGCACCCAGTCAACTATCCATAATTATAATTTACGTGCAGAATGAAGAACCAAGAAACATAATATGCTAAAAGAACGTTTTTGAACAGTTTTTTCATGTTTTTTTACATATTCGTAGGACAGTGTGCTCTGCAGAACAGCCTTGTGGCCGGAAAGGTGTCACCAAAATACATGAGCACATGTGTTTTTTTAAACAATAAATTTCGCAGTTTTCTGAAGTCATAAAATCAAAAATGCCTTCTTGTGCAGATTTATGATTTAATTACTTTCCGAACAAGAAGTAAGACGACTTTAAAAAAATATTTTCTTTAAATCCTCTTTCCTTCAGTTTTCTTAGTATTACAGTATACTAAGTGATGTTAAAAAAAACAATAAAAAAAAATCGGTTGTCTGTAAAGTCGGTTTACTGACGATAGTTGAACGTGACAGCGTCTTATAGCTGTCCACGCGGACGCATCGCTCACTCAAGTAGGAGAGAGACAGATGTCGAACGCTGCCGAACGCGGAGGCCGATTGTGCCTTTTTGTCGCTCGTTCCGCGGTCTCGCTTGCACTTCAAGCCTTAAATGGAACGCCTCAGAGTGAAGTAACGCCGCATGACGTCATGTTTTTTCGTGCGTGCAGGCGGCTCCATTGAATTATGAGACGTTGTCACGTCAAAATGAAAAACTCGTGGTTTCCATACAAACGGGGCATGTTTTAAACCTATCTAGAGTAACTTGTGTCGTACGTCCACTAGAAAAATAACAAACGAAAACATAGGCAATTATAGAAAGCAATAACGATAATAAAAATCGGTTGGACGGAACAAAATAGCGGCGCAGGAACTAAACGTGCCCATAAAAAGATCGGCCGATTAGGGCGTGGTCGGACTGTGGGCGGGCAGCGATTAAACTTTGTTTATTTGTATTTTTATTAAGAGGTTGGTTCCGTTCGGACGGGCATGAAATGCAAGCGAGCTTGTTATTATGGAAATAAAATATATGCTTACAAAAACTTAAATACTTTTGTAATTTACTTTGTGATTTCATCCATAGTACACAGTAAACAAAATGAGTTACCAACTTATTTTACTAATAGTTGCTAAGTTTTTTTATCAATTGGCCCTGACGCTATCATCTGCAGTCCAAATACCCTGCCAATGGCAAATGGCCTGTTTTTTACTACGTTTCACTTTGAACACAAAACCTTGTGTTCCAACTGAACATGTCTTTTGACTTTCTAATGAAAAAAGTCCCATCTCCGAATTGTACCGAATGTGGTACATTGGAAGATGTACAACATGTTTTGCTGGAGTGTGTTCGAATTGATAGATTTAGATTAGGTTGTTTTGGAAGAAGATGTATGAATGTTGGTATGATAAATAGCATCTTGGCTTGTCCCTTGTCGGATCAAGCCAAGATGTTATATAAATTAGCAGAAATTGGTTTAGCTAGACAATAATAAGTTTGTATAAATTTAGATTAAGTTAAGTTTTATTTGTTGTGTTATTATAGGGCAGTGTGGTCGCATTGCGACAAAGCCCTTTAAATAAATTAAAAAAAAAAAAAAAATGTCTTTTGACTTTGACCACGTAAACGAAGTCGTAAACGCTAGTCTACCCATAATTCAATTCCTTCTTCCGATTGCAAAAGTAGTTACTTCTCAGCATCAGCCCGAAGAAGTCTAGCGAAGGACATTAGGAGGCAATTATGGCCCATATATTCCCGGAAGAACGATTTTGAGCCCTTTTCATCTGACTTACTACAGTGTTAGCATCGTCATTAGTCCATTAGGTTTAAGGGTGTCCTACGTTTCGTCTTCCTTGTGGTTGCCATTCGAGAACCTTTATTCCCGCAGTCATCATCATCATTTTCTTGTCCTTGTCACACTTTATGTGGAGTCGGCACAACAGGTTTTCGTTCTCCAATCTCCTCTATTACCCGTCATTTCAACAGTCACTCCTTTCTTACCCATGTCATCCTTCACACAATCCATCCATCTTTTCTTTGGCCTACCTCTACTTCTATAGCCATCCACATTCATAGTTAGCACTCTTCTTTATTCGCGAAGTATCGCATATTTATAAACACGCCCGCACTATCCCCAAGCCCATATCCAATACAATGCAAATAGCGCCCCTGTCGGACAGTGATAGGCGCATTAACATACATCGCGGCTGTATACCACATTAATCTGCCGTAAATGGGCTTTCCGACAAAAAGGCTGTTTAAACCAAAGCACAACGAAACCTTCACTGAGATTTTTGAATGAGGAATACGACGATGAAGATAAAGATAAAGATATTTTCATCCCACCAGCTCAGAAAGTGTGTTTTTCCTGTTCAATATCTGACTGCAAAAGCCGTTTTTATCCTCTAGAAGATAAAGTAAATTTGAATTTAGAATATCGTGTTCACTAAGTTTGTGAATACACAACCTATGTACCTCCATGGTGCCTCCATGTACCTCCATGGTGCCGAACTTATCATGCAACATTTTTTATTTTGTTAAAAGCTCGCACTCGTAACCTTCTTGGTGTATTTGTGAATTCAAAACACCATTAAACCTATTTACTTCTACCTGCATGGTGCCGAATTTATCATACAACCTTTTTAAATTTGATAATAACTCATACTCGGAACCTTCTTGGTGTGTTACTTTTAGTTGCGCCATGTTCTTTTTTGCATTTAGTCATTTCCTCGCTGTGGTGGGATGAAAAGTTACGTGTTGCACTCGAGTGCAAAGATGGTTAAACTTTAGAATCCTGCGCTTGCTCAGTCATCAAAATTGAGCACGCGGTTAAAAAACAGCTTTGCACTCTTGTATAACAAATAACTCTTATTTGCATAAACATGTGTTTAAATTGAGATGGAGAAGTTGTGATTTGATATCTTTAAAGTGACAGTGACAAAGAAGCTTTACAGTGATTCAGGTACTTATTATAAATGAGGGAGGGTATTTATGTCTAGTTTTGCATTAATTACTAGATCGTAAGCTTATGCTTTACAAAGCACAAGTCCAATCGCTCGTGGAGTACTGCTTTCATCTCTGGGCGCCAATACCAGATATTTCTTCTTGACCGGATCCAACGTTGGCCAGCTCGTATTGTCGACGATTCCAAGCTGACAGATGACATAGAGCCCTTACGTCTGTAGAGATAGGATAGGATAGGAAACAGTTCCTTAGAACACTCCCCGTGTTCTGAGGAACTGTTTGATCTGGTGCCCGTGGCTGATTTCTACCATAGCACTACACACCGCAGAACCAGATTCCATCCTCACCACCTGGATGGCTGGTTTTCCACAACTCTTCGTTTTTTGCGGTCCTTTTTGCCACGCACGAGTAAGTTGTGGAATGAACTGCCTTCTGCGGGTTTCAAAGACGGGTGCCAAAATTAGTTGGAATATAATGGATAACTAAAGTATAGTTTAGCTATTAAATTGCCTATGGTTATATTCCATCACTTAATTCATAAAAGCATTTATAATCGTCTCTAGCAGCTGTAGTTTTCCATGCCCCATGGCCACCGCTCACTCAGCAAAAATCATTCAGGTGCGTCGGTATAAAAAGCGGTGAAATTACTGCTTTGTTTGGTGAAAATACGTATGGCAGCATATTACTAAATGTATAGGTACGTGCAATTCATAATTCAGGATATTATAGGGGATTTCGTGTGGGTTCCGTTTATTCTAACTTATGAGCCATAAGTATTTGCCCGCGGTTCCACTCGCGTATTTACCGACAGTCGCGCATTATAGATATACCTACACCACTATTTTGTAACTACCAAAAAAAAAATAGGGTAATGTAGTAGGGGTAGAACATTATGAATGTGCAATCAGAATTTTTAGTTTCGATAAAATGACAAAGTTATTAAATGTTTTTTTTTTTTGCGTGGATGTGTTCAGTATCAGCAGCCGATATCGACAATTTTTGTTTTGGTAATTACAAAATAGTGGTGTATAGCTCGACCAAACCTAATTTGCACCTCACGTCGATAAAAAAATCTTCAAAAAATCGTCGGTCTGCAACTATGACTTTAAAAATTAAACAAAAGTTTATCATATTTTACTTCGCATTTATTGTTTTTAACATTATATTATACATAGGTACATTAAAATATACACAAAAAAATGAGATGCACACTTAGCTTGGTGAAGTTATTTAGGCCAATATACCATGAGCTCACATTTCATACAGTAGCAAAAATTTCGTAGCTCAACTAAGATTGGTTAATATCTAGATCGCAGTTCCAGATTTCCAACTACCCTCAGTCTATCCATTCGAAACCCTCATATTTGGGAAAACAATAGCTGGTTAACACAAAACAGGCTTTCTCCGCAATAATATGTAATAATAATAGATCCTATTCAATATGTTGTCCCGCCCTAATCAGGTGGACCACGTATTACCTACAAAAAACAAGGTTTATCCCAAATAACGGCTTAAACCCTGGTCTCCGAAAATCTGTAGCTGTTTTTAAGACCGTATGTTGAAAATAATAATAATAATGTAGTAAAAAAAATGGTGATTGAGTAATAATACCACCTAATGCTAAAGTGACAATATCTTACGTGCCGTCTGAACCATGGAAGCGTTTGGTATAAATGCTACTAGTCACCCATCAAAACAGTGGCTGCGCAGAACATTTACCCCCCCCCCATTGTGAGTCCTTCACCACACCAATTCATGTCCGTAACGGCTGAATGGATTTGGATAAAACTTTCATGGTCTGCAACTTTTATAAGATTTTTTTTTCTAACTGGCTAGACTGGCCTCTAGCTCAGTTGGTAGTAGCTCTGCCTTCTGCGCCGTAGGTCGTGGGCTCGATCCCCACCGAGAACAAATATATGTGTGGTGAACATAAATGTTTGTTCTCTGCCTGGGTGTTATATTGTATTCTAAGTATGTATTTACAAAAAAAAATATGTATTCAAGTATTATAATCAGCTAGCCGGTTACCATATTACAAGCTCTGCTTAATTTGGCGCTATTACGGTCGTTATAAAACGGTACCGACTTCTAGGACATTAGGGTTCAAGGAAAATAGCTTCGGCACCCATATCCCAGAATGGCAATATCCTATTCACATATACTACAATAACTATCTGGCCTATACCTGCGCCGCTATTTTACAGTGAAATATTAGGTTTTATATTGCAATGTGAGTTTTGTAAGATTTTTGGGGAATGTTATATTTTTGTACGAATTTCTGGGCCTAATAAGATTTTTTTATGCAACTGATTGAACCAGCATAATTATGGGCCACCAGTGAGCTTACCAAAAGCTCTGTCTGGCTCTGTCTCTGGCAAGGTCTCTGGCCCTGGTTTTGAGTCTGTGTGAGTGCTGTCTAAATAAATCCTTCGAAACGTCATACACACACATACACAGTATAATACGTGAGTACTCACACAGACTCAAAACCAGAGCAAGAGACAGAGCCAGACATAGCTTGAGGTAGCTCGCCCGTCAGGAACGTGCCCTACGATGCACTGCCCTGCGTTCATCAACTTGAGTCAAACCTCTATGAACAGGCAATAAACTTGTAGACCTACCATTCTTTTTCTACCATTTCTTATAGGTACAATTAATTATAGTCTTCTTCTCATTGGGTCAGTAGTTCTTTTGAACCAGTGTGGTGGAAGGATTTTTAATGCGCCTCAAATTTTCGTCGTTCGTGCACTAAGGCCTGTATTTAGAAACAGTGCTTGAGTCTGAGTCGAGCCTCAAGCAATCTCAAGCATAGGTTTTTTGACAGTTCTCCATTCAAAAATCTATGCTTGAGACTCGACTCAGACCCAAACACTGTTTTGGAATACGGGCTTTAGTGTGCAATTACTAAAAAGTTTCGCACGAACTAGTTATAAAAATTAACTCAAAATTCAACAGAGCACTTTTTGTAGCTAATCTCACACACGACTGTCAACTAAAATAATTAGATTTTAGTTAGTTCTACCATCTTTATGCTGATGACTTGCAATTATACTGTCACTTCAAAGCTGAAGAGATTTCTGAAGGAATTAACCAAATCAACACCGATCTTTCTAACATTAGCGCCTGGACAAAAGCATTTGGTCTCCTGGTTAATCCTTCTAAGTCTCAAGTTATACTGGTTGGCAGTCAGTATATGCTGAATGTTGCTTCACACGTTCCACCCCCTCCAGTATTGTTTGCTGGTATTCCGATTGAGTACTCTAGCAAAGCAAAAAATTTGGGAGTACTTTTTGACGGCCAGTTATCTTGGTCCGCTCATATCAATGATATTAGTAGAAGGGTTAACTTCAGCTTCCATTCTCTCAAGCGTCTCCAAAAGTTCTTGCCCTTAGAAACTAAAATTACCCTCGCCCAATCCTTACTTTTACCTCTACTTGATTACGCTGATGTCTGTTTCCTAGATGCTACGGAGGAACTCTTGAACAAGCTCGAGCGTCTTCAAAACTTGTGCATCCGTTTTATTTTCGGTCTGCGCAAGTTTGATCACGTCTCCGAGTTCAGAGCTCAGCTGAAATGGCTTCCTATCCGTCGTCGTCGTGATCTTCACGTCGTTTCTTTTCTCTATAACATTTTATTCAATCCTCTCTCTCCCTCTTACCTTCGTGAGCGTTTCAATTTTTTTGTTCCACGCGGTGAGCCGTGCAGAACAACCATATCCCTTCTTCTCAAGACCCCTTCTCATGCTACCAGCCGTTACAGTGGTTCATTCACGGTTCACGCTGTGAAACTGTGGAACGCCATTCCCCACGCTATTCGCGCTAGCACTTCCCTTAATGTTTTTAAGGCTAGAGTAAAAGAGCACTATCATTCCTTGTAAGTAAATTCATAGTTTCTATTTAATATTGTCTAAATGTGATTATTTTATATATTATATATATATATATATGTGTATATATATATGGGTAGGTTAGGTATTGTGTGTATTTATTGTAATTTGTAGTATGTATGTGTAAGTAGTTTATTTATTAGTAGATGAGTTTCTCTTGTTCCGTATATAACTTCAAGTTGGTACACATTACTACCATTTTACTTCTAGCTCTCTCTTAGCCCCAAAGGTTTGCTGGAAGAAAACTCTTATTAGGGTTAAGCTCGCCTATGTACATGTCCTGTGTTATCACTTATTTGTAAATGTCTCTGTGTGCAATAAAGAATTATGAATTATGAATTTAGTTTTTGTGACCTAGGATCTTTTGTGGTTTGCGTTTTTAAATATAATGCCAACCACGAACCTGTAGACCTACCATGAGCTCTGTCTGGCTCTGTCTCTGGTTCTGGTTTTGAGTCTGTGTGAGTGTTGACTAAATAAATCCTACGTCAAAACGTCACACACACAGTATTAATGCACTGGTGCACTCACACAGACTCAAAATCAGAACCAGAGACAGAGCCATATCAATTCATTTCTTTTGGATATGGATGGATATGTGAGTAGAGGTAGACCAAAGAAAACATGGATGAACTGCATGAAATATGACATGGATAAAAGAGGAGTGAACGCAGAGATCACTCACAGTTGAAGACAAGTTGTGCTGACCCCACATAAGTTTGGTGAAATCATTTTGGTTTTTATTTTCTAATATGTTCGATTTTCTGTAACATCCTTCGTTCATATTATGAATACCGGTCATGTTCGTAGTACTCTACTCCATCTTAAGTTTATGACACTAGCATGAAAGGGACACTGGCAGAATTGTGGCATCTAGCCGCAGTAGCCAAAAAAGAAGAAGTGAAGTGACCCTAAATAAAATGAGATAAGGGCAGGAAGAAGAAAATTTTAGGGAGCCATTAAATAATAAATTCTAAAACGACCTTTTTTCAGAAGCCATCTCTTGTCTTTTGGGAAAACTTGAGCTGGGAGATCATTCCACAACCTAATAAGTGTTCGCGGAAATTTCTCGGAAACCGAACATCTTGATGCTAATCGCGTTCGAAACGTTCTCGTAAAGGCGAGCGTCCACTTGTCCGCATAGTAAGTACCAGACGCATCGCATCAAGCTGATCGTATTCTTTCCTTGTATGCCTACGTCTCACTAAATGGAGTGGCACCACACTGGAACTTCACTAATATTATTATTATTTTTGTTTTGTAAAAGGATCATACAAAAAAACGGTGGGAACCAAGTCGTAGTTCACAGAATAATAAGCAAAAGCGTATTTGCTGTTCTGTGTCTTAGTTTGTTGCCTTTTCTTCTAGGCTCAGTCGCGTGGAACTGTTACATAGGCTCACCTAGCTTTAAGACGTTTCAAACAGACCCTTGTGTGTGAAACTGACTACTGAATAAATATATATTTAACTTTGATAGAAGTCTCTCAAGCGCGGCCACTGAAGCGCACCGCATGGATCGCTCGAATGTATGATATGAAATGTTTGATACGATGCGTCTGATACGCTGCGGACATGTGGGCGGTCAGCCTAATGCTGCCTTCCTACAATGCATGGTTCTGCAGATCATCACGCACAGCCGACGACGACGCACGGCAACGCACACAGACAGGGCTCCTGTGCTACCGCGCACCTCGGCGCACGAGACCGTTCCCATGGTATGTCGTGCGAGCTGAACCGCCCCTCCGTGCGCGATATCACAGACCATGGGAAGGGGCTATTTGGGAACGTTTTAACACACGAAAACAAGATGGCGATAGTAGGCCATAGATGGATGAGGCCCAATATCTATGCCCAGCAGTGGGTTGAGGACTTCGGATGATGACAAAAATGATGAAGCGGAATGATGTAGATATAAGAACGACCAACAAGATAATTTCAAAAATTTTCAAGTAAAGTGACTGAAAAATATGTTGTTAGTACTTCTCCTCATAACGAGATGACGGCTGATAGAGGAGAATGGAAGACAGGAACATGTTGTGCCGACACCGCATGAAGTGGGATAAGGGCAGGAAGAAGAAGAAGAAGACTTTTCCTCATGACAGCTACATTACCCAATATTAGCACAAGAGCTACTAAAGAAAATCAAGATTTTCTGTATAAAAAAATATGTTGACTTTATCAAAGTTATACCTAACCGAATGTTTTTAATTTACGGAACCCAGCGAACGTTTTCTAATTTTTTTCTGACAGTATCTTGCGACTTCCTACCCCTAATGGATGAACCAACTTTGCCTTCTCAAATTATATTTAACCCAGTTTAGCTTTTACAATTTAGTCTCCATAATTTAGTTTTACACGGTCTTTGCAAGGATATTAGTATTACGTAGCCTTATCTAAAAGTTGCATAAAGTCAAAAAATAATTTCAAATTGAATCACAAGGATCACTTTGAAACGTCTTATAGAGTGCGAATTTCGAGCATAAACTTGTACATAGTAGCAATGAATCAAAAGTTACTACACACCAGCCGTGTTCTTTATCTCGAAAGAAAAGAAAAACGGTAAGATATACCCTTTGTCATCTTTTTTATCAAACCTTTTATTAAATATTATAATATCGGTCTGCTTCAACTGTATTTCAACGCCCTTACAGGGTAAATTATACATTGATTTAAAAAACTAGTACTAAGATCTAACAATGTTAATTTTACTGCATGATAAGGCAATAGATATACTGAATGCTGAAATTACTAATAAATAATAAATAAATAAATATTGTGGACAATTCACACAACACTACCCAGCCCCAAACTAAGCAGAGCTTGTAATATGGGAACCAGATAGCTGATAATATAATACTTGAATACATTTTTATTTTAGTAAATACAAACTTAGAATACAATATAACACCCAGACAGAGAACAAACATTTATGTTCACCACACAAATATTTGTTCTCGGTGGGGATCGAACCCACGACCTACGGCGCAGAAGGCAGAGCTACTACCAACTGAGCTAGAGGCCAGTCAAATAGTAATAGTAATAGGAGAGTTCAGCGTCCGTGATCTCAGAATCTGAACTGAAACTATACCTCAGGCTTTTAAAGCCTATGTAACGATGGGCGTATAACCTAGAACGTATGAGCTACCAACTATTCAAATATTATGTTTGTATTTGCCAAATAATATAATATTTGGACGTACTAACTTAGGAGAGTAAATTAGTACATCCAAATATTATATTATTTCTACTTCTAACTTAGACTAAACATTTTTAAATTGACTGGCCTCTCTGTAGCTCTGCCTTCTGCGCCGTAGGTCGTGGGTTCGATCCCCACCGAGAATAAATATTTGTGTGGTAAACACAGATGTTTGTACTCTGTCTAGGTTTTACATTGTATTCTAAGTATTTATTTAAAACAAATGTAAATACGTATTATATCAGCTATATTTTTCCCATAGCTCTGCTTAGTTTGGGACTAGATAGTGTTGAGTGGATCGCCTACAATATTTATTTATTTAAATAATCTTAAGTTCAAAAACAGAAAACGCTGTTAGCCATGCAAATTATACAATCATAATTATTAGATAATTATGATTGCAATGAAAAACGGTGGTCTCTACCTACCCCTATGCAAAACAGGAATGACCGTGATATTTATTTTAGTTCTAGTTAGTTTAATTTGAAAAAATCTTATCTAAATCACGTTTTATTAAAACTTGCGCTGAATAAAGTTTCCAGAAATGTAATATTATTGTACCTGTATCATAATATTCATACTTCACTGTATATGTATAATCCCAAAATCATCCAACTAGCGAATTTCGTTGCCCAACAAAACCCATTTACATAAAATAATCGAAAACTCACCCAAAATAAGCACTTCCACTACAGCATACTCCAAAATTATCGCACAATGACCACACGATAAAATCTCACTAAAGTCACTTCGCAAAAGTTTCCGACGATCGTAAAATTCCTGAAAATCCGAGCGAAAAGCGACCGTCCCCGGCGGTGGTCGGATGCGCACTGAAATAAAATAAAGCATCGTACACATTCAGTACCGTAGTATTACGCAGCCAGTTTTAAAACAACCCTTTCACTTTGCTAGATGTGGGAGTAGGCCCTTTTTATTTCGGTCGGGTTACACAGATGTGTGTACATATATGGCTGGAGTTTTTTCTACTCGTTAGACTGTGGGCAAACAAACTTTGTAATTTTCTGAAGCACAAACAGCGTACGAGGAATTAGTTTTTGCTTAGCAACAAGCTCAACGGTTAAAACTAAACCCTCATTTTTCTGGTCTTACATGTCTTAGGCCCGTGTCACGGGCCCGGCCGAGGCAAACGTTGGCGGGACGATCTCGACACTTTTGAGAAGAGATTGTGCTCGAGAGAGAGATAAATGGAAGTCTTTGGGGGAGACCTTTGCCCAGCAGATGGACAAAAATTGATAAAATAATGCATATCATGCACACGTCTATTTCCTGTCACTTTAACACAAATTAAAACGTTGAAGAATGATAAAATAAAAAAATACAAAGCTTTTTTTGAATACTACCAGCTGATGGAACGAGCAATACAATTGTAAGTAATCTGTATTCTGAGTGGTAACCATTGCCTATTGTCTCATAGGTCAAGCACGTCAGAAACGTGCACTACGATACACTGCCTTACGTCCATCAACTTGAGGCATACTGATGTTCAGCCTCACGTGCCAGTAATTTCACCGGACACCCTTCAAACCGAAACACAGCAATTTCTGCTTCACGGCAGAAATAGGCATGGTGATAGTACGCACCCGGACGAGCCACACACAAAGCTCTACTATTACTGAGAAATGTAAAAAGTTAAAGTTAATCTGGTCTTTTTGCTGAAACTTTCAGTATTTCGTTATTTTTGCAAAGTTGGGGATTAACTGTTTTAGTGTTGCACCCTTTTTAGAGTTTATATCGTTAAAAGGAGAATGTTATTTTATTTTTATTTGTTTATTTTAACTAAACCCAGACTTAGGTTCTTTTTTACTCAAATAAATTTCCTGAAAATAAGTCCAGATTCAAAGAATCAGCGTATTCAAAGAAAACATTTGTATCACTTTGTAAAAATAAAAAATAAACATTCCCTGGAACAGTAACAAAAGGTCAAAATATTGGAAATTAAAGCTTTGCGCACATCTAAGCGATCTGTGATGGCGAACAGTGAAAGGCTGTCAAATATCGCTGTCATATTTGTTATATCGCGTAGATGTGTGCAGGGTGGAACTTTGGAACCCAACAGTATCCTTATCAGGTTGTTTGGTTCCCTAGTTAAGCAGTTTGCTTAATTTTGGGGTTAGATGTTTTCTGCAATTCTTCTTGTATTACTTCACTAGTTTTCTTATGTGAAGGAAAACATCGTGAGGAAACCGGCGTGTTGTAGAACCTAAAAAAGTTCGAGCAACACGTGACAAGGGTCACACAAAAAGGGCCCGCCAGCGGCCTACTTGCGGAAAAACCAGCCCCGCAGATCAAGTGCGGATGATAAAAATTAGCCGAATTTTATACTTCAAAGAGTGTCAAATGTGTATATTGTAGCTAAAGTCTTTAAAACGATTTTTTTTGCACACCAACTATCTAACTTAACTGGTAACTTAACCGGAAGTTCATTATCCCGAGGTATTGGTTTAATTGAGCTGCACCGGATATCCGGTATCTTAACACTATATCATCCGGTCGGGTATAATAGTTGTTTAATCTTTGAGCTCGGAGATATTGACCTATTCTTCAAACTAAATTAAAATATATTTTTATATAAAAGAAAGTCGTGTTATTTCACTATTTACCTATATACTCAAGAACGACTTAACTTTGGTAGGAAGGTAGCTTCGCACCAGGAGACGGACAAAGGGTACTATTTATCAGGTTAATATAAATACATGCCAAAGAGTATTTATAATTAACGTTATTCTTTTCTTTCGTCGTTACAAAACTCGTCTAATGTGTAGTAAGTTTTTTATAGAAGCATCTCTCAAGGTTTTTTTTTCAAAAACCCTGTACTTTTATTGAAATTTGATTTTTTATTTATTTAAGCACAAGACTTAATAAGCAAGATAGGTATTGCTACTGCAGGGCTACCAAGAGCTACATATGGTTAAGGCTATGGCTGACAAATTGTGTATATAGGCTGACCCAAACATTCATTTTCTTCTTGGGTTTGAATGTGTTGACACTGTTGACACAATTTTGACAGCCATAACCATAACCATATGGAGCTCGTGGTAGCCCTGCTGTGCGGTGAGAGTATTTAGTATATAATACCTTCTAGCCTCGCCTCGGGGGAACGAGGTCTGACGTCACACAAATAACACTCATGCCATAAATACTACTTCCACGAATAAACTAACACTGGCCAGTAATAGTGAGTTCGACCTAACTTATTTATAATTACTTGATACCGGCTTGATAAACGAGCGAAAACTCTAATAGTGATATGGCAAAAAAAATCGGCAAATTTTTATCATCCGCACTTGATGTGCGGCTGGTTTTTCCGCAAGTAGGCTGCTGGCGGGCCCTTTTTGCGTGACCCTTGACACGTGTTACATCATCATCATCAGCCTGAAGAAGTCCACTGCTGGACATAGGCCTCCCCTACACATATCCAGGGAGAACGAATTCCTACGATACCACCGAACAGTTGTCAGCGCCTTGACGTATGACGTCATCACAGTAACATTACGGCCGTTTTTATGAGAAACTAGTTCACGCCAGTTCCGGCTTGAGGGCGAATGGTGTCCCGGCACGGTATACATTACACCTCAAGGACAATGCAATGCGTGTTGGAGGGAGACATCGGCCCTTCTATCGCGTGTAAGAAGGAGATAACTAATTTGTGACGTCATAATTAGGTTTTTGACACTCATTTGTTGCCGGACTCCGGAAATGCTTTGATAACAAACACGAAGGAGTGATTATCATCATTAGCCGCAGATCAAGTGCGGATGATAAAAATTTGCCGAATTTTATACTTCAAAGAGTGTCAAATGTGTATATTGTAGCTAAAGTCTTTAAAACGAATTTTTTTGCACACCAACTATCTAACTTAACTGGTAACTTAACCGGAAGTTCATTATCCCGAGGTATTGGTTTAATTGAGCTGCACCGGATATCCGGTATCTTAACACTATATCATCCGGTCGGGTATAATAGTTGTTTAATCTTTGAGCTCGGAGATATTGACCTATTCTTCAAACTAAATTAAAATATATTTTTATATAAAAGAAAGTCGTGTTATTTCACTATTTACCTATATACTCAAGAACGACTTAACTTTGGTAGGAAGGTAGCTTCGCACCAGGAGACGGACAAAGGGTACTATTTATCAGGTTAATATAAATACATGCCAAAGAGTATTTATAATTAACGTTATTCTTTTCTTTCGTCGTTACAAAACTCGTCTAATGTGTAGTTAGGTTTTTTATAGAAGCATCTCTCAAGGTTTTTTTTTCAAAAACCCTGTACTTTTATTGAAATTTGATTTTTTATTTATTTAAGCACAAGACTTAATAAGCAAGATAGGTATTGCTACTGCAGGGCTACCAAGAGCTACATATGGTTAAGGCTATGGCTGACAAATTGTGTATATAGGCTGACCCAAACATTCATTTTCTTCTTGGGTTTGAATGTGTTGACACTGTTGACACAATTTTGACAGCCATAACCATAACCATATGGAGCTCGTGGTAGCCCTGCTGTGCGGTGAGAGTATTTAGTATATAATACCTTCTAGCCTCGCCTCGGGGGAACGAGGTCTGACGTCACACAAATAACACTCATGCCATAAATACTACTTCCACGAATAAACTAACACTGGCCAGTAATAGTGAGTTCGACCTAACTTATTTATAATTACTTGATACCGGCTTGATAAACGAGCGAAAACTCTAATAGTGATATGGCAAAAAAAATCGGCAAATTTTTATCATCCGCACTTGATGTGCGGCTGGTTTTTCCGCAAGTAGGCTGCTGGCGGGCCCTTTTTGCGTGACCCTTGACACGTGTTACATCATCATCATCAGCCTGAAGAAGTCCACTGCTGGACATAGGCCTCCCCTACACATATCCAGGGAGAACGAATTCCTACGATACCACCGAACAGTTGTCAGCGCCTTGACGTATGACGTCATCACAGTAACATTACGGCCGTTTTTATGAGAAACTAGTTCACGCCAGTTCCGGCTTGAGGGCGAATGGTGTCCCGGCACGGTATACATTACACCTCAAGGACAATGCAATGCGTGTTGGAGGGAGACATCGGCCCTTCTATCGCGTGTAAGAAGGAGATAACTAATTTGTGACGTCATAATTAGGTTTTTGACACTCATTTGTTGCCGGACTCCGGAAATGCTTTGATAACAAACACGAAGGAGTGATTATCATCATTAGCCGCAGATCAAGAGCGGATGATAAAAATTTGCCGAATTTTATACTTCAAAGAGTGTCAAATGTGTATATTGTAGCTAAAGTCTTTAAAACGAATTTTTTTGCACACCAACTATCTAACTTAACTGGTAATTTAACCGGAAGTTCATTATCCCGAGGTATTGGTTTAATTGAGCTGCACCGGATATCCGGTATCTTAACACTATATCATCCGGTCGGGTATAATAGTTGTTTAATCTTTGAGCTCGGAGATATTGACCTATTCTTCAAACTAAATTAAAATATCTTTTTATATAAAAGAAAGTCGTGTTATTTCACTATTTACCTATATACTCAAGAACGACTTAACTTTGGTAGGAAGGTAGCTTCGCACCAGGAGACGGACAAAGGGTACTATTTATCAGGTTAATATAAATACATGCCAAAGAGTATTTATAATTAACGTTATTCTTTTCTTTCGTCGTTACAAAACTCGTCTAATGTGTAGTTAGTAGAAGCATCTCTCAAGGTTTTTTTTTCAAAAACCCTGTACTTTTATTGAAATTTGATTTTTTATTTATTTAAGCACAAGACTTAATAAGCAAGATAGGTATTGCTACTGCAGGCCTACCAAGAGCTACATATGGCTATGGCTGACAAATTGTGTATATAGGCTGACCCAAACATTCATTTTCTTCTTGGGTTTGAATGTGTTGACACTGTTGACACAATTTTGACAGCCATAACCATAACCATATGGAGCTCGTGGTAGCCCTGCTGTGCGGTGAGAGTATTTAGTATATAATACCTTCTAGCCTCGCCTCGGGGGAACGAGGTCTGACGTCACACAAATAACACTCATGCCATAAATACTACTTCCACGAATAAACTAACACTGGCCAGTAATAGTGAGTTCGACCTAGCTTATTTATAATTACTTGATACCGGCTTGATAAACGAGCGAAAACTCTAATAGTGATATGGCAAAAAAAATCGGCAAATTTTTATCATCCGCACTTGATGTGCGGCTGGTTTTTCCGCAAGTAGGCTGCTGGCGGGCCCTTTTTGCGTGACCCTTGACACGTGTTGCTCGAACTTTTTTAGGTTCTACGACACGTTTCCTCACGATGTTTTCCTTCACCGTTTTGAGAGTACTGGCATAGTGCACATACATTTTTTCGACAGAAAAACTCATTGGTACACGACTGGATTTTAACCCACGACCTTCGGATCGGAAGGCAGGGCGCTACCACTAGTCCACCAGTGCTCTTTAATAGTGAATGATTAAAGTGGTAAAATTTATGAAAACAGTATAGCTTAAGGCTAAGACAATCGTCGATGTTCTTCACGTATGCATATTTTAACTTTCCTGCATAAATTATATTTTTTTTTAATTTTTGAATGAATATTAAGTGTGTATTTTAGAAAACTAGAAAAAATATTTTTTTGATTTATATCCCTTCGTATCAATCCGCTAATCTAATTTATGTAAGTTTACTTTTTGTAGACGTGTAAAACACGGATACATGGAATTCTACCAAACATTTAGGTAGATGAAAGATTACAGAACTAAAAACTTTCTACTAAAAATCGTAAGTATTCACATCGGAGCTCTTTTCGGTATGAAGTTAAAAAAAAACAAATCATTATAAATAAATAATGTGGACAATCCACCCAACACTATTTAGCCCCAAACTAAGCAGACCTTGTTCTATGGGAACCAGATAGCTAAACTTTTATTTTGTAAACATACTGAGAATACAATATAACACCCAGATATAGAACATATAATATCTATGTTTACCACAAAAATACTTGTTCTCGGTCGGGATCGAACCCACGACCTACGGCGCAGAAGGCAGACCTCTACCAGCTGAGCTGAGAGGCCAGGAATATATAATTAGGTGTTATTTTAGTTTGGTTTTAAACGCCTATTATTTCCCCGTCATGCGATTTCATCAAAAGACTTGCAGACTAAAAAAACATACCAACATACTGTTTCATTGAAACTAAAATAGAAAAGTTTATTTTAACTTTTTTCTGTACAAGGGAGAAACTGTCTATTCCTGACAATTCAGTTTTCTAAAAGCGGTGGTCGTTATCTAGCAAACGTAATACTTTACTATGCTGATAAATAAAAAAGTAGAACTTATGTTTCACACGTGCCAATAAAGTGAGTGCTTCAGTTTTAAAATCATAAAAAACCAAATTTCAAATTACACACGTCGAGATAGTGGCACTAAACTGCTTTACGGCTCATAATAAACGTGCAACAACTATCACTTTTGCACATTTTAAAATTTTCAAAGAACTTATCACAGAATGCACTGGCAATATCGACACTCCCTACGTATCTTCGTCTAACTGCCAGATACACACTTATACGTTTGATGCATTTTTGGCATCTACACATGCCAGTCTATCATTATAAATTACAAAAAAAATAAAAAGTCTACTCTAAGTACGTTTTTCTTAATCGTATAACTGTCCAACTTCATTATTTTCCCGCCATATAATGCTGTATCTTCCACATACAAACTTTGACGCGGGGGGGAATGAGGTGCTGGTGGCGGTAACTGCCCGTTACACAGTTCTTCCTCGGATAGCGAATTTTTGATACCCTACGTACAAATGTGTAACTACGCACTTACATATTTATACATCGGGATTCACTATGATTATAAGGTGTATCTAGGCACTTACATATTTATACTTTGAAAAGTTGTTATATCAAAATTCGGTAACTGACTTTTACATAGCTTTACATCGGAGAGTTATTGAATTAAAGTTATAGTAACCCATGCACTTACATAGTTCTGTGTTTGTGTTTTCATGTTATTTTAATCAAAAACTATTATTTTTATCCAATTGCAAAAAGGAGGATTTCTCAATTAACAACTTCAGATAACTTCGTTGTTTGTGAACCGATTTTGTTGATTCTTTTTTTGTCGGAAAGAAGGTAATTCCAATGGTGGCCCCATTAAAATGTTGAGGATCTGAAAAGGATCTTCAAAGTTATGAACAGAAATGCACTTCAAAAGTGCAAGGTGCTCTTTATCCCATGAAATATAAGTCGCTTTTCATAAAATGTTTAATCCTGCATCTTTTGAATTGCATGTCCCAGCTTCCCATATCTTACAATTTACCTTGCAAGCTAGTGGTGGAGGCTCCAGCAATGACACAGGGAATAATGACATTGCCTTTAGCTCGTCGTCGCCACGCTTTTGTAAACCTGACCCAGAAAACTCAGAAAAACATCCTGAACCTGATTTGCCGGAATATAGCTTCTATGACCTTGCTTTGGCAGCAAACATGCCTGAATCTCCCCTACTGCTATAGTCTTCCTCAAGCATTAATATGCCATTATCATTGTGTGACTCTCCCAATTACGCACACCTTATAGCTCAACAGATAGACCAATTAGGCTGCATGGAGTCGCCTTGCCAGTTGTCTCTCCAGATGACCACCTAGGTTGCGCTGAGTTAACAGTACCCACTCCAGTGACATTACCAGTTCGCTTACCATATGAACAGTTATTAGGCTGCCCTGCGTCACCAGCCTCCACTCTGACGCTATTGCCAATTGGCTCTCCAAGTATGTCAGGGAATAATTCTGAGCAGCTTAAGGGAAAAGAGAGAGATGCGGCCTACTTACTTACTTACTTGTGGATTTGTCTCCACAAGCAGGCCGCATCTCTCTCTTCTGCTAACAAAAAATGAATGACTTTGAAAGAGACCTGCAGTTTGTGGCTCATTGGGAGAACTTGTTCGCCATTGGGATTTTATCAATAGATATTGTGACGGGAAATTGCGCCACATCTTCTCGTCGCAGATACCGCAGAGCCTCAAGACAAAAGTCTATAATCAGTGATGACTAATGGAACTGAGACGTGGTCACTAACTATTGGCCTCGTACACCAGCTCAAACTCAAATATGCTGGGAGTTTCACTACGTGATAGAATCAGAAATGAGGATATCCGAAGAAGAACCAAGGTCACTTAGAATTAGTATGCTGAAGTGGCAATGGGCAGGCCATATAGCTTGAAGAACCGACAACCGTTGGGGAATAAAGGTTCTCGAATGGCGACCACGAACCGGATGGACTGACGACATTGTTAAGATCGTGGGAAGTCGATGGAAGGAAAGGGCTCAGAGTCGTACTTCCTGGAAATGTGTGGGGGAGGCCTAGGTTCAGCAGTGGACTTCTTCAGGCTGATAATGATTCAGGAATTATAATGGTGATTGTGACAAAATCCCAAAACGACGTTTTACGTGTGAAGCACCCACTAGAAGAGATTTTACCATACGATACTACTACTAGTAAAGACTACTTAGTTGGTTTTGTTTTTCTTATTTTTGAAATAAAACAGGTTTTTTGTGTTTAGGTGAGCACCTACTTCCCTAAATGGTATTTTGAGCTCTTGTATTTTTTGTTTTATTTAAGATAATAATATAAGAACGACCAATATTAACAAAAAAATAATAAGATAAGTGGGAAAACCCCAAATCACGAATACAGTTTTACATTTAATACTAAAAATTACCTACCTACCTAAAATAGGCTTAGTTTCGTAAGCAAGTGAGTATTCAGCAATTAGGGCCTGGCGACCTGTAATAAGTACTGGTCAACCAGGCTTAATCAATTGCCAAAACAGAATAAGTATGTAGAAGCATATTATTAAATTATACGATTTCCAACGTTTAAACATGTAAACACCAGTTAAACAGAATTAGTCAAATAGATCTCCTAAGTATAACCGTGTAACAGGCAGTTACGATATTGTCATTCTTCTAAGTTCCCACGAAAAAGTGTGTATGTGCCACATACGGCATTTTATGCACGACGTAAAAATATGTAAGTGTAATAAAATCTAAACCAGTATAGATTTAAATAAAAAAAAAAATCCATCTTAAACTAGATCTACAGTAAGAGCATCTCAACAATTTTCACAGAAATATCTCAAAAAGGGCTCCAGTTATAGGCATTTTACCATTTTCAAATCTTAAAAACGCTCTCCTGTAAAATTTGTGTTTTGCAGATACACAACTATACGTAGGGAGTGTCGATATTAGAATTTGTTTATGAGATAATCTTCTTCTTTTCGTACTTTTTATTGTCATTATAGTTTTTAGTACAAGTAGTATGCAAGTCACTTTATTATTTATGTCAAGTAGGTATAAGTTATTTATGTCAAGTAGGTATAAGTTATTTATGTCAAGTAGACAAAAGCCTCAAAGAGGCTTTTGTCGTGCACCTGACACGGACTTTTTAGGTTCTACGGCATGCCAGTTTCTTCGTGATGTATTCCTACGATCATCATCATCATCATCATCATCATCATCAGCCTGAAGAAGTCCACTGCTGGACATAGGCCTCCCCTACACATATCCAGGGAGAACGAATTCCTACGATACCACCGAACAGTTGTCAGCGCCTTGACGTATGACGTCATCACAGTAACATTACGGCCGTTTTTATGAGAAACTAGTTCACGCCAGTTCCGGCTTGAGGGCGAATGGTGTCCCGGCACGGTATACATTACACCTCAAGGACAATGCAATGCGTGTTGGAGGGAGACATCGGCCCTTCTATCGCGTGTAAGAAGGAGATAACTAATTTGTGATGTCATAATTAGGTTTTTGACACTCATTTGTTGCCGGACTCCGGAAATGCTTTGATAACAAACACGAAGGAGTGATTATCATCATTAGCCTGAAGAAGTCCATTGCTGGACATAAGTCTTATAATTCGATGGAGCCGGCTGCACGCACGAAAAAACATGAGTCATGCGGCGCTACCTCGGCCTGAGGCGTTCCATTTAAGGCTTGAAGTGCAAGCGAGAGCGCGGAATGAGCGACAAAGAGGCACAATCGGCCGCCGCGTTCGGCAGCGTTCGACATCTGTGTATTTTCTTATGACGTTGTCACGTTCAACTATTGTCAGTAAACCGATTTTACAGACAACCGTTTTTTTGTGTGTGTGTATTAACACGTGAAGAAGAAGGCATCGCTTGAGGGAGAAAGACTTTAGGCCCTCTTCTCCCAACTTTTCGCTATCATTTCACTATATAAATATTAAGGACGCTCCACACAACACTCTCTAGCCCTAAAGTAAACAAAGCTATGGGGACCAGATAGCTGGTATAACACTTACACTACATAGTGGCACCACACTTACTTTACTGCTATTTTTATTATTATTTTGGAAAATAATCATAATTATATAATACTCGTACATTATTTTGTATCACCACGAGCAAAAACAGCAAATATTCAGTGTTGCAAAACATTGTGTCGACGCCCGCAGTTCACAGATTAATTCGATTAATTTGATGGTAGCAGATAACCCCTGTATAACTAGAAAGTTAATAACCTCTTTTTTTTAAGTCGGTTATTAGGGTTGGCGAGCACTACAGATATATCGAAGGGTTCCGTACAATACCATATTTATTTATTTATTATTTATTTTCAGCCTATCTTGTCCCTGTGTTCATTTGACTGGCCTCTCAGCTCAGTTGGTAGTAAATGGAACAAGCATAATATGGTCCACCTAATGTTAAGTGGAAACCGTCGCCTATAATAAATTATAGTTTAAAAAACTAAAAAAAAACGCTTTTATAACTAATTGAACTAAAAAGTTAAAAATAAAACTGTAATAATCAATTGAAAATTTTATATTATTGTACAAAGAGCGTGGGGGGCTTGATTTTGATTGTTGTAAATATTTTATCAATAGTTTATTATATCTGAAGTTATTATAAAAAGCACCCCACGCTTTTTGTACAATAATATAAATTTTTAAATTGATTATTAGTTTTATTTTTAACTTTTTAGTTCAATTAGTTATAAAAGCGATTTTTTTAGTTTTTTAAACTATAGTTTATTTTTTTATATTTTTTTTTTCTTTTCATTTTTTTTCATATTATTGCATTGTTATCGACTTTTGACAGATGTGCAAAGTTTGAATCAAATCTGATCGTTCAAAGTAGTTTTTTTTTTTTTTTCATATATTTTTTTTCATATTATTGCATTGTCATCGACCTTTGACAGGTGTGCAAAGTTTGAATCAAATCTGATCGTTCAAAGTAGAACAAAATCGAGCTCAAAGGGGTCGGTTACATACAAACTTACATACAGGTGAAGCTAATAAAAGCGTTATAAAAAAGCATTGCCTCGTAGGTCACGTACGTCAGGAACGTGCCCTACGACGCACCGAACTGCGTCCATCAACTTGAGGTACACAGATGTTCAGCCTCACGTGTCAGTATTTTCACCGATACCCACACCCTTCAAACCGAAACAGCAATGCTGCTTCACGGCAGTAATAGGCAGTGGTAGTACTTCCCGGACGAGCCTTTCACAAAGAGCTCTACTACTACAACTACTAAATGACTGCTATAAGACCATTATAAATGTATTAACCATTAGTCTACTACAATCTCTATCTGGCTCCATCTCTGGCTTTGGTCTTGAGTCTGTTTGAGTGCTGCCTAAATAAACCTGACGTCGAAACGTCACACACACAGTATAGTACACTGTTGAGCACTCACAGAGACTCAAAACCAGAGACAGTGCTTGTGATAGGCCTACAGGTTTTGAGTCTGTGTGATTCTTCACTAAATAAACCAAACGTCGAAACGTCACATACACTGTTGAGCACTCACACAGACTCAAAACCAGAGACAGAGCGAGACAGAACTTGTAGTAGGCCTACGGTTTGGCAGTTTGAATCGTTATAAACTTCACGATTACTGTCCAAAGTCGTGCTTCATTCGGGTTCCGGCCGCAAGTTCTCGTAAACCTTGCGGGACCCTAGAGCAAGAACTCCGAGTTAGCAATCCTCGTTTACGGCTCTAGTTACGTGCCACACAACATCTGCAATAATCTGCATTAATTGGGTGGGTACTTTTAGTCTAGCTCCGAGGTTCTGTAAAACGGTCACTGTCTTATTCCTGTCGTACTAGATAAGCGCCCCTATCGGACGCGCTAGGAAACGCTGAGAATTCTCGCGTTTAGGCTTGGTCGAGTGGAACTAGCGCCTTGACTCACCTAGCTTTAAGACGTTTCAAAGTGATCCTTGTGATGCAACTGAAGGATAACATTTTGAAATTTGAATTTATCTCCATCTCTACTCTCTCTCTCTCTCTCATAAACTGTCTCGTAAGACAGAAAAACTTTCCATAAGCTACTTAGGTATTTCCTTTCATAAGAAAGTGAGGTATTTTCTGACTGCGTTTACGACAGTTGAAGTTTAAAAAAATTGAGAAACTGACTTCATGGTCATACTGCCGAACCGATTTTAATCAAACTGAGAGAGCACTGGTGGTCTAGTGGTTGCGACCACGCCTTCTAATCCGAAGGTCGTGGGTTTAAATCCAGTCGTATAGCAATGAGTTTTTCTGTCGAAAAATGTATGTGCACTATGCCAGTAGGTACTCTCAAAATGGTGAAGGAAAACATCGTGAGGAAACCGGCGTGTCGTAGAACATAAAAAAGACCGAGCAACACGTGTCAATGGTCACGCAAAAAGGGCTCGCCAGCGGCCTACTTGCGGAAAAACCAGCCCGCACATCAAGTGCAGATGATAAAAATTTGCCGAATTTTAATCAAACTTCTATGGGAACAATCTGGAAGGAATCACCACAGACATGGCAAGTTGGCAAGTTTATCATGCGCACTTGATGTGCGGGCAGGTTTTTCCGCAAGTAGGCCGCTGGTGGGCCCTTTTTGCGTGAACCTTGACACGTGTTGTTCGAACTTTTTTAGGTTCTACAACACGCCGGTTTCCTCACGATGTTTTCCTTCACCGTTTTGAGAGTACTGGCATAGTGCACATACATTTTTCGACAGAAAAACTTATTGGTACACGAGTGGATTTGAACCCACGACCTTCGGATCGGAAGGCGGGGCCACTACCACTAGACCACCAGTGCTCTATCACCACAGACATTTGAAAGAACGAGTGACACGGTAAGAAGAATCAGCATATAGCGGACGTAGTATATCAGAGATCGTAGTAGATAGTCGGTGTAGTTCACGGGTCGTTAGGATTCGTTCTTGTAATTGGAATTGAGATGGAATGTCTGGCTCCACATCTTAACTCGCGAGCAGAAGGATTTGTAGCTGTATGGGGCTTTAACTTAGCTAGGCAACGTTCAGCGTGGACTTGTGTGGGTGGCCGCTAGTTGCATTTACATTTACATGCGCATTTTTGTGTAAAAATCTTAATGCGTTTCACAGAATACTACTCGCCAAGTTTCAGCAGTCTAGCTTTTATGCCTCGTTTCCACGCGTGCGTTCAACTCGACATTCAACGTGCACATTCACATTCACGCGCGTGGAAACGGTACGCCCGAGCCCGTAAACGCGCCCGCTGAACGTGAATGCCGCGAACCGGGCGAGTGTCGGTTTTTTGATGAATGTGCGGGCGCCCGGTGACTGTTTACACGCGCGCGGGCCAAATTGGTGTTGCCAATCATACAGATTTATCTGTATTTATTCAGAATTTAGGGTAGTATTACAGATTACAGATTTTACCCTACTTTTATACAGATTTTTGGAATCTGATTTAGTCTATGTTAAGATGAACATCTTTAGACATACCTAATAAAGGCTAAAAATATTAATTTAGATCCACTTTTGATAATACTATTCTTCTTCTTCTTAATGAATGGCATCTGCCCTTTTCGGATCAATTTTGCCAGTGTCGAGTAGTTTGAGAATGATGATAATATATTACATAGATAAAATACTTTTCCGTCAAATCGTCAGTCTTCTGTCATAGTCGGCCCTACATAATTGGCTTTGGAAGAAAGATGGCCGTTTATTCCAAAACTATCTGAAACATTTTCGATCAAATCAGAATATCACATAATACACTTTAATTCTAATTGCTAACACTTTGAGCTAAGACCTCAAGTAATGTTAAAATACTCAAGTTGTGTTAAAATACCACCAAAATTACACAACAGAACTCAAAATAACACCAGAAAAACAATTAAAATCAAAAAGCTATGTTCCTTCCCGAAATGACAGAAAAAGAATCGATAATACTATTAGTATAGTTAATATAGTTACTAAGACTTCACTGTCAGTCCGTCTGACTGTCTGTCTGTCTATCTGTCCGTCTGTCACCAGATATTTTGCTTTGGCACGTGGCATAACTGGCGGGCAGTCAGTCAGTCTCTCTCACGCTTTCGTGACGAGTGGATGTTGCTAAAAAAAGTCGCTACGATCGGAGATTACTGTTGAGGTTGCATCAGTTAGAATAAAACCTCTGTGACTGTTGCTAAGACAACGAGTCAATTATTGTTTAACAAATGTCTTCATGTTTAGTTAGGTAACAAAGTCGTAATCACAGAGTATCGTAATAATTACAACATGGTCGAAATTAAAAGTATTGTTTCGCTGAATAATGCACTGCGCACTTGCCAAACATCAAACACCAACAAAACTATCAAAGAAAAAAGATTACGGTGCGAGTTGCGAGAAAGCGATTCATTCATTCATATATTATACCTACAACCAATTTTCATATACACTGATTGTTTAACTAGTGGGCAGGGCAAAGGGCATACTTTTACATTTAGACGTATTTTGATGATCGGGGAATACTTCGTAATTATTTACATATTGACTGTCAAGGTAATTCATAATTAAAAATACCCTAGAAAATGACACGGTAGTGAAACATTACCGTATACCGTGTTTAAGCCAAAAATACCGTGCATCTACGGTAATTACCGTGTACCTGGTAACACTGGTTGCATGCCGCGCAGCTCGCCAGGCAGCTCGCCGGGCTGCACGGCAAGCATGTAAACAGCTTGAATGTTCGCTGGCCCGGGACGGGCTGCATGCCACGCAGCCCGCCAGGCAGCCTGCCAGGCAGCCTGCCGGGCTGCCTGGCAGGCTTCCATGCGGCACGCATGGAAACATAGCATTACAGTTTCGGAGAAAAATGGTTGTGACATACGGACGGACAGACAGACAGACAATTGACGAATCTATAAGGGTTCCGTTGTTGTCATTTGGCTAGGGAACCTTAAAAATACATAAAATCTATCCCACGCATAAAGTAGAGCTACCAACAAAGCTGTTAAGCCAAGATTGACTCCAAGTTACCCTCAAATTGGACCACATATGTAACAAACTTGGACCCCTCAAATCGACAGTTGTAAACCTCTGCTTAATTTTAACTGTCTGAAGTTGTAACGCTCGCTACAATGTACCTTTACTGCTGGCACCAGACCTGTGTATGCACGTAGAAAGCAGGTCTAAAGGCGCGGGCCCACCGCGGCGCATGGAGAGGCTACGCGCGTGTATTGAGCTTCGGTTTGTAGGAAAGTGTAAAGGTAGTGTCCACTGCAACCCACGGAGAGGCTCCGCATGAATTGACTTCATTGATACATGCGTGGCTTGCTCGAATAGGTGGTTACATAGCTCAACGCAAGAATCATCATTCTGGACCGAATCTTTTCTTCAGGTCACAGGGCACGTTCCTGACGTGCGTGACCTTTGAGGCAATGTTTTGTTATAGGCGATGGTTACCACTTAACATTAGATGGGCCATGTACAGGCTTGTTCCATCAGCTATACTTACTTACTTACTTCTGTGGCGCAACGACCCAAAGTGGATCTTGGCCTCCGACCTCAGAGTCCGCCAGGCTTCTCTGTCCATACAGGCTTCCGCGTAGTTGCTGGCTCCGAGTTCTTGCAGGTCCTTTACGACTTCGTCGCCCCACCGGTACTTGGGACGACCAATAGGCCTACGTCCGTTCGGCGTGCCTGTGTACGCGCGCCTGACTGCACGATCCTCTCCCATACGGAGTACGTGCCCGAGCCATCGGAGTCTTGCGGCTTTAGTCTCTCCTAAGATGTAAGGCTGATGGACAGGACATACAGTAAGAGGAAAAGAGAAATGGAGCAAAATGATGATGAATTGGTTCCCAAGATACAACAAAAGAAAGAGGGGGCAACAATTTAAAAGATGGGAGGACCAGATAAAGTATACTGCAGGGAAAACATGGACGCGGATAGCGAGAGAGAGAGAAGTGGAAGAGCTTGGAGTAGGCCTTTGCCTAAAAAGGGCAAACAGATAGTGACAGTGTCGATGTCGTAGTGTAAAATAAAATTTAGTTATAAAAGTACATCTGTAATTAAGGCTTAAAATAAATTAATAAATAAAATAAATAAATAAAAGATGTTAGGCTCAGCCACTAGGTCTTCAACCTCTTGGTTATTTCGAAGCCTCCATGATCCGTCTTCCCTTCGGGCTATATATTCCATCAGCTATAGTTGTATAAAAAATTAGTGGCCCATATGCTTGTACCATCAGCTAGTTGTATAAAAAAGCAGCCAAGTGCGAGTCGGACTCGCCCATGAAGGGTTCCGTAGCAACAAGTAACATAATATAAAGGTTCTTGATGTAGTTCGTCGAAAGGTAAATTGCGGTTTACGATTTATGACGTATAAAAAAAAAACTACTTACTAGATCTCGTTCAAACCAAATATCGTTGAAAGTTTCCATAGTAATGTACAATATATATTTTTTTTAGTTTTATCATTCTCTTATTTCAGAAGTTAGAGGGGGGGACCAACTTTTTACCACTTTGGAAGTGTCTCTCGTGCAAACTATTCAGTTTAGAAAAAAACGATATAAGAAACTTCGACATCATTTTTGAAGACCTATTCATAGATACCCCACACGTATGGGTTCAATGAAAAAAAACTTTTGAGTTTCAGTTTCAAGTATGGGGACCCCCAAAATTTATAGTTTTTTTTCTATTTTTATGTAAAAATCTTAATGCGGTTCACAGAATACATCTACTCGCCAAGTTTCATCAGTCTAGCTCTTACGGTTTCGGAGAAAAATGGCTGTGACATACGGACTGACAGACAGACAGACAGACAGACATGATGAATTTTATGGGTTCCGTGTTTTGCCATTTGGCTACGGAACCCTAAAAAAAACCCACTTGTTGGAAAACATTAAATCTGGTATACTATAGTGCTTCCGAAGTTTAGAAGCGCTGCCTGCTTCCTATATAAATGCTGCGGGTCATTCTAACGAGACCCCCGAGGAAATGAGCCAATCTCAGTGTAGCCAGCATAACTGATTTGTATTTTGCAACATTTTGTGTGTTCGTTTAAATTAGCAAAGGGCTATTGAAATGTATTGCGGAAATTATAAAACATAAGGCTATAAACAATATAGTCCTTGACATTTTATAGCGGCTCTATTGCCTTTAATGCGGCTATATAGAGCCTCTTTGAGGCGCACTTGAAATCGTTTCACCACACTTGGTTCGAAAAAATCAGTGACACGATAAGAAGAAGAAGCGGCTCTATACTGGCTCTATGACTGGCTCAGCTTAGTTGGTAGTAGCTCTTCCTTCTGCGCCATAGATCGTGGGTTCGATCCCCACCGAGAACAAATAATTGTGTGGTGAACACAGATATTTGTTCTCTGTGTGTGGGTGTCAGAATGTACAAAAAAAGGGATTTCTGTATTATATCAGCTATCTGGTTCCCAGAGTACAAGCTCTGCTTAATTTGGGGCTGTGTAGATTGTCCACAATATTTTTTTATACAGGGCTATTCATAATTAGCTGCAAATACTCAGGAATTAGGTTCAAATAATAAAATAAAAAATATTTATGAAATGATTTTTTTAAAGTTTTGTTATGAAAATCCCGAGAAAATCGATAAAGGATATCCTTTGGAATCATTGGCGCCTGACCTATTTTGACCTTTGATCCGCGCCCGCGCGCCGTGAGCGACACTCTGCGTTCAGTCACCGCCTGGGTGGGTCATCGTCCTGTTCTCCATGATAATCATTATGCAATAGCCGTAAAAAAATTAATAAAAATAAAATTTTAATACAAAAACTCAAAACCAAAACTTAAAAAAAATCATTTCATAAATATTTTTTATTTAATTTGTTGAACCTAATTCCTGAGTATTTGCAGCTAATTATAAATAACCCTGTATATTATTTATTTATGTTACGTTCCATTTAACTTATCTCACTTACGTTCCGTTATCATCTATATTCGTCGATACGGCGCCCGAGTCGGACGTCTGTGTCACCTGTTCCTACATTTATTAAATTTTAAACTAAGTTATTTAACAGTCCGTACCTACAACGTACCTTAAAACAAAGCAACTAACTATTATTTTTGCGTGGCCGAAAGTGGAGTCTGCCTATCCCAGTCGAACGCCCCTGGTCCTGTGGTGAGTGAACGAGATACACATAACTTACTGCGCGGCTCATCGTCACCTGAATCATCGCTTCGGCCGCCGGACTAGGCAGGGTCCTACCGTGAAAGTAAAAAAGTCGACGTTGCGTATCTATCTACTATGAATATGAAAGATCCTCCGAAATACGGATCTGATCCAGACCTGGCAGGAAACAGCCGACTGACTACAACCCGTAAGAGAAAAGGACTAGACATGGATCACTGCAACTGTGAGTCGTCGATGATTAAATTCCGGCAAGAGTTATTGGAGGTTATTTCTGGTACGATCAAGTCGACGGTGGAAAGTGCCTTAAGTGATAAGTTCGATAAATTTTCATCGGACCTAGACAGTATAAAGACCGAAATGAAAAAGATCACAAATGATAATATCAATATCTCGGTATCTCTCTCGAAGATAAATGGTCGTCTGAATGAGTTCGAGGCATCGAATAGCCTTATTAATAATCGCCAAGACGAATTTGATTCCCGCTTGTCCACAATTGAGCAAAGTGCGCCAACCAACGAACAATATGCGATTGATATCGCTGAGCTACAAAAGAAATATGACTCCATAAGTACTCAGTTGAAAATCAGAGACCAATGGGATAGACTTCTCAACCTTGAGATAATTGGGGTTCCTGAAACGAATAACGAGGACTTGGTGAAAGTTATAACTAAAATCGCCAAATTCGTGGATGTCATTATAATACCAAACGATATCGAGTTCTCCACCAGGATACAACCGATGCAGCCAAAGCCAGGGGTCCCGCGAGCTATCATCACAAAATTCAAAATTCGAGAGACGAAAGACAAAATACTCGCGGGCTTCCGCCGCTTTCGCGGTATCACCCGTAATGACATTGGAATGCAGGGAACTGAACCAATCTTTTTAAATGAACACTTGACGTTAGATAACAAAAATTTGTATAAAAAGTGTCGGGAATTGGCTATCTCAAAGTCATATAAGTATGTATGGATAAGGAACTGTAGAATTTTTGTGAGGAGAGACGACAAGTCACCGAGAATAGTTATAAACAAAGAAAACGATCTCTTAAAAATAAAATGATTTGTCGTCTCCTCATCATAAAACTAGCTTGTAACTTTAGGTACTCAGCGTATCCTTGTTAAAAAATTATGTTTTTTGATTTACTTTAACTATTTGCACTACTCGACACTTAAAGGTAACACCACACACACACATATAACACACCACACAACCACAAAACAGATAATATTGCTTTAATACTGGTACCTACAACTTAAACTTTTTGCTGGCTTGCTGTCATTTAGACCTCAGGGCATACTCTCGCTGTTAAGTAGGTATGTGTACTAACGATATTCATAATATGCATTCATATAATTCAGTATTAAATGTCTTGGCACTTGCGCTCGAAAACTTTTTACACGTCTACCCACATAGGTCGTCATTTATACAAGTCCGCAACTTTTGATATTATTTTGATGCGTTGGAATGTAGTAGGTATATGACCTTTAATACTATATTTACTACTATACCTACTATATTTATTATCCCTGTGTAGAAACATGGAATATTTGCATATAAAATATACTCACTCACACAAACACACCCGTACCCTTATATTCTTTCTCACTTACACTCATACACATACCCCTCCATACCCCCTCACTTACACACATACACATAGCCCGACATACAACCACAACCGTTCTGAATAGAAAACAAGTACCTAGCTATCCTTAGTATTTCACTTAATTATAGTTGTTGTTGTTACCCTTCTTTATTAACCAACCTTAAAGTAGGTACATTGTATTAAATTTGTAGGATTATTTTTCTGTTATATTGAGAGAGACCTGTTATTGGCTGTCCTAGACTAATGCATATGAAACTCTGTATTATTTTACATTGCTGTTGGTCTTTTCAATAAATAAAAATAAATAAAATCCTCAAATATCCAGGTCCTATAAAAATAGTCATCTTGCTTAAATATCAGAAATCACAACACCAGTAGGCCTACCACAAGCTCTGTCTGGCTCTGTCTTATAGCCCCTTCCCACTGGTGTGTGATATCGCGCACGGAGGCGGGTCAGCTCGCACGACACACCATGGGAACGGTCTCGTGTGCCGAGGTGCGCGGTAGCACAGGAGCCCTGTCTGTGTGAGTTGCCGTGCGTCGTCGTCGGCTGTGCGTGATGATCTGCAGAACCACGCACCGTAGGAAGGCAGCATAAGGCTCTGGTTTTGAGAGTCTGTGTGAGTGCTCACCAGTGTATTATACTGTCTGTATGACGTTTCGACGTAGTATTTATTAGCAACACTCACACAGACTCAAAACTGAGCCACAGCAGTTTTATAAGTTGGTTTGAAATCAACCGAAGTCGCAGCAACGAACCACGAATAAAATGAAAAGTTTCCGAGAAAAACAAAATTGCATGCACTACGGAACTGAAGAAGAAAGCAAACTTGTAAAATCAAAACTATTATCTGACAATAACTTTCAGAAGGAAAAAGCGAACGAAAGCAATATTGGTACATTTTGTACGACTGCACTCGTAATAAGAAAGTTATAGTTTCAAATCCTGATAAAAATAAGATTTTTTAAGTAAGGAGCACTTTTGTTCTAGTAGTAACCCTGCTTTCAGATACCAAGGTAACGGGTGCAAATCAGGGCTACCACGAGCTCCATATGGTTATGGCTATGGCTGTCAAATTGTGTATAGATCGGCTGACCCACACATTAATTTTCTTCTTGGGTTTGAATGTGTTGACACAATTTGACAGCCATAACCATATGAAGCTCATGGTCTGGTCGTGCACCTATGGATTTAACTCTTCTCTTTCTCTTTAACTTTCGAAGTAGGAGTTATTTAGTCTCAAAACCAGAGCCAGACAGAGCTTGTGGCAGACCTACTGTCATCTTATATTTTTGTATCTGACTGTCCCAAAGTGAACTCTGTAGCGTTTACCTTGATCCAAAGCTGGTGGTTTCCCCTTTGTCTGAGCCAGCAAAAACATACATCTTGTTTATTTTCCAAACGCCAAATCAGGAAGAACGTAAGATAACAAATAGAGTTTTATTTAAGAATACGGTACCCTTAGCACTGTTTGCGTCATTGGTCTCTAGTTTTTTAAGCACACAGAAAAACCACATTACATAATAAGCATAATGCAAAAAAAATATGCATAGCATAATGAGCTCTAGACTAAAATGAAATGAAAAAATAAAATGTAATGAAAAAAAGTCGGTTTACTGACGATAGTTGAACGTGACAACGTCATACAGCTGTCCACGCGGACGCATCGCTCACTCAAGTATGAGAGAGACAGATGTCGAACGCTGCCGAACGCGGAGGCCGCTCCCGCACTCCCGCACTAGGTAACGCCGCATGAGTCAAGTTTTTTCGTGCTTGCAGCCGGCTCCATTGAATTATAAGACGTTGTCACGTCAAAAACTAATATTGTGTCAATGTTAAAAAAACTATTCGTTTGAAGACGGGCTCGCTAATAACACGGTGACGGAAAAACGACTGCTACAGGTACTATTTTGTTTTGTACAGGATAGGTGAATATACGGGGTGCATTCGCGCGGAAAAGTGATACGCCAGACTTTTGATCAATGGTCCCTGGGGTAGAACTTTAGCAGTAGGAAAAAACTGCTGTGCATTGTGTATTGTTTTCTGATAGAAATAAATTGACAAGAAAATAAACTTTCACAATGTTAGGTTGACTTTTTGGTCACATGTAGGGTACCACGAATCAGAATCGCACAGAATCTATTACGCGGGTATTAATCCCGTATTTTACCTTATTTTATTTATTTTTCAGACGTTTCAGACAAAATAAACTTATCAAGTTTTTCTTACATTTTCTAGGAATAAAAGATATAAAAAAAAGTACGTGAGCTTTTTCCTTTGTTTTTTCCACATGAATGTACAATGAATGGATGCGTCCAAATCTCCTTTCACATCAGATACTTCGTGTATTTCGGAATTCTATTTCAAACTGCGGAAACAGAGATCATCGGCGCACACGCAATACAGCTAGCTACAAATAACTTTATCATTATTCTCTAATTTTACTAACTTAAATTTTAAAATAGAGATCTCGGTTCCTACCATTTCTTCTTATTTTCCTTCTTATGATCCTACTCGTATTATAAATCAAAAATAAAAACGTAATTGAACTGATTATAGACAATTTTGATTTTGATTTTAGAACAGGCAACAACCTACGGCTTGGTTCCTACCGTTTCTTGTATACACTCTACTCAGCATTTACCATAAAAAAAATACAACCACCTCCTTTTTTATTTGAAGTCGGTTAAAAAGCGCAATGGTTTATTATTGGCGCTGGTTATTAGTGGCGCTGAGTGTACATAAACAGTACACAAACATCTGCGGCACGCGTCATGGATTGGACATTGGATCCAATGTCTGAAAAAGTAATCTACTTGTAATGCTGTCTGTACCACCGAATACTGAATACAGTAGAAAGGCGATCATGCGCCGCTTGTATGGGAGCCGATGTCGCCAGTTTTACATTTCCTCTATTATATTTAAAATATAAGGATTCTAAAAAAAGGAAGGAAGGAAGATGTTAAGAAAGTATTTCTATGTTTTATATTGTCGCTAAACTTGTTCGGAAAGTAATTCTTGCTCTGCTGCAAGGCATTTTTCACTTTATGACTCCCAAAAAAACTGTTGAATTTGTATGGAGAAAGGAGCATGTATTTTGGCGACACTTTTCCGGCCACATGGCCGTTCTACTTTGTTCTGTGGTCTGTATACCTTTTTATTTAAGATTCGTTATAAAATTTCAAGGTGAGAAAACCCGTAAAATTGTTATACCTAGTTAACGAATACTTAACAAGCTAGACTTATCAAGCGCATACTAAACTTGAGTTTTATTTTTTATCAATCGTTATTTTCTCACTAAAGTGTCGTACCTCGGCGCCCTTATCGCCTAAAGACGTTTATTACAGACTCAAAGAGTTCTCGCGACTTTGTTCACGTGTATTTCCCCGATTTTAGTAGTAGTAGACCTCTTTGTGAGTGGCTCGTCCGGGAAGTATAACCACCATGCCTATTTCTGCCGTGAAGCAGCATTGCTGTGTTTCGGTTTGAAGGGTGTGGGTGCCGGTGAAATTACTGGCACGTGAGACTGAACATCTGTATGCCTCAAGTTGATGGACGCAGGGCAGTGCATTGTAGGACACACATCGTTCCTGACGTTTGTGACCTACGAGGCAATGCTTTGTTAAAGACGATAGTTACCACTTAATATCAGGTGGGCGTGTTCCATCATCTAGTTGAATAAAAAAATATTTTACTTGTATTTTTTTAAATGCCTTGCTGATGGATTAGGGATAAAGTCCACCTGATGTGAAGTGACTCCCCGACATCCTCAATATTGAGCTGCTACGTTATACCTAAAGCTTAATACGGGTACGGCCACATCTAGGTGATAAGCAGGCTTATCGCCTAGATGTGGCCATACCTTAAGTTTTCTTGAAGCACCTATTTTGTGGACCAGCTCTGTAAGTATGCAATTGTTATAAACAGTGGTAACGGAGCCACATCAGGTGGGCCGCGTGTATGTTTCGTCTGTAAAATGCAAAGTTATTTTATTATGATTGTCAGTCAGTCAGTCACGTGAATGTTTTTATTACAAGGTTATAAACTGAAATTTTCTTAAGCTGAGATAATTTTTATTGACATTTACCCTCGCAAGATTATTTTCACCATCTGTCTCTTTCTGTCCTCAAAAATTATGCGAAGGAGAGAGAGAGACGGCATTACTTTATTTTAGAGGATAATTCTGTAGATATGGAGTGATATAATTAAAGTATTTTTTAAGAGGCAATATTCATGATTTAATTTAAAGTGTATATTTTATTACGAGTATGCTTGATTATGATTATTGTGTCGTAAAATATTACGCGTCTAAACACGTCACTGGTTCTTTCGAGCCAAGTGTGGTGAAAGGATTTTAAGTGCGCCTCAGAGCGCCTCTTTCATGCCCATGTCACATATCTTTTCAAACTTTTTAGGTTCTACAACACGCCGGTTTCCTCACGATGTTTTCCATCACCGTTTAAGAGAACTAGTTTTTTTCTAAGCTTAGACTATTAGTTTCGTTCTGAGGGCAAGAAATCTTTGTAATAACTTGAAAGTGAAACTTAGCTATTTCCAAAGTTAAAGTTCAAGATTCCTTCGTCCTAAGTTGATCGTTTGAATCTCTGAACTTTTAATCAAGATTTGAAACATGCGGGCCGCCTATGCCAGGCACATAGCTAACGCCTGTGACTTCGCACGATTAGCAGACTGAAAACGATCTAAGAGTAGGGTTTTTGACGTGACAACGTCTTATAATTCGATGGAGCCGGCTGCACGCACGAAAAAACATGACTCATGCGGCGTTAGATCGCTCTGAGGCGTTCCATTTAAGGCTTGAAGTGCAAGCGAGAGCGCGGAACGAGTGACAAAGAGGCACAATCGGCCTCCGCGTTCGGCAGCGTTCGACATCTGTCTCTCTCCTACTTGAGTGAGCGATGCGTCCCCGTGGACAGCTGTATGACGTTGTCACGTTCAACTATCGTCAGTAAACCGACTTTACAGACAACCGTTTCTTTTTATAAGTACTTGCTAATGTCCCGCAAGTAGGGCTGGAGAAATCACCAGTTGCCCTTGACGCTATACAATGTAACACCCACATAGAACAAACATCTGGGTTCACCACACAAATATTAGTTCTCGGTGGAGATCGAACCCACGACCTACAGCGCAGATGGCAGAGCTACTACCAACTGAGCTTGAGAGGCCAGTCAACACACTGCCGTGAACTTTGACAGTGCGATATTTGACGGCGATACACTCGATCGCGATCGTCATCACAGGCGATCAAGGCTTGAAATAAAATACGAGATTTTTTAAACGTCATGAGAGTATTGCAAAAACAAAATAACAAAGGAGAAAAGTTATCTTTATATTCAGAAAGCGTCCTAAAAAAGTGGCCACGGAATATACTTACAGAAAGAACTATTGAAAGGAAGTTTGTAAGTTGTGGCCGTCTTTGATCTCATGTTTGGGTTAAAAGTTTGTTTTCTTTACAAATGATAAAAGTATTGATAGGAAAGAGGGATGCGGAAGTAGGTCTTTGTAGAGAGCACTCGTGGACTAGTAATATATATATATATAATAATAATAATTTAGCCTTTTATTTCCAAAATCTCTTAATGTTAGGTTTTACAGTTTGCGTGTTAGTAAAGTGTTAGTGTTTATTTTTAGCCTAGTTGTTAGTTTTAATGTTAGTTTTCTTAAATCTATGAGAAGTGGACCCCTTTTTGGGTAAAGGCCTCCTCCATCTTCTTCCACTGTTTTCTGTCCATTCCTGTGGACATCCAGTCTTTCCCAGCAATTCGGATTATGTCATCAGCCCACCGGCTATACGGTCTACCAACTTTTCTTTAGCCTAGCCTAACCAAGCGTGGACTAGTGGTAGCCTTCAAATCCTAAGGTCGTGGGTTTGATTCCAATCGTGTAGCAACGTTGTTAAATGTATTGATAGTAAAGAGGGCTGCGGAAGTAGGTAGCTCTTTGTAGAGAGCATTGGTGGACTAGTGGTAGCCTTCAAATCCTAAGGTCGTGGGTTTGATTCCAGTCCCCTATAGCAACGATGATAAAAGTATTGATGGAATGTCCTAAGAATCTAAAAAGTTCAAAAAACATGTGCCGAGTGCACAAAAGGAGCCTCTTTTATACTGAAAATCCTTTAACCACACTTATTCGAAAGAACTTGAGACACCAAGAGATTTCAAAGCATAAACACAAACAAGATGGAATGAACGAAATATTGCTTAAGAGTAGGTACCGAGTAAAATAGTTCAAAACGATAGTCACGGTTAAATCGATATTATGAATAAACTTGCAATAATGAATCTAAAACTATGTATAAAGTACCAGACTAAACGTATTTACAATTATTCCGTTACAAAAATATTAAATTGATGTCCAGTGAAATAAACAAAGTTGAGTAAAATTGGACAAAATCGTATGTCAGCGTTAAATAGAAATGTCACATTAAATAGTATATTTTTTAAAACACTTTAATTCGAATTAATCTCAAATGCCACACAAATAAATACCACCACGCAAGTGAACCCGCGGGCGACAGCCATTAAAATACTACTTACAAAACGTTACTTTAAGTTTCTTTGCCGTGAAAAGCAGACGCTTCATAAATTGTAATTAATTTGTGTTGTTTATACAGGGTGTCCCTACTGCACTGTTTGCCGCTTCGTTGGCGCTCGGCGTTTGGCGCAATGCTGACGCAAACTCCGAAATAATAATAAATTGATTGGGTTAAGTGATAAATATAAATAAAATTATTATATTCTATATAAAAATAATACACACTAACCACAACACTACCACTATCCAGCCCCAAACTGAGCAGAGCTGGTTTTATGGGAACCAGAGACCTGATATAATACTTACATACTTTTTATTGTAAATACACACGTAGAATACAACCGGACAGAGAACAAACATCAATGTTCACTAAACACATATTTGTTCTTGGTGGGGATCAAACCCACGTCCTCCTGAACTGAGTTCTGAGGGCTGTCTCTATGGCCTCACGCTAAAATAGTCGAAAATACTTTTGTGAAGTTAATTTTTTTTCACATGACAGTGACAAGTAATCTTTAGAGCCACTTGAATAGACATTGCCTTACAAAGTCAAAATTTGTTAATTCAGTTGTATCACAAGAATCACTTTGCAACGTCTTAAAGCTATGTGGGTCTAGGTGCCAGTTCCACGCGACCAAGCCTAGAAAAACAAGAAACAAACTACGGTTTGGTTCGTATCTGTAGCACATTCATTCAACTTGTGTTCTATATTTAAAACATCAGTTCCGCCTATCAAACCGCCAATCGGCGATACTTTGGAACGTTTCGCGCCAACTGGAGCGTACCGTTATCTCGCCCATCGATCATTTAGCATCCCCCTGTTAATACGCGTCGATGTGCGAGAAATCATCCCTTAATTGTTTTTAAACATTACTATTGAAACACCAGGCTTTCCACATTTTGCTTGCTTCATTTGCTTATCTTCTCCTAAAACGAGCGTTTTTGAAAGTAACGTTTTATGTCACGCTATTGGTTAGACGCGACGATTGCTTCTTTTTTGTATCGCGAACAGCGCCCCTATCTGACGTCCTGAGAACTTACATATTTCCTTACGAAATTACGAAGTCATAACACCGAAAACTTCATCATTTTCTTGTCCTTATCCCACTTTAATGGTTGGTCAGCACAAATGTATTCAAGTATTGTATCTGGTTCCCATCATACAAGCTCTAGTTAGTTTGGGTCTAGAACTCTAGATGGTGTTATGTGAATTATAAAAAAATCGGCTGTCTGTAAAGCCGGTTTACTGACGATAGTTGAACGTGACAACGTCATACAGCTGTCCACGCGGACGCATCGCTCACTCAAGTAGAAGAGAGACACGTGTCGAACGCTGCCGAACGCGGAGGCTGATTGTGTCTCTTTGTCGCTCGTTCCGCGCTCTCGCTTGCACTTCAAGCCTTAAATGGAACGCCTCAGAGCGAGGTAACGCCGCATGAGTCATGTTTTAAGTGCGTGCAGCCGGCTCCATCGAGTTATAAGACGTTGTCTCGTCAAAAACCTCTGACGCAATCGTGCACGCGACTGCGACTGGTAGAAGGCATTTCCACAAATATCCCACATTCTAGTTAGTTCTTATAAAAGTTTAATTAATCTTGTAACCCGACTCACGTAATTGGCTGCAACATCGTATGATTGTATTTCTGCAAGAAAATCTTGTATTTTCTGTTATCCACACTAATTATTGTAAATGAGAGAGTATGTCTGTTTGTCCTGCTCCAGCTTAGAAAGAAAGAGAGGGCTAATATTTGCAAGCTTTTGTACAACAACAATATTTATAAACGACTTGAGATAAAAAAGGAGGATTCTCAATTCAGTTGTATTCTCTTTTTATGTTTGTTATCGTAACTTCGTCATTTATGGGCCGATTGATAAACTAAAGGCACAGCTAGGCGATGGGGATCAGCTGAAACGCTATCATATTTAACAGCATCGCTATCGCCTAGATGTGCGCAGGCCTTAAAAAGTGTCAGCTCATCATAAATAGTACATTGTTACCCGAGGATTGAAAGTCACGAATTTAAGTCCCGCGCCCGAGCGTAGCGAGGGCGCCAATGGAGCTCGAGGGACTTAAATAAGTCTTTCACCCGAGGTAAACACTGTGCTTTTCATTACGAATACAAGGAAAGTAAAAATAAAAAATCATTAGACTTTTTAAACTTCTTAACGTTGTAATGGGTTTCCAACCTCCTTGCTGAATAAAAGTTGGAATTTGGTTCAATAAACTCCTTGCTGTTTAGAAAGTTGGAACATGGTTGAATAAAAATGTGAAAATAAAACTTGTTTTTTTTTATAATTTGGCAGCTGTCAGTAGAAAGCGATTCTCCCTACGGCTGAAAGTATTACTTTCAGTTAGGCCCCTCAGGCAACTTCAGTCCTACTTTCCGAGCATGAGCAATGAAAACATTACATTTATCGCTAACCGTTTGCTGTCGTATTGGTATCTCTGCATTCTGAAGACTGACACAAAGCACCTTCTTTTACAGCGGGAAGTCATTTTTATAGACAGAGGTGACCGCTCAACATCCGGTGCCTCATATCCTCGATTCCTCAATTTTCCACATAAAGAAAATAAACTGAAAAACGCGGCCGAATCTGAGGGAAAAAACTAGTTATTTATATTACTTAGAATCGAATGTAGCAAGAAGCATTTATTTAACATAAGGGTGATGACCCCGCTTACCGATGTTTTTTTTTCAATTTATTAAAAGGTCGTTTGCTCCGTCATACATTTTATCAGATCGAGTGATAAACCGGCTTCTTCTTCTTTTTATCGTATCACTTTTTTTTTAACTAAGTGTGGTGAAAGGAATTTAATTGCGCCTCAATATTAACCCAAAAAAGTAACGATTAAATAAATTAAAAAACATTAAAGATTTTTTCTTGTAACGTCCGTCCAGCTATTTTTATTTATTTTTTAATATAGTTATGGACAATCCATACAACACTATCTAACCCCAAATTAAGAAGAGCTTGCACTATGTGAACCAGATAGCGGATGTAATACTTATACTTATTTTCTAAATTCATTTTATTTATTTATTTATATTTATTGGAGAACCAACCGCTTTATAACAAAAGAATACACAACAAATAAGATTTAGAGAGCCAATTAGAGGGTAGGATTTTTAGAATACAATAAAACACCCAGAAAGAGAACAAACATTTACGTTCACTACACAAATTTTTGTTCTCGGTGGGGATCGAATCGACGGCCTACGAAGCAAAAAGCCGAGCTACTACCAACTGAGCTGAGAGGCCAGTCAAAGCTATTATGAGTTTGACTGCAATAAAGTGTATTTATGGTGTTTCGACTGTAATTACAGGTCGGAATCTAACAATTTATATGTTAAACAGGGGGGTATATGACCGGTGAGGTACCGCCCTGTTGTAGGTAAATATTTAGCAAACAATAAAACGTTTATGTATTAACAATGCCTCAAGTTGATGGACGCAGAGAAGTGTATCTTCGGGCACGTTCCTGACGTGCGTGACCTACGAAGCAATGCTTTGCTTCCCACTTTGCTTTTGTTTTTTTTTAGCTATGGTTACCACTTAACATCAGGTGGGCCATATGCCTGTTCCATCAACTAGTTGTATAAAAAAAAATACAAATACAAATTAACTTTTATTGACTTATACATGGTACATAATTGGTACATAGGTTCTTGAATTAGTAAAAACTGTGTTTCAGGAACCATTGGCTTTTCCCTTAGTTTTACAGAAAATTGTGTCAGAAAAACATTAATAAAGGGAAAAAATAGTGTTAACGATAAAAAAAAAATTGAATGTAAAATTATAGATCGCGGGAAAGCGGAATGCAGCGGGCTCAGATTTATTCTTTCTAAAAATGTATAGGAGAGACATATGTCTAGCTGTAGAAAAGAAAGAAAGAAAAAGAACACATGTATTTAACATTATACACATAATTTGACTGGCTTTTCAGCTCAGTTGGTAGTAGCTTTGCCTTCAGACAGAGAACAAACATCTGCGTTCAACACATAAATATCTGTTCTCGGTGGGGATCGAACCCCCGACTTACGGCGCAGAAGACAGAGCTACTACCAACTGAGCTGAGAGGACAGTCAAAAGATGTTAGTTATTTCATCAGGCTTTTTGTGCAATGTCGACCAATATTGTATTTATATCTACTGCGCAACTGTTTTAATCTTATTTCAGAAAGCACAAGTTTCTAGATTTCCAGGGGGAATAAAATTAAGTTTGATTTATGAGTTGTAGAAGATTTATCTATCTTTCTAGTACGCTCATCTACTACTCAGTCTGGCCTCACTGGTGGCCTCTTCAGCATAAGACATTATCCTGCTTAAGGTCGATTTACATCAAACGAACACAGAGCTAGAGCTAGAACAAGAACATAAGAACGCTTTGAAGAGACCGCTCAGGGGCGCGTGCACGTCCGAACACGCAAGAACGCTCTAAACAACTATTCGCGCGCTTTAGCGCCGTTTACATCGAGCGCGCGACGCGAGTATTCTTAAAGGTCGATTTACATCAAACGAACATAGAGCTAGAGCTAGAACAAGAGCATTTCTTCGTGCTCTTTTAGTGTAAATGAAAACTTGTATTCAGCGTTTACACCAAACGAACAAAGAGGTAGAGCTAGAACAATCGCTAGAACACAAGAACGCTTTGATGAGACCGCTCAGTGGCGCGAGCACGTCCGAACACGCTAGAACGCTCTAAGCAACTGTTCGCGCGCTCTTGCGCCGTTTACATCAAGCGAGCGAGCATTCTTAGAATATTCCTAGAATCTTTGCGAACGCACTAAGAACAACGAAGGAATGCTCTACGCCTGTTTACACTAGAAGAATTAGCTGTAGTGGGGATAGAATGAGCATTCGCTCGTTTGATGTAAATCGACCTTAGAATATTCCATAGAATCTTTGCGAACGCACTAAGAACAACGAAAGAATGCTCTACGCCTGTTTACACTAAAAGAATTTGATATAGTGGGGATAGAATGAGCATTCGCTCGTCTGATTTAAATCCACCTTTAGGAGGTAAAACTGTACAAAAATGACATAAGCTGTCCTCTCAGCTCACTTGTTAGTAGCACTGCCTTCTGCGCTGGAGGACGTGATTCGATCCCCACCAAGCAAAAATATTTGTGTAGTAAACACAGATATTTGTTCTCTGTCTGGGTGTTTTATTATATTCTAAACAATGTATTTGTAAAAAACAAAAGTTTTATATCAGCTATCTGGTTCCGATAGTACAAGCTTAAATTGGGGCTAGATAGTGTTGTCATTTTCATCCAATGTAATTTTACGCAAGTGTGAACAAGGTCAGCAAAAAGTACAAATTTGTAATCACTGCTGTCAAATTATCACTTATTTCACTACAAAAGCACACGTAACAATGACTCCAATGAACCGACGACATTACAATCTGTTCGCAATGCACAAACAATACCATTACGCCTACCACAAGCTCTGTCTGGCTCTGTCTCTGGCTTTGGTTTTGAGTCTGTGTGCTCACCAGTATTGTTTAAGTGACGTTTCGACCTAGGACTTATTTAGTCAACACTCACACAGACTCAAAACCAGAGCCAGACAGAGCTTGTGGTAGGACAGTAATCCCGAATTACGGATGCACAAACGCGGCGCAAACATTGCATATTGGGTTATTACCCGCCGGAGGTTCGATAATTGTTTTGTAATTACTGCAAATACACTAGGATTGTAGCAGGTGTTAGGGATGGGAGGAAGCCGAAAGGAAAGTTTAAGCCGAAGCTGAAGAGCCGAAGAGAAGAGGAGGTTCGCAATTCGGTTGTATGTTTTTGTTTATTAAAGCTAAACTTCGTCATTTATGAGCCGATTAGAAAAATCCGTATTTTTTTATATTTATTATCGCCTACCGTCATTTATGAGCCGATTTGAACAATCTTTTTCTTTATCTGAATGCCTGATTTGTCCCATAGAAGTTCCATAAAAATCTGTTCAGTAGTTTGGCCATGAAATTGGTTTCTCAAGTTTTTTAAACTTTTGTTATTTATAATGTATTATACGTTAGTGTATTGCAATGTTAAATTTCTTCATTTAATGATGAGGAAAAGCTGAAATTATTATTATTTCCACCTTCTGACTTTTGGCGAAGTTTGTCGATCTTGGCCGAAGAAGTGTCAGTTACACGACAGGTGACGTAATAGTGTCGCTATTTCATTGTTATTTCCAATCTCAAAAAAAATTCAAGCCTGCTTGAACAAGTTTTCAATTCAATAATGAATTATATATGTCATGGACCAAGTAATAAATTGGGCATTATACATAATGACCGGACATTATGTATAATGCCCAATACGAGAGGGCAATTTGATAATAACTATTCAAATAATCAAATTGGCCGGGCATTATACATATTGTCCATCACCTTTTGGGCAGAGTAATACAAACATATTTTTAATTACTATTTTTTTATTGTTATTGGCTAGCTCCGCTCATGGACGACCTCGCGAGCTTCTGGCTGGGCTATTCCAGAGCCAAACACGGGGCACCCCGACTTGAGTTGGTTAGGTTGTTAGGTTTTTTTTTTATATCCTTTAGGAAATCAAACACGGGGCACCCCGACTTGAGTAGGGTAGGTTGTTAGGTTTTTTTTTTATATCCTTTGGAGACAAACACGGGGCCCCCGACTTGAGTAGGTTTTTTCCCCTAGGTCTCCTAGTCCTAGGTTAGGGACTTAGGGACTTTAAAGTGTTTATTATCAAATTGCCCAATCGTCATGTAGCAATATAATAATGACCGGGCAATGTGATAAATAATGAAGAATTTATCACTTTGCCCAATAGAGCTAGACATTATGCATAATGCTCGGGCATTATTCATAATGCCCGCATTAATAACTTGGTCCATAACATATACACGTGTATGCCGAAGCCGAAAGCTCGTTCCCATCACTAGCCCAAGCCGGCAATATCTGGTAATGGATGAGTTTGCTTACCGTTTATTTACAGGATTGCGGTTACATTCTAGTGTTGACTAAGTTCGAACTAGACTATTATTATTTAGTTCAGAGAGATACTAATTAATTTGTTGATTAGAATTTTAAAACTTAAGTTCTAGTCTTGTTCTTTTCTAAGCCACGCTTGTAGAAGACTAAGGGCGCTTGTACACGCTAAGAAAATTTGCCGTTCCTGCGGCAGACAAGACAAATTCTTCGTGTAGACGACAAGAATTTTGTCTTTTCCACACACGAAAACGCAACAATGTTCGCCGCGTCGTGTCTTGCGCAGATAAGATTTTTTTCGTGCACCGCTGCGAGCAGTGTACACAGTTATTTTCTAGTTACGACACGAATTCTTGGGTAGACCCGGCGTTTTTTCTTAGCGTGTACAAGCGCCCTAAGGCTTATATGCACGAACAAATTTTTTGGCAGTTCTCCATTGGAAAATGACGAAAAACTATGCTTGAGGCTCGACTCAGACTCGAGCACTGTTTCTGAATACGAGCCTATATGTATATCTTATTTTTATGCTGAGTAAATTATATATAATAATAATAATATCGTTTATTTCAGACAACATAAAATGCACACATTACAAAAATGAAACACTTTGGGTCCATAGCAATAAATACCTTAGAGACTAACATACATAAAATAAAATAAAACTACTAATCAAATCTCAGGGGATTTTTTCGTTAGCGCACCCCATTTTTTCGTGTTATTTATGTAGGTATACTGTACTTTACTTATACTTTTGTTTTTTTTTGTATGAAGGTGAAATTACTGGCACGTGAAGCTGAACATCTGTAGGTATGCCTCAAATTGTTTTCGCGCGAGTGTTGCCTCCGGTGTTGGAAGCGTCCATAGGCTACGGTAACCGCTTTCCTTTGTTGTTTGGTAACTCAGCTGGTCTACCATGAGCTCCATATGGTTATGGTTATGGCTATCAAAGTTGTGTCAACAGTGTCAACACATTCAAACCCAAGAAGAAAATGAATGTGTGGGCCAGCCTATCTATACACAATTTGACGGCCATAGCCATAACCATATGGAGCTCGTGGTAGCCCTGCAGTTGTATAAAAAAAGTTAATGCACGCAGGGCATTGCATCGTAAGGCACGTTCCTGACGTGCGTGACCTACGATAGGCAATGATTTTTATAGACGATGGTTAGGGGGCGTCCATAAATTACGTGAGATGTTTAAGGGGGGGAGGGGGTCGAGTCAAATCTCATCAAATCTTACGTTGGGGAGAGGGGGGGTATCGGTAAATATCACGCAATTTTTTTTCTGATTGAAACAAAAAAAAAATCATGCTATTTTAATACCGTTTTAAGCCCGTCCTTTGTTTTAGCGCCACTGTCTTAACTAGTCGTAAATAAAAGCACGAAACAATTTTTTTTTTCTTTTTACAAAACAATCCAGCGCGTTTCCGTAAGAAACCCACATTTTGAAAAATCTCACGTGAGATTGGGGGATGGGGGAGGGGGTTGAATAAAATCTCACGACATCTCACCAGGGGGGGAGGGAGGGACAGAAAATTAAAAAAAACACCTCACGTAATTTATGGACGCCCCCTTACCACTTAACATCAGGCGGGCTACATGCTTGTTTGATCAGATAGTAATATATCTAACTATCTAGTTAGTAAAAAACACTTTCACTCCAAACTATTACGAAACAACAATAGTAAAATAGACAAAAACCAATCAGACGTTATCAAAGAAATCATTTACCAAATTACTTTTTAGTGCTAGAGTTCCCTAGATAAAAAACAGAACCCTCATAATATCGCTAAAACATTCGCATGAAATTAGATACTTGGTAAAACTTCAGAGATCAAAAAATTAGGTCACGACTTTTTTTTAAATAAATAGGTATGTATTTGAAGGTCTTGGTCACTTATTAATTATTAACCACACTGCCCTGTAACAAAACATCAAACATAATATCAACTAAACTTATCAAGTAAGAAACCTTACTCTAATTTCATACAATATTCTACAGGGTGTTACAAAACTACCCGTAAAGCCGAAAGAAGGTTAAATGGGGCCTAATAACGAGTCCATTCACAATATTTAATAACCGCAGTAACCCTGTATAAGATACGCCAAAAAAATGAAAAAAATAACACGAGAAAAACGAGTAGGTACCTAATAAATAGTGGCAGGGCTAACTTTGAACTTAAGTAACGTTTAGAAATAAAAGCGTGACGGGAATCCCAAATCGGGATCACTAATTGTCACTTAAGTGAAGTGTCCAACAGTGTTTATTTATTTATCTACGGAAACCTCTCGAGGATAGTTTTTTCTCACTCTTGTCTATTTTACTGTTTCTAACAAAAGTCATCGATCGCGCTGCCTACCTTACAATAAACTAAAGGCTCGTCCTTGATTTGTTTACGAAACACGGGTGTATTATACTAGCTACAGTGCACGCCTGGTACTGTGGCACATTGTAAAAAAAATATGAAATATTTTGTTTTAATAGAATAAATATTATTTACAAAAACTATTATTATAAAACATGAAATTATTATAATAAAAAAATACATTTTAAAAGAAACTAGAAAATTTAATAATTAACTCTGTTTTCCACTGTACGAGTAGGTATTACATATTTTGTTTTTAATAAGAAAAGTTTCAGAGTATATTATATATTTTTATCGGCCTGTCCCGGCTTAGCACGGATGGATATTAATTTGTTAAACACATAAATATAGCCTAAGTTACTCAGGGTAAATGTAGCTTTCCAATGGTGTAAGAATTTTAGAAATCGGCACAGTTGTTTTTGAGTTTATTCATTACAAACATACAAAAATATAAATCTTTCCTCTCTATAATATTAGTATAGATAGTATAGATATAGGTAAGTATGAATGCGGGATTTTTTTGATCCAGTTGAACGAATTAGACTTTAATTATAAATACCCATCTTTTTCTTCTTATACATATAAGAGCAATGCTCTTGTCGGCGTAATGTATACATTTTTCTACAAGTATTTCTTTTGAGGGCAACCTTCTTGACCTCTATACATGACATGATAGGTACTGGTAGAAAACAGATCTCCAACCGCAGACAATGTGCCCAAGAGATTTTTTTTTTTAAATTTTGTTCACATGCCATACCAACAATCTTAAGCTATATCGGAATAGAATGGTGGCTTTATGTACCTAGAGGAATTGATTTAAATCGTCGGCACTAAAACTCTGTGAGCGCCTTTGAATACGAATGTAGTTTTAATTTTGACGCGCGGCTCTAAAACAGCAGTTTATGACGGCCTTGGCCTCCTTCTGTGCCTTTTAATGAAGCTTTGTTAATTTTTCAGCTTGTTTTGTAATGAAAAGGGTTTATTTTTTTAATAAGGAAAATTGTGGAACATATTTTAGAACTACAGCAAATTGGGTTTACCCCCCTCTTTCATATCTGACACATTTTAGCAGCGCGCTAAAAGACTTTTGTCATTTTCACTTTCGTGTCAACAAATAAAGATGGTAGAGTCTGTTTAGGACAAGGATTTTATATACTATCTGGATAACGCACGAAGATTAAAAATCAATATTTCATTCATACAAACTTATGCTGTAATAACTATACTATAAAGTTTATTTTTTTCTGTCTCAACTCAGAATAGAAAAACGAACTACATGAGAGACTCAAAAATAGTAGTTTGTCCTTGTCTAGCAAGTTGCCATTGCAAAACAAAAAGTATTTGGTAGATTTAGAAGATTTCTCTCATTTCAATAAATTTAATTAAAAATAGGTCATTTGAATTCTTCTAACTTAATATTTTTTTATTTTGCGTGTTTGATATTTTTTACGATAATATTGCAAGTAGGTACAAGTTGTAAATGCTATTTATAAGAAGTCATATTAGTAATATTTCGTCAGCTGCAAGCAGCAATACTGGCTTTAACTAAAAATGGCGATGTGACGTGGTTTGTTGATCTAAAATTATTGGTGTGGTTTTTGTGATTTTTAGCTAAAGGAATTGGTATTATTCGTCAAAATGGTTCATTTTTGCTGCGTAAATGGTTGCAAAAAGGAATGGTATCCCGGTTGCGGCTTAACATTTCACAGGTGAGCTATTTTAAATGTTTTTATGTAAATGGTGTTATAGGGTGTCCATGAATATCAGAGGGCCTAGGAACAAAGATTGTAATAAGTAGGGACAAATATTATGGTTTAATTTTTGTAGAGGTATTGCATACTATTACACAAGCATGACGACTATGATAATGAGTCACGAAAAAAATTGAAACCGAATACAGTACCTTCAATCTTTAAAATGGAAAGTCATACTTTTATAGGTGGTCATAAAAGTTATAATTACAAGAAGTAATATAAGTTAGAAGTAATATAAAAGTTATAATTACTTAATTGTGTTGTATCAAAGATAATATATTTTGTTTATTTACAGATCAGACCTACAGCAGTGATTTATAAATTGAGCAGTATACTGCTCAATGTTTTAATGTTAAAAAGCCCAGAAAAGAAAGAAGTGCCACAAAGTATCAGAAGCCCCATGCTCGTCAGGACCACCTGAGAAAAAAGCTAGGAGGGAAGAATCCGAAAAATCAACCCAATCGAACTTAAATACTAATACGCCAATACAAAAACACATACATACGCACATAAAATGCCAAATTGACCAAGTTGCTTATAAGATCTTCGTTCGCTTCGCTCACTCGATCAATTATAATACAAGTTGGAATATAAAAGATTGTACCTTAACATTTACTTGTTTTATTTTTTAGAAAACATAATTATTATGCCTAGTAAGTACCTAGTTTTTATACTTAATTGCGTATCTGGGCTCGTGTGAAAATCAATAAAGCTATTTTTCTCAGAAATAAGAATATTCCCAGAAATAAGCCCTAGCTAGCTCGATTATTCACCCCCGTAAACCGCCATACTGCAAATTTCATCGAAATCATTACAGCCGTTTCAAGAACGTGAATACAAATCAGTTTGTACAAATAAATAAACAAATATTGCTAGTTTAGGATAGGTAGTAATTTATTCTAATAAACAAGATACACCTACAGTGCTTTAAGAATCAGGTAAAAAAAAAAAATATCAAAAGAAATATTCATGAAGTGCCTATGTTGTTACCTATAATAATAGAGGGAAGGGAGGCCTTCGCCCTGTACGGGGAAACAAAAGTCAGTAATTAACAAATCAGTACATTTTATTTCAAGCAGTTTCTTTCGATTTTATAAAAAGTACAGATGTGTGGACATCCTACTTAGAAAGAGATGCGTTACTACTTTGGTGCTCTCACCGGGCTCGTTTTTAGGAAACACTGCGTTATCCAGTTTACGAAGTATGTAGATTCATGGTTTAGGAAGAGAGCCGTCGTGGGATTTGAGGGCGCTGCTGTGCTTAATCACCGTTTTTGTTTAGTGGGCAACACAATAGCGCGTCTGTTGCGTTTTGATCCTATCACAACTAGTGTACTATTCCTTTATTTATTTTTTATGATGCAAAATGCTGACAGAAAGAAAGGGATGAGCTGCCTTAAAAAAATCGAAACGTTAGTTCACAATTTGGCCACGACGGCTCTCTTTCTGAACAGACTCTAACAGACTTATCGGTCTGCTAAGCTTGATGACTGATATTCTTCTAAGCAGAGAAGAGAGGCCAAAGCCAGCACAGAGTGGGTCTCTGCAGACTGAAGTCCCCGCCAAGGCAGACCCAGGAAGCGTTGGCGGGATGACCTGGACGCGTTCTGCAGGGAGTGGCCAAGTTTGGGTCAAGAACGAGATGAGTGGAAGGAGGGGAAGGCATTTGCCCAGCAATGGGCCAGACTGGGCTAAATAAAAACAAAATTGTATGTGTCAGCTCCGTCGCACGTCTGGAGTTTACTCCATAGAGGCAAAGTAAGGGTACACACTACCCTCGATCTAGCTGCACCGCTCAAACCAAATTAGAAAGTTGCGCAAGATAGGTTGCGCACCAAAAACGTAACGAGGTCATTCGTTCAGTAGATTTTACTCTCCACATTTTTCTCATACCGGGCGCCTTATATCAAAAAACCGATTCTTAAGGAGTAAACTCCAAAATTCAAAGCGTATGATAATAATGGTTTCCTATAATCGCGTATTCCATAGCCCATCAAGACTATTTTCTAGAGTCGCGCGCCGTAAAGTGGGGTTGCTCGCGTGACGGACTGCCGCACCTCTGATGCAATCACCCCTAACCTGGGGAGGTAGGACCGGGTGGATAGGGCTAATCTCACCGTTGACAGATGTAAAAGTTTTTTTGTATCTAAGTGAGTTTGAGCCAAGCCTTGTGCACATCTTAACGTTCTTGGTGGTGATTTGTGAAACGCTGTCAAATATGACAGCAATATTTAACAGCGCTTCACTAGCACTTTTTAAATTAACGCGATCGTTATGCTGTTATATTATGGAAGAAACGGGCATTTATCGCGATTACCTTTATTATTTCCTGACATTTCGATCGTGTTACAACAGCCGTGGTCGCGGGCAGGCATCGTTTCACTGTTCACTAATTTGATCATTAACAATACCATCATCATTCTATCTTAGCCCATTGCTGGAATTAGGTACTCAAAGACCAAGTCAAAAGTATTTATTCAATCAAAATCACCAGGATCACTTTGAAATAGGTGCCAGTTCCACATGACCATAAAGTTCCTAGTTCCTTGTTCATGGTGCTCGTTTCCATTCGCCTACTTCTTAAATAAAATCTCTGTCTAATCCAAATAACTGTCAATGTCAAATTAAAACCTTGCCGACAATCAAAAATTATTAGAACAGTTAGAACAGATTATTAACAACTAAAATAGGTATTGGATTCGTTTTCTGTCATTTTGGGAAGTCACATAGCTTTTTCGTTTTAATTGTTTTTCTGGTGATATTTTCTAAATAATGAAAAGGTTTCTGATGGTTTTGAAAACAAACGACCATCATTTTGTTTTCAAAGCCAAGTAGGGCCGACTTGTCTATGACTGACTTGACTTGACGAAAAAGTATTTTATCTATGTAATATATCCTCACTCGACACTGGCGGAATTGATCCGCAATGGACAGATGCCATTAAATAAAGAAGAAGAAGAAAATAGGTATTTATTAATATGTATGTAATGAAATAATTATTTTTCTGAGTAAGTAATTTAAAATTCTTCCAAATTATGATTATGCTAACATACATTTCGCTCGTTGCCTCAACCTTGCCCGAGGGCTTACTATTATCAAAAGTTAAATTATTTGTATGTATTCCATCTTCGTACTAACTACACATAATACTAAGAATAGGAAGGCGCGTGAGATAGAGGGCTCGAAATTGTTATTCCTGGAAATATATTATGAAGGCTTATGTAAGCCCTAAGGCCTACTATAGATAGTGCAATTCACGAAGACGCGTGCGGGGAGTTTGCTCCGAGCGGCAGTCGCGAACCACTCATAGGTAATTAGTGTGTACCGATAACACTCGAACATTGACGAAAGCTTGCACACATATACTAATAAACGGTTAGGAGGAATAGTGGGGCGCGCCTTCGTGGATTGCACCTATCTATATGCCAATTCAGTTTTACAGAGAGATTCATTCCAAGCTACCTAATTTTGTTCGATTTTACTATACTATTATGTATTTTATTTTTAGTACGTCTGCAGATAGCTCAACTGTTTTATGTAATTTTTTACATTCTATAAATACGTACTTGTTTTAACTGTAAGTTCCAAAGGTGTGTATCCAAAGGTTGTCTGGAAGGGCTCGCTCTTAGCGATAAGGCCGCCCATTGTACCTTTATTCCAACTAAATATATTTTGATATTTGATATTTATTTGTAATGGTTCTAAGTTTATTTGTGTAATTAAACTTTAAGACTCTATTACATATTTTTTTATTGCAAAGTTAATAATATTTTTTTTCATTTTCAATTAGTCAAATGAATTTTGTTCGAACCAGTGCAGTGTGGTGAAAGGATTTTAAATGTGCCTCAGAGAGGCTCCTTTCGTGCACTTGATACATAGTTTAGAACTTTTTAGGTTCTACGACGTGCCAGACATGTCATAATCCTTTAACTACAATTTATAAAGATTAAGGAATGTAATTAACGGGAACGGGGCGAGCGAAGCCGTGGGCGGCCGCTGGTATATAATGAATGGACTTATTTGTATATATCTTTGAGAACCTTACAGATTCTTCTGTTGGTACTTAGGACAGGCATCTGAGAGTATATCTACCATAGATAGAAGATAGATAGAAAATACTTTATTGCTCACAAATACATAAGAACAAACAATGGTACATAAAAACTTAACAACTATTTGTAAAAACAATAGGCGGTCTTATCGCTAAGCAGCGATCTCTACCAGACAACCGTGGATACCGTGGACCATACCTTGGGAACAAAGCCGTAAATTGTTCTGTTTCTGTTTCCTCAGTGTATATCTACCGTTACTAGTGACTTTTAATCCATTGCAAGTGCATTTAACCGCTTTGCATTTAGTGAAATGAATTTACCTGGTTGTAATAGCATTAAAAACCCCTGATCTTTTCAGCGAACTGGCCGTCGACTTCTGATGAAGTCTGGATGAAGTTTGCTTTTTTAATATCCTCAATTGAGCCATTTCCGGTGGCACGTTAGCCGAGAATGCTGACAGCTTTTATGGAACAGCTGGTTCAGTTCTCAACTGCTAAAACAACCGGTTGTTTTTATACAAAAATATACATTGTGGAAGACAGTTTTTAATGTCAAGTTTATTTCTATTTGGATTTATTATGCGCCCTCTATGTCCCACTGCTGGGCAAAGGCCTCCCCCTATCCCTTCCACTCTGTGCGGTCCAGCGCTGAGATGTTCCACTGTGGTTTTGACTTGTCAAACTCGTCTCGTATTTTGCCCGTATGCACCTACTGCTGGGTATAATAGGTCTCCTCTTTAATACGCCATTCCCTTCGGTAGTGTGCCAGTCTCCGCCATTGCTGCCAAACTTCTCCGACAATATCATCCGACCAACAATGGGCGAGTGGTCTGCCTCGTGGTCGCTACCACCATTCCGTGACCGCCGTTGTCCAACTTTCATCATTCTTTTTAGGGTTCCGTAGCTGTCTGTCCGTCCGTATTTCACAGCCATTTTTCTCCGAAACTATAAGAGCTAGACTGATGAAACTTGGCGAGTAGATCTATTCTGTAAACCGCATTCTGATTTTAATACAAAAGTTGAAAAAAAACTATAAATTTTGGGGGTCCCCTTACTTAGAACTGAAATTCAAAAAACTCTTTTTCATCGAACCCATACGTGTCTACCATAACCCATCTATGAATAGGTCTTTAAAAATGATGTTGAGGATTCTTATATCGTATTTTTCTAAACTTAATAGTTTTTGCGAGAGACACTTTCAAAGTGGTAAAATGTTGTTCCCCCCCTCTAACTTCTAAAATAAGAGTATGATAAAAAAAATATATGATGCTATGCAAACTTCCAACGATATTTGGTTTGAACGAGATCTAGAAAGTAGTTTTATTTTTATACGTCATAAATCATACACCGCAATTTACCTTTCGACGAACTACAAAAACTTTTATTATTATGTTACTTGTTGCTACGGAATCCTTCATGGGCGAGTCCGACTCGCACTTGGCCGCTTATTAATTCTTTCTTTTTACTTAGTTCGGTTTAGTGTTACCTAATCGTTTTCTCTTATATCAGTTTACCACTGGAACTGGGTGTGCGGGTGCCGTTTGAACTAAGCTGGCACAACCCCGGGTGCCCGGCGCTGGTATACTTAATTCCTTCCATAATTTTCCGTCAGACGTCAGTAATGGGAGGTAGCCACTACATCAAGGGAATTACCTGGCTCAGCGGGAAAATGTGTTTGATTCTATGTAATCTCGTAAAATAGTGGAACTTTGCTCTAGAAATCGTAGGAAACTATTTTCATCGTAATCTTCATAAGCAGCAGGGTTACCACGAGCTCCATATGGCTGTCAAATTGTGTCAATACATTCAAACTCAAGAACAAAATGAATGTGTGGGTCAGCCTATCTATACACAATTTGACAGCCATAGCCATAACCATATGAACCTCATGGTAGCCCTGCTGCAGAGCTACCACGAAGTCCATATGATTATGGTGGTAGTCAACTGCTAGGCAGCTGGGCATAAGACTCAGTTGGTAGTAGCTCTGCCTTCTGCACCGTAGGTCTTGGGTTCGATCGCCACCGAGAACAAATATTTGTGTGGTGAACGTAGATGTTTGTTCTCTGTCTGGTTGTTATATTGCATTCACAAGAAGAAGAAGAGTTTACTAGTCTTTACTGCTCACATGTATTTGGCCAGCACAACAATTTCGATTTATCTCGAAGAAGGTTGTCAAAATAATGCTCAAATTTCCGAGAAAATATGAAATTTGCAAAGCATAGTTTTGAGTAAACTTTAATTTGCTGGACGCAGTGGGTATTAATCCCACACCGCTTGTGCCAAGCCGTTCAGAATGCTTTAAAAATAAACGCTTAGCCCCTCAAATATTGTCCAATCGACAAAAACATTCATTCTGGGCAATTTCCAGATGACAAGTGTTCTGTAATGTACTCAATGGGGCATTCTATACGATCGACTGGAAGAAGGAAATCGAAGGTCCGAGGGCAGTCGGTCCACAGTCACAGCGATTAGAGTTTTAATATACTGTGAAAATAAGTGAAGTATTGAGTGAGCGAAGAATTCTCAAACAACTTTGGTAAATCGGTAATGTCTGTTTGTCCGAAAAAAACCTGCCCATGTCCAATCGTCAGTCCCATTTGCCAGAAATTAGCAATAATTTTGCTATTTGGATAAACGATTTGCTGATAAATAAATACTGTGGACAATCCACAGATTTTCTAGCCCCAAAATAAACAGAGCTTGTACGATGCTGATATAAAACTTTTTGTAAATATAGTATACTTAGGATTTAATATAACACTCAGACAGAGAACAAACACCACACAAAATAAATATTTGTTCTCGGTGCTGAACCTCGACATACGGCGTAGAAGGCAGAGCTACTACCAACTGAGCTGAGAGGCAGGTCAATAATTTAGTAAAGTATAAAAACACTCTCTTACTATGTGTATAAGTATTATGTCAGATATCTGATTCGCATAGTTTAAGCTCTGCTTAATTTGGGGCTAGATAGTGATGTGTGGATTGTCAAAAATGTGTATTTATACATAACGAAGATTTTTAATTTTTCCGTCGGTTTGTTTAGCCGCTCTGCTGGCCGCTACGCTACCATCCCCGCTGTCACCATGGCCACACCCGCTGGCGATTGTTTGCACGGCTGTGGGTAGGAAATGAAATACGGTAAATGGCCCCCGACAGACGGAAGTCACCCCTAAACTGACAGACTTTAGGTCAAGCTAATGAAATAAAATGGGATGATTTATGTACACGGATAACTTTAGGTTTGTGTGTAAACAGTACAACTGGTGTTAGTTTGTTGCCTGTTCTTCTAAGCTTGGTCGCGTGGAACTGGCACCTAGACTCACCTAGCTTTAAGACGTTTTAAAATGATAGATAGATAGATAACTCTTTTGATTAAGACACACAATGTAAGTAGGATACAGTTTCAGCTCCTTGTTTTGCAGTTTTGAATGATCCTTGTGTTACTACTGAATAAAGACATGTTTGACTTTGACTTTGAGATAATAACAGCCAAGCATATGTCACACCACTTTATTTAGGTCTAAGTTCTATAACGGCGGTCTACGGCCTAAAAAGCTCAGATAAGGCTGCTGAGTTGGCTAAAATATAGCGCATTACTTGCTGGCATATCTTAAAACTGGATTTTGTGGGAATCAAACATTATTTATTCAGTTGTATCACAAGGATCACTTTGAAACATCTTAAAGCAAGGCGAGTCTAGGTCCAGTTCCACGCGACCAAGCCTAGAAGAACAGGCAACACACTACGGCTTGGTGGGCTTTCACACTGTTCATCCATCTTTTCTTTGACCTCATACCACTCATCACTCTCCTAGTTACATGACTTTCCATGACGTGCCAGTACCACGTCCTAATCTTCATAAAATGACAAAGTTTTGCCATAACAAACATAAAAAAAATACAACCGAATTGAGAACCTCTTTTATTTGAAGTCGGTTTAAATAGATGTAAAGGCTTACTTTCAACACAAAAAACATAAAAAAATACAAACGAATTGAGAACCTTCTCTTTTATTTGAAGTCGGTTTAAATAGACGTAATAGCTTACTTTGAACACAAAAAAAACATAAAAAAATACAACCGAATTGAGAACCTCCTTTTTTATTTGATGTCGGTTAAAATAGATGTAAATACATACTTTCAACACAAGCATGATCGTACCTCAATCATGCTCATAATCAGAGTGCAATCAATTCGTAAATCGCGGCTAGGCCGTGTGCACACTGCACTTAATCGGATAAAGCGAATTCGTGCGCCGCGGCCATGCGTAAGGATCGCCTACCCTACAGCTATAACGATTTCGAGGACGCGACTTTATTTGAAACACCATGTTAAGAGGGAATCACACAGGCGACTCTCCATACAAACGTAGTCCCCTATTGGAGGTGATATTTTCTTTATCAATAAGTTTCTGAAAAAAGGAAAACATACGAGCACGTATATATATCATACGCATATAGCAGATCTGGATTTTATGAGACAATATGGTTACTCTAGAGGCATTATCCAGGGAGGAAAAAATAGGGGACTACGTTTGTATGGAGAGTCGCCTGTGTTGTACCCTCTTAAACACCATATGGTCAGCTGAACTACTCACTGTACCGAAACACTTCGCTAATTACTGGCAGGCAATTAGTTCAGTCAATATACGTGTGCGACACCAGTCCGGTACACCACCATTGTCCGGTAGTGCTTTTAGAATCGTCAGACGATCACCAGCATTTAGTCCATTCGAAAAATAGAAAATAAAAGCTCCCGCCCTCTTTTACTCGGCACCACCGAACGCACTGTCACTTAGGTACCTATCTACCTCCTAAATATTCCCAGATCGTGTCCTTTTACACACTAGTTTAGTTATCTTTAATTCTAAACTAAACATACATAGTTCCGGTTCAAAAACAATAGCATCAAAGATTTATAGTAAAATTCCCGAAATTAAAGAGTTCTTCTAGGCTTGGTTGCGTGGCAGTTTGACTCGCCTAGCTATAAAACTTTTCAAAGTGATCGGAGAACGAATACTCTGTCTCATATTCTGGTAAAAATCTAAACTTTTGAGATACATTATTTTTTTTTGAGTTTATAAATCTTTGAACCAAGAAAAGCCATGTTATTTTATTTTGAGTTGGAATACGGCGTTCCTATCGTCGTTCGCAACCCATTAGTCGCATGAAAAGTCGCGCGGATAAGTCGCGTCTTTATAAATTTCTCAGTTTGTTTTCGGTCTAATCTCATCTGAAACGCGGTTACTTTGTATGTAATGGTTTGCTTTTCGCCTGTAATTTAACGGCTTTCAGCAGCGCTCTGTAAATTGGCACAGTTTTATTGAAAAAGAGACTAAACTTGAGTTGACCTACATTCTATCGATGGTGACAATGTAAATGGTTGTGGATGTTAAATTACACTTTGTTAGAACTATAATGCGTGGAACTGATTCATTGGATTCACTTTTGAGACGTTTCGAAGTGATTCTTGTGATTTAAAAGAATACGCTCATTGTGGCATGGTTGAGCTACAAATTTAAAATGACTTGCAAACGACGACGAAATTTTTTTATTCAATGGTTTCACAATGATCACTTTGAAACGTCTTAAAGCTATGTGAGTCTAGGTAGTTAGGTACCAGTTCGTCGCGATCAAAGCTAGAATAGCAGGAAACAAACTACGGCTTGGATCCTATCGTTTTTTTATTATGATCCTTCGACAAAACAAAAATAACAACAGCAGTGAAGTTCCAGTAGTATGTAGCCACATATAGCTTTTTAAAACACTGTAAAACCAATAACTAAAAGCCATACTCACTCAACATCCAAACTAGAACCACGTGTCAAAATTTAAAAGCAAATAAATCGGGTTGCATAGTGATGTGCAACATAGTGATGTACCTAAAACGCTGGTGTATCGATGTATCGAATGGACGACTCGACACGACATTAATAAACCATGATGCTGAGAGGTGAAACTCTGAACGACTACTGACCATGAACCGTGAGGCAGATGCGAGTATGAACACAAATGAACAGCTAACACAAAATGTCAAAGTCCGTGGTTCTCGGAGACAGTTGACGAGATGTCATTAGTAGAGATGACGCCAAGACAAATTAATGTGGACGAGCGTTACACACCCCAGGAAAATATTTATCCGGCGGAAAAATAAATCACATGCACCTGTAACACAAGAAGAACTACATTAATAAATTAACATACATAAATAGGAGCGGGAAACATCCGGGACGTCTTAAAGCTTAAAAGAGTCGCAAGTCTGTGTGTGTGCTGCCTATTTATTTTATGCTGGGTAATTTTGAATTTGGAACGCAACTTGCATTCATTGTGTAAATGGGTGCGTTTGCGTACACCTACATTCATTATTATTTTAACTCGGAAAATAGCTGACCCAGAAGATCTCTCACCGCTCACATCAACCTTAAGGACTCTATCAGTTAAGCATGATTGTAAAAGGATCATACAAAATAACGGTAGGAACCAAGCCGTAGTTTGTTGCCTGTTCTTCTAGGCTTGGTCGCGTGGAACTGGCACCTAGACTCACCTAGCTTTAAGACGTTTCAAAGTGGTCCTTGTGATACTATTGAATAAAGGAATGTATGATTTGATTTGAACAAGAAGGTTTAGCAGAGTGAAATAGCAAGTATAAAAAAACATTGTAAATTGAAATGTGTTCTCTGTATAGAATTATTTTTCTAGTACTTCAGAGCGATGCATGTATAGGTGACGGCTAAAATGGAAACTTTTCATAGTATTTTTAGCGAAATGCTTTTAATACTGTTGTTTTTCATTGAAACGAAGCTCAAAAGGTATTTTTGTAAAACAAAATTACATATTCATAACCTTTCAGCATTAGTTTTAACAACAGTACCTACCCTTAAGCAAGCCCTAGTTTTTATTTTATTTTTGTTTTACAGTTTTTATTTTGAGCCTAGGTTAGAGGCATAAAAATATGGTATCTACGAGTACGTCTCGAGTATTCCTTTCCACAATAAACTTTTTTGTCATAAAAATATGCTAATTCAGTTGTATCACAAGGATCACTTTTAAACGTCTCCAAGCTTGGTGAGTCTAGGTGCCAGATCCACGTGGCCAAGCCTAGAAGAACAGGCAACTAACTACGTCTGGTTCCTACGGTTTTTTTTGTATGATCTTTTCACAAAACAAAAATAACAAATAAAGTAAGCAAAATAAAACTGTTTAAAAATAGCAGTAAGCTTATATCAGTACCACTCCAACTTAGTGTTGGTCTATTCTTCTCTCTCTCTCTCTCTCTCTGTTTGTCTAAGGGTCAGCCCTTAGATTTTCCATCTACCGAATAATGCTTTTCGTCGAATACCAAATGTCAGTCCTTGTTTTTAACAAGTCTAAAAAAGAGTCAGATATATTTTTATCTGACGGATAAATTTATCTGTAAAAATTAGCCTTAACCTTGCGCACAAATATGAATCAGATAATCAAATACGACAGCGTTTCACTGATCGCCAGGTGTACGTATTGTTGGTTGCCATTCCTTATAATCTAATTCCTTATTGGCCTCTGCCTCGAATTTTGCGGGCAGCGGGGCAGCAGCGGCGGCGGCGTGGGAGCGGCAGGATCTTATGCGTAAAATCAAATGGACCCCCCCATCCCGACCAGCGTCCGCGCCGCCGCCGCCGCCGCTGCCGCCTCGCTGCCGCCCCGCTGCCCGCAAAATTCGAGGCTAGATAATAATACAAAGAAACTTACAATTAAACAAATATTTACAAAATGTACAAAATACACAAGAAACAGTTGAGCTATCTGCAGATCGTTACAAACGATCTAGAGATAGCTCAACTGATCCAAATCAGTGCCAGACGGAAGCGTCCCCAAGACGCTGGCGGCATTGCCACGCTGAATAGCAATGCCGCCAGCTAGATAATAATAATAATAACGGTCATCAGTTCAAATACTTCGGATGTTCAAAGTTTTTATTCGCAAATGTTCAGTGTTCTCCAGCGTCGGTACAATCGATCGACTCATTACGTAACACATGATCACCTGCATTTAGCATTAAGTGAGTTCCGAGCGCGGAACTGTATTGCCTTTTGTTGAGCGTCTATTATGATATTTATACATCGAGCACGCTTTTATTGAACGATGTATTCATCCTATTCTTCCTATCGTGTCACTGGTTCTTTCAAATCTGTGTGGTGAAAGGATTTTTTTATGATTATTATTTTAACGTGATTTTAGATTCTGTAAAATATCAAAATGCACGAGGAGTTGTCAACCACTTAACTGAATAAATACATTTATTAGAGGTAAACATCTAAACATACACTCTCTAATTGCGAGTGTATGTTTGTGGCTGAATCACGTAGAGACAGGAGCTTTTTACACATCAAATTCATAGATAGGAAAAAACAAAATGATGACTTTGTTTATCCCTATATATTTTCAACGAACGAGCCGAAATTGGAAAGCTTTACAAATGTTTTTGCTTGGTAAAACAACCACGCAAGCAACGCCGTGAACAGAATCTAAATAAAACAAACACACAAACAAAAAAAATCAAACGTCAAGAAAAGCATAACACTTTTTTTGAAAAACACCATAAGGAGATGCTTTTACAAAAAAACGTATTACACTATAGATGAGTTCTTTAACGACGAGACAAAAAATAACGTAAAATTATAAATGCCTTTTCTATCTTCTTAAATATATAAAATTCTTACGTTACTGACTGACTGACTGACAATCAACGCTCAGCCTAAACCGAAAGTCCTAGAAGCATGAAACTAAGAGGGTATGTTTCTTTTATAGCATAGGGGTGCACTAAGAAAGGAAATTGAAAAATGATTTTCCTAAGCGGAGAAAAAGAGGAAAAACTTTTAAAAGAAAAATCAACGCTGGCGTAACGGCAAAGAGGCGAGCAAAGCCGCGGACGTCCGCTAGTAATTGTATAATAGCCTGTTTACAATCTGCATGATTATATCATATCGGTCCGCTTCTAGTGTATTGCAACACCCTTACATGGTAAATTATGTATAGATTCAAAACTAGTTCTAAGATCTGACACTGTTAAATTTACATGCAATGGCAATAAATATACTGAATAGTGAATACAATTAAACTATAGGTAGCTACCCTCGTAATAATAAACACAATAAACAGAGTATTTAGGCCAGTCAATTAGTTTAGTGTAACAATAGGTTAAATCGGTTACAAATACATTGAATACATCTGTAATTATGGGCTAATGCCATTGGCTGAGTGATATTGGACAATAATCAATGTACATTCTATACTAACTATGAAGAGGAAAGATTGGTATTTCTGTATTTTTGTTTGTATGTTTATAATGAATCAACTCAAAAACTACTGTGCCGATTTCAAAATTCTTTCACTATTGGAAAGCTACATTTATTTTGAGTAACATAGGTTATATTTATGTGTGTAAAAAATAAATATCCACCCGCGCGAAGCAGGGACAAGCCTCTAGTTTATTGTAATTGCGATACTTTTTCTGTAAGCCTTGGATAACCTGACATCAAACTTATCCTCACTCATCTTCTACAGATGTCGTAAGATAACTTTACAGGGGCTCAATTTTAGACCAGTGACTTTTTTGTCACGGTATACATATCTACCGTGACAAAAAAACGTAGACGTGTTGTTGCAATCTCGGATTATAAAATCGCACTTCATGCAACAGGGGTCAATAATTTACGTTATAGAAGAGGTAAGAGGAGAATATTGCCGAGTGATTTCGATGATAGGACTCGAGGATGAAAGCACACGAACCAACAATTTCCAAACCCACGTACCTGTACAATCACGGAACTCCAGATCTGCGCTTTACCCGGGCAAGCTTGTCTCCGATTCCTAGTAATTCCTTGTTCCTTGTCTTCCTGATTCCACTTAAATTCCTTATTCCAGCGAAGCGAAAATGTATTTTTCTCTCAAAAAACACGAGTCACCGGTCCGATGGCGAAAAGCCGAGTTCATTCGCATCCCACAGATACAAAAACTTTTAGATGTGCGGCGGTGAACGAGAATGAATGAACATGAGTTTGGACGGAGTACAGTTGGACTTGGCCATTCATCTTGTCGAATCGATGTTTTCGAAATTTACTCGACAATAATGAAACACCGGCCACCAAAATACACTTGATTGTATTTTCACATACACGTTATGAATAGATGGGTGAAATCGAATGAAAATGTTTAATGTTTATGAGGTAGTGAATAAAACTGAATGAGGCGAATGAAAGAATGATATGCACGAATGGAATGAATGAATGAACATGAAATGGTCAATTAATAGTGTTGTACATCGTTGATAATTCATGTAACGGTCTGCGCACATAACGGATAACGTTGACATTAACTGTGATCCTTATTTAAAGTATGATTTGAATCAAAACAATTTGAAACGTGACGATAAAAAGAAAAATGATCTTACCTACTAGATAATATTCTACGATACCTAACATAACGAAACGAAAACAGTACAGAATAGATAGAGCGTTATGTTAGGTTCTAAAAGCTTGATAGAGTGCGAGGTTAATTGTTGATGTCACCTTGGTTAGGCAATGGACACAATTTTATCAGTGGCCTCACCAAGGTACTCTGAGGCGTACGGACTGTGGCACAACGGACGACGCCGTCTGCGCCAGGATGCAATGTGAGCACGCGCGCCAAAGGCCATGACAGTGGGTTGAAGGTTTCGGTCTTGAGAATAACGATTGAGCCCTCTTTTAGCGGCTTACAATGTTGTGTCCACTTCGCACGTTGCGTTAGTGTTTGCAGGTACTCTGTCTTTCACCGTTTCCAAAAGTCTTGCTGGAACCGCTGGATTAGCTGCCATCGGTTTAATCTGTTCATGTTGACTGTTGTTAGATCGGCATCCGGCAGCGCGGTAAGAGGCTCCAAAGTCAGAAAATGGCCAGGTGTTAGAGCACTGATGTCGTTTGGATCAGAACTCATGGGACACAGCGGTCGTGAATTCAGCATTGCTTCGATTTGTACAAATAAAGTAGCCAACTCTTCGAAGGTAAGGCATTGACTGCCAATGATTCGATACAAATGGGATTTGACCACCTTTATTTGTATTTCCCATACGCCTCCCCAGTGTGGGCTTGACGGAGGGTTAAAACGAAATTCGATTTGCTCGGCCTGGGAAGCGTCGCTCATATGAGTGTCAAAAACTGACTTGGCACCAACAAAATTTGTACCTCGATCGGAATGTATAATGTTGACACGCCCACGTCGTCCGACAAAACGACGGAGCGCTGCTATGAAAGCCTCAGTTGACAAGTCGGAAGCCAACTCAAGGTGAAGTGCTTTGGTGGTGAAGCACACGAAGAGACAAAGATAGGCTTTCGAGATCTTAGCACCCCGATGTCGTCCGGACTTAATTGAAAAAGGTCCACCGTAGTCGACACCAACAATCGAGAACGGCTTGGCTTGGTTGACTCGAACTCTTGGCAGGTCACTCATGAAAGGTTCAAGAGGAGAAGGCTTTGTCCGATAACACGGAATACATTTTGACAAACACTGTCGAATGGCGCGCTTGACAGAGAGAACCCAAAACTGCTGTGTTATAAGGCAATGCATAGTATTGACGCCAGCGTGACAATTCTCTAGATGCACTGCTTCGATTATCAAGTAGGTCAACCGTGAATGACGTGGGAGAAGGGCGGGATGCTTGTGCTCAAACTCAAGCCCGGAGCGAGCCAAGCGTCCACCAACCCTAAGAACACCTTGCTCATCGATAAACGGGTCTAGTTTCCGGAATTGTCGTGGAAGAGGCAGACCTTCCCCGAGACGTCCGATTTCACATGGGAAATGTTGAGCTTGAACATGTTTCACGATGCAGGTTAGAGATGAATCAAGCTCAGTCCTGTTTAAAAAAGTACCAGTTTTCCGAGATTGCCTTGCTTTGCTGCGGGAGTTCTCAATGAATCGGAAGCAGTAGCCTAGGATTCGCTGAATCTTCCGAATTGAGGAAAACCTCTCAAGCAAGGCGTCAAGCATGTGGCTTTTATCTTGAATTAGCAAAGATTGGACGCGTTCTTCGCATTGATATTCGGTCGGGTTGCTAATGGTCGGAACAGAAGGCCAAGAGTCTGATGGGAGAGCGAGCCAAGATGGACCCGACCACCATAACGAACTCCTGACAAGATCAGCAGCGTTCATGCCGCGTGATGGGATGTCCGCTGGGTTGTCAGCCGACCCCACATGGTTCCAGCGCGCCTCTGGGATGGTCGTCTGAATATGACTCACTCGATTCGATACAAATGTCTTCCAACGAGAAGAATGCGACTGGAGCCATGCCAGAACCACCATTGAATCGGACCAAGCGAATACATCGGTGAATACGGGTAATGAATGGTACGTCTGAATAATGAACTGCATGAGATCCGACAGTAAGACCGCTGCGCACAACTCAAGCCGCGGAAGTGAAATGCACTTTACCGGGGCAACACGGGACTTAGCGCAGAGCATAGTTATGTGTACGATACCCTGATCATCTTCAGCGCGAAGGTAAACGACAGCGCCGTAACCGGCTTCAGAAGCATCTGCAAATCCATGAAGCTGAGCCTTGACAGTATGTGCGACTGAGATGCAACGTGGTATTTTTAACTGTGTGAGACATGGTAACTGACTCAGATAATCTTCCCAGAGTGATACGATAACTTTTGGCGGCGGTGCATCCCAATCAATACCTTGAAGCCACAGCTTTTGAACAAGTACCTTTGCAACAAACGTCAAGGGAGCGAGAAAGCCCAAAGGATCGAAGATCCGAGCCAATTCACTCAGAATGGTACGTTTCGTGCAGTTCACCTGCATTGGTGCAACTTCGAAGGCAAAAACATCCTGAACGGGATCCCACCGTAGGCCCAAAATTTTGACATCCATGGTTTTTCCGATGTCCATGGAAAGAAGATCGGTAAGGCAATGCTCTGATGGTAGGTCAGCTAGCAATTCCGGTTTGTTACTGGCCCATTTGCGAAGCTCCAAATGACCACGCTCAAGTAATTGTATAGTTTCGGTTTTTATCTGTTGGACCTCGGACAAAGTGCTACTTCCACTCACAATATCGTCGATGTATATATCGGATGACAGAACTTGGCGCGCTTGAGGGAAATCTTTACCTTCGTCGGCCACCAACTGATTAATAGTTCGGCATGCTAAGAATGGGGCCGACGATACCCCATACGTGACGGTATTTAATCGGTATTCCTGAATTGGACACATCATATTTGACCGCCAGAAGATTCGTTGAAAGTCGCGATCCTGCTCTCGCACTAATATTTGTCTATACATCTGGCGCATATCAGCAGTGAACACAACGAAATGCACTCTAAATCGCAAGAGCAGCGCTAGAATATTAGCTTGAAGCTTAGGTCCAGTCAACATTCTCTCGTTCAACGAAGTATTGGTAGCATCTCGCGCAGAAGCATCGAACACCACTCGAAGTTTTGTAGTGGCACTTTCTGGGCGAAGAACGCAATGGTGTGGAATATAATATTTTCCCGAACCAAGCTCATTTGTAGGAATACGACTCATATGTCCTCGTTGCAAATAATCTTCCATAAAGGCAACATACTGCTCACGTAAAAGTGGTTTCCTGGTGAGAGTGCGTTCTAGGGAATGAAATCGACGTAAAGCAATATCTCTTGAACCAACAAAGCCATACTCCTTTCCATCCTTGAATGGCAGAGCGACAATATACCGACCCGTAGGGTCACGCGTCGTGGTCTCAGTATAAAACCGTTCGCAAATGATTTCCTCGGGAGATGGATGAGTCAATTCTGGAATGTGTTCTATCTCCCAAAACCTTTTCACCTCCTGATGAAGGATATCCTCTTCGAGAGACACGAAAGAACTAAGGGCATCGGCACCATCACAACCCACATTCCCCAGAAGCAACCAACCGAACACTGAATTCATCGCCGAGGGCTCGTTGGTGCCACCACTTACGTTCCCAGGTAGAAGAAGCGATGAAAATACTTCAGCGCCCAAAAGTATGTCTATTGGACCGGGTTCATAACAGTTAGGGTCAGCAAGTGTCAAATGTTGCAGATGGCGCCAGGACACTGGGTTCAAGCGGGCACACGGCATGTCTCCACATATGTTCGGCAAAGACAAGGCATCGATATGGACAAATGTTTTGCCGTTGAACCCAACTTCTAGTCGCACAGAACCTGAAACTGAAGCCTTAGACTGACCAAGGCCACGAATTTTACGCGTTGTTTGTGAGCGATGAAGTCCCAAACGTTCAACGGCTCGGTCAGTGATAAAATGAGCTTGACTCCCGGAATCGATCAACGCTCGGAACGATTGGAACTGACCCGAGGAGTCTCGAATGTCAATTTGAGCCGTTGAAAGAAGCACAGTGCCACTTTCTCCTAGATTAGCGAGCACGCTATCCACCTGAGGGAGTGTATTAGGGCTAGATGCTGCAGGTTTCGTGGAATCTTCATCAACTGTTGATGATCGGTGGAGAAGTGTATGATGCCGTTGACTGCACTCTCGACACCGGAAAATCGATTTGCAATCTCGAAGGTTGTGTGAAGGACGTAGGCAATTGAAACACCAACGATGAGACATAGCATACTCTACCCTTTCGTCAGTCGATTTTTTCAAAAACTCTTCGCATTGGGTAACTGTATGAGATTGGTCACAGAAAGAACATTTCGGAGTTGCAATAGCAGAGGGCAGCGTGACGGGAACATGAGCAGTAGGCTCAGCGGTACGCTTCCCTGTATCGTTCTTGGTAACAACGAAAGCTGATGCCTTTTTTGAGTGGACACTAGGTACAGATGTGTGGGCTGAATCTCGAGACGAAAGAGCACGGTCGTGAGAAGAGAAATGAATGTCTCTTACGAGAGCTTCGCATTTAGAATGCAAGAATTCTTTAAGATCGAGATAACGAGGTAGCTCGACAGATGGATGCGACTGTTCGTACTCGTATCTTGTCTTCGAGTCTAATTTTGAAAGAAGAAGATAGCATAAGACGAAGTCCCAATGCTCAACAGGAAGCAGAAGTCCTTTCAGAACGGTTAGGTTTTCATGAAACATATCTAAAACCCGACGAAAATCATGAGGTGAATTCGGTTTGAGAGTAACAGTTAACATTTCTTTCCAACACGTAAACGCCAACTCACGCTTATCTCGATAACGGGCGACAAGGGTTTTGAATGCTTCCTGATAAAATGACCCTTGCACAGGAAAGGTTTTAACTAGTCCCAACGCATCCCCAGACAAGCTTGATATCAAATAATGCATTCGTTCTGTATCCGTCAAGCTGTGATTGTCGTGAATGAGTGAACTGAATATGTCATGAAACTCGGGCCATGCTTTGATATTTCCGGAGAAAGAAGGAATCTTAATCTTTGGAAGTTTCACCTTCAGCGACGAGTCGTTCGAAGTCGATTGGAACGAGTCATTGTGGCGGTCAACCTCCTGTGAAGTAAGCTCACGATTGATGGCAATGGTCTCAAAGTAGAGCTCATCAAAGGTAACTCTAAGAGCATCCTCGCTTTCTTCAGAGGAACTATCTTCTATAATAGATAAAATATCCTCATGAGCCTCTTCAAATTTGGCATGCAATTTCTGTATTTCCGTGAAATGCGCCAGGAAATTATTCAACAGCGACGTGTTTGTCTGCGCTTCCTTAGCTACTTCCCAAGTTCGCTTCAATCGATTCAAAGCCAAAGTGCGTTTACGTCTTAGAACTGGCAAATCTGCAACGCCCAGAGTCACGACATCAATTGAACCTGATTTACCTTTTTTGGAAGAACTACGCCTTTGATTCAGTTTAAACGACATTTCGTGATTATAAGAATAAATAGGTCGTTATTTTAATATCCGAAATTTAAATTGAACGAAAAAGGTTATTTAAATATCGTTCCCAACACTAGTTGGTGAGCGGTTGAATGAGTGAATGAACGGTTAAGAATGAATAAACAACTAACTCAGAGAGAAATTAACCAAGGAATGCTAGCCGTTTTATGCGATGCCGTACACGTTACATGAATACCCTCGAGTAGAAAACAGAATGATAACATAAAATTCAGAAAGGAAGATGTGTAAATAAATTATTTACTTACGTGCTGTTTATGGAGTAGGTAGATACCCAATCCAGGTGCAATGCTAATTTTGGATTGACAATGAAACGATTCGATTAAGAATTAGCAAATTACGATAAAAGTAGTTGGGGTACCTAAGCAATAGAATGTACGTGATACGTGGTTGTTGGATCGAAACGATCGCTAAGTATCGAAATGAGACGATTACACGTTTACAAGACGTGATCTCGTCGGGGCCTCCAAAAATGTTGCAATCTCGGATTATAAAATCGCACTTCATGCAACAGGGGTCAATAATTTACGTTATAGAAGAGGTAAGAGGAGAATATTGCCGAGTGATTTCGATGATAGGACTCGAGGATGAAAGCACACGAACCAACAATTTCCAAACCCACGTACCTGTACAATCACGGAACTCCAGATCTGCGCTTTACCCGGGCAAGCTTGTCTCCGATTCCTAGTAATTCCTTGTTCCTTGTCTTCCTGATTCCACTTAAATTCCTTATTCCAGCGAAGCGAAAATGTATTTTTCTCTCAAAAAACACGAGTCACCGGTCCGATGGCGAAAAGCCGAGTTCATTCGCATCCCACAGATACAAAAACTTTTAGATGTGCGGCGGTGAACGAGAATGAATGAACATGAGTTTGGACGGAGTACAGTTGGACTTGGCCATTCATCTTGTCGAATCGATGTTTTCGAAATTTACTCGACAATAATGAAACACGTGTACATATCACAAGAACTGGGGCTCAATTCTAGACCGGTAGATATATGTATATAACACAAGAACTGTCAGTTTCTTTAGTGAATTTGACAGTTCTTGTGATACTTAAAATAAATACACACTACGATACCGCTCTATCTGCATACTATGCTTATGCTCACTCTTGGCTAAAATACGGCATCATATTATGTGGACATAGTACTGAGGCACATGATCGTTTCATTCTGCAAAAAAAATGTTTGCGCATATTAGTAAATATTCACCAACCCGAAAGTTGTAGATCTTACTTTGCCCAAAAAAATATCCTTACTCTCCCCTCCATATATATATATTAGAAATTGCACAATTTGTAAGAAAACATATAAACTATTTTGAATTCAATAAAAACCCTCGCCGGAAAAACAAGCTTGTCCTCCCTGCACCCAAATTAGAAATGTATAAAAACAGTCCCTACTATAGATCAATACTAATATTTAATAAAACCCCAGATAAAATTAAAAACGAAGCTGAAAATATAACTTTTAAAAGAAAATTTAAAAAACTGCTCATCAATAAATCATACTACAGCATTAAGGAATTTATGGAAGACGAGATTTAAAAACTACACCTTACCCACCTCTAAATATTACCAAGCCGTCCAAGTCAAATAGTCATACATAGATATAATAAGATTTAAGAATTTATTGTTAAGCTAGATTCTCTATATAAGAAGTTTGTTACCTAGATTTACATATTTTTAATTTAATTTTGCCGTAAGGCCATTGTAATGCCCCAGCGAGGCTCATGTTCTGGACGTTATTACCCCTAAGACCTACACATGAAACTGAAGATAATACACATGAAACAATGAATAAATGAATATGAATATGAATATATATCTTCCGTGACAAAAAAGTCACTGGTCTAGAATTGAGCCCCTGTTAGTTTCTTTAGTGAATTTGACAGTTCTTGTGATATATATCTACAGTGACAAAAAAGTCACTGGTCTATAATTGAGCCCCAGGGGCTGAATTTCAGGAATTCCTATCATGCAAAACAAAATACCATGCCTCTACTACTCAAGTAAACCGCTACGAGAACTCGTAGCACACAGCTACGGCCGTAGCATAGGCTGAGTCTACGACATAATAATATATCATAATCTATTACATTTTACCCATATTTTATGCTGCTAGTCTTCAAGGCTAGTTCTTCTTCTTCTTCTTCGTTACACTAGTTCTTGCGAACAATAAAATAGTGGTGTACCAATGAGTTTTTCTGCCCAAAAATGTATGTACGTACACTATGCCAGTGCTCTCAAACGGTGAAGGAAACCAGCATATAGTAGAACCTAAAAAAATCGAAAATATGTTTCAAGTGCACGAAAGGAGGCGCACTTAAAATCCTTTCACCACACTTGGTTCGAAAGAATCAGTGACACGATTAGAAAAAGAAGTGTGGTGAAAGGATTATAAGTGCAATTTACTTTTCGACGAACTACAAGAACCTTTATATTTTGTTACTTGATGCTGCGGAACCCTTCATGGGCGAGTTCGACTCGCACTTGGCTGCTTTTTAACAAGACATTTTTTATTCCACAAGTAACATTATTCCGTAGATTGACAAATCAGCCCTTAGTACAATGTTTTCGTTGTTGACAGTACGTGGTCTTTAATATTAAAACCAGTCGATATTTGTTGAATCAATCCTTGTAAACCGAATCGGAACTTAATAAATTATGTCAACATTATGAATTACAAAATTTCATAAATAAATAAGTATTTGCGTGTTTCAATGGCCGACCGGATAAAGCTTGAATATTATTCATTTTGTTGGTTAATCTTTTAATGGCGTATTTGGCTTTTATTACATTATTGATAGATATCATACCACACTCGATTTCAATCACGATTTTGGGATTTTCACAGAAACTGTGATATTTTACTGGTCCTGAATACTAGGGCAATGAGGTAGAAACCTTAAAATTTTACTGAACTAGCTGCCACCTGTGGTTTTACTCGCGTGGTGGTGATAGGAGCCATCTTAGTATCGTGTCATTTCAAAGTAAGACAAGCTAGTAAGTATATCTATGTCTATATTAATATTAAAAAGAGTGATTTGTATTTTTGTGTGTATGTTTGTAATAAATAAATAAAAAATCACCATTAGAATGCTAAATTCACCGTGAATAACATAGGCCATATTTATGTGTTTTAAAAATAAATGTCCACCCGTGCAAAGCCGGGACAGGCAGCTAGTTAAATATATATTTGTCTCTATTTGACAAAGACGGAAATATTTTTATCTAACTGAAAGCATCAGGGATGGGAAAACTGCCCTTAGGCAAGCAGGAGAGAAACCTACCTTTTTACTAGGCGTGGTCGCTTGTAAATATCACCTCAATTCTACCTATCTTTAAGCTATGTGTCACAGTAAATGCTATTATAATTTAAATGACTTTTTCAATGATACACTGCCTGCGTTATAATACTAATTTAATTGACTTCATAATATAAAAATAACAACTAGCTTTTAATTTATCTATTTTTTCAGACTTCGGCATAGCAATATTTGGAGTGGAAGCGGTTCCACTCCAAATATTGCTATGCCCTGAACATTAGGGCCTATTATGTATTAACCATTTTTAACTTTAAGACCTCACCATGTAACATAATAATTGCAATAAATAATATGAGTATGAGTATGAGTAATTCTCGTGATTTAATCAACTTTGAAAGAGAAGTATGAAAAGTCAAGCAAATCAAAGCCTTTGCTCTGAACCAGGACACCCAAAACCATATAAAACCGATCCAATATATCATTCAAACGACATACAAATCATCACTACATTCATAGCACGAGGGCTCATAACTGTGCCCATAAACGGGCCCCTAGGGTAGGCCCACTATTAATGGCCCACAAATCCTCAGATCGAGGACCCTATCTCGGGGACCCATCTCCTCGACAGATGTCGAATAAATCCGAGGTAACAAAAGTTACTGATTTGGTGCTATTTGGCTTGAATGGAAATCGGAATGGCGGTCTTCAAATAACTTGGTTGGGTCTCATTTGGATTAAAGACACTTTGGTTTTATATGACTTTCAAGATTTTTCGTTGCTACTGATCATATTAAAAGTCTCCTCGAATCTGTCCAGTTGTTCCGAAGGCATTGAAATTGTATATCCATATTAAAATATGGGTAGATATTATATACGCTAAATGTAATATTTGGATGTCCCTCTGACTACCACCCTAAGCCTGGTGGTGGCTAAAGCTAGTTTGCAATAGTTGGGAGTCGATGCGTGATAGGTTGTAAGCTCATCGCCGCTGCTAGAATATACTGGTTTCCTTACGATGTTTTCCTTCACCGTTTGAAAGATGCGCACATTTCTACCACTCGCACACTAAATATAAATATGTACCTACTAACTGTGCTATCGTTAGGAAACTCATGTTTCCTCACGATGTTTTCCTTCACCGTTTGAAATATACGCACATTTTTACCACTTGCACACTAAATATAAATATGTACTTACTATCGTGAGCAAACCCATGCTTCCTCACTATGTTTTCCTTCACCGTTTGAGAGACACCGTCAATACAGAGCTGGCTAAGCCAAGTAGTTATTCTCATTTATACGTGCCCTTATTATTTATATGTGCCTTTCAGGTCCCACTGCTGGGCAAAAGCCTCTCCTCATTCCCTCCACACATCGTGAACCTTAGCAATGCCTGTTCAGTCCATCTGGAAAATAGTAAATGTACTAATTCTTGGCCCTGCCTGAAAACCAGCGTTGCTTGACATGGTAGCTACTACCTTATCAAGCAGCAAAAAGCTGAGTCAGGGTCTATTTGAAATAATCATCTTTTTAACCATTCAGCACAGGACGGGACTGGTTGGGACCCAGTTTTTCTTGAGTATAGTGTGTTCTGTGTCTGGCAGGGCTCCATATGGTTATGGCTATGGCTGTCAAATTGTGTATAGATAGGCTGACCCACACATTCATTTGCTTCATGTGTTTGAATGTGTTGACACTGTTGACACAATTTTGACAGCCATAACCATAACCATATGAAGCTCATGGTAGGCCAGCAGTTTTGTTTGTATTATTTCCTTCGAGCGAGGCCCCATTAGTGCGTTGCGCTGCGTTGCGTCGCGTCGTCGCAACGGAACAGCGCATTGTATGCCACACCTGCGTTGCGACGACGCACGATGTCGCAGCGCAAGAGCGTCGCAGCTAGTCGTTACGCTCGTCTATCTTCCTCTAGCAGTGAATCACTGTCCGTCGTCGCAGCGGAGCTCCGACAACGCAGCGCATCCCCTCCTCCTCGCTTCGTCTCTCGTCCGTCGATCCGTTGAATTGTCGCGCGCGACGACGCTACGGTCTAATGGGTCATGTCGTAAAAAATATATGGAAACCGACGCAGCGACGACGCTGCGACGACGCAACGCAGCGCAACGCACTAATGGGGCTTCACCTATATGTAGCCTGCTTGCTTTCAGTTGTCCGTTCTGTCTTTTATTTGTCTTACTTATGTCAAACAAATGTATTTGAAACTTTTGCTTTTGTATTATTGCATTGCATACGTCTGACTAAGTGAAGTGGCACCACACTGGAACTTCACTGCTATTATTTTAGACTATTTTTGATTTGTAAAAGGATCATGTAAAAAAACGGTAGGAACCGAGCCGTAGTTTGTTGCCTGTTCTTCTAGGCTTGGTCGCGTGGAACTGGCACCTAGACTCACCTAGCTTTAAGACGTTTCAAAGTGATTCTTGTATCGTATTGAATAAACGCTTATTGAATCTTGAATCTTGAATCTTGAATCTATTTTCTTTCTTTCTTTCTTTCTAATTCTTACGAGAAAGCATACAGCAGTTTCCTCAAAAGTATTCCAGTAAAATTACCCCGTACGAGAAACATTGGCTCGCGTACAAAAGACAAGGCAAGCGAGGCTTATCACAAATCCATCTACTACTTCCCCTTAAACGGATTTCGCGTTATTTTGTTTCTTTCCCGCAGCCGTTATACGCCGTTACTCACCCCCGACACGTATGCACATTAGGGTGTATTGTACAGACAGTTGCGAAAGTTAGAAAGAAGGAAAATACATTAATTTATCTAAATTTATAAGTCTCTTAGAGCACCTTCCCACCAGTGTGTGATATCGAGCACGGAGGCGGATCAGCTCGCACGACACACCATGGGAACGGTCTCGTGCGCCGAGGTGCGCGGTAGCACAGGAACCCGTCTGTGTGCGTTGCCGTGCGTCGTCGTCGGCTGTGCGTGATGATCTACAGAACCACGCACCGTAGGAAGGCAGCATTACGTTACTGACTGACTGACAATCAACGCTCAGCCTAAACCGTAAGTCCTAGAGGCATGAAACTTGAAGTGTATGTTCTTTTCATAGCATAGGGGTGCACTAAGAAATTGGAAATTATTTCCCTAAGCGGAGAAAAGGAGGAAAAACTTTTAAATGAAAAATCGACGGGGAGTAACAGGAACGAGGCGAACAAACCCACGGGCAGCCGCTAGTTCGACAAAAAGGCGGACGCGTAAGACAAATACATTCAAAGACAACACACGGAACGGACACTTAAATTTCAAGCTCTTATGCTTTATTAATAAATAAATAAATATTTGGGATAATCCACACAGCACTTTCTAACCCCAAACTAAGCAGAGATTGTACGATAGTATCCAAATAGCTGATATAATACTTACAGACATTATTTTTTTGTAAATACATACGCCCATCTTTGTACATAACGCCAAAAACGTGAAGAAAATTTGTAGATCATAATTTTTGCTAATATTTGATTTGACTTGACGACTTGACTCATAACAAACAAACCACAGTTACCCATTTATCTTTTTAGCGCGATGAAAAATTGTTTGAAAAACTGATGCGCTGCGTGTTGACTGAAAGAGATCGCTTCAGAGTGGTTAGATCGCCCATTGTTAGTTTATTTTCAAATATGGACCACAAGCTCTGGTGGCCAAGGATTTCTGTCTCTGGCTCTGGTTTTGAGTCTGTCTGACCTAATAAATCCTACGTCGAATCGAAACCTCACACACACACAGTATGATAAACTGGTGAGCACTCACACAGACTCAAAAGCAGAGCCAGAGACAGAGCCAGACAGAGCTTGTGGTAGATCTACATAATTGTGTACATTGCATATCAAATTTATCTATGTAAAATTTTAAATAATTATATTCATATTAAATTTACTTCTCTCACACTAAACCCCCCACAATGCTTACTGGAAATGTATAGGGGAAGGCCTATGTTTAGCAGTAGACTTCTTCAGGCCTAAGATGATGCTGATGCTGATTAAACACAAACACTATCTAGCCCCAAATTAAGCAGAGCTTGTACAAAGGGAACCAGATAGCTTATAGGTGTAATATTTATGGACAAATTTTTTGTAAATACATACATGCTTATAATACAATATAAAACCCAGACAACGAACGTCTTTGTTCACCGCACAAATATTCTCAGTAGGGGATCAAACCCACGACCTTCTGCTCAAAAGGCAGAGTTACTACCAACTGTGTTGAAAGGCCAGTCAAGATTGCGATAAACGTATTATTTATTATTTTCAGCCTGTGTTTTTATTCATTTTAAATTATTCAATCATCCGTTTCTGTTGTTGAGTGTACCGCGACGTCTGGCGTAGGTTACTGCTAATTGGACGGTTATTTTAACTGGAACTGTTATTCGTCTGTTTCAGCCGAATACTGTCTTGGATTGGCTCAAATCTTACTTACCTATTGCCAGCCTTCTCAGCTTAGTTAGTGCTTATGCCTTTTGCGATGTAGGTCGTGAGTTGGAGCTGTAGGCCTAGATAGATAGATAGATAGAAAATACTTTATTGCACACAACAAATAATTAAAGAACAGGTGCATAAAATACTTAAAACTATTTGCCTCATACAATGGGCGGCCTTATCGCTAAATAGCGATCTCTACCAGACAACCTTTGGATGGAATGGACTCAAGATATTTACAAGGGGACTGTGTGCGAAGAAAGAATAAATAAATAGGCGCCTAAAATTTCTGATGTGTAGAACTACATACATACAAAAGAAAATTAATACGAAAATACTTACATTATCCATAACCTACCATGAGCTATGTCTGGCTCTGTCTCTGGCTCTGGTTTTGAGTCTGTGTGAGTGCTCACTAGTGCATTATACTGTGTGCGGACGTTTTGATGTAGGATTTATTTAGTCAACTCTCACACAGACTCAAAACCAGAACCAGAGACAGAGCCAGACAGAGCTCATGGAAGGCCTACTGGCGTGGTAAGGATATGTCATGAGGGATGAAAGTCATGTGACTAGGTGAGTGATGAGTATGGATGTGGATGGCTAAGTGAGCAGAGGTAGAAAACATGGATGAACTGAATAAGAGAGGAGTGAATGCAGAGATGACGGCTGACAGAGGGGAATAAAGGAGGAAAGCATGTTGTGCCGACCCCACATGAAGTGGGATAAGGGCAGGAAGAAGAAGAAGCCGACTGTAGAATTCTCACCAATAATATTAAAGTTTTTATTTGAGTTAGTATGTTTTCAATACTGAAACGAAACAATCTCAGCGCAGACGAATCTCTAAAAAGAGATAAACAAACTTTTTCATTCGTCAGTTTGTTTGTCACTTCATAAATCAAGCCGGAGAGATGAGGCGGGTTTAATCTCACAACGCGATTACGTGACTACAGGCGAGAGAAACCGGGGGCAGCTGTATTAGCTTTGTCCTTGGAATGGTGCAGAAAATCTAGATATCAAATTTTTCTGAATCAAAGCTTAGTTTCCACTATAACTTTTGAAACTATCATGGTTTTTAACACTATTTTTATGAAACAACGGGATATTTACCATGACCGTGATCAAGGTGCATGCAACTGTGCCAAAATATCGGAAGTCAACTCAAAAAAATTGATTATGGTAAATAATATATTCCGTTGTTACTTAAAAATAGTTTGTACTAGATTAGTTGATGGACGCACCGTAGGGCACGTTCCTGACGTGCATGACCACTGCTAGGCAATGCTTTGTTATAAGTGATAGTTACCACTTAACATCAGGTGGGCCATATGCTTGTTCCATCAGCTAGTTGTATAAAAGAAATACGTCACAGCCAAATAGTAAAATTTGCTGTTTAATTATATCTATCTAATGAAAAGCTGCCTCCACGGTATCGCCGTATCTCTAACTCATAAATAATAAATAAATAAACATAAACAATAAACTTCACAATATGTAAAAAAGCGTTCAGATAGATAGATAGATAGATAGATAACACTTTATTGTACACAAGGATACATTACAAGTAACAGCGTAATAAAATAAAGTACAATGGGCGGCCTTATCGCTGAAAGCAATTTCTTCCAGGCAACCTTAGGATGGAAAGTAGTGAAGAAGCAGAAACGGACGGCGGTGCACGAAGCGCGGTAAAATATTAAATACACACAAATTAAAAACTACAGCATAATATCTTATAACTATACAAAAGAAAACTATCCTAATACTTAAATAAAATAAAATAAACTAATACATATACACACCTAAAAACTAAATTGCGTTCAGCACCCTGAACAGAGAGGCAGAGATTTGAAAGGACCTATCTCTGATTATTTTTACATTGTAGGAACTTGGAGCCAGAGCGTAATCTTAATGTCGCAATCAACTGGTAAAAACTGACATTTAATGAACTGCCTAACCGTTTGGAAAATAGTTTTCCATCTAACTATTTTTTGTTTAAAAACAGATTTCTGTCCCTACCTAGCCCATAAATGTACACTTGGTACATTTGTTATTTGGTAGATAGATAGATAGATAGATAACTCTTTATTGATTACTATGACACATAAATAGGAATACAGTAATAAGCTTAAAAATAAAAATTCACAGTAAAACAATGGGCGGCCTTATCGCTAACAGCGATCTCTACCAGGCAACCTTGGTTTTGGTTTCCTTTACCTACATTTTTTTCGTCTTTATATGGTGATATAAAAGAAGTTGGCTATGATAAAATTCGGTGGCAGTTGGTACTAAATTAGTACCATCTGCCCCCATGTCTGAGACGTGGGGGTAAATGGACATAGGTAGTGTCATCTGCCGCCACTTTTCAAATTCGGGGGTGAAAAGTGGCGGCAGATGAAACTAATTCTTTTTTTTTACATTCTGCTGTATAACATTCAGGCAATTCATTATATGGCGGATTTACAAGTTGACTGCGACATGAATACAATAGAATACAGGGAAATGAATGACAAATCCTAAATAATGCCAAATTTTCACCTGTGAATCTCGATTGTAATTTGTCGTGCATTTGTACATACGTCGTGTGCGACTGAAAAATGCGAGATTGGTACAAAATTGCTTTCTTTGTTGTAGTGATAAGACGGAGATAATTCGCATATTTTTTTGCTGTAAGAAATGTTTATAAAGAATGGAAAAAGTAAACACTTTTCCCAACAGGAATAACCTGGAAGATAATAAATAATAAATATTTCAGTATTCAGTATTCAGTATATTTATTGCCTTATTATGTATGTAAATATAACAGTGTCAGATCTTAGAACTAGTTTTTGAATCAATACATAATTTACCCTGTAAGGGTGTTGCAATACTGGAGAAGCGGGCCGATATTATTATAATCACACAGATTTGTAAGCAGGTTTAGTATAAAATGTTATAAGGGTTATTTATTATTATAGAACTCGTCTAGTGTGTAGTAATTTTTTTGTAAAAGCATCTCTTTAAGTTTTTTTTTCAAAAATGTTGTATTTTTCTAGATGTTTTGTTGATGTGTGTATTTTGGACAGTCCACACAACACTAAAAAAAAGTAAACAGGCCTTCTATTGTAGATGATTTATACAGCGTCAGGGGCAATTGGTGATTACTCATGCCCCTACTTGCGGGATGCTAAGTGCCTGGGACAGGGTTTTAGATGGAATAGGCTTGCCCAGCACAGGATTGAGGTAGATGGAACAAACTAAGGGAGGCCTAAACTTAGTAGTGGGTGAAGTTGGACTGTGGACGATGATGATGATGAATTAATATCTGATGAGACCACTGGCCTTAGACTGCTGATGGTTGCAAAAGTTTGAAAAAGCATGTAAATGTAGAAAAACAGCCAAACCAAAAGTTAGTGAGTCGATTGTCTGAGTTCGGAACTCGAAAGTATTTTAAGAATAACCGTGGATCATAATTAAGTTGGTCCCATCAATCATACCGTGCCATCTGTCGGCAGCTTATGGTAACTTTGCAAAGCCCTATGTGTAGTCGGTATTGCTGATTTTCTGATTTCATAATAAAAAAAAAATCCCCAACAGCTAACAAGCATAAGAGCATAACAGCTAGATATCTATATGTTAACAAAAAAACGTATTTTGAGTAATCTAACAGCGTTTTTCACAGAACTCAGACGTGCGACAAATAAACGTATTTTTTTCTTTCTCTCTATATTTCCATCAATAGATTTTTTCCGCCTGATAAAAGGTTTAAAAAAAAGCGGCCAAGTTCGAGTCAGATTCGCCCATGAAGGGTTCCGTAGCAGTAAGTAATATAATATAGAAGTTCTAGTAGTTCGTCGAAAGGTACATTGCGGTTTACGATTAATGACGTATTAAAAAAAAAACTACTGGCTAGATTTCGTTCAAACCAAATATCGTTGGAAGTTTACACAGTAATGTACATCATATATATTTTTTAGTTTTATCATTCTCTTATTTTAGAAGATAGAGGAGGAGGGACCAACTTTTTACCACTTTGGAAGTGTCTCTCGCGTTTAGAAAAAAATGATATAAGAAAACTCATCATTTTTGAAGACCTATTCATAGATATCCCACACGTAGGTATGGGTTTGATGAAAAAAAGTTTTTTGAATTTCAGTTCTAAGTATGGGGACCCCCAATTTTTATTGTTTTTTTCTATGTTTGTGAGAAAATCTTAATGCGGTTCACAGAATACATCTACTTACCAAGTTTCATCAGTGTAGCTCTTATAGTTTCGGAGAAAAGTGGCAGTGACATACGGACGGGCAGACAGACAGACAGACATGACGAATCTATAAGGGTTCCGTTTTTGCTATTTGGCTACGGAACCCTAAAAAAAGGCCTGACATTTATTATTCGATGAATTGCGAATTTCTCCCTGTAGCGAAATCCATATGGCATTCCTAGAGAATGCTAAACACACATCAACATTGTATCGGGATATTCGAATGGATTTTGCGATTTTTCGAGATTTTGTTCCTACGTTAATTTTAATATTATGTAACCCCTTTAACCTTTTGTACATTAATTATAAGTTTTTTCCGCAATAAAGAGTTAGATAAATAAATCATCTATATGCTTAATTTGGGGTTAGATAGTATTCGTGGATTGTCCATACTATTTGTTTATTTTTATACGAATAAATTTACTATGCGGAACATGTGTGGTGTGTAAGAAACTCCCGCCTATAGATAAGGCTAACTAAAACAGAAACCTACTTACTCTTGCCTAAACTTCTGCGGTAGAATGTATTCTTATTGATTATTCCTGTGCAAGTTGTTACAAATACTTTGCAACAAAGATGTGTACAAGGAGAAGAGGTTACTAGTAGCAGTGTAGATCTCTGAAGGGCTCGTCCGGAGAAGTACTACCACCATGCCTATTTCAAATCAAATCAAATTATTTATTTTATGTTACATAAGGATCACTTACAAGTAACAATGACATAAAAGTTGGTCGTCACTCAGCATATATATATAGTAGTATATTATAGTAGCGATCAGTATATGTTATAGTAGCGAATGCCACTATAACACTGGTCTTTCCGTGGTATTTCTGCCGTGAAGCAGCATTGCTATGTTTCGGTTTGAAGGGTGTGGGTGCCGGTGAAATGACGGGACGTGAAGCTGAACATCTGTACGCCTCAAGTTGATGCAGGGAAGTGGATCGTAGGGCACGTTCTTGACGTGAGTGACCTACGAGGTTATGCTTTATTATAGGCGTTGGTTACCACTTATCATCAGGTGGGCCATATGCTTGTTCCATCAGCTAGTTGTATAAAAAAAAGTGAGCTCTTTGTGAAGGGTCCCCCAAAATACTACCACTATGTCTATTTCTGCCACCTAGACATTTCTTAGAAGAACAATTCTGAGCACTTTCCATCCAATGACTTCCTTGTAGGAACTTCTTCGTGTAGGGCAGGTCTTTGTCTAAGTCAAAGTCAAAGATGTATTTATTCAGTAGTATCCCAAGGATCGCTTTGAAACGTCTTAAAGCTAGGTGAGTCTAGGTACCAGTTCCACGCGACCAAGCCTAGTAGAACAGGCAAAAAACTACAGCTTGTGGTTCCTACCGTTTTTTTGTATGACCCTTCTTTAAATCAAATATAATATAATATATATATATATATAGCAGTGAAGTTCCTGTGTGCTACTTCACTTTACTTAGGCACAGTTGTGTGTAGCTGTGGGCTTCTTCAGGCTGATAATGATATGTTTGAAGTTGATGGACGCAGGGCAGTAGGCCTACCATGAGCTCTGTCTGGCTCTGGTTTTGAGTCTGTGTGAGTGTTGACTAAATAAATCCAACGTCAAAACGTCACACACACAGTGTTAATGCACTGGAAAGCACTCACACAGACTCAAAACCAGAACCAAAGACAGAGCCAAACAGAGCTCATGGTAGGCCTACAGGTGTAGGGTTCCTATAACATATTCCAGACGACATTCAGTCGAAAATTTGTATTTAATAAATGCTACGCTACGACAAATCGTAGCATTCATAAAATACAATTTTTAGTCTGAACGCATTTGTGATGGCTACCTAATCAAACATAATAATTCCATGACATCTTCTTCATTTCATTCCTCTTTTTCTTAATTTCCTGTCATCTTTCGCGATTGTTTCAAGAGATCCCGTAATGATAATTTATTTTGGTCCACAAAGGGTGGGAAGTTACCGAAATGGCGGGAAATCCGTCAACTCACGAAATAACTTGATTTTGCGTAATCTTATTACTGAAATTAATTACTCGGTTCACGACCTGAGATTTTGAGGAAAAATGGCGGCAAGGTCACGAACAATCGTCTAAAGGCCTCACAGATCAGTTGGTAGTAACTCTGTCTTCTGTCTGTATGTTGGTTCGATCCCCACTGAGGGCAAACACTCGTGTGATAAGCGGATAAGTTTGTTCCTTGTCTGGATGTTATCGTCCTCCTTCTCCCTCTAGTTTTTCATCATCATCAACCTTTAGTAGACCACTGCTGCTGACCACGCGATCACCACTCCAGTAGGCCTGCCTTAAGCTCTGTCTGGCTCTGTCTCTAGCTCTGGTTTTGAGTTTGTGTGAGTGTTGACTAAATAAATCCTACGTCGAAGCGTCACACACACAGAATAATACACTGGTGAGCACCCAGAGACTCAAAACCAGAGCCAGAGACAAAGCCACACAGAACTTGTGGTAGGCCTACTGAACTCGATTATCCCAGCGATTATCGGTTATTCGGTAAACATGACCGACTCACTGCCACTTCAGCTTGCTATATATAGTTACGAGTATTGTTTGGGCTATGTCGACAACTTCAGACCTCTGTCACCATTTTTTTCATAAACCAGCAATATTATGCATTTCGAATCATACAAAAAACCAGTAGAAACCGTAAGTTTATTGCCTGTTCTACTAAGCTTGGTCGCGCGGTAATGGCGCCAACATTTTCCTAGCTTTACGCCGTTTGAAAGTGGTCTTTGAGATTTCGCTGAACAAATGTCTGAAACTCAAAGGGTATTATTTTTTACCTTATCAATTTAGACCTCACAAACTCGAAGAAAAGCAGGGTTCTTATCTTAAGTCGGTTATTTCCATCATTAAACTCAATTTACAAAGAGAATTTTAAGAGCCCCTTAAAAGTTAGGTCAAGATTTTTTTAATAAAACAAAGGAACTTGAATACCCGCACGACATCTGTCGCAGCTTGTTTAAGCCCCCCCTTTGACCCTAAAGGGAGGGGGGGTGAGGGTTTGTAGAAAAATTATGAGCTTACACCTTATAGGCGAAGTTGAGAAATCGCGACACGAAAAAAGGGATTTTTTGGGGAAAGATCATATTTTAAGGGAATATTTTATTTTTGCTTTGAACTTACCTTGATTGCAGGTACATTCATTTTATCAAGCCACTTTCTTGCTTAGAATTTTTATTTGACATTAATCAACTAAAGGCTAGTTTTTCATCTAAGGAATAACGCTATTAGTCAAATAAAAAATGTCGGTCCTTGTTTTTGACAAAGCTTAGAAGACTAAAGACAATCATTTATTTGCTTCTTATCACTCAACATACAAGACGTGAATGAATGAAAAACCAATTGAAAATAATATGTAAGTTTAAAAGAACAATGATAAAAACAGAAGGACAGACTTATAAACTAAAAAAAAATAAGTAAAATAAAAGGATATAATTTACCTGACAGTTAAATATGTAGATGGAAAAACTAGACTAAAAAAATCGGTTGTCTGTAAAGTCGGTTTACTGAGGATAGTTGAATGTGAGAACGTCATACAGCTGTCCACGCAGACGCATCGCTCACTCAAGTAGGAGAGAGACAGATGTCGAACGCTGCCGAACGCGGAGGCCGATTGTGCTTCTTTGTCGCTCGTTCCGCGCTCTCGCTTGCACTTCAAACCTTAAATGGAACGCCTCAGAGCGAGGTAACTCCGCATGAGTCATGTTTTTTCGTGCGTGCAGCCGGCTCCATCGAATTATAAAACGTTGTCACATCAAAAACTAAATATTTGACAAAGAGTAGACAAAGTATTGTATAGCACACATCGTTGTCTAATTAGAAAGATTCAAAGTGGTTTTTTTTGTGATTCTACTAAATAATGTTTAGTTTTTAAATATAAAAAAGTGAAATTCTTGGAGCATGTAACGCTAAAATTATTTTAAAAAGGTACTGAGAAAACTTAGATGCCAAATGAATAATATTTGCTCGAACTTACCCCTAAAATATGTTAAGGATCTTTTTCAAAAGATATGGCGATTACAGTGAAAACATTTATTAATCACAAAATTCTCACAAGAGTTATACCCATAAAACAATTTCAAATAAAAGTACTTACGCTAACCATTAACGGTATAATAAAAATAAAAGCTGCAATAAAACCCGTTTTCACCTCGTCAACGTCTCGTGTGCGGCGACCCTTACATTATTGCCTCTTAAGATTCTCAGGCCACTTATGCGGAGAGAGGTTTAGCTGTGCGTCGCCCTTTATGCCTTATTAATATTTCATACATACCTCTGCGTACCTTTAAAAAGCGTAGTTAAAAGAAAGCTAAATTTCCTTTTACAAGTACCGAGCAGCTTTCAAGTGATTCTTTGTAGGTGAAAATGCCTTTGGTGAATGTTTTTAGGGTTCCGTAGCCAAATGGCAAAAACGGAACCCTTAAAGATTCGTCATGTCTGTCTGTCCGTCCGTATGTCACAGCCATTTTTTCTCCGAAACCGTAAAAGCTAGACTGATGAAACTTGGCGAGTAGATGTATTCTGTGAACCGCATCAACATTTTTACACAAAAATAGAAAAAAAACTATTTCTATTTTGGGGGTCCCCATACTTGAAACTGAAACTCAAAAATGATGTTGAGGTTTCTCAAATCGTTTTTTTCTAAACTGAATAGTTTGCGCGAGAGACACTTCCAAAGTGGTAAAAAGTTGCCCCTCCCCCCTCTAACTTCTAAAATAAGAGAAAGATAAGACTAAAAAAAAATAAATGTTGTAAATTACTATGCAAACTTTCAACTATATTTGGTTTGAACAAGATCTAGTCAGTAGTTTTTTTTTATACGTCATAAATCGTAAACAGCAATTTATTACCTTTCGACGAACTACAAGAACCTTTATATTGTGTTACTTGATGCTACGGAACCCTTCATGGGCGAGTCCAACTCGCACTTGGCTGCTTTTTTTATATTTACGTTCATTGCCATGCTTGCTGGATGATTTCTTACCGATGTGCAATGGTTCAGTAGAGCTCTTTGTGAAGGGCTCGTCCAGAGAAGTACTATCACCATGCCTATTTGTCGTGAAGCAGCACCGCTGTGTTTAAGGTTTGAGGGATGCCGGTGAATTTACTGGCACGTGAGGCTGAACATCTGTAAGCTTCAAGTTGATGGAAGCAGAGAAGTGCATTGTAGGGCACGTTCCTGACGTGCGTGACCTACGAGTCAATGTTTTGTTGTAGGCGCTGAAATGAAATGAAATGAAATGAAATTAAATTAAATTAAATTAAATTAAATTAAATTAAATTAAATTAAATTAAATTAAATTAAATTAAATTAAATTAAATTAAATTAAATTAAATTAAATTAAATTAAATTAAATTAAATTAAATTAAATTAAATTAAATTAAATTAAATTAAATTAAATTAAATTAAATTAAATTAAATTAAATTAAATTAAATTAAATTAAATTAAATTAAATTAAATTAAATTAAATTAAATTAAATTAAATTAAATTAAATTAAATTAAATTAAATTAAATTAAATTAAATTAAATTAAATTAAATTAAATTAAATTAAATTAAATTAAATTAAATTAAATTAAATTAAATTAAATTAAATTAAATTAAATTAAATTAAATTAAATTAAATTAAATTAAATTAAATTAAATTAAATTAAATTAAATTAAATTAAATTAAATTAAATTAAATTAAATTAAATTAAATTAAATTAAATTAAATTAAATGTTTATTTGCTTGAAATATGGTTAGTAGTAAGTTGTTAGCTTATTTTATCACTTTCACATATTTCACCAAAGTATTGGCATGCAATTATTATGATTATCACTTAACATCAGGTGGGCCACAGGCTTATTCCATCAGCTTGCATAAAAAAAAGTTCTAAGTACTTGTGCCTTTAATAAGCTTCTGGGCTTTATTCCGTACACAAAGAGAATATTTTTCAATCAAAAATCTCATGTTTCCTCCATTTTAAGAAATAAATGCTGATTTATGAAAAGGTAATTCTAAAAGATTTCATCCATTCACATCACGTGGGATTGATCCCGGAAATTTACAATTCTCCAGAAAAACGCCATTGTTCCGGTCTTCGATTAAGTCCAGGCAGCGTGCCGTTATTTTCACTTTTCTCGTTTATGGCCCAATAAATAACATTAGGTTTATGACGCGTATAAAAATATACCTACTAAAATGGCCGACCGCGGCGTGTGAGGTGGAATTTTTAATTTCGGGATGCGTTGTTTCAACTTGTGAGCTTTCTTTCTCTCTTGTTTTCCGGTAGTAAAGTTACGAGGGTGTTAGCTTACAAAATGCCTTTAATAAATAAATAAATATTGTGGACAATCCACTCAACACTATCTAGCCCCAAATTAAGCAGAGCTCGTACTATGGGAACCAGATAGCTGATATAATACTTATATGCATTTTTTTTGTAAATTCATAGGTACTAAGAATATGATGTGCCTATTAGTTGCGACCAAAAAAACTACTCATACAAAAACACGGTAAGAACCATGCCTTTGGTTGGGTCGTGTGGATCTGGCACTTAGGCCGAGATTCATAGACGTGACTTTGACTTTACTTTGACGGAAAGTTCAACTTTCAACCAAAAATATATTTCATAGTTCTGTCAAGCTCTTCTTTATTCAAAATATTGATAGGAAACTTCGATAAACAAAGCTTACTTTGCGAAGACTGCTTTGCTGTAAAGCAAAGTCACGTCTATGAATCTCGGCCCAGACTCACCTAGCTTTAAGACGTTTTAAAGTCATCCTTGTGAAACAACTGAATAAATATTTTTGTATTTGAAATTGGACCCATTTTTGTGAGCCTAATTTGACTCTACAGCCTCACGGCTCAGTTGGTAGTAGTTCTGCTTTCTACTTTGTAGGCCGTGGGTTCGATCCCCACCGAGAAAAAACATTTGAGCGGTGACCGCAGTTGTTTATTCTCATCATTTTGTCTCCAGGTTCTAAGCTTCCTCCCCAACAATTTTTAGCCAAATCGGTTCAGCCGTTCTTGAGTTATAAATAGTGTAACTAACATGACTTTCTTTTATCCATATAGATAAGGATTGTTTATTGATTTTATAGTGAATCACAAAGATTTTTATAACGATTTTTTTTTGTTTTTTTTTAATTTTTAACTTTTGGGACATAATAAAAATCTTTGTAGATAAGGATTATTTATCTATGCTACTTTCATCATAGCTAAGACTTTCGGATACGTTTCATATCGGAAAACCGGGTATTTTCTGTTGTTTTTGAACAAATAAAGCGAGAAAGTCAAACACTCATGTTTTCATTCCAAAACGTAGGTTTTCCGATGTTAGAAAATAACCTGAGGGTGTGCTCCAGTCAGAAGTAGGTAAAGAAAAACAAAAGTAAAAAGCCCATTTTTAGGGTTCCGTAGCCAAATGGCAAAAACGGAACCCTTATAGATTCGTCATGTCTGTCTGTCTGTCTGTCTGTCTGTCCGTCCGTGTCACAGCCACTTTTCTCTGAAATTTTATATGTATTATGTTACTCAGCGGCGTCTTTACCTATTGTGCAGGGTGTGCGGTGCACACGGGCGCAGCGTTCCTAGGGGGCGCCGAGCGCCGCGGCGGGGCGCTCGGCCACTATCAGCAGGCGCGTTGGCCGGACGCCGCACTTTCAATGACCAACGTAAAAAGCGCTCCGCTCTGCGTTCGGCGCTCCTTAGGACCGCTACGGAGCTCAACTTGGCGGGCGCGTTGGTCGGGCGCCGCACTTTCAATGACCAACGTAAAAAGCGCTCCGCTCTGCGTTCGGCGCCCCTTAGGACCGCTAAGGAGCTCAACTTGGCGGGCGCGTTGGCCGGGCGCCGCACTTTCAATGACCAACGTAAAAAAAGCTCCGCTCTGCATAAATTTTGTATAGCATCTTGAGCTCTTCTAATATTTGATGAATAACATCATAGGGGCCGACGAGCGCCTCTGGCACTCGGCGCCTCTCCTCCTTTTTTCTCCTCATAAAGAAAGAATTTTCAAATTTTCTTTCTAAATGCATTCCTAAGCTATAATAGAAACACACCCTCCAAGTTTCATGCTTCTAGAACTTACGGTTTAGGCTGTGCGTTGTAAACCATTTTCCCCCTTTTTCTCTAAGTTCTTTTTCGATAAGTTTTGGCTTGTTAGGGTTTACACCAGAACACCTTGCATAATAATTCTAAATATAGTCAACAGGACATTGTGGTAACCAAACTGCATTTCTTCTTAAAAATCTCCAATGTTACTTGATGCTACGGAACCCTTCATGGGCGAGTCCGACTCGCACTTGGCTGCTTTTTATAAACTACTTGTTGATGGAACAATCAACGTCAATCTGACGTCTGTGCGACGCCAAAAAAACCTTTTAGCTAGGCTAGAAGTTTTTGGCCTAAATTGACGTCGTCTCCACCGTAAGATTTTCTCAGTCAGACCGAGCATAAAGGCTGTTTTATACGAGGTAAGTAACTGACGCCAGTGCCGAGACAGCGCTGGCGCCAAAAACTGTCGCCCACCGTTTACACGAGGCCAGTCGTCGAGGATATTTTGTTTGGTGCACACACGTTCGTAAAATGAATAATCGAAAACTACAAAAAACGAAAGTGAATAATTGTTTAAGAAAAATAACCTTTGTGATGCCCTCAAACTTTTAATTTTATTTTTTACCTCGGAAGGGCCAATCTCTTCTATACTCAATTCTTGTGCAATACTCTGCAATGCGGTTGCACGCATATCCTTATTTCTATAATGTATAGATTTGTTATCCCACAGGCACTCATGTTCCCTGTATAGTTGTACGAGCTTTATGTTTTCGGCTTCGTTCAGTTTTTTCGTCATCGTATCGCGGAGCGATGCAGCGTAGTCACCATACAATACACCGACAGTGACTGGCTTCGGCGTTTACACGAGAACAGTGGCGCTGGCGCGGGTCGCGGGGGGAGCGGACTTGCGCCGAAAAATATGAAGCGGGAATATTGAAGACAGCGCTGTCCGACAGTACTGCGCTGTCTTCAAAATCGATTTACACGATGGCAGTGGCAGGTCAGCGCTGACTTGTCTCGATTTCGGCGCCAGTTACTTACCTCGTATAAAACAGCCATAAGGCCGCCAAAGTCGAGTTTTCGTTGTTACGCATGCAGCGCAGTACCCGAAGTCCCAGTGCATTTCCAAAATTTCGTTACCAAATGTTGTTTTCGTTTCGCCTATTTGTCTTTGTCTATTGTATGGAGAAAATACGAGACAGCAACTTTAACTACGTAACGTATTTTTGCCGTCTCATATTTTATCCATACAATAGAGAGAGACAAATAGGTGAAACGAAAACAATATTTGGTAACGAAATGTGGTAGCAAAACTCCGACTTCGGGTACAGAAACTCAAAATGGAGGCAATTCTTTTTTCTTTTCATCATGTCACTTATTCCCTCAAAACAATCCTTTCATCACATTTGGTTCGAAAGAATCAGTGACAGGATAAGAAGAAGAACAATATGGCTTTAAAAACACCTTACTCTTTTTTGTGCACTTGACACATGTTTTCAGTTAGTAAGCTGTAACTAAAACTCTTTATAGTTCTATCAGACTGGTTCCACTAAGTGAACACTTTGGGAACCCAAAATGATACAAGTTACTTAGTCCTAAGACATCTGGATTAAAACAAACAAAAACTGACAAGAATTTCCAAAAAATAGGTAATACTTTTTTAATTGGCACCGATTTCACGCATCTGAGCGTTTAACTTTATTTCACAGCGGAGAAATAAGCTATAGAGCGAATAAGGCTTTTTTAATGTAATATTTTTCAGATATAATGTAAAAACAGAAGACCCAAGCAGACCTTCACAATTTGTTAATTCCGTATAATCACACTTCGTAAATGAGTAAAGGCCTGCGCACACCTAGGCCGCTAGGGCGTCGGCGATCAGTGAAACGCTGTCAAATTTGAGTAAGATAATTCAAATTCAAAATATATTTATTCAGTTGTTTCACAAGGATACCTTTGAAATGTCTAAGCTAGGTGAGTCTAGGGCCCGTATTCCGAAACAGCGCTTGAGTCTGAGTCGAGCCTCAAGCATAGATTTTATGACAGTTCTCCATTGAAAAGTGTCAAAAATCTGTGCTTGAGGCTCGACTCAGACCTAAGCACTGTTTCAGAATACGGGCCTAGGTGCCAGTTTCACGTGGCCAAGCTTAGAAGAACAGGCAACAAACTGCGGCTTAGTTCTCACCGTTTTTTTCTATGATCTTTTTGTAAAACAGAAAAAATAAAAATAGCAGGGAAGTTCCAGTGTGGTGCCACTCCAATCGTCCCATCTTCCATTCAAAGCACCATCACCTATAAGGCCGCTCACTCACACAGTGCACGAAAGGAACCTCTTTGAGGAACCACTTCAAATCCTTACACCACACTGGAATAATATTATGGTTCGAAAGAACTACTGGCACGATAGCAAGATGATACAGTCCCGCCTATATTAATGATGTAGGTATATTTGTGTACAATACAGTTTTATCTGCCTATCTGTGAATAAGTGAATACTTATTTGGCTTTCCAAGCTTACAGTTCATACTCTCTAGGACGCTCTAATATTTCCACTTCAAGCATATTCCTACTTCTGAACTCGTCCAACTTAATTATAAAAGACAATTAGGTATCTCCTACCAACTTCCCTTCAGCTAAAACAAGCAACTTTACCCTTTAAAGTCCTGAAAATAAGGATGCAAGTCCCCGAAGCTCGGTTGGTCTACATAATCGTCGTATTAAGAAATTTGGACGGTAGCGGCTTTTGCGTTTAAAATGATTCCTTATGGGAGCGCCGGGTATTCTTCTAAAAATTTAAGATGTCGAAACTTTAGAAGTAGGCCAATAATTTTGATGGCGTTTCATTAGACAGTTGGATTTTCTGTGATTAAGGAAAATAGCCAAAAATACTTTGTAAATGTTATTATAAGCGTTCACTTTACCACTCCATCATGAGAACTTCTGATTCCAAGTTCCCCAAGTTCCTTACAGGATGGCGAAGTTTACGAAATTTCCCGTAAAACTCGAAGCAAACAACATTAATCATGAAACACAAATAAAAAACAATTACACTGTAATTCCATTCTTTCGGCCGTCTCACGAACTCTTTACTTTTAGGTTTTCATTTAGGGATGAAAATGTCAAATAAAGTTGAGGGGGTTTTCATTTAGTCCCTCATTTATTTAATTTATTCTGTTTAATAAAGTTTTGATTTCACTATGATAAAGAGGGTAGATCTGGGGATTTAAATATATTTAGCAAGTTACCTGTTTAGGAGATTTATAAAGTTGAACTTTATTTGAACGTTTGCGTTGAGCCATAATTATCTGATAACCCAGGAAAAAATCATTGATTACATCTATTATGTACTCAACTGTAATTGTTAAACTTTTGTCACTGACTCTTACAAAACGTAAAAACGCACAAGTCGTGTACAAAAAGTAAATGAAACGAAGTGAACTTTGTACAGTCGTAGCGCGTAGCCCGTATTCGTAGCACACTGCTACGCTCGTAGCCGAAACTACATCTGCTGTGAAAACTACGGCACAAAATATATATATTTTTTAAAGGAAACCCTGGCCTCGAGATTTTTTCCAAGCTCTACCCAATCCTTCCACACATCCATGTTCTTTGCCTCAAAGGTGTCAAAAATAATGGTTAAAGTGCAGGTTCTTTTTTTGAAAGTAGGTTCCTGAAACTTCCCAGCAACTTTATACGTTCTCAGCAAGTGACAACATCACTCTATACATTTTTACCCTTTTACCAGACCTTATTACATTTTTCATCCAAGATTTTTACCGACACCACAGATTAAATTGGGCTCGCAATAGTACTGGGAGGTGCTAGTCTTTAGAGCAAAAAGTTCTTGCCATGAAATCCAACCTCCTTGCACATCATCATCATCATCAACTTATATCAGTCCACTGCTGGATGTAGGTCAACCCAAGATCTCAAGTAATTTTGGATAAAATAGCATCGAAACACAACAGAACCCGAAGTCGAAGTTTTGCTACCACATTTCGTTACCAAATGTTGTTTTCGTTTCGCCTTTTTGTCTCTCTCTATTGCAAAGAGAAAATATTAAACAGCAAAAATACGTTACGTAGTTAGATTTGTTGTCTCATCTTTTTTCCATACAATAGACAGAGACTAATAGGCGAAACGAAAACAACATTTGGTAACGAAATGTTGTAAATGCACTGGGACTTCGGGTACAGAACTCAAAATAATACCAGAAAAACAATTAAAATGAAAAAGCTATGTCACTTGTCAGACAGAAAACAAATCCTATTGTGTACCCACCATGAATCTACATACTTCGTTATAAAATCCTTGGTACCCACCTATATCTTGGTAGGCATAGATACTTGTCAAATGATGAAAGCTCTAAAGCTCTATTCAGGACTAAAATCAGTTAACAACATAATGCGACATCGAACAAAACCCATATTAGACGTCTTCTTAAGATGTTTTCCATTGCCCATTAATTCTAAGTACCTAATGAACTCATCCGCCATTTTGTTGTGTCTTAAAAGTAAAATGGGCGGCCTATCGAAAGGACGCTCTAAAGATGACGTTAAGATGAGATGTCTGTTTCGCTATCCGATTTAATTAGATTTGATGAGATCTCCAAATTATATAAGCTTGTTTGATAGGTGCTTCGGTTCTTAAAAGGGTTGGTTGAAGATGAGACTAACTTTTAATTGAAATAAAACAATTTTTTTGTACCTACTTATCATATTTTATTTATTCGTTTCAAAATCAAAATTAAATGTGTATTTATGTAGGTATTCAGTAGGATTGCAAGGATCACTTTGAAACGTCTTAAAGCTAGGTGAGTCTAGGTGCCAGTTCCACGCAACCAAGCCTAGAAGAGCAGGCAACAAACTACGGCTCGGTTCCTACCGTTTTTTTATATGATCCTTTTATTAGTTTGAAAGGCCTATCTATGGCATTATGTGTGGAATATGACATCGTTTAAATGTCCACCGCGGCTTAATCAGACATTTTCACACACACATTTCGGATGCACGTCATCCAGAGGGATGGCGTGGCGCGCATCCGAAATGTCAAATTTTCCATGACTCTCTAGCGCATAAATCAGGATTAATTTGACCGACCGCCGATTAGTTATGTTGGTGGGTGAAGCGCGAGGAACGTTGGCCACAGAACACCCATTATGATAATACATTTTTTTTATTTGCACTTGTAAAGCTATATTACTTATTTGGAGGGTGATTTGGCAAAACAGACTGAATAAATGAAGGCTATTTTGACGGGTGTAGCTTCAACAAGATGGCCGCTATCAACTGTCAAAGTTCCGAAGTCCCTAACGGATGACCCTTTGGGTTGGTGGGTTTTGAAGTCTCGACTATAAAATGGGCTTTTAGTACTTTCTGTCTTTAAATGGTAGATCGAGACGATACGGTTTTTTTAATACATTTATGAAGCCTAATTTTGAATTTGGCGCCAATTTTTTTAAGTATTGCCAGATTATGATTAATTTCTACCAAAATGGTAGGTACGGATAAAATGGTAAACGACATCTCATAACCATACATAGAGAAATACTACGGGGTAACCATAGCAACTAAACGCAAAACAATCTAAATACCAACAACTTAGTTTATGTTATCTGATAAAATACATTTTGTTTTATTGAAAGATCTACTGAATTTCTTGGCTTAGGTGAAGATGTCAAATAAAAATAAAATAGGCGTAGTTTGGGAGGACAAAGAAGTATTATTTGATCTGCCTTTTACGTAAGTATAATAATTACCGATCAGTTGCTGAATTTACTGGATACATGTACCATGTATGGTTTTACATGTACTAATAAAATACTAAATATTACAGGCATTTAAGGCTTAGAGCAGGAGAAAAAATATTTGAAAGAATAGAACCTATTGAAGATACGAAAGGAAACAACGGTATGAAAGGACGTATGGTTGTTACCAGCCTGAGGATTATCTGGCACTCTTTGGCTTCGCCTAGAATTAATATGTGTAAGTTCATAATTAAACATAATATCTACTAAGTGCACCAAAGCAACAACCATCTTATGCCACAAGAATTAAAATACTCTCCCTGTACCTGAAGTCGGAGTTTTGCTACCACATTTCGTCTACCAAATATTGTTTTCGTGTGAGCACGCGTCTCTCTCTTTTGTATGGAAAATTGATGAGACAACCACTCGTTTCGATCGTTTCTACGTAACGTATTTTTTCTGTCTCATCTTTTCTCCAAACTATAGAAAGAGACAAATAGGCGATTAAAGTGGGACTTGCTATTCTGATCATAAAGAAGAATTTATCTGATGAGCATGCCTCCCTATCTTCATCCTCTCTCTCTTATAGATTTACAGGATGCACAATTTTGAGCCTACCTGACTTTCTCAACATTTTTCATTGAAAGTCGTCATACACCTACTTCGTTCTCCGGTTTGCTCTCTTATTTGACTCATAATCATAAGTAGAACAAATTAATTTAATTCTGAACGCTTTACTAAAATATATTTTTTCCAGCTATTGGTCTCAACTGCATCACATCAGCCAATACAAAAATGGTTAAATCAGGCCTGAGAGGTACCACACAAGCACTTGATGTGCTAGCACAGCACAAAACTAGCAGATATGAATTCATTTTTACAAACCTGGCACCCAACTGCGTGCGTCATTATACTTCTGTGGTCGGAGTTCATAAGTAAGTCTATATAGGTTCACTATATATGCGTTTTGTTTTCTTCTAATTATGGTGTAGGGGATATGGTTGTATCAGGTGAGGTATACTCATTGAGGGGAATAAAGTACCCAAACTTTTAGGCAAGTAAGTTTTATGTAAGTGTATTAGGTACAGTACAATACAGCTCAAGTTACCTAAAAATAAAGAAAAATAACGTTTACTACAAGGCCATTAAGAGTCTGATGCGTATCCTTGTGTACCTACTAATTACATAATGAAGCAAAAGGGTAATAAGTGGTATGTTATAAGGATAATTCAATTATATAAAGTCATATAGTTAATTTTTTAATCTTTGCTACTTGCATTATATAGAGTTTGTGAGATTACTTGGCAGAATACGGATGTTGGACTTTAGCATTAAGTGTGATGTAAAAAAAAGTAGTCCCTTCTTTTTTTTACATCACACTTAATGCTAAAGTGGGATGATTATGGGATTATGAAGAAAACATGGAAACGATATACCTAGTTGATCTTGTATTTGAATATAGGTATAAAATAAGTTGATAGTGATAAACGTTTATAATTTAATGCACCTACCTTCGCCCCTTTAAGTTTTCAATATCTAGTATCAAGGCGAAAACTATCCATTGAGTATAGCTAGAACTCTGTTTATCTTTAAAACCGTAATCACTAATCTATACATTCCGACGCCATCTTTTCTTTTCTCCCGAATGTGTCTCGTTGCCCGGTCTCAATAAGGATGTCCTATTTCCGAAACCGGCTAACACTAGGTACTTATTTAGACTTCGTTAAATACCTAAAAGTAGTATTAGTAGTAGGTAGTAGCTTATGCAATATTTCTTTCACTTGTTATAAAATATGTTTGTAGTAGGTACTTAGTAGCCCTACATTTTTCAGGGCTTATATGGGATCAAGACTGTACAGAGACTTAAAATTGAGGGGAGCGTTGATACACAACAAGCAACTACGAATGCTTCGTCATGAAAAGGTAAAGCCATTTTTAACATCTTTTTCTAACTTGCCACCACGTTTGCACATTTAGGGTACAATAATACATTTTGATATAAGTTTTATACCGGTGAGAAAGAAAGTCGGCATCATGCGACTATATATGGTCTATTTAGAATAATGTTTGTCAAACGCGATTTTCGGCATTTTGCGATCACTTGTATGGATATTTTGAAATGTTGTACTTGTGCTACATACTGCAAGAAAAAAATAAAAATGAACTAAATGCGATAGTAGGCATCTCGCTACTAAATCAGTATAACCAGCAGTTACGCCCAGTGGCCAATAGTGGATTTATACACGTTGACAATGATGATGATGAAGTAGTTATTAACGAATACATAGAAGGTACTCAAAACCATTTTACTATATTTAACTTGTAAAAGATGAGTGAGATGACAAACATGAGCAAGATAGGAGTGACTGCTGAGATGCCAGCTGAATCGAAGAGATTGGAGATCAAAAACCTGTTGATCTGCTCTCACATGAAATAGAATAAAGCCAAGAAATTGATGATGATCTTGCCAAAGATAGATAAAATCTTCTTTTTCAGATATCCCTGAGTGAACAAGGAATCTGGAATCTTTCAAGTGATTCAGGCAATTTGGGCACATTGCTGATAACTAACGTACGAGTGGTTTGGTATGCAGATGTCAACGACGCTTTCAATGTTTCAATGCCGTACATCACTATGGAAAGTGTGCGTAATTTTTCAATTTAACGCTTAAAGAAATCTTACCTCTCTTGACTTTACTTTTGACTACTTTTGACTAATGTAACACTTACACCAGGTTCCTACAAACCTAGGTAGGTACTAGTTTATATTTTGTTACAGATTACTATTCGTGAGTCGAAATTTGGGCAAGCTCTGGTGTTTATGGTCCGCCCATCATCTGGAGGATACGTATTGGGATTCAGAGCTGATCCAGTCGAGAGACTCCATCCATTGTTGATGGAACTACAAGCATTACATAAAGCTTATAACGAAAGGCCTATTTTTGGAGTTGAAATGTATTGGGACCAAGAGGTATGCAAAGACATTTCTGTAAGTATGAGATGAACTAATAATTTAATTTCAAAGAATATTTTTTATGGTTTTCAGGTAACTAAACCTGTAAAAGATGATATCGATGATCTAGAAGAAATAGGTGAACCGAGAGGAGAAATGGGACCTAATTTATACTTGGCCTCCCAGCTGGCCCAAAATAAAGAAGAAAATGCTGAAATACAACCAGTTTACAGTCCCTATTTGGGACTTGCTATTGAACCATTAAAGGAAGGATTTACATTGAAAAGCCTATTTGAAGTTCAGAGCACATCATAAAACTAGCCCTTATATTATCTACAATTTGCTAAATAAAATACTACCGTACCGTGTAACTTTTTTTTCTACTATTAAACCGAGAAGTGGTAGATAGTGGTAGATAATAGGGTAGGGTCATGGACCTACTATCACAAAGGATGGATAATTTTGGTTCAAAGTGTGTCCGTTTTTTGTTAGTGTGCATGTGCAGTTGTAGATATGTAATAGCGTGAGTGACTAGAGAAGTAAGGGAATAATTCCGAAATCAATGAAAAAGGCGTCATAATTGGATATAAACTCTTTAGTTTGTTCAACTAAATTACAATAATATAATTCAATACACAATGAGGGATTTTCACGGTATGAAACTTTTTGAAAAGGTTTAAGTTTTTTAAATTCTCACTGCTGAATATGCACTGGTTTTTTTCCATTGTATATTTAAAATGCTACCCATAGACCTATTCCACGCGGACGAAGTCACAGCACAAGCTAGTAGCAAGGCACAGCTAGTATAATACATATATATATATGTATATGTATATTAAGTTATTAAGATTACAAGAAACTATAAGCAAGCCTTTAAAAAGTGCTATTTTATGTTTATTGTTTAATCTTGTCACATTTGCTGCAGGAATATGGCTATTCTCTATTGTGAATTCGCATGTGAGTTGTTAATAGTACATTGTTACCTGAGTGTTGAAAGTCACGTTTTTTGAGTCCCGAGACGAGTTTGGCGCCAGAGCGTAGCGAGGGCGCCAATGGAGCTTGAGGGACTTAAAAGACTTTCACCCGAGGTAAACACTGTGCTTTTCATTACGAATACAAGGAAAGTAAAAATAAAAACATGAAAGAAAAATTAGTGAAAATGAAGATTGAATTGCCGATTTGCCGCCTTCGCGGTTTTTTTTTTCTTTTTCTCTGGCGGGCATTTGGCTTCGGTTCGCCAGCATTATTCAGCCATTATTTTCATTCTCATAATTTAAAAAATGTTAAATTGTTTGCTCAAATCTATGTTATTTTAAATAAATAGTTGAAGCTATATATTAATCAAGTAATTTAGAAGATATATTATTTATTTAATACTATCTTTATGTTATTTAAATTTTACATTGCGCTCTAATTAGACTTTTTAAACTTCTTACCGTTGTAATGGGTTTCCAACCTACTTGGTGAATAAAAAGTTGGAATTTGGTTCAACGACCTCCTTGCAGTTAGAAAGACTTTAGAAAGTTGGAACATGGTTGAATAAAATAGAACTTGTTTTTTTTTATAATTTGACAGCTGTCAGTAGAAAGCGATTCTCCCTAGGGCTGAAAGTTTTACTTTCAATTAGGCCCCTCAGGCAACTTCAGACCTACCTTCAGAGTATGAGTAATGAAAAGTATCTTTACGTGCGAATACCTTATCACACCTGTTACAAGAATATGGCTTTTATCCAGTGTGGATTCGCATGTGACTTGTTAAATTACTTATTTGAGAGATTCTCTTATCATATCTAACGCACGAATATGGCTTATCTCCAGTGTGGATTCGCATGTGTTTTGTTAAACTACTCATAAGAGAGAATCTCTTATCACATCTATCGCACGAATATGGCTTTTCTCCGGTGTGAATTCGCATGTGAGTTGTTAAAGTACTCATATGAGAGAATCTCTTATCACATCTATCGCACGAATATGGCTTTTCTCCAGTGTGGATTCGCATGTGTTTTGTTAAACTACTCATAAGAGAGAATCTCTTATCACATCTATCGCACGAATATGGCTTTTCTCCAGTGTGGATTCGCATGTGTTTTGTTAAACTACTCATAAGAGAGAATCTCTTATCACATCTATCACACGAATATGGCTTTTCTCCGATGTGAATTCGCATGTGACTTCACATCATTATCACGTTAAATGAATTTTTTGAGAGAATTTCTTATCACATCTGTTACAAGAATAAGGCTTTTATACAGTGTGAATTAGCATGTGCCTAGTTAAATAACTTATTTGAGAGAATTTCTTATTACATTTGTTGCATGAATATGGTTTTTCTCCAGTGTGAATGAATTCGCATGTGAGTTCTTAAAGTACTCATATCAGAGAATCTCTTATCACACCTATCGCACGAATATGGCTTTTCTCCGGTGTGAATTCGCATGTGACTTGTTAAATTAATTTTTTGAGAGAATTTCTTATCACATCTGTTACAAGAATATGGCTTTTCTCCAGTGTGAATTAGCATGTGCCTAGATAAATAACTTATTTGAGAGAATTTCTTATTACATTTGTTGCATGAATATGGCTTTTCTCCAGTGTGGATTTGCATGTGTTTTGTTAAACTACTCATATGAGAGAATCTCTTATCACATCTATCGCACGAATATGGCTTTTCTCCGGTGTGAATTCGCGTGTGAGTTGTTAAAGTACTCATATGAGAGAATCTCTTATCACATCTATCGCACGAATATGGCTTTTCTCCAGTGTGGATTCGCATGTGTTTTGTTAAACTACTCATAAGAGAGAATCTCTTATCACATCTATCGCACGAATATGGCTTTTCTCCAGTGTGAATTCGCATGTGAGTTGTTAAAGTACTCTTATGAGAGAATCTCTTATCACATCTATCGCACAAATATGGTTTTTCTCCAGTGTGGATTCGCACGTGACTTGTCAAACTACTCATAAGAGAGAATCTCTTATCACATCTATCGCACGAATATGGCTTTTCTCCGGTGTGAATTCGCATGTGACTTGTTAAATGAATTTTTTGAGAGAATTTCTTATCACATCTGTTACAATAATATGGCTTTTCTCCAGTGTGGATTCGCATGTGAGCTGTTAAATTACTTATCTGAGAGAATCTCTTATCACATCTGTTGCAAGAATATTGCTTTTCTCCATTGTGTTTCTTGATGTGCCTTGTTAAATGATGTTTTTGAGGGAATTTCTTTTCACATCTATTGCAGGAATATAACATTTCTCCATTGTGGATTAGCATGTGAGTTGTTAAATTACCTTTTGTTTTAAAAGTCTTATCACATATGTGACAGAAATATGCCTTTACTCCAGCGTGAATCTTTAAATGTATCACCAAGTTAAGTTTTTTATAAAATATTTCGTTACATATATCACAATAAAAACACATATGCGTTTTATTATGAGCCTTGATATTACTATTACTTTCTCGAACATTATCTGTTTTATTTGGATCATCATTATCTTCTACCTCTTTGTCAGATTCTAGCTTGGATTCTCTCTCAAACTCACTGTCTTTTTCTTTAATGTTCTCAAGTATTTCTTCATCCTTAATAGCTTCAATAGTACTTGAAGCATATGTACCATTACTGGTGGGCCCGTGCTCTACAGGGTACAAGCTTGCATTATTTACCTTATCAGTTTCATTTATATCATCTGTAAAAAACTCTAATTTGAACTCCTTAATGTCAATTTCTTCATGTACAGGGGTATTTTCTCTTCTTTCTTTCTCACTGTTATCAAGTGTTTGTTCATCTTTAACAACTACGGGTCTACTTGAAGCATTTGTAAAATTACAAATAGACAAGTGCACTGTTGGGGTCAATGCTAAGTTCAGTATTACATTCAGAGGTTTCATGCTCAGTGCATCTTGTGTTACCTGAAGAAAAAAAACAACACCATATATTTAAAACCTCACGATAATCTCTAAAAAAATTAAAGGAGGAATGGGCCTGTTTTACCTCAGGGCCGTTTATTAGCAGATCTTGTAGGATTCTGTTGGATTTGCGAGCCATCTCGGAGAACATATGGAACCTCTGCAGCTGATAGTGACAGACATAGCATACTGTGTTAGGCATGCCATATTCTGATTTTGTGTCAGACTGAAACATATAACACACAAATAGTATTAGTCATTGTGCTGATCAAATAAATAAAATAAAAAAATATATATTGTGGACAATTCACACAACACTACCCAGCCCAAAACTAAGCAGAGCTTGTAATATGGGAACCGGATAACTGATATAATACTTGAATACATTTTTTTTTGTAAATACATACTTAGAATATAATATAACACCCAGTTCACAACAAACATTTATGTTCACCACACAGATATTTGTTCTTGGTGGGGATCGAACCCACGACCTGCGCAGAAGGCAGAGCTACTACCAACTGAGCTAGAGGCCAGTCTAAACTACGTGGGTTAAAAGGATGAAGACGAAAATGAGGTGTAAGATAATGGTGTTGACTATGAGTGAGGCCTGAGGCATCAAGCCTAACTCTTCAAAGAAGCACAGAAGCATTCTGAGCGATTTGCCAGCTTAAAAGAGTATCCTGGGGTTTCTAATTCTAATTCTAATTTGATTTGGGGGAATACGATCTGCACTGACGTCCCGCGATGGGGTGTATTGTGCATTATCCCCCTGCCAAACCTCACCCCAGCCAGCCCAACTCCTTAAAATAACGGAGAAGGACTTTGGGTTGGTGGCAGCAGTGCTCCAGTAGACCTGATGGTGACACGGATGTGGATGTGGAGGGACAAGACTCAATAAGTTCCCTGAGCCCTGTCTTGGACCTCGCCTCTTCTGTTGCGGAGCAGTGCAGTACTACATGCTCCACAGTTTCCTTGTCCTGTAGGCAGCCCCGACACAGGTCGCTGTCTGTAGCTCCAGTTTTCATGAGGTGGTAGTTGAGGTCGCAATGGCCCGTGATGATTCCTACCATCAGTTTTAAGTCTTCTCTTTTCATTTTGAGTAGGTTTGTTGTGATGTGCTTATCCATCGCTGGCAGCATCGTTTTTGTGTGTTTGCAGTCTGATCTGCGCTCCCATTGCTTTTGATGTTCCTTGTGGGAGTACATCTTCAGTCTATTCCTTATTTCTGCCGATGGGGGCTTGCAGAGGCCTAGGTCGTCTGTGGTAGGTGTCTGCTTCGCACCCGCTTTTGCTAGGGAGTCGGCTTCATTGTTCCCTGAACACGAGCCATGACTTTTTGTCCATTTTATTTTGACAGTATGCATTCTAGCTAGTTCTTGTAGCGCAGTGTGGCATTTTGCGACTGATTCTGATCTTGTATCGGATCTGCCCAGTGCGTTGATGAGTGCTGCGCTGTCTGTTGTAAAGATTAATATTGTCCGTTCGATTGCTATATCCGCGCTCGTCTTAGACTCTAAAATTGTAAGCATCTCTGCTGCTGCCAGGAGAAGCCCGAGAGTTTCTGCCTGGAAAGCAGTTGTTGCGTTGCTGAGGGGTTGCGCGCGTGATAGCCCCATTTCGGGGCAGTAGAAGCCGCAGCCCGCTCCTGCTTTCTGTTTGGAGCCATCGGTATAAACGTGATAGATGTTGGAGGTCGAGATAGGATCTACCGTTCCTCTTTGGCTTTCTATGTGGTACTTTTTATCCGTTAGGTATGTCGTGGCTATTCTGTCGGTTCCCTTTATGGCCTCCGGGATGGCTTGTATGGCCTTGTCCAGAATTCTTGAGTGGTTTTTTGGTTTACCACTGCTTTTCCACTGGTTCGTGGATCTTATCCTTAACGCTGCTGCCATCGCCTCTTGTTGTATGTGGAGATGGAGGGGCGTTAGTCCTAGTATCATATCCAGTCCCGCAGACGGTGTGGATTTTGCGCAACCGCTAATCAGGGCGCAGGCGAGCCTTTGTACCTGCTGCAGCTTGCTGATTGTGGTGACTAGGTTTGTTCTGGGCCACCATACCACTGCACCGTAGGTTAGCACTGGCCGTACCATGACCGTGTACATCCAGAGACAAAGCTTGGGTTTTAGCCCCCAATCCTTGCCAACGGCGCGTCTGCACTGCCATAGTACGTTTGGGGCTTTTGTCGTTACATGTTCTAGTTGTTTACCCCATAGGAGCTTGCTGTCTAGCCATATTCCGAGATATTTTACCTCTTTGCTGAGAGCCAGTTTGGTTCCAAAAAGAGAAGGTAAATTTAGATTTGGTAGCTTCAGCTTGCGAGTGAATAGCACCAGTTCTGTCTTGCTGGGGTTTACTGTTAGGCTGTGCGTGTGGCACCAAGACTCCACGATACGGAGTGCTTTCTGCATTTTCTCGCACAGGGTCGATTCAAACAATCCCGAAATCATGATTGCGAGATCATCGGCATAGCCTATGGTTTGCATCCCGTCCTTGTTGAGGGAGTCAAGTAACTCGTTGGCTACAAGTACCCACAGTAGAGGAGACAGTACTCCTCCTTGCGGGCAGCCTTTAGTTACAAGGCATCTTGTGACTTCCGAGTGTTCTATGAGGGCTGCTCTGTTTGATAGCATCTTGTTGATCCACTCATTTAGGTTTTCTTCCACACCTTGATTCCTCAAGCCCTTCTCGATGCTCGGGAATGTTGTTTTGTCGAAGGCACCTTCGATGTCAATGAATGCTATCAGACACGATTGCTTGCAGTCTAGCGCGCTCTCGATTTTGTGCACTACATTGTGAAGGGCTGTTTCCGTCGATTTGCCCGACTGATAGGCATGTTGATTATTATTTATGGGATTCTTGAGCAGTGGTCCGCTGCGTATGTGTCTGTCGCAGAGCCTTTCCAAGGTCTTCAGTAGAAAAGAGCTTAGACTAATAGGCCGGAACGATTTGGGCTGGGTGTAGTCCGACTTGCCTGGCTTCGGCAGAAAGACTACTCTGACTTCCCTCCACGTGTGAGGGATGTATTTCCAGGCAATGCATCCTCTAAAAATGGCGGCGAGTGTCGCCTCGATTTTAGTGAGATTCCATTGTAGAAGCGCCGGGAAGATTCCATCCGTGCCGGCTGCTTTAAACGGTTCAAAGGTTCTAATGGCCCACGACAGTGCCTCTTCTGTGACAATGGCGTCGGCCAGTTCCCAGTCCTCTTTATTCGGGTTGTGGCCCTCATGATCTGCTTCCCAGCTTGCATTCCCGTCTAGATTGCAATCTGGAAAGTGCGTTTGTAGCAGAAGCTCAAACTGTTCTTTGTCTGTTGTCGTGTACGAACCGTCTGGCTTCTTGAGAGTGCCCAGTTTTATCTTGGTGTCACTCGAAAGTATTTTACTCAGACGGGCCGTTTCACTCTGGGATGCAATTGAGCTGCTGTATTTCCTCCAAGAGTTATTGCGGCTTAGTCTTATCTCGTGCTTAAGTTCCTGTCTTACTACTCTGTAGTCTGCCCAGTCTTCTTCACTATCTATCCTGGGGTTTCATAAGATTTATTTACTTTATTTTATGTCTCTAAGGAGTTGCTAGACAACTCTTTATTATTGCGCTATGTTTTAGTTTTAACAACTTGCATCTTAGTGTGGACTATGTGAAGGCTGCAGAATTATGTCCACGTTTTCGATAGCAACTTCGCAAGCAGTTTTGAACTTAATTAAGTCTTCCCTTCGGACTTTTTCCAGGTTTAATGGTGACAGTCACATAATAAAATGTATGGTCACCTACCTCGGTGTATGTAAGTTTCCCATAAACCTCCAGGTGGATTCTGCTTAGGACCAACAGCCTGATGTCGCCGACTAGACAGAATCTGCACAAAGTCATGGTAGCACGCTCGCTGTTGCTGTATTTAAATTCTCCTTAGTCGCAGATTCTACGTTCGCATCACGCAAATTATTTCTCATAATTTAATCAGCACAGCATCGTAATTCGTAACAAGAAGACCTTGAACTTAATCATTTGCCCGATCTTATTTTTACGAAAAAAGAAGAAGCAGATTTCTATGGAATATGTGTGTGCGTTTAGGTATGTATATCTACATTTGTGTGCATAGATCTTAGCAAGGATGTTTTATTTACTTCCTTTTCCCTGGATCTTAGCATAGATTTACTATCACAAGACAAGGGATGGATAATTATCCATCTCTTGTGTTAGTAAATCCATTCACAACACAGGATAACATCAATGTCACGTTAATAAGCTGTCAAAGTCTGTATCATTCATTCATTCATCTTCATTGTTATTGTTTGTTGCGTGTTTGTTGTAATGACTAAACTTGCTGTTTTCATTTAATTTTTGTTATGTACGTACAGCCAATAGCTGAGAGTTTCTTCTTAGTACGTGATCGATATTTTCATAAAACACAATTTACACACCTTCGCAAGCCAATCTTCTCGCTAAGTAGGCGCTATTTTACTAAATCACTGTTCATCCTAATTGATTTTCAAACTTTGCTATTTACTATTTACTTTACATTTTTGTACTACCAAAGGGAGTCTTATCACTTAAAGACGTTCAGTAAGTTTCTTCTGTAGGTTGCGTAGATAGAAAACCTGACTCGAAACACCTGTAAGTTTGTCACGGCACGGCCAATACGGTTTCCTCTGTATCTATTTTGATTAAACTTGAATTGTAAGTTGACAAAAGCAGCTGCATAATGAATAAAGAAAACAACAGAAATGCTGCTGGCTTGGTAAGTAACCATTTGAATAATATTAAGAAATGCAGTAGAAATAAACTCTAACTTCGAATGTGGCTAGCATGCTTTTGCGGTCCATATATTATGGGCTAGTTGAAGAGTAGTAGAAAAACAGAGATTGCAGCATGGAACTGACATGGTCCTGAGCCTGGGAGAACCTGACAGTTGACCAGAAATGAGTTGTTCAACTCAAACACTGCATCAACCCAGAAAACTAAGACGAGATTATATCTCTAAAAACCAATTGCAGATTAAAAGAATAACAAACTTTCAAGTTAAAAAACTCAATTAAGCCTTACTTTCTCTTTTCATTGATAATTATAAATTTTTCAGCGCCGGTCTGCCATAGCAGAAAGAATGAAGCTTCGGGAAGAATGGTCAGCTCTCAAAGAGATTGACTCACAAACCACCACAAATGTGCTAAATAAGAAACAAATTTACACTAAAGTGGCTAAAGTCTTGGCACCTGTCAAAGAGGTGAAGAAAGCTTCCAGGAGTGCGCCTGGTGGAAAGATCACTAGGGTATGTTTTATTATGAAAAGTATGTATTGATACTGTTACCAACTATTTTATATCACACTGGCGGCCTGTCCCGGCTTCGCACAGGTGGACTTTTATTTTTTAATCACAATAATATAGCCTATGTAACTCAGGGTGAATGCAGCTTTCCAATGGTGACAGAAGTTTTGAAAATACTGTGCCTACAGTATTTTTTGAATTTATTAAAAGTTTATCTTATCTTAAAAACATACAAAAATACAAATCATTCCTCTTTAAAATGTTAGTATAGATTTTCATTTTGTATAAACTAAATGAACAAATGAGACAAGACAATAGAACCAGCTGTATCACTGTGAAACTGAAATAATAATAAGTTGCCAGTTCAACCACCAACTGTCCAGCTGAGTCTTCTCAGAAGGCTAGCAGCTCTCTCATTATAGCATTGTTTGAAGTTATCTTGCTTGCCATGCAAGAAATCTGTAACTGGCTTGAGTATGACTATGCTGGCTCGACTGTCAAATAAATTTTCAATGTGCTCGAGCAAAGCACAAGACGACCGTCTTAAGTGCGCGCGGCAAACCCACCAAGGTGCTTTTGAGCATCGACAAACACCAGTTATGACTGACGCTTGAGCGAGGGGAGAGGCACGTCCTGACTGACTGAGTATTTGCCTCGCGAGGCTGCTGGCTTAGTCAGTACCCGGGTAACCACCTAGCGCACAGGCTCGCGCGGCAGCCTCGCGAGCCAAATGCCTCGCTGGTGTGGATGTACCTCGGGCTGCCTTGGGCGCGTGTTTGCTTGGCTGAGCACGACTCGGTCCCGAGCCATCTGTTGTCGGTAAACTTGACACGCTCAAAGGTGTGTTAGGTGGGAACGGTTATGTTTTGGCTCGCGCGCGAAGAAAGAAAGAAAGAAAGAAAGAAAATACATTTATTTTGGACACACAACACACATAAACACAGCACAAACAGAGTACTTAACACAAAAAGAAAGAAAACAGAATAGTAAACAGAACAAAGAGTAAATACAAATATAATTGTAAGTGGAGCACAAATCCGTCTGTGCGCGTGTCCTTATGCGCGTGAGCCAAAACCGGTCCCATCTCAGCTATATGCCACCCACTACAAGCGTAGTGAGTGACGCTGGTTTTCAGATGAAACCGAAAGTGACCTCACGGCGGCCACCGAGCTACTAGCTACTTCAAATAGCTGCAGCTGAATATACACGAATGTCCATTTTGAATACTCGCGGACTTATGATGGCTCAACCTGCCTTCGCGAGGCGGTCTCGTGTAAATTGAACAAAACTACTGAGGCTGCCTCGGGAGCCATCGCTCGCGATCTGGACACCGAGGCTGCCGCGCGAGCCTGTGCGCTAGGTGGGTACGCGGCTATTACCCGGCTTGTACCGTTGCAGCAATCGGCGCCGCTTGCCCTCCGCGGCGTGCTAGCGCTGGTGGAAGTCGGCAGCGAAAGTCGCGCGCTCCCGCTGAGAGCAGCGCTTGCAGCACTTGGTGCTTCGCTCGCGCCTTCCTGGAGCCCTCTCATCACGCATCTCGTTTGGGCGGAGGGTAAGCTCACCTTTCATTCCTCTGGCCTCTCAAGTTCGGCAAGTTTATCATGCGCACTTGATGTGCGGGCAGGTTTTTCCGCAAGTGGTGGCCGCTGGTGGGCCCTGTTTACGTGACCCTTGACACGTGTTGCTCGAACTTTTTTAGGTTCTACAACACGCCGGTTTCCTCACGATGTTTTCCTTCACCGTTTTGAGAGTACTGGCATAGTGCACATAAATGTTTCGATAGAAAAACTCACTGGTACACGAGGAGATTTGAACCCACGACCTTCGGATCGGAAGGCGGAGCCACTACCACTAGACCACCAGTGCTCTCAAAGGGCGCAAAGGGCGGAGGGTAAGCTCACTTTTCATTCCTCTGGCCTCATAGCCGCCATAATTTTTAGGCCCGAGCAATGTATCCTTAATTTCGATTATTGTAAATCTGTAGAGAACATCACGACATCTCATTTCAACAGTTTTTGACAGCCCTCCTAGCTCAGTTGGTAGTAGCTCTGCCTTCTGCGCCGTAGTTCGTCGGTTCAATCCCCACTGAGAACAAATATTTGTGAGGTAAACATGGATGTTTGTTCTCTGTCTGGGTGTTATATTGTATTCTTGTATTCTAAGTATGTATTTACAAAATAATATATACAAATCAGCCATCTGGTTCCCATGGTACAAGTTCTGCTTAATTTGGGGCTAGATAGTGTTGTGTGGATTGTCCAAAATATATATTTATTTATTTTATTTATACATATTTAAGGAACAAGCATACGGCACACCTGATGTTAAGTGGTAACCATGGCCTATAACAAAGCACTGTCTCGTAGGACACACGTCAGGATGGTGCCCTACGTTGCACTGCCCTACGTCCATCAACTTGAGGCTTATAGATGTTCAGTCTCACGTGCCAGTAATTACACCGGCACCCACACCCTTCAAACCGAAACAGTGATGCTGCTTCACGGCAGAAAATAGGCATGGTTGTTCTGAGATGGTGCTTGCTAAGCCAAGTTTGGCAGGGTCTAGGTAAAATAAATAAATAAATATTGAGAACAATTCACACAATACTATGTAGCCCCAAACGAAGCAGAACTTACAAGTTCTGCTACTATGGGAACCAGATAGCTGCTATAATACTTATCTGCATATTTTTTGCAAACACATACTTATCTATCTTCTATATTTATAAAAGAAAGTCGTGTTAGTTACACTATTTATAACTCAAGAACGGCTGAACCGATTTGGCAGAAAATTTGTGGGGAGGTAGCTTAGAACCGGGAGAAGGACATAGGATACTTTTTATCCCGAAAAAGCAACGGGAACGGGCGAGCGAAGCCGCGGGTGGCCACTAGTATTACAATAAAACACCCAGACAGAGAACAAACATCTGGGTTCACCACACAAATATTTGTTCTCGGTGGGGATCGAACTCGCGACCTACAACGCAGAAGGCAGAGGTACTACCAATTGAGTTGAGAGGCCAGTCCAAATTTTCTCGACCTAATGAAAGAACCTAACTTCGAGATGGTTCTTGCTAAGCTTGTTTCTGCAGGTTCTAGGTTTTTGTTGCAAAGGCCTGAAATTGGCGTCATTTTTTTCCCTATAGGTCTTCAAAAATGATGTTGAGGTTTCTAATATAGTATTTTTTAAACTGAATAGTTTGCGCGAGAGACACTTCCAAAATGGTAAAATTTGTGTCTATCCCTCTGTCTTCTGAAATAAGATAAAAAAAATAAATTTAAAAAATAATATGATGTACATTTTTTTTTTACTTTTACTTTTATTAATATGCAAACTTCCAACGATATTTGGTTTGAACGAGATCTATTAATTCCTTTTTGTATACGTCATAAATCGTAACCGCAATTTACCTTTCGATGAACTACAAGAACTTTTATATTATGTTACTTGTTGCGACGGAACCCTTCATGGGCGAGTCCGACTCGCACTTGGCCGCTTTTGTTCATTAGATCATTTTTAAACCTGAATAGCACTTGCTGTGGCTTTATTAAGGTCTTCCTTTGTGCAGGTGTGTTCCCTTGTGCCGTAAGGCGTGGGTTACGTGAATGATTATAATCACGCAGATTGTAAGCAGGTTGGTAAGGAGGTTGTTTGCTCTTCTGATGACACATACATTTCCAGGGGGTTGTCGCAACACCCGCGCGCGTGCCCGCGCGCTGGCTTGCTCGCTAGTATCCCCGCTGTGGGTGGAAGCATGCGCGGCGTCGGCTTCCCTTCTCCCCGCGCGTGCCTTCCCCGCCGCCGCCCGCCAATCCGATCTACCCTCGCCCGCTGCACTCCGACAGATGCTGGTAACTATTGTACCAAATACCAAAAACGAAACCTAATTGTGACCTAGAATGTCCGCAATCATGTACCAAGGGCTCTGAAGGATGCCTAGCGTGCCTTATGATTGCTATTTTATGAGCCTATTTTTTCATATTATCCTGAAATATTTCTAATTACAGAAAAAAGCCGAAGCAGAAAACATACCACTACGCGTAAGGGATAGCGATAAGGAAAAGTTCCCTCGACTCAGGATATCAAGCGATACAGAAGATACGAGTGCGGATACATCCTTCGATACGTCCAAAGATACATCTAAAGATACATCAAATGATACATCTAAAGACACGTCTCATGATACATCTAAAGATGCGACGAAAGAAACCACTACAGGTAAACGGAAAAACACTAAAAAGTCTATGTAGTAAACAACATAGCACTGTAGTCAAAAAAACAACTAAATAAATAAATGAATATCGACTGGCCTCTCAGCTCAGTTGGTAGCTCTGCCTTTTATGTTTTTTTTTTCAATGAAAATATCATGATTTGCATCAAACTTTCAACTTTAGAGGCGATTTACTGCAGGAATAAGCACGATATGAACCACACCAACTTAAAGGGCGACGTACCTCTAATTTATGGTATTCTGTCGAATGTAATTGCTAACTTTTTTTTTACAAAAATTGGAATTATCACGCTTTGTTCGGTCACTCCTCATAATTATTATTATGTATTGTATTCTACAAAAAAAAACTATGTGAGTATTATATCAGCTATCTGGTTCCCTTAGTACAAGCTCTGCTTAGTTTGGGGCCAGATCTACCGTGTAAATCCAATACACTGTATCTTAAGTTACAGTGTATTGCCTTAACAGGGCTCAATCGTTTTCTTTAAGTCTGTTTTATATCACCCAATTTGTTTTTTTCCGCTAGCTATTACCTACACTGATAAAATACGATTTAGAAAACACTGTATTCACAAAATCTTTAAGGTTTAAAATTCCAAAATACGGTAACCAATATACCGTGTATTACCAAAACAAATTGACCCGCAAAAGAGATACAGTATCCAGTAATCCAATCTATGGAGACCCGCGCACCGCGATTCTAGTGGCAGCGCGTGAGTCTGGCGGGGAGGTCAGTTAATAGTGGTTATGCAACCGATCGGCCTGGATGGCGGTGAGCGGGGTGCGGGGGCCGGAAGGAAGACGACAGACAGAATAATTATAAGTTTAAAAAACTTGAGAAACCGACTTCATTGTCAAACGGCTACACCGATTTTAATCAAATTTGTTTGGGACAATCTGGACGTAAGAATAACCTTCCAAATAAAAAAATAATTTTCTAAATCGGTTCATAAATGACGGAGACATGCAGTTACAAACATTTAAAAAAATATTAAAAAAAAAATGGCAACACCGATTTTAATAAAAATTAAAATGGGACCAATCTGGAAGCAGTACCTTTCAGATAAAAAAATATTTTTTCAAATCGGCTCACAAATGACGAAGTTATGCGGTAACAAACATTAAAAATACAACCGAATTGAGAACCTCCTCCTTTTTGATTGGAAGTCGGTTAAAAAGTTGATATGTTAGATGCGATTCCAAGAGAAACTGAACCAAGGGGAATCAGTGAGCTAAAAAAAAGGAGTTATTATTGCTCTGTAAGTCTATATGCCGCAATCAAGATCATATTTCTATGAAAATCTTAAAGTAACGGAATCTCCAGAAGATGATGCATGAAACATTGATCTAATACTTCAATAAATAAAATAATTTGTAAGGTACTTTTTATTACAATATAATATACAAACTATCTTTTTATTCTCCTACCCATCAATACTAATATTATAAATGTCTAAGTTTGTGAAAATGGATGGATGGATGTTTGTTACTCTTTCACGCAAAAAGTACTGAACGGATTTTGTTGAAACTTTACAGTATTATAGCTTATACATCAGAATAACATATAGGCTTTAAATATAATATAATATATTACCGGGGCCACTAGTATTTATATAATTTTGGGGCTGTTTGATAATTAGTATGAAAAACAGTATATCGCCTAATTAAGTATTAAATAGATAACTCTTATTTGAAAAGGCAAAACACTTTATTGTCACGTATAGTGTTTTGCCATAACAATAGCACTATTGACACAGGACTGTATCATGACAAAACACTTTTTTGATGATATACCGCTTATTTTTTTAAATATCTATTTAAAAGTCATATGACCAGGTAGACAATTGTAATTCCTTGAATATGACACCAAACACGGTAATCTTTAGTAGTGAAATGAGAGAACAATGGACTAAAAACCAAATAAAGTTTATTTGCGCGTTTACTCAAACCGCACTTTTTAAACTTACAGTGTATTGGATTCACACGGCAGAGATAGTGTTGTGTGGATTATCCACAATTTTTGAAGTGAAAACTTCTTTAGCGGCGTTGAGCACTTTTTCTGTAATGGGTATAAAATCTTAAACTCGCGTCAGCGCGTCAGGACACGTGACCTGATCGAAAAAGCGTAAGACGGATGGAGAGTAGACAGCTATCCCCTCTCTACGGCGCGGCGAAAATGTATGCCTGGGCCTACTGTTTCGTTTAGGCAGCGCAGGGCGCTTGCGCGAATGTTCGTGTATGTTACAGCGTGCCAAATAACAAACAAGCCCCCCCTAACCATTCCAAAATATCAAACATGCTCAACGTTAATAATCAAGTTTTCACTTCTGCCGGCACTCCCGGAGTGCAACCCGTCTTTTTTTTTAAATAAATATTTTTGGGTCAAATGGTTTTGAAGCAAACCGCCAGCATTTTCTTCAAAGCCAATGTCGGCCGACTTGTCTACTGACTGACTTGACTAAAAACTATTTTACTTATGTAATATATCCTCAATATAATCATTTGTCAGTTGTCACAAACGTCAATAACTAATAAGAAGAAATTGGCTAAAGCAACATACATAAAAATAATTTGATTTATCAGATATAGAAAGTAGAGTGAACACGGCACCGCGGCGAGCTTTGCCAAAGACGTCGGCGTCGATGAGCCCGCGACCCGTCACAAAGTCACGGAGAAAACTCTTCACGCATAAGGAGGCTGAAATGGAAGCCTCTTCACATGACGAAGGTAAAATTTGCAATGTCTGTAATTACTAATATCGTATCTCGTTTTTATATGCTGTGTAGATACTTTATTTTTCCTTGAAGCGTAGCGTGTGCTGTCTTTGAAACTTTTGCCTTGTATTATTGCCTTGCATACGTCTGACTAAGTGAAGTGGCACCACACTGGAACTCCACTGCTATTATTTTAGGGTCTTATTAATAATCCTGGCGTAGCGTTGGACTAGTTGATCCGTGTTCTGTCTCTTGCATTGACATGCAATTGTCAACTCGAACAAATGTGACAAAACACGATTTAACTACTCCAGCGTTGCGCCAGGATTATTAATAACACCCTTAGATTATTTTTGATTTGTAAAAGGATCATATAAAAAAAAGCAGCCAAGTGCGAGACGGACTCGCCCATAAAGGGTTCCGTAGCATCAATTAACATAATATAAAGGTTTTTGTAGTTCGTCGAAAGGTATTAAATTGCGGTTTACTATTTATGACGTATAAAAAAAAACTACTGACTAGATCTCGTTCAAACCAAATATCGTTGAAAGTTTGCATAGTAATGTACAACATGTATTTTTTTTTGTTTTATCATTCTCTTATTTTAGAAGTTAGAGGGGGGGGGGACCAACTTTTTTCCACTTTGGAAGTGTCTCTCGCGCAAACTATTCAGTTTAGAAAAAAAAAGCAGCCAAGTGCGAGTCGGACTCGCCCATGAAGGGTTCCGTAGCATCAAGTAACATAATATAAAGGTTCTTGTAGTTCGTCGAAAGGTAAATTGCGGTTTACGATTTATGACGTATAAAAAAAAAACTACTGGCTAGATCTCGTTCAAACCAAATATCGTTGAAAGTTTGCATAGTAATGTACAACATATATTTTTTTTAGTTTTATCATTCCCTTATTTTAGAAGTTAGAGGGGGGGGACCAACTTTTTTCAACTTTGGAAGTGTCTCTTGCGCAAACTATTCAGTTTAGAAAAAAACTACATTAGAAACCTCAACATCATTTTTGAAGACCTATTCATAGATACCCCGTATACACGTATGGGTTCGATGAAAAAAATTTTTTTGAGTATCAGTTTGAAGTATGGGGACCCCCAAAATTTAAAGTTTTTTTTCTATTTTTGTGTAAAAATCTTAATGCGGTTTACAGAATACATCTACTCGCCAAGTTTCATCAGTGTAGCTCTTATGGTTTCGGAGAAAAATGGCTGTGACAGGGTCGGACAGACAGACAGACAGACAGACATGACGAATCTATTTATTTATTTTATTTTTTTATTTATTTAATTAGAACGGTCTTGAGACCAATAACACTAATTAATTTATAAGGGTTCCGTTTTTGCCATTTGGCTACGGAACCCTAAAAACGATATTAGAAACATCAACATCATTTTTGAAGACCTATCCATAGATACGCCACACGAATGGGTTTGATGAAAAAAAATTTTTTGAGTCTCAGTTTCAAGTATGGGGACCCCCAAAATTTATAGTTTTTTTTCTATTTTTGTGTAAAAACCTTAATGCGGTTCACAGAATACATCTACTCACCAAGTTTCATTAGTATAGCTCTTATGGTTTCGGAGAAAAATGGCTATGACACGGCCGGACAGACAGACAGACAGACAGACATGACGAATCTATAAGGGTTCCGTTTTTGCCATTTGGCTACGGAACCCTAAAAACGGTAAGAACCGAGCCGTAGTTTGTTGCCTTCTTCTAGGCTTGGTCGCGTGGAACTGGCACCTAGACTCACCTAGACTCACTGACTGACCACTCAGCTCAGTTGGCAGTAGCTCTGCCTTCTGCGCCGTAGGTCGTGGGTTCGATCCGCACCGATAACAATACATATTTAATTTTATGGTGAACATATAGATGTTTGTCCTCTGTCTGGGTGTTATATTGTATTCTAAACAAGAGTATCTAAGTTTTATATCAGCTATGTGGTACAGCTCTGCTTAATTTGGGGATTTTGGGGCTAGATAAATGGCCTTTTAGAGGTTAGGAGTACCCTAAACCGACGAGCATGTATGAAGAATGTTATGAGAGTGAATGAAGCGAAAGAGGTGTGTCAGGATCGTAGCAAGTGGAAATCCGTGATCTCTGCCTACCCCCATGGGAATGAGGCATGATTTTATGTATGTGTGTATGTATGTATAAATGGCCTTACTTATTAAAATCAGTCGAAAGATAAACAAAACTTAAAATATTGCCATCTCTTACCACTGGGTAATGACAAAAAGTGACAGGGCGAACTTTAAGCAATGATTAAATTTAAATTGCGTTTTTAAGCATTGATGAGTTTGTGTGTATTGCACACTATTTATTTATTTAAATACAGTACTGAATATTGAAGGGGCACTTTGCCTAAATACCTTATATTTATTTTATTTGTAGTCTTCTATATTTATAAAAGAAAGTCGTGTTAGTTACACTATTTATAACTCAAGAACGGCGGAACCGATTTGGCAGAAAATTAGTGGGGAGGTAGCTTAGTACTGGGAGAAGGAAAGGACATAGTGACATAGGATACTTTTTATCCCGTAAAATAGGCTTGTTGAAAAAATATCGATATATCGATATTATTTTTTCAATATATCGATATTTTTGAGCGATATTTAATAGTTCGATATATCGATGTATCGATATAAAATTCTAAGTATCGAAAAGGTATAAAAACCGATATTTTTTTCAGACCAATAAACATTTATAAGTTTTAAGATTAAAAAATCACAAAAAGAAAATACTTTTTTTATATTAACATCTTTTAACAAATTATATTATAAGTATTTTTTGTTTTTGGTCGACTTGATTTGCTGTTTTATAGTTTGGTTTTTAAGTTGGCAACTCTGTTAGTCAATTTCAATTTCAACAGCACGAATATTCTCTGTCAAGTCAAATCATACCGATATATCGATATATCGATATTTTTTAATAAAAATATCAATATCGATATTTTCAAAAAACATCGATACGATATATATCGATACTTTATTGCATTTCCGACATCCCTACCGTAAAAGCAACGGGAACGGGCGAGCGAAGCCGCGGGCGGCCACTAGTTATTTATCTAAGTTTAGTTATAATATTATAACGTCCTGTCGCGATCAGAACGTCTCTAAAAACTAAACTTTATCACATCTATTGCAAGATATGGCTTTAAACAACGATAAATTAAAGCTGTATTTATGTGGCCAGCCAAAACGCAACGATAGCGCGATCTAGAAATGGGTCAACTTTAGCAGCGCCACCTAGTTCTGAAACTATAACAAATGGGTCATATAATATATTTTTTATTAGCACTGGAAATGTGTTTATTGTTTTAGAGCAGCCACCAGGAAATGTGTTTATTGTAGATGGGTTTGCAAACTGTCACGTTATCATCATCATCAGCCTAAAGAAGCTGGATATAGACATTTTTAAAGTGCACTGGGGGTCTAGTGGTAGCTGCCACGCCTTCCGATCCTAAAGGACGTGGATTCAAATCCAGTCGTGCACCAATGAATTATTCTGACTAAAAATATGTGTGCTGCCAGTACTCTCAAACGGTGAAGGAAAACATCGTGAGAAAATCAGCATTTCGAAAACTTACAAAGTTCTAAAACATGTGTCAAACGTCACGTAAAAAGGGCCAGCGTTCAACTAGCTTATTTTAACAAGCATTCGTCCCACCTGATGTTAAGTGGTAAGCATCTGGCGGGCTAATGCGAACAAAACTTTTTTTAAAATGTTTTTTCGAATTCTTAATTAGAGACAATACAATATATGTATAGGAAAAGAACAGAAATACCGAAAAAAAGAAAGAAAACTTATTTGTTACACAACATACTAGCGGCTACATTCACAAAAAAATAAAAGATTGATATAATAAATTGAGGTTAGATAGAGGTGATTATAGAAGTAGGTTCGTGTGCTTTTATAATTATTTTAACGTTCGGACAAGCCTCTGTCTACCTCCATAGAGTTCCTCGAGTATCTGAGATATCTACCGTTCGCTATAATAATAAAAAAAAAATTGTGGACAATTCACACAACACTACCCAGCCCCAAACTAAGCAGAGCTTGTACTATGGGAACCATATAGCTGATACAATACTTGAATACATTTTTTTGTAAATACATTACTTGGAATACAATACAAGCAGACAGAGAACAAACATCTGTGTTCACCACACAAATACTTGTTCTCGGTGGGGATCGAACCCACGACCTACTGCGCAGAAGGCAGAGCTACTAACCAACTGAGCTGAGAGGCCAGTCAATGACAGTCCTAATATTGTATTCATTTTAGATGAGAATTCCCGACCAAAGCCAAACATCCCGAAACCGACCAAGCCCAATGCAAAGACCAAGAAAAAACCAGTACCGACACGTGATAGGAAGGAGTTGGCGCGAGCTGAACGCATGGCAAAGAGGTTTTTGACTGCGTATAATGGGACTACTCAGAAACTGGCGACAAACAGTCAACCAATACCACGAATTGTAAGTAAACTTAGTAGGTACTTTTATAATGTCCCAAAGTCCGGCCGAGATTTGAACCCGCGACCTTCCCCTTAGTACGATTCTTTGATCTTTGTGATTTCTTTGTGTAATCACTATAAAATCAAAATAATTTATGGAAACTATGCCAGTGCTCTCAAACGGTGAAGGAAATCAACGTGAGGAAACCGGCATGCCGTAGAACCTAAATTGTTCGAAAATATGTGTCAAGTGCACGAAAGGAGCCTCTTTGAAGCGCACTCACCTAAAATCCTTTCACCACACTTGGTTCAAAAGAACCAGCGACAAGATAAGAAGAACTATAAAATCAATAATAACAATAATCATATAAAAAAACGGTAGGAACCGAGCCGTAGTTTGTTGCCTGTTCTACTAGGCTTGGTCGCGTGGAACTGGCACCAGACTCACCTAGCTTTAAGACGTTTCAAAGACTATTTTGATAAAAGTTTGTTGGTATTTCTGCCGTGAAGCAGCATTGCTGTTTCGGTTTGAAGGGTGTGGGTGCCGGTGATATTACTGGCACGTGAGGCTGAACATCTGTGTGCCTTAAGGCACGTTCCTGACGTGCGTGACCTATGAGACAATGCTTTGTTAACTTTTTGACTGGCCTCTTAGCTCAGTTGTTAGTATCACTGCCTTCTGAGCCGTAGGTCGTGGGTTCGATCCCCACCGAGAACAAACATTTGTGTGGTGAACACAGTTGCTTGTTCTCTGTCTGGGTTTTATATTGTATTCTAAGTATGTATTTACAAAGAAAAATGTATATTATGTATTATATCAGCTATCTGGTTCCCATAGTACAAGCTTTGCTTAGTTTGGGGCTAGATAGTGATGTGTGGATTGTCAATAATATTTATTTATTTTAACTTATACGTGATGGACCGAACCAGCATAAACTTTTATATTCACTTGAATCGCAAGGATCACTTTGAAACGTTTTAAAATCAGGTGAGTCTGGGTGCCAGTTCCACGCGACCAAGCCTAGAACTGAATGAAATTTCTATGGTACCCATCTGAAGGTCCTCGCAGATAAAAAAATAGTTTTTCAAATCGCCTCATAAATGGGCGAAGTTATAAGATAGCCAACAAAAAAAGAGAGAACAGAGAAAGAGAACATTCTCCCTGTTTTATTTGGAGTTTGTTTATAATAAAAATATAATGTAATTTATGGGACTTACTAATTAAAAGATGCTACTGCAAAACTTCGTCCCGCAATATTGCTATGCCTTAAACTTAAGGGCCTATTATGTTTTCACCATTTTTAACTTAAAGACCTAATTATGAAACAAATTAATTGCAATAAGTAAATATGAGTATATTTTTCGAGAGCACTGGTCAAGTGGTAGCGAAGATCATGGGTTCAAATCCAGTCGTGTACCAATGAGTTTTTCTATCGAAAATGTATGTGCACTATGCCAGTACTCTCAAAACGGCGAAGAAAAACATCGCGAGGAAACCGTCGTGTCGTAGAACCTAAAAAGTTCGGTGTCAAGGGTCACGCAAAAAGGGCCCGCCATCGGCCTACTTGCGGTAAAACCAGCCCGCACATCAAGTGCGGATGATAAATTGCCTCCTGATCTCTGATGAAAAGGTCTAAGTAGCAAAATGTCCAACAGAGCAAAAAGTCTAACACATTGCATCGGAAGGGAAACGGACACGGCATTATTATACAGACTTGCAAATAAATACTCTTCGGTCTATGTACAGACCATCTGATAGTTGGACGTTTTGCTACTTGGTCATTTTGCTAATTAGTCTTACTGCTCATTAGACCTTTTGCTCTGTTGGACATTTTGCTACTTAGACCTTTTGATCAGGAGACGATAAATTTGCCGAATTTATCTATATCTATACTAATATTATAAAGAGGAAAGCTTTGTACCTATTTTTGTATGTTTGTATGTTTGTAATGAATAGGCTCAAAAAGTACTGGGCCGATTCAAAAAATTCTTTCACCAATAGAATGCTACATTCTTCCAATTTGACATAGGCTACATTTCATTTTGAAAAAAATTAGGGATCCTTGGTGAAATTTGAACAATGTAACCGAAGGTGTAGAAAAATGAGTCTTAAAATGTCTTTCGTCGAATGCGCTGCCGAAACTATTAGCGATAGAACAAAATAATGTACAACAATATTGTCTACCCCGTGCGAAGCCGGGACGGGCTGCTAGTTGAGTATATTTTTCTTTATCTCAGGTCCTCACTGGCATGGTGAGTTCGGAGCGTCGAGCGGTAACCGCGGCCATCTTGTCATTGAAGGGCAGAATACAGAAATGTGTGAACAAGCGAACAACCCATGTGGTGATGGGCTCGTTTGACCAGCCGAGAGACATGAATGCTATTACTGGTTAGACTTTTTTTTATTATGGTCAGATAATAGAAAACACCAGGTGGACCGACGACATTGTTAAGATCGCGAGAAGTCGATGGATAAAAAGGGCTCAGAATCGTTCTTCCTGGAAATGTGTAGGGGAGGCATATGTCCAGCAGTGGACTTCTGGCTCATAATGATGATGATGATAGAAAACACAAACAAAAAATTATTAACTAGCCTCTTGACTGGCCTCTCAGCTCAGTTGGTAGTAGGTCTGCCTTCTGCGTAGTAGGTCGTGGGTTCGATCCCCACTGAGAACAAATATTTGTGTGGTGAACTTACATGTTTGTTATCTGTCTGGGTGTTATATTGTATTCTAAGTATGTATTTACAATATTATACTTATTTTTCCATTGTTCGTTTTATGGTGTGCAATAAAGAACTTCTATTTATTCTAATAACTTGTTCATTTAATTTTTTCTAGGTATAACAAATCTATCACAAGAGGAGTTATCGCGGGTAGTCCACAGAAGCGATGTGTTAAAGGCGCGCACTCTATCCGCTCTGTGTGGCGCCGCGCGCGGGTGTCGAGTGTTGCAGGCACGGTGGACACTCGACTCTGCAGCCATTAAAAAGTGGCTCCATCATTCAGGGTATGAAGTACCGCATTTGAAGAAAATGTCCCAGGTAATTTAATTTTTATTTAAACAGAGAATTCAGGACTCAAAATCAAAAGTGTATTTATTCAGTAGGATAAATCACTTTGAAACGTCTTATAGCTAGGTGCTTCAGCATGGTGAACTATGGTGGGGACAAGCGTCTCAGCTTAGTTGGTAGTAGCCCTGCTTTCTGTGCCGTAGGCCGTGGGCTCGACCCGCACCGAGAACAAATATTTGGGTTTTTTTGTTCTCTGTCATATTGTAATAAGTAGGAAATAAGTAAGAAGTAACTAAGTATGAATTTACAAAAAAAAGTATTATATTTGTGACATCTGCTATCTGGTTTCCACAGTACAAGCATTGCTTAGTTTGGGGCTAGATAGTGATTTGAATGTCCGGAAATATTTAATTATGGACCCTAATTTCGCGCTTAGTAAAACATCTGCCACTACATCTACTTATTACTTTATTTCAGAAAGCACGCGTCGAACGTACAGCATTTGCAAAACTGCGTTCCGACTATGCGTATGACATATTTTGCGGCATGAGAGTATTTGTAACCAACACAGCCGAACAACGAGACGCGGCCATTCAGCTTTTAACACTCTGTGGCGCAGCTGTACAAAATGGCGGAAAACAAGATGGCGGCATTCAAAATGGCGGAATGAAACACGGACAAGGCTTAACACAACTAGATAAGCTGCTAGGCAAACGAACGCAAGCATTAACACAAAGAACACAACACGCTTTAGTGACACAAAATGGCGAAATAAGATATGGTGTTGTGGAAAATAGAAGTGACTTTGATATAAAAATTGGGGTAGAAATTGGTGAAGTGAGTTCGAAATGGGTGTTTGATAGTGTGGCAGCAGCGCGAATGAGGACTACTAGAAGATATGTCGTCAAGGATGTTAGTGAGGCTAGTCAAGTACTCGAGAGGATGGCTAATTTCTGTATTGACTATTGAGCAGACTTACTGGCACGTGAGGCTTACCTTGTAGGTTACGCACGTCAGAACGTCCCTACGATGATGCACTGCCCTGCGTCCATCAACTTGAGGCATACAGATTTTCAGTCTCATGTGCCAGTATTTTCACCGGCACCCACAGCCTTCAAACCGAAACACAGCAATGCTGCTTCACGGCAGAAATAGGCATGGTGGTAGTACTTCCCCAGATGAGCCCACAAAGAGCACTACCAATACTAAAGTAAGTACAACTGTATGTGGCAAAAGTATCTCGTGATTCTGAATGTATAGATAGTGCAATCCACGAAGGCGCGCCCCACTATTCCTCTTAACCGTTTATAGTATATGTGTGCAAGCTTCCGTCAATGTTTGAGTGTTATCGGTACACACTAATTACCTATGAGTGCACACGCACACTACAATGAATAGACTACGGTTCGCGACTGCCGCTCGGAGCAAACTCCCCGCACCCCGTGATCCCCTCAACCGAAAATTGGTGGGGCGCGTCTTCGTGAATTGCACTATCTTTATTGGGTTAAGTTTTCTTGAGTAATTAAAACTCTGAATGCATAATTATATAACATTGATCTGTTAGTTAGTTTAAGTTAAATTATGATTCTTTTCTACTGAAGCATAACAGTTACCTAGTAAAGGCCTGCGCACACCTATAGGCCGCTGGCGTCGGCGATCAGTGAAACGCTGTCAAATTTGACAGCGTTTCACTGATCGCTACCGGTGGTTTTGTCATAGCCACAGCGGATACCTTCAAAATCAATGAATACCTGCATAATGTAAATTAAAGTAATTCTTGGCATGAAGTAAATAGTATTATGTACCTACTATGAAAGTATATTGTTACTATTAGGTGCTCTATTTTTGTTTTATTTTTATTTATTATGTTGATTAAAATGAAATAAAATTAAAAAATTATGTCATTGTTTTATTAACTGAGTAGGTTCTGTGTGTATGACATAATAATATGATGACATATGGAACTGAGACGTGGACGCTAACTAATTGGCCTCGTGCTCAAAGTCGCGCAACGAGCTATGAAGAGAGCTATGCTGGGAGTTTCACTACGTGATAGAATCAGAAATGAGGATATCCGTAGAAGAACCAAGGTCACCGACATAGCTCGTAGAGTTAGTAAGTTGAAGTGGCAATAGGCAGGCCATATAGCTCGAAGAACTGACAACCGTTGGGGAATAAAGGTTCTCGAATGGCGACCACGAACCGGAAGACGTAGCGTAGGGCGCCCACCCACCAGATGGACCGACGACATTGTTAAGATCGCGGGAAGTCGATGGATGGAAAGGGCTCAGAATCGTTCTTCCTGGAAATGTGTAGGGGAGGCCTATGTCCAACAGTTGACTTCAGGCTGATAATGATGATGATGATGTTCTGTTGAAATAAATAACAACTGTACCTACCTGTATGCAGTGACAATGCTTGAGTCTGAGTCGAGCCTCAAGCATTGATTTTGACAGCTCTCCATCATCATCATCAGCCAGAAGAAGTCCACTGTTGGACATAGGCCTCCCCTACACATTTCCAGAAAGAACGATTCTGAGCTCTTCCCATCCAACGACTTTCCGCGATCTGAACAATGTCGTTCTTCCATCTGGTGGGTGGACGCCCTACGTTGTCTTCCGGTTCGTGGTCGCCATTCGAGTACTTTTATTCCCCAAAGGTTGTCGGTTAGGTAGGGGTTAGACTGGTTGTCCATTAAAATGGGACAAAAACGATGATACTGACTTGTGCTCTGTGCCCGAAGTCCGAGTTTTGCTACCACATTTCGTTACCAAATGTTGTTTTCGTGTTCTCTGTCTTTTACATGGAGAAAAGATGAGACTGCAAAAATACGTTACGTACTTAGAGTTGTCTCATCATTTTTCCATGCAAAAGAGAGAGACGTAATAGGCGAAATGAAAACACCATTTGGTAACGAAATGTTGTAAATGCACTGGGATTTTGGGTACTGCTTACAAGATGTTGGTCCTTATCTATAGTCCTTATATTTATAAATAGTATAGACCCCAACTTGGTGATACAGTTACTTTGGTTACTAATAATAGCAAATCCTAAAAACTGATCAAGGGGAACTATTGCCATGAAATTTTGCGTCGGCGCCCCAGGCAGGGATATTTTGACAGCAGTCTTCGCTCAGTAGGTACTCAGTAGCTTTACCTTCTGCGCTGGAGGGCGTGGGTTCGATCTCCACCAAAGACAAATATTTGTGTCGTGAACACAGCTATTTGTTTTCTGTCCGGAAGTGGCAAATTGTATTCTAAGCATGTATTTACAAAAACATATATATGCAGCTATCTGGTTCCCATAGTACAAGTTCTACTTAATTTGGGGCTAGATAGTGTTGCGTTGCTGCAGGGCAAAGGCCTTTCTTTGGCAGACTGAAAAACAGTACCTTTATTAAATTCGCTATCTGGCTCCGATCGTCTAATCTCTGATTTTCAGTTTTTTAGTATAGGTATGTGGCGATTGCATCATTCACCATTTTGTTTTTCCCATCTCTAGTCGTGCGACGGGCACATCTCTAGACTCGCCGACTGAGATGACAGATTGTTTTTTTCTCGAAACCTCCAACTGAATAATCTTGTGTTATTACTACTAGCAGTTGGTAACCGAGCTTCGCTCGGAATTTTTTTCGTTAATTTGTATTTTTAAGAAATCATAAGAAGCATATTATTATCTATACTGGTTTATTCTTACTGAACAACGCCATCTACTGGACATGCTTGCAGTTAGTTGCTCACAATCGTCAATAGATGGCAGGAGCAGTCACATATTCAGTTTATGTTTTTAGTTTTTTTTTAACAAACAGACTCATTTTCTGAAAATTAATCCTAGCTAGATCATTTTATCGTCCCCGAAAACCCCTGTATACTTAATTTCATGAAAATTGTTGGCTCAGTTTCCGATATCCTAAATATTGTATATATATATATATATATATATACAAGTTTTTCTCGTTTAAAGGTATAAGATATATATATATATATATATACAAGATTTTCTCGTTTAAGGTATATAAGATAAGATTAGATTGTTTTGGCATTGGTAAACCCACTGTAATTGAGAAAATATAATTTAAGTTTAAAAAACTTGAGAAACCGACTTCATTGTCAAACGGCTAAACCGATTTTAATCAAATTTGTTTGGGACAATCTGGACGTAAGAATAACCTTCCAAATAAAAAAATAATTTTCTAAATCGGTTCATAAATGACGGAGGCATGCAGTTACAAACATTGAAAAAATTATTAAAAAAAAAATGGCAACACAGATTTTAATAAAATTAAAATGGGACCAATCTGGAAGCAGTACCTTTCAGATAAAAAAATAATTTTTCAAATCGGCTCACAAATGACGAAGTTATGCGGTAACAAACATTAAAAAAAAAAATAAAAAAAAAAAAAACATACAACCGAATTGAGAACCTCCTCCTTTTTGATTGGAAGTCGGTTAAAAATGGTAGACGATGAAATCGCCACAGGTGTGATTTGTGGATTTTCTTTAATATTTATATGAACAGTGTCACCTAATACGACTTAGACATACATATACCTCCTTACCTGTGTTGGTATGCGTGATGCGTGTAACACACACGTGTCTCCGTCTCGGTGGGAACAGAAACGGGTTTCTGCTATCGTATTGTACGACACAAAGGTCCTTAGTCCTTGCGAATCCTGGGGTGGCCTCTACATTTCCGGTTTTGGTGAATACTCGAATGAGATTGTAAACGAGTTCAGGATAATCAATTGGGATATAGCTCAGAAACTGACGTAAATTGAAGGGTAGTAGAACCTTTGTATACTAGTACCTACCTATTGTAGAATTTGCAGATACTCGTATGTACCTACTGCTCTCGTGAGGGCTGACAAGATGAAGTCCCACGACTGCTGCATGCCCCAAATGACGGCACTACGAGTACTTAGAACTATTGGGATTCGTTTTCTGTCATTTTGGGAAGTCACATAGATAGCATTTTCATTTTAATAGTTTTTCTGGTGTTATTCTAAGTTTTGTTGTGTTCCTAATTTCGGTGGTATTTTAACCAACATTACTTGAGGTCTTAGCTCAAAGAGTTAACAGTTGGAATAAAAGTGTGTTGTGTGATATTCTGATTTGATCGAAAAGGTTTCTGATGGTTTCGAAAACAAAAGACCATCATTTTGATTTCAAAGCCAAGTAGGACTCTTCTTTGACTGACTCGACTTGATGGAAAAGTATTTATCTATATTATTATCATTCTTATTAAACTACTCGACACTGGCAAAATTGATCCAAAAAGGACAGATGCCATTCATTAAGAAGAAGAAAAAGAGTCTATCACAGTACTTGCTACTATTTATAGGGTTTCGGCAAGAATTGCCTACTACAAGAATTCTCAGTAGGTTTACCTATATTATACCAGACTCTAAAACTCCTTGCTACGGTACGGTAAACCTATTGTCTACAGAGAGATGCGTCTCTAAGCTCACGGGTTGAAATCCCATCGAAACAAGACTATTAATTTTTCTACCTAGGTGCTGGAAAAAATGCTTCCCAATCGATTCCTAGATGGCGTTGTGCGAACTGGAAGCTCAGTTTCCTTTGATTGATCTAGTTAAAATTTTAAAATTTCACTAACTGCCACTATTTGCGACGCCCAAGCGCCCAACCTTCAATAATTCTATGAAAGTCATTCCCCTTCGTTGTTTCTTTATTATTATTTAATATACCCGTTTCTTCTATATTTAATTATGAATCTTTTTCAGAATGTAACAAAATTCTAGATCCAAAGAACGAATGAATGAACTGTTTTGTACGTAAAATAGGGTAAACAAGCTAGTTTCATCCCCACTAAATAAATGGCTCAACCGATGCGAAAAAAAGTGGCAGTTGTGTTCCCAAAAAGTATTCTAGATTGCAGTAATATTGGTTTGATTAAAAAAGGAAATGCATTTTACTATGGTATCTCTATGTGATCCGGACCTATCCAATTCCGATACGTACAACGCCATCTAAATATTTTTTTGGGTAACAAGGTCTGAAATAAAATAAAACATTTTTCAAAATTTTATAATATAATCATATTTATGTTTAGTAGGTGTACCTACAACTAATAGATACTTATTGACCGTGTACATTTGCATCATTAGTATGAATACACGCTTTTATCTAAGTTCATTCGTAACCAACATATAAAATACCTACCTACTCAATTTTTTTGTTTCTTATCGATAAAATTAGATAAAAACATCAGTTCCTAATATGAATGAAATAACAGTATGATGAATGAAATCCACGAGGAAAAAGTTACAAATGTTGCTATGACGTTAACTATTAAGCATGTGAACACTTACCTATACTTAATGCTAATACAAAGATAAGTTAAAGATAAAAAGTTAAAGATAAAAAGTAAATTACAAAAATTAAACAACACGTGGTAAACATAAATACAAACGAACGCCAGGGTAGGGGAGCCGAGACCTTGACATAGAACCAGTAGACCGTAAATAATGTTTCACTTTTAACGAATACATGAATTAAAAACATTACTCACATCTCGGTTATTACGTTTACTTTTGTTTACAGTGCTTTACGAGTAGAGTAAGCACGTGCATCTAATAATTTAATTACGAATGCGGTTGAACCGTGAACAAGGAAAGTTATATATCCATATTGAGTAGAAATTAAAATAGTATTATATTATAGTTTTTAATACACATTTCTCATTTCAAGCGTTTGATTAATAATTCATAATTATTTACATAAACTTTCTGAGAATATTTAGCGCTGTAATAAATACGATTTCTTCAAAAAAAAATATTTATATAAAACCTACAACGATGTATAAGGCGATAGTCTGTTAGAGTTCTGTTCAATTTTCTTTCACATCTTCAAATCTTCGTTTTCCCAACATCTGAAATAGAGAAATGCATTTAAATATTTTTTTCTGAAAGTACTCAAGTGTAGATACTCTAAAGGCCTGGACACACCTAGTTCGTTGGCGGTAGCGATCAGTGAAACGCTGTCAAGGCCTGCGCACACCTAGTTCGCTGGCGGTAGCGATCAGTAAAACGCTGTCAAATATATTCTGTCAGATACGCTGTCAGATTTGAGATTTGACAGCGATATTTGACAGCGTTTCACTGATCGCTACCGCCAGCGAACTAGGTGTGCGCAGGCCTTCAAATATCGCTGTCAAATTTGACAGCGTTTCGCTGATCGACGACGCCAGCGGCCTAGGTGTGCGCAGGCCTTAATGGGTCATTAAAAATAACGCATCAGTGAATTCCATTTGAAATAAAGGGTGGGGTTCGAAGGGTGGTGTTTGAAGTTTCATCAAGCATGACAAAGTTCGTTTGAGCTATCGGGTCACACAGGTGTTCAATGACAGAGAGCCTCCACTCGAAACCTTAAAGTGGTGCACTGAACTAGAAGGATAAGGCAGCCAAGGTTGGTAAATACAGTATTTGAGACATTTTGACGCCGATTCGACGATTTAGTTGGTTATTACGGCATTTGAGACCTTTTAAAGCTGATCAAACTATTTACGGCGTTTTTTTCCTAGGAATTCAAATTCTTTAACAAATTTGAATAAGTAACGATGTGCTAGAAAAATAGGCAGAACTTTTGTCAAATAAGGGCCTGCGCACATCTAGGCGATAGCGTTTAGTGTAACACTGTCAAATATCGATGTCATATTTGACAGCGTTTCACTGAATTTTACAGAATGCTTAACAGTTCAAAGAGTTGAATCGCAATAAGATCGTTTCGAAAAGAAGAATAGGGTGCAGCCCCAGTTTACCAAAAATGAATTAATTAAGAGCGTATCGTGCGAAAATTTGAGATTTAAAAAAAAAAATCATAACTAAATAACTAAGTGACATTTTAAAAATCGCAAAAGGACTAATTGTAGACTATACATTTGAGATTAATTCGAATTTAAGTGTGTTAAAAAAATATACTATTTAACATGACATTCTATTTAACGGTGACATACGATTTTCATTAGCGTTAAATAGAATGTCATGTTAAATAGTATATTTTTTTAACACACTTAAATTAGAATTAATCTCAAATGTATAGTCTACAATTAGTCCTTTTGCGATTTTTAAAATGTCACTTAGTTATTTAGTTATGATTTTTTTTTTTTAAATCTCAAATTTTCGCACGATACGCTCTTAATCACACACTTCTATTTCACTCTGCTGTTAGTTACTAGGTATATTTTTATCCTTCGATACAAGCCACTGAATAGATATTACCTATAAAAGCATCATATTATAGGTAAATTATATTTCTGTGGTATCTTATTGAAAGAAATTAGAAATTAAAGGTTTATTAACTTAAATAGTTGCTTAGTTATTATTAAGACTTTAAAGACAAATTAATAAACAGATACTTAAACTGTGTGTTAAGTTGTCTTGTTTAAAAACCCAATAACTTGATGTATAATTTCTCTTTACTGGCATTATAAAGTACTGCATCCATACCATACCCTACGCCAGGTAGTAAAATTACGCTTACAAACGCAGGTAGTACGTTTACGTTGTCTTTCAATCGGACAATGCCTTCCATCCTAAGTGCTAGTTCTTGGAAATAGATAAAAGAATACTTAGTGACAAGACAGCAGTGAGAAAGCCATTGAACTAACGGATTAAAGACACAAAAACTGGAAATTGCTTCTTTTAAAAATCTAAACTTACCTGCAGAACATAGGCGTGGCAAAAACAATAGATTTTATGGTTGTAGCATTGCCGACCCAAAATATATCTTGTCCTTGAAGCCGTTCCGAGAAATGGCCCAATCCGCCGGCTTGCATGAAAGGTGGATATTCGACATCCTTCCTTGGCTTCACCTTAGTCTCCTATTTGTAATGCAGTGGTTTTTTCGTTTCACCTTCCTCTTCATGAACGTGGAACCTTCATGAGAAACATAGGGAAAGTTAATTTTAAATGATAATTTTTATGTAGTTTCTACTCGTATACTCATTCTGCCAATAACCATGAATGCGAAAGTTCGGGTGTTTGTGGTTCAATAATGCTCTAACTACTGAACTGTTTTTTATAAAATTTAGAAGCATATCGCATTAGCATATCGGTTACTTTTAACCCTAATTAAAAATACAGGAACAGAATAACTACAACGCGGGCGAAGCCGCAGGCTAGAGAGAAATAGTAGAAAAAAATAGATTAGTAAATCTATTTTTATGCAGGTAGGTACGAAGGAGGTATGTGGTGTGTTTGTGTGTTTGCGGTTGACAAGAATTGGTAGCTCTCTTACCATTGGATACCAATCACCACCAAGCAGCTTCCTTACCGAGAACCAAAATGCTAATGGAATCAAATATTGATGACAATGCAGTCTTTGTAGTATCAAGTGTATCAACCTCTTTTTAAACTGAAAGGGTGTTATTAATAATCCTGGCGCAACGCTGGAGTAGTTAAATCGTGTTTTGTTACTTTTGTTCTAGTTGACAATTGCATGTCAATGCAAGAGACAAAACACGGATCAACCAGTCCAACACTACGCCAGGATTATTAATAACACCCAAAGGGTTTTTATGTCAAAAATTTATCTTGATAGAACTTCTAGATACTGCAAATTTTGCTATAATTATCAAAAAAAAAAAATGGAGATAGAGATGTAGGTGATGCTTAAAATCCATCAGATCTGGTAGTTGAAAAACAAAGGCAATCTGCAACAAAAACTACACCAAAAAGGTATTTTTGAAATCAAGACCTAAATAAGTGTTAAGAACATTGAAATGAAATTAATTGTATAAAATGTGGTACGGTTATGGATCTCAGTATTTAAATTCAGCACATTTTGCTTGAACTCAGCATGCAAGTAGGTATAGGTTATTTAGTAGTACCTTAGTCTTAATCAATTGATCCTAGTAATACATTATCATAGTTGTTTAAACAATACAGTTCACATAAATTAACATTTATAAATTAACTATTCACAGCAGTTTACGTAAAAACATAAGTAGTGTAATTACAAATATAATAATTATGAGAGTATAGTTACTAGCGAGTATCAAGACAAACTTTAGCATATACCTAGGGTTACCAGATCGAAAATTGTCCTGAGATTTTGTCCCAATTGGCAAATTTTCTCGCAAACGTAATTTGCAACTTGTTAAAATATCTCCGTAATCTAAATAAAATAGTATTCGTTGAAGGTTTAGAAGATAGTGTGTGTGAGTGATTTTTACGATAAGTAGGTATCACATTTAATTATTTACTCTATTTTGTCGTAGATTCCAAAACTCTAAGTTTTCCAAAATCTGGCCACAATCCAAAAATCTTGAGATCTGGTAACCCTATACACACCAACCGTAGGAGTGGCTAGTAACAATGCATCATAAACAAAGATATGAGCAACATCAGTATTATATGGAACAGTTCACACAAAATATGGTAATTTTCTTATTCAATAAAAGTGAATTTAAATAAACATGTGTTTTGAAAGCTTTGGTAACTTTAAAAATTAATAAAACATTTTCTTAATTTTGTAAACTGGTTTATTCATTGATCAAATCTACAAATTTTTCCATGCTGATTTTGATGATTTAATTAACACCATTCTTCCTAGGCCTTTCACCTTTCACCACATTGTTTTGAAAGAAACAGTGACACGAAAACAAGTCATAATACTAAGGTCCTATAGAATTTTAGAATATTCCTAATGTCTTCGTTATACTACTAGTTACGTAGATTATTAGGTTAAGTATAACGAAAGCGACTCCCGCGTACGTCATAATAATTAATAGTAGCGAATTAACTTGAACTTGAGTTCATTGACATCAAAATAGAACGGTATTTTTATCATTCATCGTTATCGCAGTGCCCGAACTCTTAAAAGGGGCAAAGTTCGTTTCAAGGCCTGGTGGTGGATACCTGGATACCTATGTAGAAAGTGTGTCATAATTTACTAAGCAATGTTTTACTAACTGAAAACAGGGCACTTTTACACTACCGCTTCTGCGTTATTTTTATATTACAAAACATTTCCGCCCTTTAGAAAGGTGACCGCCAAATGCCGGAATTATTTTTATTGCTTTCGTTGTAATAAATACAACTAAAAGGTTTCATTCGAAGTTAATAAAAAAACACAAGTTATACTACAGTTAATCAAGGCTTAAGAAAAAAAAACAGGCCTCTGCATCTATTGTGGATGATTTATATAGCGTCAGGGGCAACTGGGGATAACTCAAACTCTACTTGCAGGACGTTAAGTGCCTGGGACAGTATTTTAGATGGAATAATCTTGCCCAGCACCTATACCATCCTGACAGCTGAGTCGGCCTAATCCACAGAAAATATATTATTATAGTTAATAAATGCAGAGCTGACTAAGCCATGGGTTCCCTCACGATGTTTTACTTCATCGTTTGAGAGATATAAGAGTAAGAGTAAGAAATCAACATTTTCTGTTTTTAAGGACAACGGATACAAAACATTCATTATTATTACTGTTAATTGTTATAGTTATAATAATAAGTAACTTACAATTCAATACAACAATACAATATTTTATGCTCAGAAAAGATCCAATTTGTTAGCACACAGAAATAAAATCTTACAGAAATAAAACTAAGGTCTCTTTGAGAAAAAAATATAGGAAGGATTCTTTAGAGTTTTTAGTAAGTAGTGCCTTGAATCTCTTCAGATTCAATAAGGTTTGTTGAGAACGTCAGCAATTTATTATTAATTACTTTTTGTTTATAGAAAGTCTGGCTCTCCAGGAATGTTTTCCAATAAATTGGCAGAGCATAAGATTAAATAGCTTCACACAAGCAGTTTATAGCGGAAGTTACTACGACTGAAATGCGATCCGATGGCCAATCTGCACAGCCTGCGTTCTGCTAGACCGTAGGTAGGTATTTTAACCGGCTTTAAATAAAAAATGAGGAGGTTCTCAATTCGTTTGTATTGTTTTTAATTATTATCGCATAAATTCGTCATTTATGAGCCGATTTAAAGGAGTATTTTTTATCTGGAAGGTTATAATACCTACTTTTAAATTGGTCCCACAGAAATTTCATTTAAATCGGTACAGCAGTTTGGCTATGAAGTCGGTTTGCAAGTTTTTTATTTGGAACATAAAAAAAAGTATACAGGCATCTATTGAAGATGCAGCGGCGTCTTTACCTATTGTGCAGGGTGTGCGGTGCACACGGGCGCAGCGTTCCTAGGGGGCGCCGAGCGCCGCGGCGGGGCGCTCGGCCACTATCAGCAGGCGCGTTGGCCGGACGCCGCACTTTCAAAGACCAACGTAAAAAGGGTTCCGCTCTGCGTTCGGTGCCCCCTAGGACCGCTACGGAGCTCAACTTGGCGGGCGCGTTGGACGGGTGCCGCTCTTTCAATGATCAACGTAAAAAGCGCTCCGCTCTGCGTTCGGCGCCCCCTAGGACCGCTACGGAGCTCAACTTGGCGGGCGCGTTGGACGGGTGCCGCACTTTCAATTACCAACGTAAAAAGCGCTCCGCTCTGCGTTCGGCGCTCCCTAGGACCGCTACGGAGCTCAACTTGGCGGGCGCGTTGGCCAGGCGCCGCACTTTCAATGACCAACGTAAAAACCGCTCCGCTCTGCGTTCGGCGCCCCTTAAGACCGCTAAGGAGCTCAACTTGGCGGGCGCGTTGGCCGGGCGCCGCACTTTCAATGACCAACGTAAAAAAAGCTCCGCTCTGCATAGATTTTGTATATTCATTCATTCATTTCATTTATTCAATAACAATCCTTTTATAAATCGTGTCTGAATGTCTACTATAAACTAACATGCTACAAAATAATAAAAAAAAATCAATAAAACATTTAAATACACTGTTATCAAATAATATAAGTACACATAAACAAACAAAAACAAATGTCAGAATAAATTAATAAGTCATCAATATATAAGTCATCAAAATGTCACGTCTGGGAGTCAATGAATTCCTCAATTGAATAAAAACACCCATCCAACAAGAGCTTTTTTAGGTGTGTGTTAAATTTGACAGGGCTTTCCAAACATTTCAACTCAACCGGTAATGCATTAAACAGTTTAACGGCTTGATACCGACAACAGTGTTTTGAAATTTGTAATTTCGCAGTAAAAGGTATAGCAATATTCTTTCTCCTAGTTAGCAATCTGGTCTGCCTTTGAGGCAAAGTCTCATATTTTAACGGATGTTTCACAATATCTTTAAGAATTACTAGTAAGTATAGCGAGGGGACGGTCAAGATCCGTAGGTTTTTAAAATATTCCCTACATGACTCCCATGAGGGTATACGTACCATTGTGCGAATTGCTCGTTTTTGTATGACAAACGCTTTTCTAATATTGTAAGCGTAGCTGTTGCCCCAGAATTTAATACTGTGCCTTAACTTAGACTCGACCAATGCGTAATAGACACTCTTAAGTTGCTCAAGACTCACCTCATCTCGCAGGCTTCTTAGAGCGTAGCATGCGGAACTTATGTAGTTCTCTATAGAATCTAGTTCCATTTTCCAATTCAAAGCATCCAATATAGCATCTTGAGCTCTTCTAATATTTGATGAATAACATCATAGGGGCTGACGAGCGCCGCTGGCACTCGGCGCCCTCCCCTCCCCTTTTTTCTCCTCATAAAGAAAGAATTTTCAAAGGGTTTCCGCCAAATCCCATAGAAAAAAACCCCAGTCCCGGCGCAAAAGAATTGTATCTCAGATTTTAGATAATTATTAGTAGAAACAATATCAGGTGTCGCTATTTCCTGATTTCGTGGCTAACATGTTTTTTTTACCCAGAGAAGTTTCATAGACGCTACATGCAAAAATGACACTTTTTAGGAAAAACTTCGTGTAACTGTGCTAGTTGACATTGAATTGGCAAAAAATTAATAAAACATAATATAAACACATTATCACTTATGTAATATAATGTACCTATACCTATTATTTCATTTTTTGAAAAACTTTATTTTACTGATTAATTCACTCATTTACGACACACACGTGTGGATAATTGCAAAAAATGAATATAATAGGTAGATATGTATTGTCCGTATTATAAAAAAAATAAAAAAAAATGCGTACGCACTGATATGTATAGCCTGCATCATACTTATATACATTTTGTACTTATATTTATTTTATAAGGAAAATAATCGCCTTTAAAAGCTGCCTTTAGTAATCGGGGTGACTATGTTTCTCCCTTTAACAAATTGAGTGGGAGCGAGAGCGCGCTCACTCACGTCACAAGCCCTTATTGAATTCTGAGAAACGATAATGAAAACCTATTGTAATATTAATAATATAACAGAGAAAAGTTAAACCCCGATTACTAAAGGCAGTATTCTTTTTCTTATAAAATAAAGATAACTACAAAATGTATATAAGTATGATGCAGGCTATACATATCAGTGTGTACGCATATGTACCTATTATATTCATTTTTTGCAATTATCCACATGTTTATGTTGTTAACGAGTGAATTAGTACAGTAAAATGAAGTTTTTCAAAAAACTGGCATAATAGGTATAGGTACATTATATTACATATGTGATAATGTGTTTATATTATGTGTTTTATTCACTTTTTGCCAATTCAATGCCAATTAGCAAAGTAACATGAAGTTTTTCCTAAAAAGTGTCATTTTTGCATGTAGCGCCTATGAAACTTCTCTGGGTAAAAAACACATGTTAGCCACGAAATCAGGAAATAGCGACAACTAACATTGTTTCTACTAATGATTATCTAAAATCTGAGATACAATTCTTTTGCGCCGGGACTGGGGCAATTTTGGCGGAAACCCTTTTCTTTCTAAATGCATTTCTAAGCTATAATAGAAACACACCCTTCAAGTTTCATGCTTCTAGAACTTACGGTTTAGGCTGTGCGTTGATTTTTTTTAAACCATTTTCCCCCTTTTTCTCTAAGTTCTTTTTCGATAAGTTTTGGCTTGTTAGGGTTTACACCAGAACACCTTGCATAATAATTCTAAATATAGTCAACAGGACATTGTGGTAACCAAACTGCATTTCTTCTTAAAAATCTCCAAGCAATAGAGTTAATTACCCATTGGGGAAATTTGACAGTTTGTTGTAACTTGATGTGCTGTTACTTGTACTTTGTATCCATTCCATTTTAAACGCGCACTAACGCACTTACTAGGGGGCGCTTGGGTAATGTTTGCACACGGGCGCTACATGGGCTAGAGACGCCTCTGTGAAGATGATTGATATAGCGTCAAGGGCAACTGTTGTTTACACAAGCCCTACTTGCGGGACGCTTTTGTGCCTGGGACAGGAGTTTTAGATGGAATAGGCCGGGCATAAACCATCCTGACAGCTTAGTCGGCCTAATCCACAGGAAAGACATGGTCAATACGTGCGGAGCTGACTTTTTTTTATTTGGAGCATAAGGCGTAAGAATAAGATATGTAATTTAGCTTCAAACTATGTGAGTACCGCAATCCGTGAGAGCCCACTGACAGCTGTAGCGATTTCATAACGGTTTTGTCCATTTCTCGGGTCGCTCCGTGAATCATCTTTCCGCTTGATTCACTGTGTAATGCATATCTACATATACATAAGTAACTTTTTACAATCTTTACGTTATCGCCAAGCCAGTTTACAATAAGTGTCGCTAAGTGCGCTTAAAAAAACACGAATTAAAGGCCTGCGCACACCTAGTTCGCTGGCGGTAGCGATCAGTGAAACGCTGTCAAATATCGCTGTCAGCTTTGAGATTTGACAGCGAATATTTGACAGCGTTTCACTGATCGCTACCGCCAGCGAACTAGGTGTGCGCAGGCCTTTGATGTTCCGTTTAGTGACACCCTGTTCTGTCATGTGACAGCGATATTTGACAGCGTAGAATGCTTAGATGTGAGCAAGACTTTAGCTTTCGAGCATTAAGAAAAAATAGAATTTTACCTATATTCCAAGGAGATACCTAGCGCAATTGTTTTGGGAATTTAATCTGTTTTGAATTTAATGAATTACCTACATTCATTCATTGATTAAATAGGGTAGGTAGGTATCCGTGTTTTCTAAGAAACTTTGTCTGAGCTACAACATAACATAATTTACTTTTAAAAAAGTGTTTACTTCAAAAACGTATTGAATCGAGAACCTCTAACCTTATTTGGAAGTCGGTTGAAATGTTGAAACTTGCTAGGTAACCTACCAAGGTAAGCAAAGTCTATAAGTACTAGGCAGGTATTTCCTATTACTCAGCCCACGTGTCAACAAACAAAACATAAGAGATTCTGTGACACTTAAAGGCCTGCGCACACCTAGGCCACTGGCGATGGCGATCAATGAAACGCTGTCAAATATCGCTGTCAAATTTAACAGCGTTTCACTGATCGCCATCGCCAGCGACCTAGGTGTGCGCAGGCCTTTACTTCTTTCCTTCTTTTTGTCACTTTCCTGGCTAGGTATAGATAGGTACCTAGTTATAGAAAAACTAAACGATACGACTCATAGGTAGATAAGGTAGGTACCTACCTAGGTAATGCATGATTGTACCGTAGTTTGTAAACCAACTTTTTATGCGAGTCAAACCGGGCCATTGACCGCAGTCGATCAACGTAAATGTTCATAAAGTGTTCAAGCATCTTCATGAAGTTGATGAACAAAAGGAAACAATAATCCCGTTACGGTGAGGGTTCCAAAACAACGGCTTTACCCTATTTTAAATGAAAGATTGAGATTGACATAGGTAGACAAAATAAATTCATTTTGATTGCCAGCCAATCAGCTGTTTGTCATCATGACAGAAACAAAATTATTCTAAATTCAAAAATTTGGCGCTAATTTTAGCATAATGTTCATCATTTCAGCATTCGTTCGATACAGATACCTACAAATAAGCCGTGCGTGCATACTTTGCATGGTTACTTATGTTACGATTTACGAGAAAACCGGTCTGACCTGCAACGGGCTGTCTACATCAGTTCACCCGCACGACCCGATGTTAAACTTTCTTACGAAATGAATCACTGTTACCACTTACCGATCTTCAACTTTCTACTGCATGCAACTAATCGAAAATTACAGCGTTCACACATGACACGGAAGTTATTCCGCTGACACACCGTAAAATGCACATAGAAGTGTCAATGAAGGTTAATCAGCAGACCAGTTGACCTACCTCTCTCGAGAAACTTATAATTACGAGGGTACCAAGAACTGATGAGTTTTCGCACAAGCAGGATGATGATGTCTCGCAGGAGCAGTGGCCATATGCAGGCCGGGATCGGTGCAATTTGATTCACAAGCACAAGGTTTACACCGAATCACGTCCTATGCGTGGCCACCGCTGTGAACGACCGGCGGGCAGGCCGGCTAACGGGATCGCGCGCGGATGCTGGGCCTGAGTAGCGGTCGGGCCCGCTTGGATAGGCCGGGACTGGTGCAATATCGCACTACAACCGAATATAGCGCCAGTCACCGCCCAGCCAGTCGGGCCTCGCAAACAAAGGACGCGCCGCTCCTGCGCCGCGCCCGTGCGCGCGCTCGTGAACTTGACTCGGACACGCGCGGAATGTTTCGCGGGGTCAGGTGGTCGGCCGGCGGCGCGGGTGCTCCGCTCGGCGGCCGGCGACGGAATGGCGCGCGGTGCGGCGCGGGGCAAGCGACGCACGCGCAGCTGTCGCGCCGTCTTCTCCTCCCCTCGCCCGTCTTCCTCCCCGCAGGCCCTTTATCGTTCTGGGAAGTGGTTCCTGAGCTTCCCGACTGGGTTGCCAGTGTGGAGTATTCCCACAGTTGGCGGGAGCTGACGCCGCTACGGATTCGAAAGTAGTGATCCTTGACACGTTAGAGAACGTGTCGGCGGAATGACGCAGTCTAGCTTGCAGTTAATATTATTATTTTTAATGCGATCCATTGAGATTTTAAGATGCTATGTTAGGTAAAGTAAACAAGAAAATAATGATACCTAGGTGCCTAATAATACGGTAAAACAAAAAAAATATTGGTTTTACTCGTACAACACTTGAATCTCTGTTAGATACCTACTAACCATTTATTGATGTCAAAATGTACCAGTAAGTCTGTTTGTTACGTTCCATATATTGCAACGCTCTACCAATATTTATATTTAGGTAGGTATCTATTTCGACAGTCCTGAACTGTCATCTCTAGGGTAAAACTTCCCATATCCTGGCAACCCCAAAATATTCGACATTCAAACCGTTCATCCCAGCTACCTGCGCTTGCACACAGAGTTATTACTTACAAACGAATAGGGATACATAAATCCTACGAATGGGATATTAAATGCCCACGACACAGAATAAACAGTGAATTGGGACGGTAAAGTACCCCATAGGCCACGTGGTGATAAATTAAATAAGGGACATTGTGACGCCACTTTCATTGATAGGACATGATTGTCAATGCCATGTTTTGTTATGGTTAATTTTTAATTTATTTTTTCTGTATCAAAGCATAGTTTTATTTTAGTAAACTCTTGGTAAAAGACGTAAGTATAAAAAAAAACAAAACTAATGTCGCTATACAAATTAAGAATTTTCTGCTTAACTAAATACCACGCTGCCACCGAACGAAATACCTACTAGGCTAATTTTACGAAAGTATAATACTTAGGCTTACTTTCGCTAAATATAGCACGCAAATATTAACAATTATTAAAAACGGCTAAAAATTGGGTGAATGAAATGAAAAAGTATTTTTTTATCATGATATTGATAGACCCAACAAACTTAACAAACAAACTTATTTGGATGGTCTGGAAGACACCTATAAATTCAGAATCATCACTATCATCATTTTGACTCACGAAAAAAACTAGAAAAAAATGCACCACGTTGACCCTGCCCTTGTAACTTTGCGCGGTGGAAATCCCCACGGGTGAAATCGGAGGGGTGGGTTTTGGTAACTCATAATACTTACATCCCTGATCCCTCATCAAAATGTCACAGATATCATTGAATCTACCTACACCCATGATATTATGTTATTTTCTCTTACGTATCCATGGTTAAAATAAAACATGGATAATATAACATAATAACATAATAACGTTTTTATTTTAGTTGTTTGTTTTATTCGATTTTTCCATTTTATCTCAAGTAGGTATCGTCACTTTTGGGGTAGGTAGTATCAATTTTGGGGTGTTTTACAAGGTTTTTCTTGCCCTGAATAAAATTATTATGATATAGAACTAAGTGAGCAATTTAAAATGCAACAAAGCTTAAAGTAGTTCTGTTAAAGTTTTAGCTGAAATAAAATTTGGCCCTTTTTCTACTATAATAGCTTGCCAGGTAGGCAAATCTCCTCAAAGGAATGCAAAAATGCAAAAACCAAAAGATCTAGTTAGACAATAGGTAGTTTCGCATTGAAAAATTAGATCCATAAAACTTAGCAAAATTTTAAAAATGAACAATACATTTCTTTGACTGGCTGTTATTGTCAAACAATGTCCTGTACTAGTTGCGAAAATAATGATTTTGGTTTCCAAGAAAAAGTTCTTTCATGTTTTTTGAAGTGGCTTCACATCTTAGCTAAATGCTAAATTACCAGATTCTAAATATTTTTACCCACTTTTAACTTCCTACATAAGTACATGTTTTTTTTATACAGGCCTCTCAGCTCAGTTGGCTTTGCAGGTTTGCATTTGCGCCGTAGGTCGTGGGTTCGATCACCACCGAGAACAAAATATTTGTGTGATGAACCAGATGCTTATTTTCATTTACGTTACATATTGATTGCATTCCTATCCCCTGCCCGTGAAAGTGTCTGAACAATTTTTATTATTTTTATAGACGGTGTAGTATTTTGAAGTTTTTGTATTACCCACGTCTCACTAAGTTGGAGGGAACCTAACTTTTAGCCATCTTTGATCTCCGTTTTTTTAAAACTGTACCTAGTTTGTAGCCTGTTCTTCAAAAATTGGTCGCGTGGAACTGGCATCTACACTCGATGTTTCAAAGTGAGCCTATCGACAACTGAATAAATAATTTTTTTAGTTGGAATTTGATGATGGGACGTCTCACTACATAATTATAGCCCCAGTACAGTACGTACCCATAGGCCTCTTTATAGTCGAGTCAGCAAGATTCAACCAGTCTCAACATCCTGGCGTCATGCGTCATACCATCCAGTGCTGCCATGTCAGCTATTTTGACAATCTCAATGAATGAATAGTTCTTACTGACGCATGCCTTAGAAAGAAATAGTATATGTACCGAATAGAGTCTGTTCAGAAAGAGAACCGTCGTGGCCAAATTGTGAACTAACGTTTCGATTTTTATATGGCAGCTCATCCCTTTCTTTCTGTCAGCATTTTGCATCTTATAAATTAAATAAAGGAATAGTACACTAGTTGTGATAGGATCAAAACGCAACAGACGCGCTATTGTATTGCCCACTAAACAAAAAAGGTAATTAAGCACAGCAGCGCCCTCCGATCCCACGACGGTTCTCTTTCTGAACAGACTCTACCTACTTTCTGTAATACCTGCTAGTTTTTGCTCTATTTTATTCGTCTCATTCTGTCAATACCTACCTATCTTGATTTTCTTTAGTTTTGATTACGAGTATTTGTTCATTTAATTCAGTAATACCATAGACTAAGGAAAACAGGTAATACATACGTTTCTACTTACTTATTAATTTACGCATAGGTAGTTTTTGAAGTGAAAACTTCTTTAGCGGCGTTGAGCACTTTTTCTGTAATGGGTATAAAATCTTAAACTCGCGTCAGCGCGTCAGGACACGTGACCTGATCGAAAAAGCGTAAGACGGATGGAGAGTAGACAGCTATCCCCTCTCTACGGCGCGGCGAAAATGTATGCCTGGGCCTACTGTTTCGTTTAGGCAGCGCAGGGCGCTTGCGCGAATGTTCGTGTATGTTACAGCGTGCCAAATAACAAACAAGCCCCCCCTAACCATTCCAAAATATCAAACATGCTCAACGTTAATAATCAAGTTTTCACTTCTGCCGGCACTCCCGGAGTGCATCCCGTCATTTTTTTTTTATTTTTATTTATTTGAATCATTTTACAAAGAGTACAGAAAACAGATTGAAAAATGATGAAATTCGCAGGAGTTGAAAGTCAGTCGCCAAAAGAGATAAGCTCAGTTGGTTGCTCTGCCTTCTGTGCCGTAGGTCACGGGTTCGATCCTCACCGAGAACCAATATTTTTCTTGTCAACACAGATGTTTGTTCTATGTCTGGGTGTTATTAATGTAGTCTAAGTACTTACCTATGTTTTTACAAAAAAAGGTAGTTAGTGTTATATCAGCTATATGGTTCCCCTAATACAAGCTCTGCTTAATTTGGGGCTAGATGGTGTGGTGTGGACAAGGCCGTCTTAAACTAAGCCGGGGCCCTTGGGCACACAAGAATTTGGGGCCCTTTTGGAAAGTAAAAAAGCGAATTTTAATAACACGCCTTTATTGAAGGATATAACTTTCACATAATTTGTCAAATTACTCAGTCGTTCGTGTAACATTGTTGTTCGCAATTCCTTTTTAGGGTTCCGTAGCCAAATGGCAAAAACGAACCCTTATAGATCGTCATGTCTGTCTGTCTGTCTGTCTGTCCATCGTGTGGATTGTCCACAATAGTTATTATGACCGAACATTACATAATCATTCAATGAAAGAAGAGCACAAAGAATAGGCGGGAAAACTGCACCAACATTTTCTAAGCGTTGATTTTTTTTCAATCTACGGAATAACGCTAGTCGTGGAATAAAAAATGTCAGTCCTTGTTTCTGACAAACCTAAAAATGACATGGATATATTATTATCTGACGAATAAAATCTATAGATTCAAGAATTAGCCATAAAACGGATAAAATATTCTCAAGGAAAATAAATTAAACTGCACCAAGTCCTCATTCATTCAATCATTTTACAAGTCAATAGAAAAAGTATATCTATCACCGCCACAGTGCAAATCCATGCAGAAAGTCATCTCCATCCATCAACCTATCATCTTCAAATCACACATGAATCAATCATGCCAACTTATAGAAACAAAAAACAAAGGCACCTAACAAAAGGTGCAAAGGTGGGGCGACATAATGCCAGCACGCGCTCGACGCGCCAGCTGTAAGGCGCATCTGCTGTTTCACCCCCGCGCCCCTAAAACAACCTATGGTCATCCTGTCTTGTCACATCTGGGTCTGAATAAATATTTATAGATTCCACCACTCATATTTTATCTAGTAGATAACCAATAAGTAGGTAAATATTTGATGAGAGTATTTGAGATACCCAACATAATTTGTAAGTGGTAAACGCCGGTGAAAATTATAAGTAAAGTAAAATTACGATCTTTAAAACTAATAATCCTCAAAATAACATTACTTTTCCTAAAAGCCAGTGAAGTGAAATACTTTTCACAGAACAGTGCGGTTACAGCAAAAGAAGTACCTTACCTACGCTTTTATCTTTTTACGAAAATTAAAAGTAATTTTGAAAATAATTTTAGAGTTCAAAATAATTTTGTATTACTTGCCTTGTGTTATGACAAGGCAATAATACTAAAAGAAAATTGGGAATTTTAAATTTATTACCTACCAAACTTACTGACACCTTCTGAATGGATATTGGATACCCTTATTACTATTGTTTTTAACGATTATGTATGCATCTGCCCTCAAACAGGGACTTACTCGTTACTATAGACTTCTTTGAATTGAAATTTAAATTTAAAATTATTCTTATTGTGTCACTAATTTTTTCGAACCAGTGTGTTGAGAGGATTTTAAGTGCGCCTCAAGAAGCTCCTATATGACTAATGTATAACTAGAGTAAGTAAGAGCAAAGTTACCTTCTATCAGTTAAAAACCGCGATTAACTTGTAAATCAAAATAAATTAAATCCATCATGTTGGCAGAGCTGCAGGTAGCACCATGCAGCTGCCTCGACAGATGTTCGCCAGCCTGTGGCATCGCTCTGCGCTTGTAGGTATGTAGGTTTCCACTCGTATGTTGTGCATCTGGGATTTGTAATTATATATACCAACTCACTGTAGAAAATTGAACATCCAAGCTCAAAACAACCATAGACACTTCTGGTTTGCTTATAAAAGTTTCGTAGTTCTTCTCGCCAGCCGTGTCATTTTTGCTTCCGAATCAGTGTGGTGAACAGGTTTAAGTGCGCGTCAAAGAGGCTCTTTTCGTTCACTTCACACCATGTTTTAGAGCTTTTAATTTCTACGACATGACGATTTTCTCACGATGTTTTCATTCGCCGTTTGAGTAGTTATATACATTCTTAGGCAAACAATTAATATGTGCACGACCACATTTGAACCCACAACTGACAGACTTGGAGGCGTGGCTACCATGAGACCATCCTGAGACCACCACTGCTTTGATCGCTGCTGCTGGGTATCCCATCCATGAAGGTCTATCGGCCTCCTTCATTTTCTGAGCCTCTGTCAGTTGAAATAAAGTACAATTGTGTTTAAGTATTGTATCTGAGATCTTGAATCTTGGTACTAGTATAGCTCTTTGTGAAGGTCTCATCCGGGGAATACTATCACCATGCTTATTTGTGACGTCAAGCATCGCTATGTTTCGGTTTGAAGGGTGTGGGTGCCGCTGAAATTACTGGCACATGTTGGCATTAGTATGCCTCAAATTAGTGAAACGCAAGACAATGCATGGTAAGGCAAGTTCCTAATGTGCATGACCTGTGAGGCAATGCTTTGTTATATAGGTATAGGCAATGGTTACCACTTGACATCAGGTGGGTCATTATGCTGGTTCAAAAAAAACTCTGACTTAGTTTTATCCATCTTGAATGTTACAGAAGTTACATAAAGCTACCATAAGATCGGGAATCAAACCCATTACAACATTCTCCACGTGGGACGTGACGCGGGGTAACGGTCCGGCCCGGATGAGACCGGTTCAGGACTTCAGGCCCTTGGCTCCAACACTGCGGCGTTATACGGTACGCGAATACCTTCCTGCCGAAATCTTAGGTTTAATCAAGGAGGTTGGAAGCAAATGCGCAAGAAAGGAGTTTCAAAGACTACATAGAGAATATAGACTAGCATTATTATTATTAGTAGAATGTATGGGTCAGTTAAGCGGTTACTAATTCACAATTGCTGAACTTTGTATTTAATCTCCAAGGATTTATGTAGTGTACTTGTTACGTAGTTAAGAAATTCCTTGATAATCTCTTAATACATTTACACAAGGTTACTTGGAATCGAGACTGTGGTATCTTTAAGAAAACTCTTGTCTCTCCTGATCAAAAATTCTTGTCTCTCTATATAGGTGCTATGCTAACATACCGTTTTTATGGCTGCTGTACCGATTTCGATGTTTTTTTATGGGAAAAAGGAGATATTTCGGAGAAGTAAAAAACACCCTATACGTGACCTCCTTCTTTTTATAAGTGTGCTAAAGACTATAGGTAAGTAAGGACCTATATTTTACATTTTATTAATTTTAAATCGTAATAATAAATCTAATCTAAATCTACCCCACAATCACTTCATTCGAGACTCATTTTGTCAAGTTCAAGAAACAAAGAGTTCCATTTCATTTGTTTATTTACTTTCTCGGTACCTTTGATTTGAACCCACTTCACTCGGGTCACATATCAAAGTTTGACGACAAATTATGTTTGGCCACAGAAGATTTGCTACAGTATGCCGATGATACCATTTTTATTTGACTAATGACTTTGAATAACGATTTTTTATAGGAGGGCAAGTAGGTAGAGATGACCTACGGGTGAGAAAATCTATTGTGCGGAAGTTAGTTAAGTACTTATAAATAAAACGGCGTTCGACAATGCATTTCCAAAGTCAGAGTGAAAGTAAGGTAAATACTAAATGGCCATAGCTTTCAAACCGCCACAATCGATCAATATTTATGTTTATCCGAGTGATCCGGAGAATGTAGAATTTAGTAGCTGCGGGCGAATTACTGACCCAAATGACCCTAATGCGTTTTGTTTTTTGGTGTCACAGTAAATATGTTTACCAAAAAACAACACTTTACAATATCCATGCCTATTTCTGCCGTGAAGCAGCATTACTGTGTTTTGGATTGAAGGGCGTGGGTGCCGGTGAAATTACTGGCACGTGAGGTTGAACATCTGAATGCCTTAAGTTGATGAACGCAGGGCAGTGCATCGTAGGGCACATTCCTGACGTACGTGACCTATGAGGCAATGCTTTGTTTTAGGCGATGGCTACCACCTAACAACAGGTGGCCCATGTGCTTGATCTAATTACAGCCTGGTCCCCTAAGTCTGGGCAATCGTACAAAAACTTTATTTTTAATTTAATTACTATCTACTTCAACTGTTTAAAATAAGTGACTAATTTCTTCGTTAGTATATAGGTACTTAGCTTATTTTATCAAACTTTCAAACGGTGAAGGAAAACATTGTGAGGAAACCGGCACGTCGTAGAACCTAAAAAGTTTCAAAACATGAGCACGAAAAGAGCCTCTTTGAGGCGCACTAAAAATCCTTTGACCACACTCACTGGTTCGAAGGGAACCAGTGACACGATAAGAGAATCTCATTTAATATTTCTTCGCTTATGCATATTGAGAACTTTTTCTTAATATGCATCATAATATTTTAAATAGTATTTTGTAGCGAAGTACGCTTATTATTTACCTACTTTTTATTTTATTTACCCACTACTAAACTAAATATTGTTTGTTAATATTTTAGAAAATTTATGTCTACCGTTTTTACTAAGGAAGTTTGTAGGTACCTAAATTGCGTTCAAGTTACTCTACTGCGTCTGTCGAGACTGTGGCTCTCGGCTCTCAATTAAAATGTTACTCAAACATAACTGTATACTCATGCTTGAAAATGTAAACAGTTTGAATACTGTACTGCATACCTACCTACTCCTATTCTGTGGTTTGAGGCGATCTTAGGTCACACGCATGATAGGTAGAAATATTGAATGCCTACATACTGTCTGTCTGTCCGTCCGTGTCACAGCCACTTTTGTCCGAAACTATAAGAGTTACACTGATAAAACTTGGTAAGTAGATGTATTTTGTGAACTGCATTAAAATTTTCTCACAAAAATATAAAAAAATCAATACATTTTGGGGGTCCCCATACTAAGAACTGAAACTCAAAAAACTTTTTTTCATCTAATCCATACGTGTGGGGTATCTATGAATAGGTCTTCAAAAATGATGTAGAAGTTTCTTATATCGTTTTTTTCTAAACTAAATAGTTTGCGCGAGAGACACTTTCAAAGTGGAAAAAAGTTGGTCCCCCCCTTCTAACTTCTCAAAAAAGGGAATGATAAAACTAAAAAAATATATGTTGTACATTACTAAGCAAACTTTCAACGATTATTTGGTTTGAACGAGATCTAATCAGTAGTTTTTTTTTATACGTCATAAATCGTAAACCGCAATTTACCTTTCGACGAACTACAAGAACCTTTATATTATGTTTACTTGATGCTACGGAACCCTTCATGGGCGAGTCCGACTCGCACTTGGCTGCTTTTTTAGTCGCAGGGCTTTGTCTATGAGCGACCATACTGCCCTATAATAAAATACTACTTATATGCAGTGCGACCCGAATAAAAATAAAAATAAACAAGTATGGTGTAAGTATTAGAAAAAACAGAAATACATCTACAAAAGATATAATATAGGCCTTGAAAAGAGATTAAACTCTGCAGTACAGTAGAAGTACATCTCGATTCTCGATGCTTCTAAACGTTAATTTCTGAGTACCAACTCCCCGGAAACACAAACAAAGGCCCAACGAATTTTTTACAGCCCTTTGCAACGTTTTCTAAAGCAGGTAGGTACCTCGGTACCTACATGTCTTTGTGAAGTCCATGAGGTAATTTCATCAACAATAAGTTTGTAGCCTTGTAAGCCGACCTTCTTCGATTTTATGGGTTACTTACGCCTGGTATATTTTCTTTGTCTACTACGAGTATAGTCTATGGAAAAAGCGCGGGAGGTGAAAGTAGAGTTCGGTTTTCAAACTTGCCGCCATTTTTAGCCCAACACAAAATTACATTTACACCCAAAAATATCATAACCACTAACCACCTCAACAAATAGTTTTGTTTGCTGATAAATGGAATTCTGAAATTGAAAAAAAAAAAACAAATCTAACTACTTACACCTTACTAACACGTGTGTATTTTTTTTTGTGGTTGGCGGTAAATTGCCTCTTTATTGCTTTATAACAAACGGTCACTCCATGGACGCCATCCCTTCATGGCAGACTAAAGCCCTATTATATCAGTGACCTCGCCATTATCCTTTTCATAATGACCATGGTCCTTTATAATTATAACATATCAAAATGACCACGAACTTCATTAAAATATTGTCCAAATTCACCCCTCTGACCTCGAAATTTGTTTTGTTAACGTAATTTTTACTCAACTACCAAACGCGGGTTAGTATAATAAACGTCTCAGGTAAAATAATATTCCTAAGTTGATATCTAGAGATGCCAATGTGTGTAATAAAATAAAAACATACCTACTTTCATAAATACACAATAAAAACTCATTGCCATTTAAAAAAAAATTATGAAATATGTTTCATAATTTTTTTTTAAATAAATAAAAAATCCAGAACATAATACCAGTCCGCTGCTGGACGCAGGCCTCTCCCAAAACGTGCCACTGAAAAATAAACTTTTTTTCGGCAAAAAGTATCTCAAATAATCGTCTTATCTTCATACTAAAGACATCAACGCGCTACATTATCTTTAAGAAGATTACTTATGTGACGAAAGTGTCGCCTAGTTTCTGTGGTGTTATGCCACAGAACCCCAAGCCTTAATCACTTGGCCGCAGGTATCTGTAGATAAATACTGGCGAGTTCTTTTCAATGCGTTCCTGTGTGCGTGAGCAGGTGGCCCAACTAAAGGCTTCCTTCGCAGCTGTGATTCATATGAGTACATGCATAAATAGGTACGCATACTTGTCAGGCAGGACAAGAATTCGGAGGTCTCTTTATAATAAGAAAAATAAAAAGTGCGTTACAGTTTCCGCGGTCAAAAGTAGCTTATCAACTTTGGCTTATCCAAAATGTGACTTGGCAAGAGAGACTTTGACATTTTAAAACCGCACTTACTTGGGTAGGGTTCAAAACCTACTCGTAAAACCAATGAGTAACTATGTACCTACTACCCCGCAGGTTTTTCATGAAGTTGAGGCTTTTTGGAGATGATGAAAAACACGCCCGAGGCATGCCACATGACATTATTTGACGCAAATACCTAAATTCGGCAAATTCTTTGATCCGCACTTGATGTGAGGACTGGTTTCCGCAAGTAGGCCGCTGACGTGCTTTAATTGTGTGCCGCTCGACATGTTTTCGAACTTTTTAGGATCTATTACATGCCGATACGATGTTTTTCTTCACAGGTACAAGCTCTGCTTAATTTGGGGCTTAGTGTGTTGTCTTTATTGTCCACAATATTTATTTATTTACAACAAGTACACCACTCCAATTATCGACAGAAAATTGACCAATAACTATAATTCACATTCTGTTTGCGTATTTAACTAAGCATGCCAAAAAAGACCCCCTTCGCATGCATAATTTGTTTAACATCAAGGTCAATTCACTACCCTTCGTTTAACAGTAACTATTAGGGTGCAGTTGACCTTGGTAATATACATACCCAAAAAAAATAATAATAATAACGTAATATCACACATACTGCATAATTTCATTTTTTTTTATTAGCCTACATCGTCCCACTGCTGGGCAAAGGCCTCTCCCAAAGACTTCCAGTTCCCTATTATTCTGAGCCTCCTCCCACCATTGCTTATGGAAAGATGTGGGAGAAAAGACGGTCAAACTGAAATGCGTACCTACCTATTTATGGAGTAAAAAATTGAAATAGCTTTTAAAGACAATCGCGCTATACCCGTTTCATCCTTAGAGTCGTAGATGAAAGATTGCTTATTTACCAAGTTTCCTACCTAACTGTAACATAACTGTCTGAGCATCAAGTTAACCTGCGTGGTCGCAACTATATGCGGGGTACTTGCTGCAAGCTACTGATCTTGCAAATTCCAGGCGGCTAAGTACCTATGTACCTAAGTACCAAGTAGATAGACCCCAAGAACCAAGAAAAAGAACTCTGTCATCATTTTATATTAACCTACTTACAATCTACATCATTCTTCTACTGTATTGCAACACCCTTGCAGGGTAAATAATGATTAAAAAAACTAGTCCTAAGATCAGACAATGTTAAATTTACATGCCTAATGCGTAGGGCATCTGGTGGGTGGGTATGGGTACCCACCAGATGGACCGACGACATTGTTAGTCGGTGGATGATAAGGGCTCAGAATCGTTCTTCCTGGAAATGTGTAGGTGAGGGCTATGTCTAGCAGTGGACTTTTTCAAATGATGATAAGGAAAAGTGTATTTATTCAGTTAAGGATCGCAAGGATCACTTTGAAACGTCCCAGTTCCACGCGACCAAGCCTAGAAGAACAGGCAGAAAACTACGGCTTACTGAGCTATGGTTCTGTATTTAGTATAATTAAGTTTAAAACAAAATAAATAAAAGTAAGTACCTAAGTAGTTTACGCACGGCTGTAAGTTTAAACTTTTGACGCCAAAAGTACCTTGACAAACAAAGTGATCAAAAGTTGTTCTAATCAAATCTTTGCAAGCCGATTTTGTCAAATATTTGATCGTTTGATTAGTCATCAGTTAAATCATCCATAATAGGTAGTTATAGTACTACTAGGTAGTTAGTTTACCTACTTTCTCCACCTTTTACCACAGCAATAGCAAATTATCGCCGACATTTGCATCTGCACATTCCTAGGGGCTGGCTAGGGGACGATATCCGGCCTATTCTTCTATTCAATACTCGTTTTAACGGCTCCAAAGCCCCTCATCTCGAAGGAAGGTCTTGCAGCCGAAGGTCAGAGATGACACGTGTAAGAGGTATGAATAACGGCTTATTTTCTGCATGGAAAGTTTGCTGGGGAGAGCTCGTGTTCCCACAGTAGGGTACCTAGCTAAGTAAGAAGGTTCTTAGGCATATTTATTTTAATGTTCCGGATTCCATGGTGTGAGTTTTGTTTGTAGTTCATTTAAAATTACGGCATTCAAGATTATGTACTTACAAAATTCTAAAAAATATACCAGCGGAGTGATTACGTGTCTGTAACCAAGTCGCATCTGTTAGTTTTGACATTATTTTGAGAGTTTTTAGTCCAGTAGAGAGTTTAGTCGATTGCAATAGAAAACGAATTTAGACAAAGCTTAACTATGACAAGGAACTTTTGCAACAAGACAGAATGGTGACATAGTAAACATGAGATAGCGAATTCAGAAATTCGCTCTGTGCCGATAGATAAAGGTCAAAAAATGATGGTAACAATAACAACATATAAGACATAATCTTGCTAAAATCGCTGTATAAACTCGTAGTATCTTGATTGAAACAGAATAGGTACCAAGCAATCAAAATCTAAATCAAAAGTGTGCTGTATCATATCAGTAGGATCGCAAGGATCACTTTGAATTGAAACGTCATAATGTAGTCTCAATGCGATGCCAAAAAAATACCCATCAGGAGCTTTTACTTAAAATTCCCGCCTTAGCTTGTGCTCAGCGAGCTCAGCAGAATTTATCTGTCTCCAGCGCCTGTATAAAATAAAAAAAGTAATAAAATACAGCAAAAAAACTTGTTTCCAGCGCAAGTATAAAAAACTACTTCTTCTTCTTCTTAATGAATGGCATCTGTCCATTTTGTATTAATTTTGCCAGTTTCGAGTAATTTAGTGAGATTAATGATAATACACCACTATTTCGTAATTCCAAAACAAAAAATCCCGATATTGGCTGCTGATACTGAACACATTCACCAAAAAAAAAATTAAGTCCTAAAAAATTATTTTTAGACATTTTCATTTTAATTGTTTTTCTTGTGATATTTGAGTTCTGCTGTGTAATTTTGGTGGTATTTTAACCAACATTACTTCAGGTCTTAACTCAAAGGGCTGACAGTTGGAACGAAAAGTGTATCAGGTGATATTTTGATTTGATCGAAAATGTGTGTTTTGAAAAAAAACTACCACTATTTGATAACAAAGCCAATTAGGGGCGACTTGTCTATTGACTGACTTGACTTGACTAAAAACTATTTTATTTAAATATGTACCTACATAAATCCTCACTCAGCACTGGCAAAATTGATCGAAATGGACAGATGTCATAATTCAGAAGAAGAAGAGAATGTTTCAATACAAATATTACAAATGCGATGCGACTATTGTTTTACTTGTTTTTTATTGTAGCTTTTTATGAATAAAGTACAGATGAATGGGTGTAATTCATAAATTTATTATAATGAAATTGAATGGATTAAGTTTCAATAAAAACACTAACTAAACATATGCCTAGCGTTTCCTAGTCGGCCTGTTTTTGAGCTTTGAGGCAGTCAACAATGCCGAAAATTTGGTATTCTGGATGTCCTAATAACGGTTAGTTTAATAATTATCAGTCCATGAGCATCTAGCTTTTATATACACATTTTGTTCAATAGGTACCTACTAAGTAAAAATTTGTTTTTATTTAATATTGCATGAAAATCGTCTACCTGTATACCCTTTCACCACCCTTGTTCTTTGGACATCTAACACTAGACTAAAGGATACCTGTGTCGATTTGGTACCTTTATATTCCGGTCTTTGCAAGACTTGTAGAAGAATCATCATTGCAACGAACGAAATGACTTCTTTGTGTAAACAAACTCGATATTCCTGAAATAATGTACTTAGACAGTTGATTTTGTAGGATAGACCATAGTTTTGAGCTCTCTGTGTGTGGCTCGTCCGGGTGCATACTACCACCATGCCTATTTCTGCGGTAAAGCAGCACTGCTGTGTTTCGGTTTGAAGGGTGTGGGTGCTGGCAAAATGAATGGCATATGAGGCTGAACATCGATATGCTTCAAGTTGAACGGCCTAACTTGATTTCTTTAACAGTGGCATACTATATTATTACTATTGCACCTTTTTTGTATTATTTAGTGATATAATATTGGAATTGTATGTACTTTACTCTTCATTAATCCAATGAACATTTTTCAACTATACTACATAAAGCATAGTAATGTTATATAGCATTTTAAGTTAAAAAGTCCAGACTCTAGAGACCATTTTAATAAAAACCTCAGCCTACTTCCAAGTTGACCTATGCAGGGTCCATGTGATAGTGACTTAGGTACATCTAACAACTATGTATACATATATACAACTTTTGAAACTATCATGGATTTTACCACTATTTTTATGAAGCAAGGGGATATTTACCATGATTTAATTTTGTTGAGTTGTGCTTTTTGCATTGTTGTTTGGTTGAAACATGATCGGAAGTCAACTCAACAAAATTTAATCATGGTAAATATCCCCTTGTTTCATAAAAATAGTGTTAAAAACCATGATAGTTTCAAAAGTTGCATACATAGTTGTTAGATGTACCTAAGTCTAACTATGTATGTGCCTATATTAAACCATGTGTATGCAATAAATATATTGAGTATTGAAAAATATTAAAATGCAATATAAGTTCCGTTTAATAAATAAATAAAATTAATTTGTGTGTTTTTCAGCACCTCATGTTTATTCTGGTAGAAAAACAGTAGACAAAGTTACTACTCAACAAAATGTTGCCTCACAAGTTGAACGACATGTTGCCTCAAAGGTTGAACAGGATGCTGGCTCAGCTGTTGATTTCGGAGACCACAGAGAACTGGAACAATGTAATAAAACTAGCCTCTTAGCCTTGTATTTATTTTATACTAGTGGCTGCCCGCGGCTTCGCTCGCCCTTTCCCGTAACACCCCGTTCCTGTTGCTTTTTCGGGATAAAAAGTATCCTATGTCCTTCTCCCGGTTCTAAGCTACCTCCCCACTAATTTTCTGCCAAATCGGTTCCGCCGTTCTTGAGTTATAAATAGTGTAACTAACACGACTTTCTTTTATAAATATAGATTTGTTTACTTGCTTACTTATTTGATTCATGCGATGTTGCTTTAAGTTTACAAACAACAGATAAAAGTATGAGAGCACTGGTGGTCTAGTGGTAGCGGCGCTGCCTTCCGATCCGAAGATCGTGGGTTAGAATCTCGTTGTGTACCAATTAGTTTTTCTGTCTAAAACTTTATGTGCACTATGCCAGTACTCTCAACGATGAAGGAAAACATTGTGAAGAAACCGGCGTGGCGTAGAACCTAAAAAAGTTCGAACAACACGTGTCAAGCGTCACGCAACTTGCTTATACCAGTCCGCACACCAGGTGAGGATGATGAATTTGCTTAGTGTTTTTGTAAGTGAAGTAACTATCGCTCGGTCTCAGTAGAGATGTCCTATTCCCAAAACCGGCTAACACTAATATCGAGTACTTACAAGTTGTCTCATTGCAGCTGAGATGATCGTCATTGATGGTAGCCACTTAAAAGTTGAACAAACTGTAGATCTAACAACTGAACAAACTGTTGATCTAACCACTGAACAAGATGTAGATACAACCACTGAACCAACTAGAGAAGATACAAAGACAATCACTTTAGAACCAAATGTAGATGAAGGTGTTACAAACATCCAAGTAGAGAAGCAATGTGTTCCAGCTTTGTCTACCAAAGACCCTGTAGATACAGAAGTGATATGGCTGCCAGGCTCTCCAAAGAAGTCACTGCAAATGTTAGACATGGATAAGAATGCTGCATCAATAAATGAAAAGAGAGTAACTACAGTACAGGCGAGAGAGAGAGAGAAATCCAAAGTTTTAGTAACGAAAACTATAATTCCATCACAGAACACGAAATACAAAACAAGTTCAAATTCGGTTGAAGCTAATTCAAAAAAAGGTAATTAATCCTAGTTTGGTGGAAAAATTCACAGACAACTCAGAGAGTATATAATGTGCTGTGATTATCATAATTTGAAGGTAATATTATGTCAAAAGTTGCAGAGAATCGAACCCGCATCACTTGCTTTGCTAGCAGCCAGTTGCGCTTCACAGATTTAATCGTAGTAAATTTAAGTCTACAGGTAAGTTCAAAGGTGACTGCTCTTAGGAACTCAAGATGTTTGTTACATACACTGTTACAACTGCTCGTTTTTCGCGATCCTTTTTGCTGCGCACGAGTAAGTTGTAGAATGAGCTGCCTTCTGCGGTTTACCCTCGGAGCTTCGACATGGGGTCCTTCAAAAGGCGGATCTATCATAAAAGGCCGGCAGCGCATCAGCACCACCTCTGGTGTTGCAGGTGTCTATGGGTGACGGTGACTACTTTCCATCAGATGGCCCGTCTGCTCGTCTGCCTGCTAGGGCATAAAAAAAAACACTGTTGCAAGCATATGTTAATATTCGAAGGACTTCTGATGTTCTGAGTTGAATCAGTCCTAACGTCAGTCCTATTTTATTTTGTTGGTTCCAGGTAAGCGTTTTACAATATCGAGAATGAATTTTTGCAAACAATGGCTAAGACACTGCAAGCTGAGCGGGTTCGAACAGGATCGTAAACTGATGGAATACGTGTCTGCTAAAATAGATTTAAACGCAATCAGAGAAACACGAAACCAAGTCAAAAATGTGATCTCAGAGATGTCCGGCTATTTAGCTAACTTGTATGCCAAAAAAAAATGGAATCCAAACATTTTGATTAAGAATGAAGGTATTCGTAGGCATTGGTCAACGGGTTGGCTCGATGGTCCACCTATCAGATTCACGCCAGGTGTGCCAGAACAGAAGGATATCACTGTTGTTGTGACCCTGAACCAGCCAGGAAAGCTCCCGATAGAGAAACATCAGGCAAACACCAAGAAAGAAGTAATATGTATGAGCTTGGTAACAAATGCAGACGTATTTAAGTTCCTGAGGATGTCAACGCCACCTTTCAAAGCTGAAGTGTTCTACACTCTGCTAAAAGCACTATACAACAATCTGATTCAAGCAAATCAACGGAAAGCTGAAGAATTCTGTAACAGATACGTAGCAGATATTAAATTTAAATGGATGACAGCAGATTACAAAGAAGACGTTTTCGAATCAAAATTTGCTTTTTGGTTGGGCTTGAACATCAAGTGGCCTGCGTTTTTGAGATCTAATTTAACATCCAAAAATCCTAATGCAAAAAAATCTATGAATATTAAAGATCTTGAACGCGATATAGCGAAAAAGTGTTGTGAATATAGCCAAGAGGATGTTAGTGATATAATCCATAGAATGTTCCATCATCCCGAAGACGCAGTGCGTATCCGATCCTTTGTAGAAAGCTCAGCATGTAGCTGTAATGTCAAACCAGTTGAAAAAATAGAAACCGACAAAAGTACCGAACAAGATCCTCTTATGCTTGAATCAGAAATATATCGAACCACCGATGCATCTGAAGGGGTAAGACTAACAGATAATAATACACTAGAAAGAGTATACAAAGCTCCTTCGGGACCAAGGTTAGATGCCTTAAAACAAGCCTTGGATAAACTTAAAGATAAGACAATTGATAGAAATATTATGGCAGATCAAATCAACAAAGAATCTGAACGCAGAGACTCGGTAAAGCTTATTGTATCCAAATTAAAAAGCGGGAATAATAAAATAGTGACCACTCCAGTTCCTGCAAAAGAATCAAACAGCACTGTGAACCCTCCAGTTATAACGAAAGCATCAAACAGTACTGTGAACCCTCCAGTTATAACGAAAGCATCAAACAGCACTGTGAACCCTCCAGTCATAACGAAAGAATCATATTCAATAGTGAACACTCCAGTTCTTCAGAAAGAAACAGGAGAAAAGCTTGTGCTTGGCCCTGTTCTAGATAAATTGATTTATATAAAATCAGTTCTCAAAAGTGGTACTAAAGTGGCGTTGCCTACCGGTAAAATAGCAACAGTGACGAAAGTATCTAATATTATAGGAGCCACAGTACTGGTACCCGCATCTAACATTCCAAGAGGGGCTATACAGTCGAACAGATCTATAAAGGTTGGAGCAACCTTGCTACCAAAACCACATACATTAAACAATCAAACAAAAATCCCGGAAGCGTCAAACAATAGTCAAGCAACCACACCGGTAGCCTTAACTAGTGCGAAGCGAAGAATCGGAATACTTAGACGTCTACCTTACAAGCCACTGGGTGTAACCCCACGACTAATTATAGAAGGGCCGCTACCAAATGCAGCTAGTTGTCTAAAACTAGTAAAAACAGTAGCGCCAAATATTATTACAAAAGTGAGTTCAGAGCAAAACTCATCTACAACTAAGAATAATTTTCGTGTGTACAGTAGTATTGACCGCTCAGTTAAAGCCCTAATGAATGATATTAACAATGGGAACATAAAGAACGATGATAACGATAAAACTAATTTGTTACAATCAAGTAAACTCACGACGGAGACTCAAGAAGGAAATACAATCTCGGAACCGCCAGCGAAGAAGAGATTAACAGAACGAACAGAATCCAATTAAGAGAAAGCGCCTAGAGTTTAGAAGAATTGACAGCGTTTTACTGATCGTCACCGCAGAACGCTTAGATGTGCGCAAGGCTTAAGCAAATAAAAAGGTAAGGTTTTTTTTAAAATTTATATGCTTGCGCTTGACCCCAATCTCACCTGATGTTAAGTGCTGATGCGGTCGAAGGTGTAGCACGCTTACCTAGAAGATACCTGTTCACTCTACTCTTAGAAACATCCAAGTTATATGTGTTCGGAAAAACAGACGCCGGCAAGGAATTCCACTCTCTGGCTGTCCGAAAATTTGGTTTATTCGTTATACATTACATTCCTCTGTATAATATACTAGCGGCCTGTCCCGGCTTCGCACGAGTGGACATTTATTTTTTAAACAAATAAATATAGCCTTTGTTACTCAGGGTGAATGTAGCTTTCCAATTGTGAAATAATTTTTGAAATCGGCACAGTAGTTTTCGAGTTGATTCATTACAAAACACAAATGTTTCCTCTTTATAATATTAGAATAGATGTGTAGAAAGTGCAGGAAAGGTTAATTGTGAGAACCAAGCCGTAGTTTGTTTGACTGGCCTCTAGCTCAGTTGGTAGTAGCTCTGCCTTCTGCGCCGTAGGTCGTGGATTCTATCCCCACCGAGAACAAATATTTGTGTGGTGAACATAAATGTTTGTTCTCTGTCTGGGTGTTATATTGTATTCTAAGTATGTATTTACAAAAAAAAAAAAATGTATTCAAGTATTAATCAGCTATCTGGTTCCCATATTACAAGCTCTGCTTAGTTTGGGGCTGGGTAGTGTTGTGTGAATTGTCCACAATATTTATTTATTTGTTGCCTGTTTTTCTAGGTTTGGTCGCGTGTAACTGGCACCTAGACCTAGGGTTCATAATGATCCTTGTGATACAACTGAAAAAAACAATTAATGACTTTACTTTTGACTTGATTGCTGTTAAAACATAATGATATTGTTTCAGTACGCCAAGATGGTCACAGCGACTACCGATGCCGAGAGTATTCAGCCGAATTTAAAGCAAAAATCTGACTTCTATTCAAACAGTCAAAATAACGCTAGAAGATGCTATAATATTATTTTTTTTGTGTTTGCATTATTATTGAATTCTGGTGAAAAGTGTTCTTCACGAGCTTTAAGGCTTGGTAAATTTAAAGTCCCCAGAACTTCAGGGAAAAGGTTGCTCAGACTCCCTCTCACTACTGTCAGTTCCCCCCCGATTGACAAAAACTGTGTCCCCAAAAACTTTACTAATGATTGTGACTGTATGTATGGCTGATTCATTCTGAATTATGTGAATGCTTATGTTTGAATCTAACTTATTGCACTATCTGTTTAAGCTTTATTATTATAAAATGTATTATTTAGTTCTAAGTAATATTCTAATACGATTTTTAGAAATCAAGCAATTGAATAGTTAGAATAAAAATACAAGTTTTTGAATTACTTTCTCAAGTGATAGTGACGCATCTTTTCTATGTAGGACCAAATGAATTTAATATTTCTAGACAATCATCTCCAATTGGACTTAGAAAAATGGCTATTTAACAGCTTACCGATTCTTTATAGATTGTATTTGCCGCGAGATAAGGAACTTCTGCTACCATGATTTCCTTGCTGTGAGATCTGAATCAATTTTTAGCGGTTTGATCGTGGCAGTCATAACCACGCTGAACCTCGGATCTTTCATTTTCATCTTTTTTTACTTCTGACACCATGTTAACAATAAATATAATTTACTTATATTTGGTTTTCATGACCTAAAATAAAATCTGCGTTTTGCTCTCGAGCCAAGCATACGCTGAGCTATACCTACCATTTTGTCTAGTTTTAACACGCATACCATTTTTAAGTTTGTAAGTATTATTAAATTGTTCAAGTATATTTTAGATTTAATTATGCTTTGTTTTTTGTTTCGTGTGTTATTCGATTTTAGACAAATCAAACGCGTAGAGGAAAGAGGCATTATGAGATAAGCAGAGCTTTTCGATGTAAAAAAATAAATTAAATCAAACCTAAACAAATTGTTTTATTTTTCGTTAGAACGCCACTGGTAAGAGATCACCCCCGCCTATCATCAGCTAGAGGTCTGCCAACGTTTTCTCGAAGGCTACAGAGTTAAGGTGTTTCTATGTAACAAGATCCAGATGAGCCTAATGTAGGGGCGGCCCCATCTTTGCGCGCCAGAATCCCCAGTTTTGCGCGCCATTGAGTTTTTCTCTAGTTTTCGCCAGTAGGTACTCTCTCAAACTGAAGGAGAAAAAACATCGAGAGGAAACTGGCATGTCGTAGAGACGTAGAGCATAAAAAGCTGGAAAGCATGGTGTCAAGTGCACAAATTCTGAAAACCACATCTCCAAATGAGCGTGTAAATCCTTGCTAACAAGTACTTCTTCTTCTTATTTAAGAGCAACGCTCTTGTCGGCGTAATGTATGCTTTTTCCTCCAGGTATTTCTTTTGAGCTAACAAGTACAATCATCTATTCTATATTTTATATATTGGCATAATCAGTCAGGTTCCTATCTTCTGTATATTTTTTTTGCTTTCTTCATAGGATTCTGCCCAGTTGCTCCGGAGGCCAACAACTTACCTCCTTAGATTATCTTGGAGCTTGGGTTACTAGAGAGATTGCATCTTAGCATTTTAGGTAAGAAAATAAAACAAAGGAAGCTGTGTTACCACTATTTATTGGAATTTTACTATAAAAATTGAATAAAAAATATTGTATTTCATCAACATGTTACTTTAGAAACGAATAATATACAGTTAGTAGAAAACATTTCGCACGTAACAGTTTTATTATATTTAGCCGATTCCACAAGCGGTAGCCAAGTAGCTGGTACTGCAAGTATTACTGATGTTTGAAAACATTAATACAGTCTGAATTTTCTCACTGTTCTTGTTGAATGCGAGCCTGTGTGCCGAGTGGATTTTGCATGGAGTTACAAAAGCGGGTGTTGAAAATTCTCGTGACTCCATACAAAACCAACTCGAACCTAGACTTACACTACACAAAACGGAGATTGCAAGGTCTATCCAGCAACTTTACCTATCGTTCGTGTAAGGTTCAATTACCACCGCCGCGGAATGGAACGGAAGCGACTTTTTTGTATATAGATAGCACAAATTAAACACGAGCTAAAAAATTGGACGCGCGTCTTCCGCGGAATCCTCGCACGAATAACTGCGTCATGAGGCGAAATTGACACTTCCATTCCGCGGCGGTGTAAATTGAGCCTAAGGCTATTGGTGCTAAAGGTATAGATTATGCTGTCAGCGACGCCGCTCAACTGAGCCGGTACTATGGAAGAAAAAAGATCGAGGAGAGACGAAGTGCCGAATTAAAAAATGGAATGAATTATCTCGAACAGGATTCACTCTCAATACTAATAACAATACTATAACGGTGCCGTAAAGTGATAAAGCTAAGTAAAAGCTACTATAGAAGTTGATATTTTAGTATAAAGCATTACACGCTAAACGGCAGTATTTTGTGAGGTTTACTTTATCAATAGAACAATCTTACGCTGTAATCGCTACCAACAAACTAGCGCGTGCAATATCAGCTTACACGAACACTAATCAATATACAATACATCTATCATTTAGTTTTACATAACATTACAATACCAAAAATAGTTTGTAATCCGTCAAGTCAATCAGAGCGGTCTTAGAATATTTTTTAGTCATAATGATCCTTGGCATCATATCAGTTCAGCCAAGACTGGAAGTATTTGATCATAGATGGATAAGATCGCGCGACTTTCGAGAGAGAGGGAGACAGTGAATCGTGTGGGGGCTCGTCTACCCTGGGCCTGGGGGGGAGGAAGTGGGGGGAGGTAAGGAGTGCGGCGTCCGTGTCGTCAGTCTCACGCTGCTCTTATACTAATCTTCGTCTTCGCCGCTCTCAGATTCTGAAACAAGCAGTTTAGAATATAAATGCCGAAGTTTGTGGGTTCATAACATGAAAAAAAAATCTTTATTGCGGACAACTTCCGAAAAGTTAATAATAACTAGTACATTAGTTAGCATTGTTGCGTCCTGCAATGGCGTTATCGAGTGTGTTACTCAGGAATTTACTTGCTCGATCGGCTCCGAGGTCCTCGGAGGTTAAAATCCAGGCACACACCAACAGCTTTTTCTGCTCAAAAATGTATGTGCACAATGCCAGAAAGTACTTAAAAATGGTACAGAATACTTAAAAAACCAACACAAGCTAAAAAAATTAAAATAATGGCGTCTATCTAGTGCACGAAAAGACTCTCTGAGACGCAATTAAAATCTACAAGAAGACTAGAATTGAAAGCTATTTGAGTGCAATAGATTTAACCTAACCAAGCTTACTGCATTTATAATTTTGTAAATACTTGTGTAGTACAAGTATGGTTTCTCAGTTCTCGAGCTATCGAGAGAGCTATGCTGGGAGTTTCACTACGTGATAGAATCAGGAATGAGGATATCCGTAGCAGAACCAAGGTCACCGACATAGCTCGTAGAGTTAGTAAGTTGAAGTGGCAATGGGCAGGCCATATAGCTCGAAGAACCGACAACCGTTGGGAATAAAGGTTCTCGAATGGCGACCACGAACCGGAAGACGATGCGTCGGGCGACCACCCACCAGATGGACCGACGACATTGTTAAGATTGCGGGAAGTCGATGGATGGAAAGGGCTCAGAATCGTTCTTCCTGGAAATGTGTAGGGGAGGCCTATGTCCAGCTGTGGACTTCTTCAGGCTGATGATGATGATGAAACACACACAGATACACTGCCTGCGTTATAATAATAATTTAATTGACTTCATAATATAAAAATAACAACTAGCTTTTAATTTATCTATTTTTTCAGACTTCGGCTCGCTTCCACTCCAAATATTGCTATGCCCTGAACATTAGGGCCTATTACGTATTCACCATTTTTAACTTTAAGACCTCACTATGTAACATAATAATTGCAATAAATAATATGAGTATGAAACTTAACAAAAAATGTCTAGTTACCTTCCTCTGCGCTCTGCAGCCACTCGACAAACTTCTTCATCTGGTCAAGGAACATGACCTTGCCCTTGGATGAGTTGGGCTCCGTGTACCACTTGAGGATCACCTCCTCGGACAGCACATCCGTCTTGTACAGCATCAGGACCAGCTTGCTGAACGCTCGCATGAAACTCATGTTCTCGTAGCAGTACTCCTGGACCTAAGTAACCGAACAAGAGTGTTAGCAACAGCGATTAATTACAGACTAGATACAGCTTTTGTTTGACTGGCCTCTCAGCTCAGTTGGTAGTAGCTCTGCCTCCTGCGCCGTCGGGCGTGGGTTCGATCCCCACCGAGAACAAATATTTATGTGGTGAACACAGATGTTGGTCCTCTGTAAGGGAGTTATATTGTATTTTAAGTACGTATTTATAACGAAAAATGTATACAGGGTTATTGGTAATTATATAAGAAACCAGTTAAGGGCCCCTTCTTTACATCTTAACAAACAATATTTGTTCTACGACTTTTGCCAAAAATCAATACACTTCCCAAAAAAAATATTTTATGTTTTTGTAACACTTTTTAGCTCTGTACAGCGTAGACGTTTCATGGTAATGACCGGTGACCGGAGTAGCATCGCGACCCCGCACTGCACGCCCCTTTCATTGAGATTGCCGCGCGCCGCGCCACGGGGCATAGTTATAATTATTTAGAGTGACAGGTTTGTTATTTTTAGTTTTGTATGGAAAAAAAATAACGAATTATTGAAAGTCGTAGAACAAAAGTTGTTTGTTATGATGTACAGAAGGAGCTCTTAACTGGTTTCTTATATAATTACCAATAACCCTGTATACGGGACATTAAATCTGGTTTTAATACATCAATAGTTAGCAATGACAAGTTTTTCAACTCTTATATCAAACCCCTTGATGGTAAAAATCCTACAAATCCATCCAACACTATTCCTGTCTTTTGAAAGTTATTTTCGAAGCGTTCACCAACGCTTTCCATCAGGTTGCCAGACCTAAGGGGCAGACCGCCGTAACCATAGCAAACCAAAATAATAATGTTTGCTGAACTGCGTGCAATGAGATTGATTGTTGAAAAATGCGATTGACAAGTTTTTTGTCGGTTGTTAGCTCCTTGTATAATATTTACAGGTTATATTGAAAGAATACAAATTTATTTTTTAAAATTAAAAGAAATTAATACTGCTAGAGCTACCGTGCCCTTGTAGCAAATGCTGAGTGGTTTACCTTTTTTGGCGTGATTTCATTTAAGTTGAACTGTACCTTTTAATTTTAAGTTGACGCAAAATAAATTATTTCTATTCTATTCTAAATAATGTAGTGAATATAATAAATGGACCGGGCAAATCAAAACCCAGTCCGCTGTACAAAACTCACAGTACTGTAGCGCACTTCGACACCGAATCGCGCATAGGACGCGATCCGGTTCTAATTGTACGCATTTTAGTCAACCCCAAAAGCATGGGTCCCGTAGCCGATGCCATGTTAAAGTCAAAGTAGAATCAGATTTGCAGTAGAAAGGTTTATACCTTTTCTGGGGAATTACCAGTAAGATTATATCGAATCTATTACACAAGTATTTATCGCCTATAATTATTATACGAAAGATTAAAAAGTAGCAAAGCATAGATGAAAAAATCACAAATTCCCGTAAGTCACCTTCGTCCAATCTATGTTTATTCATTTGAACGGCAAAGATCACTTTAAAACGTCTTAAACATAGGTGAGTCTAGGTCCTAGTTCCACGCGACCAGTACCCGTAGTCTGAGTTTGGCTACCTCATTTCGTCTACCAAATGTTGTTTACGTGTAAGCACGTGTCTCTCTCTTTAGTATGGAAAATTAATGAGACGAAAACTAGTTTCGATCATTACTACGTCACGTATTGTTGCTGTCTCATCTTTTCTCCATACAATAGAGAGAGACAAATAGGCGAAACGATAACAACATTTCGTAGACGAAATGTGGTAGCAAAACTCCAACTTCGAGTACTGGCCTTGAAGATCAGGTAGCCCTTATGCTTTATGTTAGCCATTTAACATTAACAGCCATACTTATAAACGCAATTTAAATTTAATCATTGCTTAAAGTTAGCCCTGTCACTGTTTGTCATTACCCAGTGGTAAGAGATGGCAATAGTTTAAGCACTGTTTATCTTTTGTCATTTTTTTATAAGTAAGGTCATAAAACTTTGCATGCCGGTCTCCGACGAAGTATGTGGTACTAAGATTTTCAATATTGCCCATACTTCAATCGAATAAATACATTTAATTTTCAAATTCCGAATGCATACCTTGGAAAGAAGAGCAAGTTCTGCCTTGGTGGAGTTCGCGAAGGCGGCTAGCAGCGGCGTATAATGCCGGAGATGCTTAGCCGCTTGTTCTGCCAACAGCTCTTCCTTCTTGTTCCACTCGCCACGAGACATCACGCATTGCCAAATCTACAAACAACATACATTTAGCTTCCATCTTCCATGTTTACCCAACTGGTGGGTAAAGGCAGAGCAGTCAGATTGCCTTGTCGACATTTCATACTGAAGTTTGATGGTCGTTCGGTTTGATAGAAAGACTCCATCGTACCGAGCGGGCCGTGAAACAAGAGTGTGTTACGACTCGTCATCAGGTTTCATCATTTGAATGAATATAAACGTTCTTATTATGAGCACTGGTGGTCTAGTAAGTCAAATCCAGTCGTGTACCAATGAGTTTATCTGTAGAAAAAAGCAGCCAAGTGCGAGTCGGACTCGCCCATGAAGGGTTCCGTACAAGAATCTTTATATTATGTTACTTGATGTAACATAATAAAGTTCTTGTAGTTCGTCGAAAGGCAAATTGCGGTTTACGGTTTATGACGTATAAAAAAAAACTACTGACTAGATCTCGTTCAAACCAAAAATCGTTAGAAGTTTACATAGTAATGTACAACATATATTTTTTTTTGTATTATCATTCTCTTACTTTAGAAGTTAGAGGGGGGGGGACCAACTTTTTTCCACTTTGGAAGTGTCTCTCGCGCAAACTATTCAGTTTAGAAAAAAACTATATGAGAAACCTCAACATCATTTTTGAAGACCTATTCATAGATACCCCACACGTATGGGTTCGATGAAAAAAAAAAATTTGAGTTTCAGTTTCAAGTATGGGGACCCCCGAAATTTATAGTTTTATTTTTATTTTTATGTTAAAATCTTAATGCGGTTCACAGAATACATCTACTCGCCAAGTTTCATCAGTCTAGCTCTTACGGTTTCGGAGAAAAATGGCTGTGACATACGGACGGACAGACAGACAGACAGACATGACGAATCTATAAGGGTTCCGTTTTTGCCATTTGGCTACGGAACCCTAAAAATGTATGTGCACTATGCCTATAAAAGAAATGGTTGGGAACCTCTGCAGGACGATCATGTAACTTTTGTTGCAATGGTTTCAATCAAAATCATATTGAAACTGTCAATTTTTGAACTAATACGTGATCGCAAATTGACAGTTTCAATAAGATTTTGATTGAAACCATTGCAACAAAAGTTACACGATCGGCCTGCTGATCTATCTTTACTTTGGCCTACCTTTAGCCACTTATAGATAGTGCGATTCACGAAGACGCGCCCCTCGCGGGGTGCGGGGAGTTTGCTCCGAGCGGCAGTCGCGAACTGTAGTCTATTCATTGTAGTGTGCGTGTGCACTCATAGGTAATTAGTGTGTACCGATAACACTCAAACATTGACGGAAGCTTGCACACATATACTATAAACGGTTAAGAGGAATAGTGGGGCGCGCCTTCGTGGATTGCACTATCTATAACTCTCTACACAAGTGGCTACTTACCTCTCTACTCTCTAAGGCAATGTTGAGCCACAGAAAAGAGGGGATCTCTTCTAATACAGGTTTAACAACTTAAAAGAAGAGATCCCAACCCTATATTTGTCCTACCTGTAATTTTTTCAATAAAAACTTTAGATTTTTGGAAGTGCAAGGTGTAAGTGTAAGTGTAAGTGTCAGTACTCACGATGGCGACGACCTCGTGGTCGGCGATGGCGTGCTTGACGGACATCTCCTTGAGCTCCTGGATGAGGTCCGCGATGGGCTTGTCGTCGGCCAGCTCGTCCAGCAACGCCTGCGTCAGCTCACGACGCGCCTCCTACACACAACTTGTTTAAGATGCTAATTTCTTGTTTAAGATATTAACAACTTGTTTAAGACGCTTGGTTTTCTATCGGATAACCTAGTTCCAAGCTGAGTATAAACAAACAAAGGCTCTGGCAGGGTACCTGCGAGGCTTGCGCGCGATGCAGCCGCAGCAGCTCAGCAAAGCCGCGCGACGCGAATGCTGCTGCCAGCACATCCTCGCTGCGCTTGTTCAGCGGCAAGAACTCCAGCAGTCTGCAATAACAATACTTTATTCATATTGGTCGAAATGGTGCTTTTTTTTTTTTTTTTTTATGCCATAGCTGGCAGGCGAGCAGACGGGCCACCTGATGGAAAGTAGTCACCGTCGCCCATAGATACCTGCAACACCAGAAGTGGTGCTGATGCGCTGCCGGCCTTTCAAGAAGTGAAAGACCCGCCTTTTGAAGGACCCCATGTCGAAGTTCCGAGGGAAAACCGCAGAAGGCAGTTCATTCCACAACTTATTCGTGCGCGGCAAAAAGGACCGGCAAAAACGAGCAGTTGTGGAAAACCAGCCATCCAAATGGTGAGGATGGAATCTGGTTTTGCGGCGTGTGGTGCGATGATAAAAAACCCGATGCGGGCACCAAACCAAACAGTTCCTCAGAACACGATACAGAACATTGCAAATACGATAGAGCACGCACAGAGAACTAACGTCTCTCCGTAGACCTAATGGCTCTATATAATCTGTGAATTGAAGATTATTATTTATTGTGTGTGTATTGAAGAGTATCTCGAATACACCTTGGTTTTTAAGAACTACAGAGTTGCAAGACATCCTAAAGTCAAAACAGTATCAGAAAAAATAAACAGCACTGCTGAAAGCTATCAGGACAAATTAAAAAGACACCCCAACCAACTAGCACAACTTGTGTGTTTAAAAGATAATGCAGGAGTGTACTCTGTCCAACTTAAAACGCATGAATAATTTTATCATAGTTTCAATAAGTGATCGTAGATAAAACTGGAAAAAAAAAGATCGACAAGCTCTCTGTAGTCTGTACTCACTGTACTCCGTACTCCAGTTAGAAAAATTCGATGCAAAATCTTTGACAACAAACAAAATTGTAAAATTGTCTAAAATTGAATTTAAGAAATAATAGTAAGCTAAGGATCGGAAAGCGGACCCGATATACAAATACAAAAACAAAAAAGTTTATTGCCAAAAAAGACAACACATAAAAAGAAAACACATTATTAGTACATTGTTACCTGAGTGTTGAAAGTCACGTTTTTTAGGGCTGAAAGTTTTACTTTCAATTAGGCCCCTCAGGCAACTTCAGACCTACTTTCAGAGTATGAGTAATGAAAATAAATTTTACAGTTTGACAATAGGAGTAGGCTCAGCACTAATTCTGTGCAACATACATAGATGATGCACATAACATAATATACAGAACACCAGTGTACTTTTTCTTCTATAGTTGACAGTGGGACATAGAAGACTAGAGAAGGGTTAGGGAATAATGAAAAATCAATAGCTAATATGAAAAGTGCATGTAGTGTCATTAATGACCCTTTCGTCGAGATACAACGAAGGGGCCAGTACATGACTCTTTGCTCTACCCTAGCTACAGAAACAAATCTAACTGTAGAAATGTTTCATTCTTGTATTTCTAGGGGGTATACTGGTGGACTATAGGTAGCGGCCCCGCCTTGTGCCCGCGCAATGTACTTGTCTGTCAGAAAATGTATGCCAGTATGAGAGTACTGCTGGATGTCGGAATTCACTATGAATTCCGACACCGTTTTCTCAAACGGTGAGGGAAAACATGGTGAGGAAACCGGCATGTTGTCCAACCTAAAAAGTTCGATAGCATATTATGCTAATAAGCTTTTGCTTTAGACTGAAGAGTACTAGAATCTGGATCCTTTGAAGATCCAAGGGAGGCTCAGGATATGGAAAGACGAGGTTATTTTTTTCATCTGCGATCATTGTCCCATAAGTTAAGAGCCGAGCGGGATTTGAGCCCGCGACCTTCCCCTTGGTACGGGGCTGCGCTGACCGCTGCGCCATCGGATTCTAATCACACTCGACGAATAACTCTTAGGGACTGTTCGGCACTAACGCTACCGTGGCTTCATCTACAGGTTTGACCTTACAGTCAACTACTTACCTGCGGTCTGCGGCGGTCAGCGCAGCCCCGTACCAAGGAGAAGGTCGCGGGTTCAAATCCCGCTCGGCTCTTAACTTTAGGGACATTATAAAATCTTTCGATACTGTTTTGACTTTAAGGATGTCATGCAATTCTGTTGATGTGATAAACCAAGGTAAGAAAAGGTAGATAGATAATATAAGATGTACTGACCTTCCTTCAAGCTGTCCCTTCTTCAGCGCCGTGACGAGAGTGTTAACGCCACGCTCTTGCTTCACCGTTGCAAACACCTCCAGAACAAAGTCCAGAGCCAGATTGTCTTTGACCAGGTGCTCGTTGACTAGTACCAGAAGTACTGATGGGGGGACGCAGCCGTTACCTGGACAAACACGTTTATTGTAAAATATATGATTACAGACTATTGGTTTACCAGCGGCCAGGCAATCATGGTGATAATGGTGCATAAAGCTTGGTATTGAACTTGCTTAACGTCATTTCAATAAAGAAACCATAGAAGGATCACAGATATTAAAAACGTAGTCCAAGGTTCTTTGCCGATTCTTCTAGGCTTCTAATTCTAATTTGAGTTGAGGGAATAAGGTCTGCACTAACGTTACGCGATGGGGTGTATTGTACATTGTCCCCCTGCCAAATCTTACCCCAGCCAGCCCAACTCCATAAAATAACGAAGTAGGACCTTGCGTTGAGGCTTATTTGTGTGGAACTGACAATCTGATTCACCTAATTTACTCAGTTTCAAATCGAACCTACGAATGTCAATACCGACAGTATTTAGATTAATAATAATTTAAATAAATGCATGCTGTGGCATCCTATAAACTGGAGGGACACAAAGTTTTAAGACGTTTTGTTAATATTATTTGTTATTCAAGTCTTTCCTTTGTTAGATGTCCTAATAAATAAATATATAAATAAAATAAAATAAATAATGCGGACAATCCACACTACACTATCTAGCCCCAAACTAAGCAGAGCTTGTTTGTTAAAGTAGAATGTAGTGCGTCAGATAAAAGGACTAATTAATGAATCAGGCCAAATGAAAAGACGACACAGTACTGTAGCGCACTTCGACACCGGATCGCGCATTGTACGCGACCTGGTTCTAATTGTACGCATCTTTTTATGAAAACTGTATTTTTTTAAATTCTGTTTTCAGTATATTTATTGCCTTACTATGCATTTAAATTTAACTGAGTCAGATCTTAGAACTAGTTTTGAATCAATACATAATTTACCCTGCAAGGGTGTTGCAATATACGAGATACTTCATAACACCCAGACATAATACAAACCGACAAGAAAATGATGATGATCAAGAGGGAAAATTAAGAATAAAGAGAGAATATTAAAATAAAAAAAAAAAAAAATAGGCGTTTTCATTGTCTTATCATAAGCAGATGAGGAGTTTCTTAATATTGACTTACCAATCCACAGAGCCGTCATGCGAGCTAGTTTGATCCTGTTGATGGCTTCAAAACCCTTCAAGTACACCAGCACCTGAACAAAAATGTTATTCTATGAACATTCCATCAACTAATAAAAGATTATGCAGAAAAACATGTAGTAGTCAGATAGTATGAACGAATGAGTATCAGCACAAACAGTCAGTACTCTAGCCTTGTTGTTTCATCATATTAAAATTAGCTCTGGCATCCCTCCACATTCACATGTATCACCATCTGATTCAATTTCAATTTCAACATTGGTGCCACTAACCCAAAGAGAGTCTGTTCAGAAAGAGAGCCGTCGTGGCCAAATTGAGAAATAACGTTTCGAATTTTATATGGCAGTTCATCCCTTTCTTTCTGTCAGTATTTAATGCATCATAAAAAATAAATAAAGGAATAGTACACTAGTTGTGATAGGATCAAAACGCAACAGACGCGCTATTGTATTGCCCACTAAACAAAAAAGGTGATTAAGCGCAGCAGCGCCCTCCAATCCCACGACGGGTCTCTTTCTGAACAGACTCTACTACGTTATTTTATGGAGTTGGGCTGGCTGGGGTAAGGTTTGGCAGGGGGACAATGCACAATACACCCCATCGCGGGACGTCAGTGCAGATCTTATTCCCCCAAATCAATTAGATTTAGAGCTCTGCCATTTCAGGCAGCAAAAAGCTGAGTCGAGGCCTATTTGACATAATAATATTTGTACAATTCAGCACAGGACGGGAATGGGTAGTAATATTATTATTGGCTTAGGGAGGTACACAGATAATGTTGTATCTCCATTTACTGCCTGTCTTCAGATTACCTTTGAGTTTAATGTATTTGTTTTACGTGAACGCTTTTATGTCAAATAAATGTATTTTCTTTCTTTCTATACATTATAAAATACTAGCACAGACTAAATTTTTAGACATACCTTTTTCATCTCCTCTTCAAACATTTTTTCCAAGTATTTGTAACGACGCATCAGCTTGACAAATACCTGAAAAACATTTTTTTGAGTAATCCACCCCAAAATAAAAGAATAGATTTGATTTCTACAATTAAATCAGTATAAATAGAACGAGAAATGGTTTCTCAACATATGTGTTCAGGACTCTAGCCATGTTTATCATCATTTATTCTTGACTGGATTTTTTTGTAGTTGTCGTGATGGAATCAATTCTAGTTTCAAGTTCGCAAGTGATATGCTTGAGAACTCTCGAGCATTGTTTCTGCATGTTAGTACTCAGCGTCGGACTGGCCATATGGTTGGGATAGCATTTGCCACCCGGTCCCAGCCTGCGCGGGCCCCCACGGGCCTGGCTTGCGGCAACCATAGAATAGGAGGCCCACACAGGCTAGGTAACGTAGACGTAAGAATAACCTTCCAAATAAAAAAATAATATTCTAAATCGGTTCATAAATGACGGAGGCATGCAGTTACAAACATTAAAAAAAATATTTAAAAAAAAATGGCATCACCGATTTTAATAAAATTAAAATGGGACAAATCTGGAAGCAGTAACTTTCAGATAAAAAAATATTTTTTCAAATCGGCTCACAAATGACGAAGTTATGCGGTAACAAACATTAAAAAAATAAAAAATAAACCGAATTGAGAACCTCCTGCTTTTTGATTGGAAGTCGGTTAAAAATTAGAGAGAAATAAATAAGTAAATTTCAAAAAATGGTTGCCTTGGTCTGGGACTTGTGGTCAGCCAACCGGGCCCTTCTGGCCCAGTCTGACCCTGGTAGTACTTGTTTTCTTTATTAAGGTTACCTGTTCAAAGTTTCGCATGGTGTCCATGTCCTCGCTAGCAGAGAAGATACAAGTGTTGGTCTTCGGAGATTCACCGTCCATCGACACGCCGCCGCCGGGGACTGACAAACAGACAGATGTTAAACAAGTGCTTAGATTGTTGGAAGAGGGATCAAAGAAGAGAGTAATCAGATATAAACGAACGAGTTTTTCAGCAGAGGCGTCAGTACTCTAGCCTAGGTTTTTCATCATGTGAATTGGCGCGATTAGGTGGGTGGTCTATTATTGTTGCTACCAGTACCCGAAGTCGGAGTTTTGCTACCACATTTCGTTACCAAATGTTGTTTTCGTTTCGCCTATTTGTCTCTATCTATTGTATGGAGAAAATATGAGACGGCAAAAATACGTTACGTAGTTAGAGTTGTTGTCTCATCTTTTCTCCATACAATAGACAGAGACAAAAAGGCGAAACGAAAACAACATTTGGTAACGAAATGTTGTAAATGCACTGGGACTTGGGGTAATGTACCCGAAGTCCAAGTTATACTACCACATTTCGTTACCAAATGTTGTTTTCGTTTCCCCTACGTGTCTCTGTCTTTTGTATGGAGAAAAGATGAGACAGCCAAAATACGTTACGTAGCCAGAATGGTTGTCTCATCATTTTTCCATGCAAAAGAGAGAGACACGTAAGCGTAACGAAAACAACATTTGGTAACGAAATGTTGTAAATGCACTGGGACTTTGGGTAGTGAAGGGCAAGTCCCAGCGCATTTACAACGTCTCATCTACCAAATGTTGTTTTCGTGTGAGTACGTGTATTACTCTTTTGTATGGAAAATTGTTATTTTTACTGTCTCATCTTTTCGCCATACAATAGAGAGAGACAAATAGGCGAAACGAAATGTTGAAACTGATCGAGTAAAACTGCGACTTGCCCTTTTGGTCTGTTCGATCGTTATAATTCTGTAACTACAGTGAGCACATCGGATCTTTGTCACTTAGAGGTTAGGTAGTAAAAACGATTGCACACAATGTTGATAGCGAAAAATTTAACCAAAAACAGGAATACGCAGTTACTAGCAGCTAACTTGAAAAGGACAAAGATCCGGTGCGAGAACTGTAATAGCATGAAATAACACTCTTACAATGTATCATCAGCAAAATTTTTGCCTTACCACTTTTAAAACAGATTTGCTTGCAAGCGTTTTAGCTAGCTGACTCCGCCTATTTCTTTATTCACTAATTTTGACCAATGGAAGACGTTAACATCTGTTTCACTTAGTACAAGCCATCTGTTTTATGACATTTACAATTCCAAAGACTGGTAAAAATCTGGTCACCATCAAATCACAGCGGGATATCGTCACAGAAAATGCACCCTCAAGGAGGTAAGTAAACTGATAGGAGTTCTGAGGCTGGGTTAGGTCTGATCGTATCACGAGTACTTACGCAGAAGCCCACCAGCGATGAGAACATCGAAAATGACCTCGCCATAGCGCCGGTAGTCGAGCTTGGAGCCCCCCGCGTCCAGGAACTTGTAGGCCGCGTCTAGGTCTCCACCCGCGCGCTCCAGCCCGAGAACCAGCGCGTCGCGGAACCCGTTGGGGTCATACTTCTCTTTCTCATCTGAAACAACACTCATTATCAGGGGACATTTGTATCGATTACTCTTTTAGGCCCGTATTGAGTAACATTACTCAAGTCTATCTCTCAAGCACTGTTTCTGAATTATTCTGTGCTTGGCTTTTATATTGGTCTTCATTTCTTTACCTATAGCATCTGATGCCAAAACAGTAGACTATAAATAGGGTCTGCTGCGGAGAGCTTTCTTTGTTGTCATTAAATTCGGCAAATTCTTGATTTGCTGTTGATGAGCGGACTGGCTTTCGCAAGTAGGCCGCTGGCTGGCCTTTTATGGTGCACATACATTCTTGGGCAGCTCATTGGTGCATGACTGGATTTAAACCCACGACCTTAGGATCGGAATTCCATCCAAAGGTTGTCTGGTAGAGATCGCTCGTTTAGCGATAAGACCGCCCATAGTATGAGGCAAATAGTTTTAAGTATTTTTATGTACCTGTACTTTTATAATTTGTTGTGTGCAATAAAGCATTTTCTATCTATCTATCTATCTATACTATTTATATTTCTGCCTGTGTGTAATGTGTACATACAAGATTGCGTGCGATAAACACACGGAAAGCAAGAGAAACTCTTTTCTTATAACCTTGACTGACTGATACAGACAGACGACATTTTGACTAAAACACCTCAATGTATGATAATCTAAGACAGAAACGATAACTGCGCGGCAAGGCCGTCGAATGACGTCAAACTCCAGGAAAGTTATGTAGGTTACTGAAACTTATGGTCATCAATTTGGTAAGTCAAGGCGTCATGTTATCTTCTGCGCAATTAACTGCATTTTAGCAAAGAAATAATGTTGACGCGTTTTCTTACATAAAAGTTAAACTTGTGTATGATCATCACTGGTCTAGAATTGAAAATTGAGCCCCTGGAGCCAAATTCTCGGGCCGATCTCAATCAATTTGCAATTTTATTTTATTGCTTCTTTTCGAAGAGAGAATGGCAGATTTCCTTGAGTAATTCATTAACGACCTCATCGTAGAAGCCTCAACAGCTACAATATACGGAAAACGTAGAAAAAGTGCGGGGTTGTGCAATGCCAATGTGTATTTAGGGGACATTGAAAATCTCAGTCGGCCCGAGAATTGGGCTCCAGAAAGAATGGTAGGATGATGAAGAGAAGGCTTAAACTATGTGGGCACAAACAAGCTGAAATTATTATGTAAGCATTCAACATGATAAGTATAGATTATTTTACCTTCCCTAAATATTTTGAAAATATGCGAATTGTACAGTTTACAATCAAAATTACTACAAAATAATAATTTATATTGAAATATATTAGGTTATAAATATTTCAGGCACTAATGCCAAGAATTGGTATGCAAGCAAATAAATGTACGATCTGCTGACCGATTGTGTAATTCTGTTGCAATCAAAATCTTGACATGCAATCACATTTCTTGTTGGCATCATTTTTCAACCAATAATCTATAGTACTATCTTGATAAACAGGGCACAGCAATCACATTTCTTGTTGGCATCATTTTTCAACCAATATAGTTCTATTGTTGCTATCCTAGTTTTAGAAAGTGAAGCTCATCCTCGGTATTTTATGTTTAAAGTCTTGTTGCAAACGCTACTTGTCAAAGATTAGGTTTAGCTGTAAAAAACTTTTTTTATTGTAATCGAAGCTCACAGTTATGTCAAAACTGACAGATGTGACTAGGTATTGATTGCAACAAAAGATACACCGCCCCACTGTTTGTAATATAATTATGTAGAGGTAAATGTTCAAACTAAATAACAGGATACTTAACCTCAAATCAGGTTTTTGACTACAAGTACTAACCTAGCTGTATATAGTAAAACAGTTACAATGGCATATCTAGAATACAGTAAGGCCTACATTTGAGTACTGTACAGACTGTTGGTCTGGAACCTGGGAAGTACTCAAATGTAGGCACAGCCCTAAAACTGTTGACAGAGAAAAAAGAAAAAGGTAAATATTTCTAACTAAGATACATAGGGCATGATAAATGTAAGAATGCAGAGAGGAAACTCCACGGAAGTAGCCTCGTTAGACTTTCATGGCCAAGGTGACCACGCATTAGTTTTGTTTATACACAATCTCTTACCTCTTTTTCTGGTCTTGATCCGTTGACCCGATAATACTGGTTTTTCTACCTTCTGACTCATACAATATATTGCTGAAACAAAAAACACGTGGCATTTAGAGAAGAAAGGTGTCCGAGACGTAAAGGTCATTGGCCGCACTTCGCCAGTCGCCACGCATCCCCTCAGGGCGGACAAGGGTCAGGCGGGCTCATGCTCCGGGCATGGCGTCCGAACGCGCTTCACTCACGTAGGATTAGGGTGTCACGAAACCACAAAACCTGGGACTCCACAAGAAGTATTCCACAACCCGGCAGATATCACCTGGTAATGACTCAGCAAGGATTCTAATGGAGATTCTTCTCGAATATACTAGTTAGTACCAACAAGAAACTACACATGCACCGAAATAAAATATACTAACTTTATGACAGGTTATCTAGGAGCCTTTTACTCCTTTTGCGAATTCTCTAGGACTGCGCCTGTTCAGAAAAGAAAGGGCCGATCTTATTTTCACGAAAAAAGAAGAAGCAGATTTCTATGGTTTATGTGTGCGTATACGTATGTATATCTACATTTGTGTGCGTAAATCTTATATTTCAACTGTCAAATCTGACATCTCAACTGTCAAATGTCAAGAGGTCAATGTCATGCTTGCTTCTGCTTGCTACTGTTCTATAATTCTTGCTAGGCTATTTCGAGATGCGAGCTACTATTTACGAAATAAAATCCACCGGAATAATAAATAGGACAGAAATGCGATGGCTGCAACAGCATCGGTAATTAATGATCTGTCTTATTATTATCATCTGAAGAGTATTTACCATTTCCTACAGCACAGACGACTCCAATGCCTCCAGCAGCGTTGGGAACCAACCGCTCCTAAGCAACTCCTACGCAATAGAACTGGGCAGTCATCACTAATGAGAAGAACTTTTAATTCTTCAGGGCTGGACACTTCTGCCACATGCCAGACACCTCGTGGGCTTTAATCTTCAGTGGGCTGAAGATGTGTGTCAAACTTAGCGCTAGAAAGTGGTAGACCAGACTTTAGTGGGTTTGTGATGTGTATTTAAAACCCTGCCAAAAGTGTGTGAAGTCAGATTGTGAATGAAGTATAATTAGGTAGATGTGCGTGATGAAGTAACTACCTACTAAAGATATCTTCAATGTTGTATCAATGTTTTCATAGCGTTAAAGATTTCATATAAATTATTTTCTATTTTCTTTATGAATTATTATTCTGAATTGATTATTGTTATTATTCTGACACACTGATTCATTTTAATTAAACTTATATTTTCTACTTTTTGTTTGAATTTTGTATATTGTTCTCCGACAAAGTATACATATATGCTTTTTTACATACCCTATAATCTAATAGTTGTACCATACTTCTTGCAAATAAATATATTTCATTTCCTTTGTCTTGTACCACCCACCAGTCGAACTACTCAGTAGTTACTGAACTGCAAATGCAGAGTTATTGGTGAAAGAGACTCATTTCCTGTAGGTTTCATTTGCTCGAACTAGGTATAATGTAACTATGTTATTTGGGGATAATTCAGCATTATAGTGGCAAAAGAAGTTTATCAGTCCAGTAGTTTTTGAGTTTATTCGTTACAAAAATACAAATCTGTACAATTTATAATAATGATGATGATCCACAGTAGCCCAAACAAGAGATGAATGGAGAGAAGGGAGGGAGGCCTTTGCTCTGCAGTGGGACACAACAGGCTTTTAATAATAATAATAATGATGATGATAAGTTACCTACCTAAGTACCTATAAGTAACCCACCTATTTGCTGAGAAGTCCCATTTTCCCACAGAACGCCTACCTACATATATGATTATAATGATTACCAGCTCCTCTGAATCCACCATCAGGTAAGCTCGTTGGCAGAGAGCACTGGTGGTCTAGACGTAGCGGACCCGCCGTCCGATCCGCATAAGGTCATGGGTTCAAATCCAGTCGTGTACCAAGTAGTTTTTCTGTAGAAAAATGTGTGTGCACTATGCCAGTAAAACATCGTGAGGAAACCGGCGTGACAGTTCGAGCAACACGTTGGTGTCAAGCGCCACGCAAAAAGGGCCAACTAGAAACCTTGCGGAAACCAGCCCTCAGTGCCTTGCCTACCTTATTCATAATACCTAACTAAATGCAGTAGATCTACAAAATCATGCAGGTAAATAAAACAAACATTCCACAGGATGGATGTTAGCAATGACCACTACTAAGCGGGCAAAGCCTGCCGCGGGCGGCCGCTAGTTCATAAAATCTATATAGGTAGATATAGGTACATATGTATAGTACAGTCACGAAAAACGCCGGCCGTAAGATGCTTGATACTAACTATTATCTATTCTGTGACGTTACCGTGTCATCATAGTAACTACTAGCGTATCTGTAATTCGAAAATATCTTAGAGTCACGAAATCTAACATCATCATCACCCTATCCCTGTCGTAAGAACCACCCATTTTTTATTTTTTTACATAATTGAAGCCAAGGTAGGAGAAGATTTGAGTTCCGCAAAAAAAATGTTTGCTAAATGTTTGCTAGTGTGTATCATCAACTTATTATTATAAAATGATGAAAGCTTTAATTAAAATTCGATGATAGATAAATGCAGTGAGATTAAACGTAATTAAGCTTACAAAGAAAGAATAAAGAAAGATAGTGGAATATTACAGAAAACTTTAACCCAGAAAGTACAATCAAAAATTAAAAAAAAGTTTTGATAAACATGCCGTGGTGAATATTGCGTAAATTTAGGAGCGCCGAAAAGAAAGAAACGCTGCGGCGGTCTCTATTCCCCTGTGCTGTGCTAGAGACAACGTAAATGCGGAGTCGCCGGATTTCCGGTTCAGTTCGGCTGATGACGATTGATTCAAATCTTCTGGAGCAAAAATTTCTACCAAAGTATTTTCAGGGTTTTTATACACACACTGAACGTGAAGTTATATTTAAAATACAAATGAAACACTACCAAAACTTGAAATTATTATTATGTGAACGCGCCAAGCAGACAAATTCAAATGCAGAAATAGGGCCAAAGAAATTGTATGTCAATATATTTCAATTATCTCAATATAGATAAACATAAAATGAATTTATAAAACGACACAATAAATTTGATAAATTTTATTCACTTCGACGTAAAAATCACAATTTGAATGGAAAGTACTTGACTAGAAATGGCTGAAAACAAAACACTTCAAAACACCATTGAGTCTATGGCATAGACGTTTATTCTTGCCAGTGTAAAATTAAAATAAAGCCGAGAATAGAACTTAATTCAAGTTAATTCCTAAGACAATAATATATTGGGCCCCACCATGGCCCTTCAGGGCAATGGATAAGTTAAGGAAGTTCATTTTGTCCGGAATGAGGGTACTGCTCAATAATAGAAATAGTTCCAAATATCTCGATAGTTGAATGAATGGCAGGATTGACATGGCATGGTCAGGGCGTGTTGATATTCTTCCTCCAAGGATAAACAGAAAAAAAAACGGAAAGCCCGGGCGGGAACGATAATGTCCATCATGTTAATGTACACCCCATTATTACGATGCCAGTTAAGCCACATGTACACTGGAGCAATTCAAACATGGAATTTTGCTTTTTTGTTCTGGCACTGGATATTTTCAGTTGTCCTTGATACTTTAAAGGGTGGATCCGACTTCTAGACTTGACCGCAGTGCCAGATAATGTTTTTTATCAACTCTCTTGAAGGGGCTGTCCCCTTTATAACAATTATCCATCACTAGAATAAAAAGAAGTAATAATTAAAATATTTATCTGCTACCTTACCTACAGCGTACATGGGCTGTAACTGCATGTACATTAACTGGCCGTACATTAACCGGACCCAGCTTATCCTATTATTTTTAAAGTGCATAGATAATTAAGCCAGCAAAATGCATTGACATGTAATGTATTACTATGAAGTAAAGTGAGTGGGTCTCTCTCTCAACACGCCCACGCTACCCACCCGCACTTTCCAACATTTAGGTAAATGAACTAGTCTGGATCTCTTCGAATTTTTGCATGGTGACTGGTGAGCCAACGGGCTTGCATTTTCTCCAAACTAAAAATGCTAGTACCGAGCCCACTTCGCATCAAAAAGTAGTCAACAACGGTTTACCGGCCACGCCTCGGCTTCTGACTACCCTTTGTCTAGGTTTTCGATATTAGTAGGTATTTAAATATTAAAATGACATAAATTCCGATACGTTTATTTATGTATTTAAAATTTATTTAATCTTTTAAACAGGAAAATCTACCTAAAAGGAATATCATGTCACCCACCACAAGGCTCACACACACCTAATCATGACATAGTAAATGCAAATGCGATTAAACTTATTCGAGTCCAGGGTATATCAACCACTTAAACAAAAATATCTACTTAGATAGTAGGTAAGTAGTTCTTAATAAGGATAGAAAAAAGGTAGCTATTAGAACTAATTGTGATCATATGGCGCGTTCACACCACCAAAAAATTTAAGATGCTGGTTTTGCATGCGCAAAAACCGAGCGCTCACCGACTTCCGGCGTTCTTTTTACATAGCGATGACGATGCTTATACCTAGTTCATAAGTGAAATTAACTATGATCTTCTGAACGAATTGGTCTTCTGGCGCGCTCTTGCTCACTTGAACTTGCGTGCCTTAGCAGAGGCAGCGGGTGGCGGCCGCTTGTTTCGGAAGAAGATGCGTTCACGTGATGCTATCTCTGTCTTCACTTGCGACAGTGATATGTTGGTGTCATCACCCGCGCCTGTGCCCTGTGGAGTCAGTGATGGTGGGGTTCATTAGGAGTTCGGCGAATATACGAGTTTTTTTTCTTGTCTGAAAGAACCAGTTCAAACCAGTGTGGTGAAAGAATTTTAAGTGCGCCTCAGAGAGGCTCGTTATATTAATAATACATATTGTTTACATACAAAAACACGAGTACTAGTAGTTCGCCCCGAACTGAGATCTCGTGATGCGATCCAAATGCTCCGAAAAGTTAGCACAAGGTAAATGTTAAATAGAAAAAAAAATGTGCCACTATCATGCATTGTGTTTTATCTACTTTGAGGAAGTATTTTTGTCCAGATTCACTGTATGGCCTTGCCTCTGACTATCCTTCACTAACTTTGTATTGTAAACAAGTTTTAACTCAATTGGCCAATTGAGTTAAAACTTGTTTACAATACGTTAGTGAAAAAACATTTTCTGGCACTGCGACAGCCACTGCGACGGCACGCTCGCTCTGCTCTCTCGCATCTTGAAATCTGACACATTGTAACACACGGGTCTGCAGAAGTGGAAGTCTCTGTTCACGCGCTTGGAGTCTCACCAGAGAGAGAGGGTGGGATGCGGGGGCTGGTTGCATAGCGGAGGGGCGAGGACGACGCTTTACCGCCTGCAGTGTGGTGGGGGGGAGCTTTGCACCACATGACAAAGCCTCGAAACGTGCGTTCACTTCGTTCGTCTGCAACACAAGTTACCGCAACAGATAAAATGAAATAGAAGGTAGTTGGAGGTCGCTAAAGCCTCTTTTATTAGGGTTGGTGGATCTTGGCGGGTTTGAAGTTATCCAACAAATGGTCAGCAGTTCTATCTACATTTAACAAGTCGTAGAAAACTTAAGGCCTGCGGACATCTGGGCGATGGCAATTAGCTGAAACGCTGTCAAAGATGACAGTGATATTTGACAGCGTTTCAACTGATCACCATCGCGTAGATGTGCGCAGCCTTTTATTAGGTAAAGACAACAGCAGTTCCCAGTATTTAGAAACAGCAGTGATCACCCACGACGACTCGAGGGAACAACATAGGCGACTCTCCATACAAACGTAGTCCCCTATTTCCTCCCTGAATAATGCTTCTAGCATTCTTCTTATATAGCAGATCTGGATTTTATGAGACAAAATGGTTACTCATTTTGTCTCATAAAATTCAGATCTGCTAGATACGTGCTCGTATGTTTTCCTTTTTTTCAGAAACTCATTGATAATGGAAATATCACCTCCAATTCATATTTCATATAAATCATAATATGAGGGTCATATTTTCTTTATCAATAAGTTTCTGAAAAAAAGGAAAACATATGAGCACGTATATAGCAGATCTGGATTTTATGAGACAAAATGTTTACTCTAGAGGCATTATTCAGGGAGGAAATAGGGGACTACGTTTGTATGGAGAGTTGCCTGTGTTGTACCCTCTTAAAGCTGCAAATAGACCTAGATTCACCGTATTGCAGTTGCCTTACATCGATCATGTCAGCGTCCAAGCTGCTATCACTGAACTGGAAGAACAGGTCATCATCATCGGGCTTGCGGGCTGGCGGCGGCGGCGCGGGCTTGGGCGCCAGCACGGGTGCACGGAACTCGTGGCGTGCTGACGCGGGGTGGTCGTGCTCGGGCTGCTCGCGGCGCGTGCTGGCACGCGTGACGTCAGCACGTGGCACGGACACGCGCCGCACCTCACGCTGGAAGTTGTCGATGGTGCCTTGCATGTCACCTATCATCTCTTGCAGCCGCTCCTGCAACGATACTTTCGTCATCCACTGTCCTCTCTGAGGTATATGGTGGTGGACGACCATCTATCGCACTCCTTATAAGTAAAGTAAAAGAACCTCAAAGGCTCGGACACTTTCTCAAAATAGGGCAAACAGCTTGCCATAGATCTATTGTGTGATCGTCTAAATTGGTGACCCCGACGTGATGCTGATGGAAGCTGCGTCTCCATGGCATCACGTTGGGGTCAACAATTTAGAGGTAGAAGAAAATGTGCTACCCCTAACTTTATAGTCTACTTTTCTGACGGATGATGCAGCAGCAAACTTATTAACCAAATACCTGTTTATTTGCACCAAAGCTACATGTTCGTACAGTGTGAGCTGGGAGTGACGACTGGCGACTTGACATCAAAATCATACGCGTCAGCCCGATTCATTAGTAGCTAGCCACCACACGTACCTTCTCCTTCGTCATCTCTTGAGTGATCTTCACCTGCTCTGTCAGCTCCTCACCCTTAGCCTAAAACGAAAGCAAAGTAGTGAGGCGTTATTAGTTAGTAAGGGTAATTTTTTTAAACAAGCATCTAACCAGCCTGATGTTAAGTGTAATCATCGCCTATAACAATGGATTGCCTCGTAAATCACACACGTCAGGAACGTGTCTTACGAAGCACCACCCTGCGTGTCTCCCCGCCCACGGTACCTGCAGCTGTAGTTGGAGCACCTGCGTGTCTTTGCGCGCAAGCTGCAGCGCAGCGTCGGTGCGCGCGCGAGCCTCCGCCTCGGCCGCCACGTCACGCATCAGCCGCGCCACCGTGTCCGCACGCTCCGCCTGCGCGCGCTCCGACTCCAAGCGCTCGCATCTACACAACGCACTAGCGGTGAGCGCGCCGCGGCACGACTGAACAGGTCAATATCATCATCTTCCTGCCCTTATCCCACGCTAGGTGGGGTCGGCACAACAGCTTTTCTTCTTCCACTCACCTCTATCATTCGTCATCTCAGTGCTCACTCCTTTCTTGCTCATGTCATCTCTGTCGCATTCAATCCATCTTTTCTTTGGTCTACCTCTTCTTCTATAACCACCATCCACATCCATTCTTAACACCTTCCTCGTAATATGACCCTCATCATTCCGCTCGCCTTGTCATTGATTCATTAAATTATACTTTTCGTCTAAACGCCCATCTTTAATCACTCACTCGGCAGCAGCATTGTCCCGCGCGTGTGCTTCACGCTCCTCTCGCAGCGCGACAGTCGCGCTTTCCACCTCGACGCTCGCTGCCTCTGCACGTGCGGTGATCTCGCTCACCTCCTGGAACCAACGGAAAGGCTAGCTATCGGGGGGTCTTCGCCAGAGAGAGATACGTAGTCAGCTATCTCACGCGCTCTCGCTGCTTCAAGTCGTCATGCAGTGCCTCGGTGACGGCTGCGGTACTCGCCATCTGCCGCTCCAGGTCACTGCGCATCGTTTCCAGTTTCTGCAAGAAAATGGACCGCAGTCACGCACGGATAGCTCCTTAAATTAACTCCAACTGGCTCCTCGGTAGATACCTGATCGGTGTCAGCTAGCCGGCGCGTGGACTCCTCAGCGAGTGCGTCATTGCGTGCCTCGGCAGCAGCGAGTGCGGCACGTGTCTCTGCCAACTTCACGCCGGACTCCTCCACCCTGCAACAGATGAGTCCGCTTGGTGGGTGCTCACGCGGAGTGTCACCTCCCTCTCCCGCGGCACTCACTCGCGCTGCAGGTCGATGCGGTGTCGCTCAGTGCGTTCCCCCTCGGCCTCACGTTGCGCTACCTCACGCCGCAGCTCGACGATCATCCGCTCCCTCTGCAAGTATGAAAACACAGGATGAGTAGCCCAGCTCATGTGCTGCGGGATGGGAAGGGACAGTACCTCATGCAGGGCTGCTTGCAGTGCGGAGGCATTGCTCTGCAGCTCGTCCGCCCGAGCCTGTAGGCAGCCGGCACGCTCAGCAGCGGCGGCGAGGGCGTCACGTGACGCGGCAGACTCACGGCGTGCCTCCGCCTCACTTGCCGTCAGCTGCGCCAAGCGCTCCGAACACGAGCGAACTGAAACGAAGGCAACAGGGGGCTACTTAACACTGGACTTGGATGGATGACGCAAGTTGACTCGCTACTGTACTTATCGAAGTGTAAATCGAGCTACCTACACGGGCGGTTCTCCCGCCGCGAGTATCCGCTTGACAAAGCTGCCGTAGACCATCAAACTACACGGGACGTGGTTTGTCGCTGTCTTTTGTTCATTTAACATGGACCCGCAACATGAAAAGTAAGTGGACGAAGACGAGCGAACGCCAGGGTCCCGCGTAGAATGACGTAATAGGTACTGACCGGCTTGTGCAGCAGCAGCATGGCTCTGCCTCACGTCCGCGGCCGCGGTGGCGTGCGCGGCGTGCGCGGCCTGCACGCGGCGCGCGGCGTCCCCGTACGAGGCGGCGAGCGCGGCGCGGTCAGCAGCGGCGCGGCGCAGCGACGCGCGCACTCGTGACGCGTGCTCCTCCAGCACGTCGCACAGCGCGCGCGTGCTCGACACCCTGCGCTTAATCTTCTAAGTTAAATTAGTTCATAAATCACAACTAGATTTTTGCTTTTTTGTTCTGGCACTAGATACTTATACTTATCCTTAATACTTTACAAGGCGGATCCGAATAAGACTGGTTAGGTTATGTTAGAACATAAAAATTACACACTTTACTACTACAGTGTACATGGGCCTTAACAATTTCCCAGCGGAAAAAAGTGGCATCGGTTTAACTGTGTGTACATTCACTGGCCGTACATTAACCGGACCCGGGAGCGCAACCAGAGTTTCACTACCACAGCCCCACGTGTTGCCACGTCAACTGCCCTTCTATGAATGAGGAAGACGGAATCGGAGATAACTACGCGGTCTACACTTGTGATTACCCCTATGGAAAATATGGAAAATGACATTGCCCTATGGAAAATGTAAGGGACCTTGGCTTGACTCGCAGTAATTATTCCGAGGGACCGATAGGTTTCACTAGAATAGTAGAGCTCTTTGTGTAGGGCTCGTCCGGAGAAGTATAATACTACCACCAGGTCTATTTCTGCCGTGAAGCAGTAATGCGGTGTTCCGGTTTGAAGGGTGTGGGTGCCGCAAGTTGATGGAAGCAGGGTAGTGCATCGTAGGGCACATTTCTGACGTGCGTGAGCTACGAGGAGTTACCGGTTGAGTGTCTCGGGGCGCTGCCGCAGCTCGTCCTGGTAGCGCGCGGAGAGCTCCTCGAACTGCGTCTGTGCGTCTAGAAGGTTCTGCTGCAGGCGCTGGTTCTCCGCCTCCACGCGCGCCGCCTGCTCCTTCAGCTCCCAGTATGCCGTGTCCTGCGCCACCTGACGCACCCAACACCTCCATTACCAACTATAGCCTGCATGGGGGGGAACGGCCGGTGTCGTGTATCAGGTGGAGAAGCTGCGCAGCCCGATGTCCCGGTCGCTCTACCCATCGGAAGCTAACATGACAATTTGCATCGCAACTGTCCCAAGAACTACTCCGTAAGTAGGGGCATTACATTAGTAAAACTCAAGTGCCTTTCTCGTTATATTTAATCATCTACAATAGATGCAAAGGCAAAAGAGATCATGTTGTGCCGACCCGCTGGTACACTTACCCTCAGTTTAATGATCTTTGATGACTCGCGCGACATATCTTCTTTTAGATTTTCGGCATCGGCGTTCACTCTTTTTCTACTTGCTACTTTATTAATATCAGATATATCCATTTTCAAAAGTTGACCCACAATACGTTGACCACAATAAAATGAATCTCTTGAAATGATTCAAATCAAATGTGTTAAAACAAAATTAGCAATTCCCGCCTATTTTTATTTTTTTTTTCTTCCAGAACAGTGTGCTGCCAGATCCAATAGGTTAATAATTTTTTTTTTTTTTTAATTTTGTGCTGGCTTGGATTCAAAGTCTTTCCGCCAAGTCCTCTATTCCAATAAGTTACTGCGTGATGTGTTGCATGCTATAACACAACTTATTGGTTTGGTTGGCGAAAAGAGTTTCTATTTCCAGCGCCACTAAATGACCAGTGACCAGTGTAAAAAAGTTAGGTTATGAAAATACAAATAAACAGGTTAATTTATATTTTTGTTCGGCGAAATGAACTTTTAAAAAAAGTGAAGAGAAAGAGCCTAGCATTATCCGTGTTATACGATACATTACGTTCATCATGGCTAACTCCTTATTGTCAAGGGTATGTAATTCGTAAAAGCTTTACAAGATCGTCTCACTACTGCTTGTAAAAAGCTCACCTATCATGCAACTGTTTATAGCTCGGGTCTCTGCGGCTTATTCCCACACACGTATACAACCAGCCTTCGCGCACCACTACGACAAAACACTTCAACCCGAAATTCAAGAAACTTCGACGACTAAAATATCTGAAGGTGGAACTTCCGAACATGAACGAAGACTTTGAAGCAATGAGTCCGGAAAAGGTCCGACAGAAGATGAAGGAACGCGGGCTAATGCCTGCGCGCCCTTGGGTGGAGCGCCAGTTTTATATATCCGCTACTGGTATAATACTCAATTCATTTATTGCATACACATGGTTTAGTTTAGGTACATACATAGTTCTTAGTTGTAAGTCAGTATCACATGGACCCTATGGATAGTATACAGGGTCCATGTGATACTGACTTACATTATTTTGTTATTAAACAGTGTTTAAGATAATAATCTCGTATATTCATTACTCAGCTCTCGGACTTGAGCCCATATACAGAAACAATGCTTAAGTCAGACCTTAAGTATAGATTTTTAATTTTTATTCAAAAATGACAAAAATCTATGGTTGAGGCTCGACTCAGACTCAAGTATTGTTTTTGCATACAGGCCTTGTCATTTGAAGTGGATATGGACAACCCTTGACAAATGAAAGTACTTGAATGGAGCCACAAATTGGAACACAAGCGCCCCATTGCTTTCAAAGATCACTCATTAGTTTTTTCTTATAAACTTATGCTGGATGGTAATAATTGACTGGCTCAGCTTAGTTGGTAGCAGCTCTTCTTTATGCGCCCTAAGTCGTGGGTTCAATCCCCACCGAGAACAAATATTTGTGTGGTGAACACAGTGTTTGGTCTCTTTCTGGGTGTGATATTGTATTCCAAGCGTGTATTTACAAAAAAATATACTTATAAATAAATAAAATATAAATATTGTGGACAATTCACACAACACTACCCAGCCCCAAACTAAGCAGAGCTTGTAATATGGGAACTGGATAGCTGATATAATACTTGAATACATTTTTTTTTTTTTGTAAATCCATTCTTAGAATACAATATAACACCCAGACAGAGAACAAACATTTATGTTAACCACACAAATATTTGTTCTCGGTGGGGATAGAACCCACGACCTACGGCGCAGAAGGCAGAGCTACTACCAACTGAGCTAGAGGCCAGTCAAAAAAGACACTTATACAAGAATTATGAGAGGATATGTATTCTGTTCATTCTATTTCTGATATCATAATCATCAATTTCTTGTCCTTGCCGCACTTTTATGTGGGGTCGGCACAACAGGTTTCCATTCTCCACTCTTCCTATTAGCCGTCATTTCAACTATTTCTGATGTAAACATCTCTATTGTTTCCAGGTGGTGTTTTCGAACCCTATGTACCCCCTGAGGGAGATGGTAAAGCCTCCTTGGTGTCTGCGTCACGAGCGAAGCAGACAGTGCAACTGCTGGAGAAAAAGTCCAAGTCTATGATGGCGATACGCAAAGTGAAGTCGTTTGATGAAGAGTTTGAAACCAAAGAGTTCTGTAACCTCGCCCAAGATGTCTATATAAAAGCACATGAGAGCCTTGCTAAAATGGATTCAAAAGCACTCAGGTATTTAATTTTACTTAGGTATTAAACTGTATAAATTGAGAACGCTGGTGGTCTAGTGGTACCCCGCCTTCCGATCCTAAGGTCGTGTGTTCAAATCCTGTTGTGTACCAGTGAGTTTTTCTGTTGAAAAATTGATGTTCCATATGCCAGTATACTCTCGAACCGGTAAAGGAAAACATTGTGAGGAAACCGGCGTGTCGTAGAACCTATAAAAAAGCGGCCAAGTGCGAGTCGGAGTGAAGGGTTCCTTCATGGGCGAGTCCGACTCGCACTTAGCATAGCTTAGCACTTATATATTATGTTACTTGTCACGTAGCAACAAGTAACATAATCTTATGTATAAAAAAAAACTACTCACTAGATCTAGTTCAAACCAAATATCTATTAATAATTGGAGTTTTGCATAGTAATGTACATCATATATTTTTTTTAGTTTTATCAGTCTCTTATTTTAGAAGTTAGAGACCAACATTTTACCACTTTGGAATTGTCTCTCGCGCAAACTATTCAGTTTATAAAAAAACTATATTAAAAACCTCAACATCATATTTTTGAAGACCTAACATTTTTGACCGGGACTCCCCAATTTTTCTACTTTTGTGTAAGTTCACAGAATACATCTACTTGCCAAGTTTCATCAGTCTAGCTCTTATAAGTTCGGAGAAAAATGGCTGTGACTTACGGACGGACAGACAGACATGACGAATCTATAAGGGTTCCGTTTTTGCCATTTGGCTACGGAACCCTAAAAAGGTCGAGCAACACGTGTCAAGCGTCACACAAAAGGGCCCGCCAGCGGTCTACTTGCGGAAACCAGTCCGCACACCCAGTGCGGATGATGAATTTGCCAATTGGCCAATGTAAATTATGAAAATCAAAGGATATGCTCAATCTCACTTGCACCAATTCTTAATATTGTGTGCGTATCTCACATAAGAACAGCAACACACTTGTGAACAAAGATGAACCAAGAATTGATTTACAAATTCAATAAAAAATAAGTTTTAAGAACATAGGAAACCGATTCTAAATTGCAGAACCAATTTCAATTATAGCAGCTTTTGCGCTGATATTAAACGCCATCTAGAGTTTAACAGCTGAACCACTTCTAACAGTACCTAATCCATCGGATAATTAGTTCCTACAATACACGTGGGCGACACCAGCGCACGCGCCATAGAATGTTTGTCAGGCACCTTTCTGCACCAAAAATATGTTCTATTTCTTATTCGAATTGGCGGGAAAAAAGTCTGCAGTAACGTGACTTCCCGCGATGGCGATCTAACCTCACCCCAGCCCGAGCATTGATTTCTTGACTCTAATCCATTGAAAAATAACAAAAATCTATGCTTGAGGCTTGATTCAGACTCAAGCACTGTTTCTGAGTCACAGAAGACATTACTCAAGAGAAGAACTCCCGCGTCCATGCAAAAAAAGAAGGAACTCAAACTTAGTTCGTGGAATACAAAATAGATAGCGTTGATTATTTTTTTCAATGCAAAAAGACGAAAGGTTTGAACCATAGTTTCTGTACAGTTGAGCAGAAATCGAGATGTTGATTGACTGCCCCACGGAGGAGATACATTTAAAAACGAAACTATAGATCAGTCCCAAAAGCATTATTTGCCTTCTCGCTCACCACTTGTAACCCCTTGTTAGTAGCCCCCACTCCCCAGCCACAGTCGACAGTGCCTGTTCTGAATACGGGACTTAAAAATCTAATGTGACAGATTTGACATCGTCACAAGAATAAATACTCTTTTTAATTCCCAGATTGTCTAATTTTACACAAATAGATGGACTGTGGCAAACCTATATATTGTGCGTATTTCCTCACTGGGGTTTCCTCTTTGATAGATCAACTTGACAACAACTTTTTCCTTCAGCACTTGGGTAGAAACTAACACGTCAATGACTCATAAAACCACTTGCCCATGTATAGGGATAGGCAACAAGGGTTACAAATAGAAACTTTAAAAGTGATGTTCTTTGAAAAAAATCACGATTTTAGAATGAAATCTAGCGCTGCACGCTTGACGCCTTTAGCAAATAAAGAGTGGTGATTAATAATAATATTAAATGAATATGAATAAAGTTTAATAAACTTGAATCCGACGTCATGGGCAAACTGCTGTTCAGCAGTTTTTGATGAAATTTCTATGGGACCATCTGGAAAATGATATTACCTTTCAGATAAAAAGAGATGTTTTTCAAATCGGCTTATAAAATGACGTTGATAGGCGATAACTAACAAAAAAAATACAACCAAATTGAGAAGAAAAGAGAACCTCTTAGAGAACCTATTAAGGACGATTCATGGTGGATCTATCTGTTTACTTGCATTGTCGAAATGGTATTTACTTGTACCTGTAAATTGTGAGTGACTTAAAACGCAGCGTAGGCATTTTAAGTCCATAATTTAAAGGGTACAAACATTTTATCTCATGAAATAAAATTCATTGGAAATCCGGTTTAGTTGAAAAAACATTTTTTATTTCCAAAACTAAGGAGTACTCTAGCAAGTATTATACCATTTTGGAATCCTGGATAAATACGCCAATTTTTAAAGTTACTTGCCATGATAGTGTAGTACATTTTTTTTGCGGTACAGAGGAGAGGGTTAAGGTTGGGTGATGTAATTATCTGAAATGAAATGTTGGCCAAAACTCCACGATTTCATTGAAAACTGAGGCAGTTGAGGCTTCCGTCGACTCGGACCGTTAGGTACTCGGACCGCAGTCCCACTCGCCGGAGTGATTTAATTTTAATATTTTTCTTCCGGCGACTCGGACCACAAACCACGTGACGTAAATTGTACAGTCGTCGTCAGAAACAGATCTGACATAAATACGAAATGTTAAGTAGTATGTAGTGTAATGTCAATTAAATAGGTATATTATTTTTTTCCAATTTCGCCCCAAACTGAGATTTCGTGATGCGATCAAAATATTTCGAAAAGCTAAGCACATAGGCAGATGGTAATCAGAAAAAAATGTGCCTCCACCGCATGAGGAAGTATTTCTGTTTGGCCTTGCCTCTGACTAACCCTCACTAACTTTTTATGGTAAACAAGTTTTAACTTTGGCCAATTGATTGAAGTGTTCCGTTGACAGACCTTAGCTCCATCATCAGAACAGGGCGCTTTTATCATTTTATGACAACTACGTACCTCCTTAATTGAATTCAAGATAAAAAAAATAAGAAAAAGCAAACGAATTGACCAACCAGTATAAAAACCTTGATGTCACCGAAATTCTTAGAGATGAGAGCTCTCGGAGCGTTGGTTGTTTTAATTTAACCTTTTCTTTTTATAGCAAAAACTGATTGTCCTATAAAAAAAGTAAAAACTGTTTTGGAATGTCCAAACAAAGTTTTTTCATATGAAATGTAACTTAATTTTTTTGGGTAATTTTTTTTATTTTTGCACCCTTAAAAAACCCCATAATATCTTCAATATTAATCCCCATAATTTCTCAAGTACAAGCTATCGACGTATCAAATTTCATGCAGATTGGATCAACAACGGTTCGAAAGTTATCGTCGGACAAACATACACAAATACATACATACATACGCATATAAAATGCCAAATTGCCCAAGTTGTTTGTAAGATCTTCGTTCGCTTCGCTCACTCGATCAAAAAGTTATGACTATAAAATTAACTTAAATTATAAACTTGCATCAAAAAAAAAAAAAACCCAGTCGGTTTCATCTGCTGATTTCAAGGTTAAGCATCCGTTTTGTTTATTAATTAGATTTTTTTAAATAAATTGTGTCTTCAATCATAGAGTTTTATTCTTTATGTTTACCTTGTACACCTACTTTTTCCTTTGACTGTACTTCATTGCCTTGAAAAATAGATTTTTTCGATCATTTCAAAAGTGGTCCGTGTCGCCGGAAGAAAAATAATAAAATTAAATTACTCCGGCGAGTGGGACTGCGGTCCGAGTACCTACCGTTCCGAGTCGACGGAAGCCTCGGCAGTTATGGCTTTATTTTGAATTGTAATTTACAGAAGGGTTATTCATGCTTACGATGCAGAAAAAAGTTTCATGAAAAGTTAATATTTGTAGTCACATGACTTAAAAGATCATCACAGGGTGTCAGTTTTTCCTGTTTTTTTTAAATACTCATAACTCGAAAGTTACATAACAAATATTTTTTTTTATATTTTTCTGATAACTGTCATGACTTGGCGCATCACCCGTTTTTGGCTGGACGTTGACTTATGGGACACCCTGTATATACATTTTGAATTAGTTAGTTATGTCATCTAGTAGTGATGACACCGAACACTTTTTTTCTCTTACATCCGACGAAGACAACGATAGTAATAGTGACCATAGTTTTAGTAGTAGGTATACTAACTCTCTCCCAAACTATTTAGACTCAGTTTTCTGATGTCTCCAAACATTTTAACGTCATTCACATTAATGCGCAGAGCATTCCAGCTCACTATCCCGATATGCTGGCGTCTTTCGACCTTATAAACATCCACGCTGTTTTAGTCTCCGAGTCATGGTTAAAACCATGTTTACCTACGACATCCTACTCCTTACCTGGTTTCATTTTCCTAAGAAATGACTGCACCGATGGACGCGGTGGAGGCGTGGCTTTATTATTATACTTACGCGCATATTTCCTACACTGTACTTTACATGTCGCCACAACCTCCATCACCTGGTGCAGGTGAGCATCTCATCGTAGAAGTTCTCCTTTGTCGTACGAAGGTATTACTTGGAGACTACTAAAGCAAGAATTCTCAAAATAACTTTTTCCCATCCTTTGAAATGCTTCTTGAAGATCTTACTCCTTCCTATAGCCACAACATTATCATGGGTGACTTTATCACCTGTCTCGTCAAACAAGATACTCGTTCAATCACTTTTGTAAACATTACTAAAGCTAGTAACTTGACCATCCTTCCTTTAACTGCTACACACTTCTTTCCAAATTGTAATCCCTCTCTCCTTGATCTGATACTTGTTTCTTCACCGAATAATGTATCTAAGCACGGCCAAGCTTCGGCACCCGCTTTTTCGTACCACGATCAATACCGTCTTTACCATAAAGGCACACGGGGCCCGTGCCCAGGGCCCCCATTCTCAGGGGGCCCCGAAGGACCGACAATTCTCGAACACATTTATTCTCAAAACATTTTTGTCGGGCACACTACATTTTTTTCACAGTACAAGGCATTTAATACGCCATTATATCCTACTGTATTTGATTACCTATAATAAATAATCATGCTTAGTAAAAAAATGTTATTATAATTCGCTTTTATTACTTTCCAAAAGGGCCCAAAATTCTAGTGTGCCCAAGGGCCCCAGCCTAGTTTAAGACGGCCTTGACCACGATCTCATTTTTCTATCCTATAAAGTGCGGCCGCCAAAAGCTAAACCAAAAATTATCCAGCAGCGTAGCTTTGGTAGTGTAAACCTGGAAAATCTTCGAGAGGATGCTCGCCAAATTGACTGGTCTGATTTAGTTAATGCTAGCAGCGTTGATGGCATGGTAGTTTGCTTTAATGATCAACTAATAAAGCTTTATGATGTACTCCTTGCCCATGGCTTACGGATGAGATTCGCTTGGCCATGAAAAGATAAGACATTGCCAAAATACGCATGAAATGCAAGCCCACTGATGCAAACAAAGAAAAATACCATGACCGACGCAATCACTGCAAGGAAATAAATGAATTGAAATTGAAAGTGATGTACTCTAATAGTTTCGTATCTTCGTCTACAGCTATAATTATGTTCGCGATTGCAGATTGTACGTGACGGAGAAGGCATACCCTGAGTTCAAGCACAACGCCCACCAGAAGACCATCCGATGGAAGTTCCTGGAGTCGCTGGAACAGCCCCGGGTAGTGCATGCTCGGTGCACTGACGTCATCAGTAAGGAAAACATATTCGGACAGGTAAGTTCGGCAAGTTTATCATGCGCACTTGATGTGCGGGCAGGTTTTACCGCAAGTAGGCCACTGGTGGGCCCTTTTTGCGTGACACGTGTCAAGTGTTGCTCGAACTTTTTTAGGTTCCACAACACGCCGGTTTCCTCACGATGTTTTCCTTCACCGTTTTTGAGAGTACTGGCATTGTGCACATAAATTTTTCGACAGAAAAACTCATTTCCTCAAGACTTTCGGATCGGAAGGCGGGGCCATTACCACTAGACCACTACAGTGCTCTAAACTTCGGACAGGTATAAATGAGTCGTTTAATGATGATGATTTCTTAGCCGTTTTCGGCTACGGAGACTAAATGGATGGACATAATTATTGATTATTGTTTGAGGGCTTCGTTGTTGTATTCGCTTTGCTTGAAGTATGGTCAATATTGTAAATCTTCTTATTAATAATAATGTTAGTTCAACACTCTTCGTCGGAGACCGACATGCAAAGAGTTAATGTTAAATTGCTAACTGTTTTATGTTAGCAATTTAACATTAACTCTTTGCATGTCCGCGAAAGGCAGAGCTAATACTACCAAAACTGAGCTAAGCCTAAGGTAGTAAATATTAACATTTTATTAAAAATTTAACAGCCTCAGCAGGCCTTCAAAGCTCAGTCGAGAGTAGTTCTAGAGTCAATTCAGAAAGAGAACCGTCGTGGGATATGAGGGCGCTGCTGTGCTTAATAACCTTTTTTGTTTAGTGGGCAATACAATAGCGCGTCTGTTGCGTTTTGATCCTATCACAACTAGTGTATTCCTTGATTTAATTTTTATGATGCAAAATGCTGACAGAAAGAAAGGGATGAGCTGCCATATAAAAATTAAAACGTTAGTTCACAAATTGGCCACGACGGCTCTCTTTCTGAACAGACTCTACCTTCTGCGCTAAAAGGCGTGGATTCGATCCCCATCGAGAACAAATATTTGTGCGGTGAACGTAGATGTTTGTCCTCTGTCTGGGTGTATTCTAAGTATACGAGCTGGTATGACCGAGCTTCGCTCGGGGTTAAAAAAATAGTATTATTATTCGCCAATAGATGTCAGGAAGAGTCGTATCTTTATTGGCTTATTTTTAATTAACAACGCCATCTGCTGGAATAGCTTGCAGTTAGTTGCTCACAATCGCCAATAGATGGCAGGAACAGTCGTATATTGAGTTTAAGTTTGATTATTGCAAAACACCAACTTCTCGTCATTTTCTAAAAATGAATCCCAGCTAGATCGATTTATCGCCCCCGAAACCCTCTGTATAATTAATTTCATGAAAATCGTTGGCTCAGTTTCCGAGATCCTAAATATATATCTTATACCTTTAAACGAGAAAATCTTGTATAAATATATACGAGCCGGTATGACCGAGCTTCGCTCGGGTTTAAAAAAAATTGTATTATTATTTGCCAATAGATGTCAGGAAGAGTCGTATCTTTATTGGCTTATTTTTAATTAACAACGCCTTCTAGCTTGCAGTTAGTTGCTCACAACCGCCAATAGATGGCAGGAACAGTCGTATATTGAGTTTATGTTTGATTATTGCAAAGCACCAACTTCTCGTCATTTTCTAAAAATGAATCCTAGCTAGATCGATTTATCGCCCCCGAAAACCATTGTATAGTAAATTTCGTGAAAATTGTTGGCTCAGTTTCCGAGATCCTAAATATATATATATATACAAGATTTTCTCGTTTAAAGGTATAAGATATATATATATTTAGGATCTCGGAAACTGAGCCAACGATTTTCATGAAATTAAGTATACAGGGGTTTTCGGGGACGATAAAACGATCTAGCTAGGATTCATTTTAAGAAAATGATTATTTCTTTCCGAATTCAATAATTAAACATAAACTGAATATGTGACTGCTCCTGCCATCTGTTGACGATTGTGAGCAACTAACTGCAAGCATGTCTAGCAGATGGCGTTGTTCTGTAAGAATAAACCAGTAAAGATGATAAATGTGACTCTTAAAAAAAAAACCGAGCGAAGCTCGGTTACCAACTGCTAGTGTATATGTATATAATACCTACAAGATTTTCTTGTTTAAAGGTATAAGATATTTACTGAAAAAAATTATGTAGTAAGTATTATATCAGCCAACTAGTTTCCTTTGTACAAGGTTTGCTTAATTTGGGGCATAATTTTAATTATTTATTTTGAATAATTATAAAACCATGGAATGCTTCAGGAAATTAATCGAAATTATTATTTATCATATTATTTACCTCTGCTGGTGGTCTGCACAAATAAGGAAGAAGGTACATTTGTGGCATCATTTCATAGTTATATTTAGATAATTTAGGAAATTTCCCCACTGACAACAAATATTTGTGTGGTGAACGCAGATGTTTGATCTCGGTCTGGGTTTTATATATATATTTTTTAAAGTTTGAGTCATTTATTTTTCACAAACTTGAGAAAAAATAACATTATCAACTTAAACAAATAAATTTAAATTACCTATATATTTTGCAGTTCTTTCATAACTATTTAGCCTGACCGGGTTGGCATTGAACCTCGCAATCATTGTTATATCGCTATCTATATCCGGTCACCGGGAGTGTAAATTCAAAATCGAGCGGTGCGTTAGCCATCTTTAGCTTTTCGAAAGAAAACATCTTCCTGTCCTTATCCCACTTCATGTGGGGTCGGCACAACATGTCTTCCTCCTCCATTCCCCTCTGTCAGCCGTCATCTCTGCATTCCTTCTCTCTTATCACTCCATGCCAATCCTCTCCATCCATCTCCATGTCATCTTTCACACAGTTCATCCATGTTTCTTTATATGTTCGACATAAACGTAAAGGATTAAATTGTTTATTATTGAATCCTCTGCATTTCATTAGTTTATTTATTTATTTATTAAGACATCCAACAAAAGAAACACAAGAATAACAAATAATATTAACAAAACGTCTTAAAACTATGTGTCCCTCCAGTTATAGGATGCCACAGCATGCACAAGACTATCAACTCAACTAAACTAAACAGACAATAAGTACTAGGCAAGTAACCCCCGAATACTGAAACGCAACTCAGATTTAAGCACGTCTCAAGCGACGAATATTTGACAGTTTTCAAAAACTGTTACATAGAAACTTAAATATAGAAGGTGGAACTTAAATATAGTTGCATCTTATAGTGTCACTAGTTCCTTAAAACCAGCGTGATGAAGGATTTTAGTGCGCCTCAGAGAGGCCTACTAAAATCCTTTCGTACTAAAATCCTTTCGTACACTAAACAAATGTTATAGAACTTTTTAGGTTCTACGACATGCCGGTTTCCTCACGATGTTTTCCTTCACCGTTTAAGAGTACTTACTAGCATAGTGCCATTAATTTTTTGACAGAATAACTCATTAGTACACGACTGGATTTGAACCTTCCACCTTAGGATCGGAAGGCAGGGCCGCTACCATTAGGCCACCAGTGCTCTCGCCATTTTCTCCGCCAGTTACTCATTTAATTCAATTCAGTTGCTAAGGAGGAAAACCCTTATGATGTATGTAAATTTAACAGGTTAGTTTTGAATTATTACCTAATTTTCCCTGTAAGGGTGTTGCAAAATGTGGTTATTTACGACATTACATTATAAACCATTAAATTTATCAGTGTCTCTCCACAATATTATGCATGTATTGCAGTCAATACATGCATAATTATATCAGTGTCTCTCCACAATATTATGCATGTATTGCAGTCAATACATGCATAATTATATCAGTGTCTCTCCACAATATTATGCATGTATTGCAGTCAATACATGCATACCTAATTATATCAGTGTCTCTCCACAATATTATGCATGTATTGCAGTCAATACATGCATAATTATATCAGTGTCTCTCCACAATATTATGCATGTATTGCAGTCAATACATGCATAATTATTATGAATGGTGGTGAGGCCTGTGCCTCTCTGCTCAATTGGTAGTAGTTCTGCCTTCTGCGCCGTGGGCAGTGGGTTCGATCCCCACCGAGAACAAATATTTGTGTGGTGACCACAGATGTTTGCTCTCTGTCTGGGTGTTTTTTTTTGTATCTTATAATAAGTATTAGGATTTTAGTTTTAGTTAAGTAGTTAGTTTAGGTAAATACCTATCTAATTAGGTACCTAATAGTGAGTAGGTATTGTAGATCTACACTTTTTTCAATTTTCTGTATGTAACACGGCCTTTCAATTCGTTATTTCTTTCCATGCAAAGGTTGCCTGGAAGAGATCGCTCTCAGCGATAAGGTCGCCCATTGTTTTACCTAATTGTTAATTTTTATGTCCTGTACTGTATCTTTTGTGTGGTGAACAATAAAGAGTTATCTATCTATCTATATTGTATTCTTAGTATGTATTTACAAAACTCTGCACACATCCACACATCCAGTGTGCGCGACATGCGCACACTACAACGCATGCGCAGCTATCCCCTCCGCGTATCGCTCAGCGCTAAAGTTATGTGCTGCTAGTTATACAAGATTCAAATGTGTCAAATGTTCAATTGTCCAGTCCAAGCAAGGCCGCTCCCAGCCACCAGTGCTAAATGCTACCAACGTTTTTCCAGATCACAGTCCGCTTTCACAGCCGGCAACAGCTAGCCGTGTACGATAGATTCGGCCGCCTCTTGCACGGCAGCCAAATTCTCGCCAAAGACGTGCTGGAGTACATTGTCTTCGAGAAACATCTATCCAACCTCTACGGCACTTGGCGCATCCACGCTAAGATTATACCAGACTGGGCGCCGCCGAAAGACGCATCTAAACTTACCAGGTAACCTTTCTCATTATATAAGTCCTTTTCCACAAACATCAGAAAATTCTGGTTTGGTTTAATCATTTAATTTTATTGTAGGTCATTACACCTACAATAAACACTGTCTTAAATATCGCGGTAACTTGCGGGTAGATTTGAATAACGATGGAGCGCGACATAGGCGCGTTGTACCGTTTGATAAGGCTCGGTCCACAGCGAATTCTGCAAAAGATAATTCAAATTAAATGTACCTATTATCGACAGGACGAAGCCCGAAGAAGAACCTTTAGCAGAGTCAAGTCTGGAAACGACCCAAATTGAAGAAGCCAAGAACGCCCCGGCGCTCGCTGCTAACTAAGTAGTTTTCTAATAAAATATTCGTAGTTTTAATTTTGTTTTCTTTTTCATATCTCATTCCCCTGTTCATCTCGAAATCTGACTGATACCGGTATTCAAGAATGATTTTCATTCGATCGGTATGATATAGCTACAGTGTGGTTATTTTTCTCGTGTAACGGGTTCGAATCCCGGTTCAACCGTGTAATTATTAAAATATCTATGAATGAAAGAAAGAAAAAAGATTTATTTGTCACATCGCCAATGGAGGACATTTTAGGTACTAAAATAAGGAACACACTTAACAGTAACAAAAACAGAAAACAAAAATAAAATGGAACTAAAAAAAAGGTGCAGAGAATGAATGCAGTTTAAATTGTTTTTTAACCGACTTCCAATCAAAAAGGAGGAGGTTCTCAATTTGGTTGTATGTTTTTTTATTTTTTATTTTTTTTTTTGTTTTTTTTTTTAATGTTTGTTACCGCATAACTTCGTCATTTGTGAGCCGATTTGAAAAATTATTTTTTTATCTGAAAGGTACTGCTTCCAGATTGGTCCCATTTTAATTTTATTAAAATCGGTTTTGCTATTTTTTTTAAAATATTTTTTTTAATGTTTGTAACTGCATGCCTCCGTCATTTATGAACCGATTTAGATTTTTTTTTTTATTTGGAAGGTTATTCTTACGTCCAGATTGTCCCAAACAAATTTGATTAAAATCGGTTTAGCCGTTTGACAATGAAGTCGGTTTCTCAAGTTTTTTAAACTTAAATTATTATAATATACATAATATATTATACATTATATTTTTATTTTATAGCGGCCGCTGTCGCCTTTGCTCGCCTCGTTCCCGTTACTTATTCGGTATAAAAAGTATCCTTTGTTCGCCTCCTGGTTCTAAGCTATCTCTCAATAAATTTCAGTGACTCCTAATTTTTCCATTACCATAGCCGACTTTTCACTCCGGATGCGATTAAAAAATCTCACCCTGCCAAACCACGCGCGTTACGTGAACACGTTAAGACATCGGCTTAGCAATCGTCGGATTTTAAACGAATCATGTGAAATAACCAAAACATCAAACGTGGGGCATAGACAACTAGTCTTGTGGCATAAAGAATACCATTTTTCGATTCATCACGTTGTGAAGTCACACGTTTTGGGCACGGAATCTCCAATGTAATAGCGAATAAGGCCCCTGTACTACTTGGTGGTAATCGAGTTCGTTTCTGACCTTATGAGTAACGTAAAGCTTTATGTCTTAAGAGCTGTTACAATACGAGTTTGAATCGGTAGCGGTGTTCTGTATCGTGAACTTTTGCAACGTTTTCTTTGGAGTGATCATATTCTTCATCCTTGTCGTCTAGAAGAATATTATCATAAAACTGTGCAAACGGTAAGTGAACTAAGGACAAGCACTGTGCTGGATGAACCTGCACCGTGGCTTGTCTAGGTTACACAGTCAACGACAGAAGTAGATCACTAATGATGGTGGTTATCCTCACTGCATAACATCGTTAAGGTTTACTTACTAGTAACTACAAACCTGAAATAACCCCTGACGAGCCACACACAAAGACTGTGCCCCCAGATTTGTTTTGGGCGGGCATTATCTGTCAAGTTATTTTCATACGATTTATCTTTCCGCAAGCAAAAGTGTATCTCGGTGTTTCTCCCAATTCGGACTCGCGCGATGCATTCTCCCAGTTCTCTAGCGATGCACTCTGCAGTCTATGCGAGTCATGTTGTAGCTTTGTAAGGCTTGCTTACTATTTCAGGGTCGGCATAGAGAATCGTTGGACTCTGCGCGGCACTCAAACGAAGTCCTCTCGCACTGGCGGATCCAAGTCCAGGATGAGGTCAAACGGTGACAGCATTGAGCTTGAAAGCCTTAACGTCAGTAACGCTGATACTCTGAAAATTGGCGACCGAAGGAAGAACCCTGCTTTTCAAAGTAAAGTAGGGTGTGACACACACACAGACCGGGCAACCTACGGATTTTAAATGCATCATTGGTCGGATATGTTATTGCACCAGAAGACCAGCACCATCTAAGCACTAAACAGCGATACTGCGGTCACCAATGACTCTGCCGGGCGTGGGGACTACGGCAAACCCCTTTTATTTCGAGTTATATATAAGTAGGTACCCATTGATACCAACCAATAATGTAAGTATAATATTTTTTTAAGAGTATCATCTACACATCGTCACACTCCTTATCCCTACGCTCCTCTAACACCCGTCAGCTAAAAACTCCGTAATTTCGTCGTAATTTCCCTAATATCACGTTTGTTTTTTGATTTCCTTTAAATTTGTAACTAGATTTATTATACATCACAATTACTTATTTATATGAGTATATATGTATTAGCATTAATATCATATGTATTAGTTTATGACTATTTATTTTATTTTATTATGTATGCCCCGTCCCTACTCGTACCATATGTTTCTTTCCATCCAAAGGTTGTCTGGAAGAAATCGCTATTAGCGATAAGACCGCCCATTGTACCTCTAGTTTTTAAGTATTCTTTCATGCCATGTTTACCGTAAAATTTTTGGTGTACAATAAAGTTATATTCTATTCTATTCTATCGTCAGTACCTATTCGTTGTTTTTAATATAAACGAGCCAGTATGACCGAGCTTCGCTCGGGTTTAAAAAAAATAGTATTATTATTTGCCAATAGATGTCAGGAAGAGTCGTATCTTTATTGGCTTATTTTTAATTAACAACGCCTTCTAGCTTGCAGTTAGTTGCTCACAATCGCCAATAGATGGCAGGAACAGTCGTATATTGAGTTTATGTTTGATTATTGCAAAACACCAACTTCTCGTCATTTTCTAAAAATGAATCCTAGCTAGATCGTTTTATCGTCCCCAAAAACCCCTGTATACATAATTTCATGAAAATTGTTGGCTCAGTTTCCGAGATCCTAAATATATATATATATATATACAAGATTTTCTCGTTTAAAGGTATAAGATACAACGAATTTCATTACATAATTATCGTATCTACACTTTTTCTTGTCTACAAGGTGTATCTAAATATGTGTACTATGCGAAGGTGGGGGGTTTCAGACCACAATGGTGATCAGTTGTGGGTGGGAGAAAATTAAAAATTCCTATTTTCAGTTTCCCATACAAAAATATTTAATTTCATAATGCCTAAATAAATTGACAACCCTATCCTTGTAACCCCTTGACCCCTTGATCTACTACCTCTGTAGGTCTACTACTACTACCTCTGTAGCCGAGTTTAGGGTTGTCACTTTGTATAAAGTCAGCTGTTAATGTTGAAACTTCGTTGCAGTTTTTTTCAGAGATACCAATCGAAGTTCGAAAAGTCGTTGAACAAAAGTTGTTCCCCGGGGAGTGGAAATTCACCCCCTTTCAGGATAGTACACATATTTTGATACACGTTGTATATTATGGTTTATTAGGTTAGTACAATCAGCGTCATAGATAGATTGGCATTTCTGGTTGGTCATCTAAAATCGGTTTAGCCGTTTGACAATGAAGTCGGTTTCTCAAGTTTTTTAAACTTATAATTATTTCTTCATGATAACGGTCACTTGTTGCTATAAAACGATCGTATAGAATGCGTTCCGTTTCTGTCTGCAGAGTTAATCTGCTATCTCTAGTGGGTGTATTCATTGTTTCGGCAATAGTATCGTCGCCGTAACAATATGATTAGCTGTTCGGAAACATGCCTTACGCAATGAGTGTCAAGGTCATCGCGGTCCGGCCGTTCGTGGAGACAGCTTTGTTTTGATTAGTTAGCACTGTTTGCACTGTTGGTACGCGCGGTCGCGCTTGACACAACTGATCTCAGCGAAAATCAATCGTGATCTGAAATCTTTAAATTAGTTACTGTTACGTTTTCTTGTAACCTACCTGATAAAAGCACTATTGGTCTAGTGGTAGTAACCCTCGTCTTTCGATCCTACGGTCGCGGGTTCGAATCCAGTGGTGTACCTATGTATTTCTCTGTTCGAAAAATGTGTGTACACAATGCTATAGTTCTTTCAAACGGCGAAGGAAAACATCGTGAGGAAACCCGTGGCTTTGTTGACCATGTCTTTCCTGTGGAATAGGCCAACTAAGCCTTCAGGATGGTATCGGTGCTGGGCAAGCCTATTCCATCTAAAATTCTGCCCCAGGCACCGTAGCGTCCCGTAAGTAGGGGCATGAGTGAACACCAGTTTCTCCTGACGCTATACAAATCATCTGCATTACATAAGCCTCTTTACTTTACCAAATTAATGATTCACATTCTAATGATTCTTCTTAGTTTGTTTTTTTCTATTATCTCTTAACAATTTTTTTGATAATTAATAATAATAATAAAGGTGACGATCCACACAACACTATCTAGCCCTAAACTAAGCAGAGCTTGTACTATGGGAACCAGATAGCTGATATAATACTTTTATACTTTTTTTTTGTTAATACATACATAGAATACAATATAACACACCCAGACAGAATTGTGTTTGAAATAATATAAAGAAAGCAAATCGTAGTTTTATTACAAATCCTAGGTAGGTGACAGCTCAATGTAGACAATATAATAACGAATGTGATACCAACACACATAACTAAATTTGGTTGCGTTCTCATTTAACACTCCCTGCAGAACACAACCCGATTAAAAAAAAATCTCTTTTGTCTGAAAGGTCGGCTTTTCGACTTTGTAGAGCGCTACATATCTTTTTCTGACGCACACCACACTACGCTCTTTGAAGCCAAAATTAGCCTATGTGCAATATTTATTGCCTACTACTGTACTTCCAGATTGGTCCCATAGAAATTCCATCAAAATCAGTCCAGCAGTTTGGCCGTGGAGTCGATTTCTCAAGTTTTTAAACTTATATTATTTAATTTGTTAAAAGCTCGGACTTGGAGCCTTCTTGATGTATTTATTTTATTGATTTGCTTCACGCACGCCATTTTCCTTTTTGCATTTAGTCATGTCCTCGCTGAGGGGGGATGAAAAGTTATACGTGTTGCACTCGAGTGCAAAGATTTTTCAACTCGTGCTCTTTTGATTCCCTCGCTAACACTCAGGATTCTAATTTTTGAACCTTCTTAAGTCTTCTTTGACTCAACTATTGGTTCTTGCTTCCTTTTTCGTACTATTTTAACAATTTTAAATATCAGGTCGTTTTAGGAATTATATTATATGTACTACCTATAAAGCCATTCTGTAATATTATTTAGTATCAGCATTGCACCCATGCGAAGCCGGTGTGGGTCGCTAGTTTTATAATAATAAAATACAACTGTTTGATATTATTTATTATAAGAAATTTAAGTAGAAACAAAATATCGAAAAATCTGAAAATTTATTCAAAATGGAATATCCCTAGATAATGTTGATGTGTATATAATATATATGTATATATTCCATCTAATATTGTACAATATAGGTAGGTACTATGGATAAGTATATGAATGGGTAAATATAAATAGGTGTTATGCTACATACATGGAAATTACTGAAGTTCCATTTTGTATAGGACTGTGACGTCATAGACGTTTTAAATCTTTTTTTCATTGCTCATACTCTGAAAGTAGGTCTTAAGTTGCCTGAGGGGCCTAATTGAAAGTAATACTTTCAACCCTAGGGAGAATCGCTTTCTACTGACAGCTGTCAAATTATAAAAAAAAACATGTTCTATTTTATTCAACCATGTTCCAACTTTCTAAACTGCAAGGAGGTTGAACCAAATTCCAACTTTTTATTCAGCAAATAGGTTGGAAACCCATTACAACGGTAAGAAGTTTAAAAACTCTAATTAGAGCGCAATGTAAAATTTAAATAATATAAAGATAGTATTCAATAAATAATATATCTTCTAAATTACTTGATTAATATATAACTTCAACTATTTATTTAAAATAACATAGATTTGAGCAAACAATTTACCATTTTTTAAATTATGAAAATGAAAATAATGGCTGAATAATGCTGGCGAGCCGTAGCCGAAGGCCCGCCAGAGAAAAAGAAAAAAAATTCGGGAAGGCGGCAATTCAATCTTCATTTTCACAAATTTTTCATTCATGTTTTTATTTTTACTTTCCTTGTATTCGTAATGAAAAGCACAGTGTTTACCTCGGGTGAAAGTCTTTTAAGTCCCTCAAGCTCCATTGGCGCCCTCGCTAACGCTCTGGCGCCAAACCCGTCTCGGGACTCAAAAAACGTGACTTTCAACACTCGGGTAACAATGTACTATTTATCCTTTTCCTTTAGTGGCATGGATAATACCCAGAGGAAAAAAACATAAATAACATGCAGTGTTTTGGCATTCATCATCGGCAGTGATCGGGTTTGCGAATAGTACTGTATATCTAGAATTAAAATGATTCTGATTATCCCAAGTTTAATATTGCTGCTAATAGCTAAAGGTGTGAGATTGGACAATTGCAGTTATGAAGTCGTGAATGAGCGTGGAGAATCCGTCGACTATGAGAAAGAATGCGACGCAAAATCCAAGCCCTGCGTAGTGAAGTGCTGCGCTCAGGGCGAATGGATGAAGTTTGTTGCGAAAGGGGATTATGTTTGTAAATCTAAAGAAGAGTTGAAAAAAGAGATGGTTCCTTGGAATTTCACTGATGATCTATTGGAAAGTTATTCGGGAATACACATTATAAAAGATAATGGCGATTACTCTAATAAAACACTGTTGTCGGATTTCCATATATTGTATCGTAAATATTTATACAATTCGGTGGAATGCCCATCTGAAAAGATTCCGAATGTTCAACCAATACTAAACATGAAGGAGGTGAGTCAGCTATTGTTATTATGGGTCGTTTCATCGAATAAACAACACCATGCACTAAATAAAATATTATGCAATTCGTAAACTTCTTGTTGGTATCGCAGTATTTATTTTCTTTCTATTTATATATTTATCGACTGTTTTGAGTAGGGTGTCCCGTAAATAATGGATCAAACGTAACGGGTAGGTAGCTTACCTCATTTCCAACAACTAATTTGAACAGTAAAAAAAAACCGATAAGGTAACCAAGATATTTTTTTTTTCGATTTTTACTATTTTCTGTACCAGCATTCAGTGTTTTTGATGCTGTTGCTGCAAATGGTATCATATTTAGATGTGATTTTTGTCAAACATTTCTGAATAGTTTACTAATGTTATAAGATACCGTTTTTTTAAATAACTATTTATTTGCCTTAGAAAAAAAATCTTGAATTGAAAAGTTTTGTTTTTACGATGAAAAGACCAGAATTGGAAAAATTCTCCTGTAAAAAAAATGTATGACAACAAAGTGTACCATTATTTTAAAAACTTGTAAGATCACTAAGGTTTGCAAATTGGTATAAAACTTACGTCTAGTCCTTGCGGTTACAAAGATATTGCTATGAATCTGACAGAGGGGCCAAATTACAAAATAAAATAAAATTTGAAAAAGTGTGCACAATTCAACTATTTTCTTAAAAATGTTTAGGTTGCTCAGCGTATGAAAAAAATTAGGAGGTTAATTAAAAAAAAAATACAAATAAATCGTTTATTTTGTTTTTACAGTAAATGTTCAAACTGACGTCCCTCTACGTGAATGCAAAGTCTGCACCTCCTAATAAAGGAAGCTCTTATCCGACGGACAAAATGGCTGTTGTGGTCTGTGGTCAATTTTGTGGCCTCCGCGATCTCCGGATTTAAATCCCTTAGATTTTTTTTATTGGGGATGTTTAAAAGACAAAGTTTACAAACAACAAATAACGTCGGAAGAAGAATTACGTCAGCGCATCCAATCTGCTGTATCAGAAATAAACAACAGCCATTTTGTCCGTCGGATAAGAGCTTCCTTTATTAGGAGGTGCAGACTTTGCATTCACGTAGAGGGACGTCAGTTTGAACATTTACTGTAAAAACAAAATAAACGATTTATTTGTATTTTTTTTTTAATTAACCTCCTAATTTTTTTCATACGCTGAGCTACCTAAACATTTTTAAGAAAATAGTTGAATTGTGCACACTTTTTCAAATTTTATTTTATTTCGTAATTTGGCCCCTCTGTCAGATTCATAGCAATATCTTTGTAACCGCAAGGACTAGACGTAAGTTTTATACCAATTTGCAAACCTTAGTGATCTTACAAGTTTTTAAAATAATGGTACACTTTGTTGTCATACATTTTTTTTACAGGAGAATTTTTCCAATTCTGGTCTTTTCATCGTAAAAACAAAACTTTTCAATTCAAGATTTTTTTTCTAAGGCAAATAAAATGTTATTTAAAAAAACGGTATCTTATAACATTAGTAAACTATTCAGAAATGTTTGACAAAAATCACACCTAAATATGATACCATTTGCAGCAACAGCATCAAAAACACTGAATGCTGGTACAGAAAATAGTAAAAATCGAAAAAAAAAAATATCTTGGTTACCTTGTCGGTTTTTTTTTACTGTTCAAATTAGCTGTTGGAAATGAGGTAAGCTAGCTACCTGTTACGTTTGATCCATTATTTACGGGACACCCTGTATGTTATCTAGAGTTTATTGTCTACGTCCTTGGACAAAGTATACTCTTCTTCTTATTTAATGTCTTCTGTCCAAATTATGCCAGTGTCGAGTGAGGAAATATTCCAAATAACTTCACTTCACTTCTTCTTTTTTGGCTACTGCGACTCAGAAAAACAATTAAAATGAGAAAGATAAGTGACATCACAAAATGACAGAAATCTCCATCTAGAAAACAATCAAAAAGGAGGAGGTTCTCAATTCAGTTGTATGTTTGTTCTTCTTAATTTTTGGGCCTTTGGGCTTTTGAATAAATTATTTAAAAAACTACAAAAAACACGCTTTTATAACTAATTGAACTAAAACGTTAAAAATAAAACTGTAATAATCAATTGAAAAATTTATATTATTGTACAACTTTTTAACATAAACAATAAATTTTGGGAGTAAAATAAACTTGAAACAGAAACTCATTTTTTTTTTCATCTAACTCATACGTGTGGGGTATTTATGAATAGGTCTTCAAAAATTATGTTAAGGTTTCTAATATCGTTTTTTTCTAAACTGAATAGTTTGCGCGAGAGACACTTCCAAAGTGGTAAAAAGTTGGTCCCCGCCTCTAACTTCTAAAATAAGAGAATGATAAAACTAAAAAAAATATATGTTGTACATTACTATGCAAACTTTATACGATATTTGGTTTGAACGAGATTTAGTCAGTAGTTTTTTTTTTATACGTCATAAATCGTAAACCGCAATTTACCTTTCGGCGAACTACAAGAACTTTTATTATGTTACTTGTTGCTACGGAACCCTTCATGGGCGAGTCCGACTCACACTTGGCCGCTTTTTTATTACTTGTGCCTATAGGGGGCGCGTTTATATAATAAATACTGCTTCTTTCATTTACTTGCTGCCTTAAAAGCCTTTTTAGGGTTCCGTAGCCAAATGGCAAAAACGGAACCCTTATAGATTCGTCATGTCTGTCTGTCTGTCTGTCCGTCCGTCCGTATGTCACAGCCATTTTTCTCCGACGTTATCGACACATTTTTTGCAATGCCGGCGGAGTATTGTAGAGGAGCGGCGGGGTGAATACAAACGAAACTCTCAAGGCCATTGGCTCGGGATTGGCCCTTAAAATTCTACATTTTAGGCTGTATCCGAATTTTCCATTAAAATGTTCTCCTACTGTTTCAGAATGGTTGGGATCCATATGTGGACGTGAGCTCTCTATTTTATTGCTATGATATTTCTTTTACAAAAGAAAACGTCTCAGTAATAAAACAGGATTATGTTTATATTTTGATTATTGATGCTCATGATTCAACCAAAGAAATATTCATGGATAAATTCATGGCGTACGGTAAGTCTGGAAAAGTGGAATCAAAGCGAGAATGTGGAATTTCGTGGATTTGTTTATTTCTTTCACTTAGACTAAAGATAAGGATAGAATTAGATTTAGTACAATCTAAATTCAAAATTGTTGTTAGATACAGGTGATACAGTAAGTAGACTATAGGTAGTTTCAAACATAAACACTATTAGGGCACCGCAAAAAATCCCTTCACCGCACTGATAGATAGATAGATAGATAAATCATTTATTTGCCAAGAAAGTAAACACACACAAAACAAATAACAAGTGTCAAGTGCACGAAAGGAGCCTCTTTGAGGCGCACTTAAAATCCTTTCACCACACTGGGTTCGAAAGAACTAGTGACACGATAAGAAGAAGAAGAAGGGCACCGCAACTAATTTTTTCCACTTTGTCATACACTTTGTTATATTCTTATTTCTCAAGTTGTAGTTTGTTGTGGAAGGTTAGGTCTCTTTGTCATATATTCACCTAAATTATTTCTAACAAACTTAACAATTTCATGAATGTAAACAGATACATACGTCAATATTTCTATAATACATAAGTGATATCTAAAGTACTATTCCGTAAAGTGGCAAAAAACTAAGAACCTGGGGCCTAATTCTCGAGCCGATCTTGATCATTTAGCAATTTTATTTACTTGCTTCTTTTCGAAGAGAGAATGGCAGATTTCCTTATGTAATTCATCAACGAACTCATCGTAGAAGCCTCGACAGCTACGATATACGGAAAACGTAGAAAAAGTACGGGGTTGTGCATTGCCAATGTGTATTTAAGGGACATTGAAAATCTCGGTCGGCTCGAGAATTCGCCCGTTTTTGCATTTTTAAAACACGCTCATAATCAGTAGAATTTCCCCATAGCACAATACTTACCATAAGAAATTATTGAATAATATACATGTGCATAGTAAATTTCCTAAACGTAAATCAGACGTAATTGTTGTGACCAAGAAAGTAATACTGGATCTCTAAGTAAAACCCTAGCAGCTTGACAGAACATACATTACTACTACTACTAGCGCCTTTACATTACTATACATATTTTCTTACTTAGGTAGGTACTACATTATTATACAGTGTGTCCGCCGGGAAATTTTCGCGTGCAAAATCGCCTTGTGCATGAACGAAACGCATGAGGGAGGTGCGGGGGGTACTAATCGGTGCGTGAGGATTGCGGACGTGTCAGTAACGATGAGTCAGTGGCAAGGACCGCATCGCGCGTTCGCTGTCGAAGCATACTTTAAGGGTGGTGATTCTCTACTAGGTGCAAGGCAACAATTTTGTTCACATTACAAAATTCATCGTGTTAGTGTACGGCCTGAGTGAAGAAGCGTCTAGCGGAGCGTTCAGCGTTGCGTGCATGCGGTGAAAGAGCGTTCGCCGAATGGCCTTAGTGCACGGCTGCACGCTTAGCGTTCGTGTGAGCCGGTCACATTTTTCATCATGGCGTCTGCGTCGTACGATATTATTGATATGTATTTAGAAGAAAATTTGTGGCTTAAATTTAATTATGAGTCAAGACAAGGTCCTAATAACATTGTGAAGCAAAGAAAACAATTTGGAGAGTTTTCTACGTTATTTGAAACATTAAGGGTGAATGAAGATAAATTTCATGAGTATACAAGAATGGGGAGTAAGGGGGCCCAAATACCAACTCACGGGCTCCAAGTCAACCTCACCTGCAAGTGGTGCTTCCTGCTGACTAACGAACGAGGCTCTGACGAAACCACCCGCCAACACGCAATGGACCAGCGCGGCGGGTTATGGTCCAAACCCCCCAAACATGGATAGTACAACACAAAAAAGGCCCCAAGTGCCCGGGGACACCAGCGGCTGTGCTGGCGTTGACGGGTGCCATGCCAGCTCTGGGGTCAGGGGTGCGAAGAATCACCGGGTGAGATTCTACCGTCAAACGACCTCGGCTAGTGTTATAAAGGACACCGATACGCTAAATATTCTAACTTACAACGTACGCACGCTCATGGAAGATGAGCGCTTGCTAGAACTTGAAAATGCACTTAGTGAAATTAAGTGGGATGTAGTAGGGCTTGGAGAAGTCAGAAGAAACGGTGAATGCACGGAAGATAGAGACAGTAATGTGTTTTTCCACTTCGGAGAAACCAATGGACAACACGGAGTGGGGTTCCTCGTGGCTAAGAAGTGGAAAAACAACATTATTGAATTTAAAGGGTATTCTGAAAGGATTGCTGTACTTAGGCTAAGGTTGACACCTAAAGATACCATGACGCTTGTACAAGTATACGCACCAACATCAGCACACCCCGTTGAAGAAATAGAAGCATTTTACGATCAACTTAATAAAGCCTGCGAAGAAAACCGAGGCACATGGAACATTGTCCTCGGCGATTTCAACGCCAAAATAGGAACCAGGCATACCACGGACAATGACTGCATACTGGGTCAATTTGGCTTGGGAGAACGCAATGAGCGTGGTACCAGACTGATTCAGTTCGCTAATGGGCAGAACATGACCGTCGCGAACAGCTTCTTCTTCAAGAAACCACAAAGGCGATGGACTTGGGTGTCTCCAAATCAAATCAAAATCAAATCAAAATATTTATTGGGGAAACAAATAACACAGGGGAGTATAAACAGAAGGGTACGATGATAGCCACAATAGTTATAAAAACTGTGACGCAGCTATCAACGCCCACCTCATAGACCTGAATGTTGTTTCTCATAAACAATTAGGTATTTAACATTTAGATAAAAACATAAAACTAAGAATTTAACTTAATAGAAAAAATAAAACTAACAGAGGAGCCATTACATATTATAGGTGCCTAATGGAATTAAGAGTAACGGGGAGCTAATACACTCCAGCACAGAGAGTGACTGTGATACACCTGAATGTTCCTGTGTGGAGGGGAGTGTGAGGGTGTGTGTGAAGAGCTATCCTGTAGAAACAGCCTCCGTTGAGACTGGTAGGAACCAGTCTGTAAAAAATGTGTGTAAAAAATGAAATAGATTTTATTCTATCTTCAGATCAAAAAGTAATCAAAGATGTGGGTGTTTTGAATAGATTTAAATATTGTTCAGACCACAGACCCATACGTGCAAAAACAAAATTTAATTTTAAAATTCATAGGATGAAACAATTTAGAAACAAAATTTGCAAACATAACCTACACACACTTTTTAAAAATTCTGAACAATTTAACATCGAACTTTCTAACCAATTCTCAATTCTTAAAATTGATGAAATTGAAGATATTAACGAACAATATCAAGTAATTATAAAATCAATAGAGTCTAGTAGTAAAAATATTAAGGCAGACAGAAAAAACAAGGCAAAACTATCTGCGGAAACCAAAAAGCTCATATCGGATAGAGAAGAACTGAGTAAAGGTACCAGAGAGTACAGAAAATTTGATAGAAAAGTAAAACGTTGTATAAGAAAAGAAATAAGATTATTTAATTTACATTTAATCAAGGTTGCAATAGAAAAACACACATCTTTAAGAACAGCAAAGCAGGGAATAACAAGGGGAAAACAATGGATTAACAGCCTCATAGATAAGAATGGGATCAAGCAGAATAGTCGTGAGAAAATAGTGGATATTTGTACATCTTATTACAAAACCCTATATTCCGATGCATCCAAGTGTGAACAAAGAATTGAGTACAGCAGACCAGACTCCATTCTATTCTTCACGGGAAAGGAAGTCCATGATGCTTTAAAATCAATGAAGCACGACCGAAGCCCTGGAGAAGATGGTATCACCACTGAGGCGCTGAAAGTAGGCTCGCACATTTTACTACCACATGTCACGAACTTGTTTAACTCTATTTTAGAAAAAGGGCATCTCCCAAAACAGTTTTGTCACTCAAATATTGTCCTCCTCCATAAGAATCATGCCGCGATGCGCGCTCGGAAACGGACGTGTCTCGCTGCACATTTCCGAATTTATTAATTCGCGTTTAGCAACTTGAAAGTTGCTGCCCGGTACTATGGCTTCTCAACAAGTCATAGTAAACGAGCTACTGGCGTACATACAAAACGCTATCGACACCATGGACGAGGTCAGTGTCCTGCACGTCTGCAAGTCCAATTTCAAGGAGGAGGATATCTGCAATGGAAAGGCGCTGCTGTTTCAAACGCTCGGCAAAACTGCCCAGATGCCCTCACGCAGGAGGGACGGGGGTGAGAAGAGTATCCAAGACATCATCACCTTGTTTAAGGAGACCGACCCCGACGACGTGCCTGCGTTCGCGGCGCAGCAGCTACATTTACTGCCAGCCGTGGACTTCCAGCACATCGATGTAAGCAGATTCCTGAAGGACATCAAATGCCTGAAGAGTAGCCTAGCCGTGGTGCAGTCCAAGTTAGAGGCTTCGGATAAAACCATCAGTGAGCTGCGTGCTGAGGTGTTGTTACTACGTAACACTGCTACAGTAAGTAGGTCACCACCCGTGGCCTCTCATGTTACTACACGTAGCGGAGCGCGAAATGCATCCATCGACAGTTTTGAGTCAGCGGAATTTGTCGATACGTCACCGGCGCGTGTGGCCGCTAGTGACAACTTGCCCTCCGCCCCCCCGACAGCATCTCCCCCCGCGGAGATTCCGAAGCGCGTCACGTTGTCTCTCCCCCGCCAACAACGTGCGTACGCAGAGGCCGCCGCCAGCAGGCCTGCCGCCCCACAACAAGCTGATGGCGGAATACGCGAACCAATTCGCAGGACTGCTCCTTCTGACAAGGTGCAAGGTGATAAGCAGGGCTTCATCACAGTGGAAAGAAAGAAGAAGAAGCCCGTTTGTCGGAACAAGTGCGGTACCGCACTGACAGGACCGAGCTCCACGTTGCGTCCGGAGATTCCCACGACCCTGATGTACGTCTCCCGCGTGCACTACTCTGTCAAGGCTGAGGATGTGGCGGACTATTTGCGCGCGAAGAGCAAATTCTGCCTCAGGGTCGAAAAATTAGAGCCACGCCACAGGGTTAATTTCAACTCCTTCGTGGTGAGAGTGCCGACTGAATATCTGTCGACATTCATGAAGGAAGATCTGTGGCCTAAGGGAATCGTCTATCGCCGTTTCCGGGGTCGGCTGCCGAGCCCTGTCGCGCCCACGTCGCAGTCACTACGTGCTAGTTAAATGTGTGAAATAATACATATAATATAATATATATTTTAGTTTTAAGGTATTTATGCTATGGGCCCTGTATTTTTGTACTTACTATGTTGCCTGAAATAAATAAATTTATTATTATTATAAGAAGGGGGACAAATCCAACATCGGTAATTACAGACCAATAAAGCCTAGTGTCACATTTATATAAAGCCCTTATCAAAGTTTTACAAAATCGTATTGCTGGTGTGCTTGACTCACACCAACCCCCAGAACAAGCTGGTTTTCGCCCATGTTTTTCCACCACAGACCATTTGCACACTTTAAACCAAGTTGTCGAAAAATATACAGAGTTCCACAAACCGCTTTACCTAGCCTTTGTGGATTACACAAAGGCATTTGACAGCGTGAGACACTCTGCTATTTTCACAACTCTAGAATCCCAAGAGATAGACCAAACCTACATCGACCTTATCAAATTGATTTATGACAGTAGCACAGCATCCATTAAGCTTCACACCACGGGTCCAGCATTCCAGATCCAAAAAGGCGTCAAACAGGGCGACCCGCTTTCTCCTATACTCTTTACGAGCACACTCCAAGAGGTATTTAAAACGCTGGCAGTGGCATGGGCAAATAAGGGCATAGACGTCGGTGGCAAACGCCTTACTAACCTTCGTTTTGCGGACGATATTGTCCTTTTTGCCCCAACAGCGCATGAACTCCAGCAAATGCTCCAAGTCCTGAGCACCGCGAGTCTTGAGGTTGGACTTCAAATGAACCGGTCAAAGACGCAGTGCATGTCCAACAGCACGAAACGTAGGGTCGAGGTCGATGGGCAGCAAATACATTATGTCGGTGAGTATATTTACTTGGGCCAGTTAGCGAGCTTCGAGAACAGGCAGGACAAAGAGATCGATCGCCGTATTGAGAACGCCTGGAAAAGCTACTGGTCCATGAAAGAGCACATGAAGTGCAACCTTCCACTGACACTTAAGCGCCAACTCATCGACATGTGTATCCTGCCCGTCCTAACCTACGGTGCACAGACATGGTCCCTGACCGAAGTTCAGAAGTCCAAACTCAAGATCTGCCAGAGGGCCATGGAACGCAGCATTCTCGGCTTCAAGCGCATAGACCGAGTGCGGAACACCATGTTGCGTTCCCTGTCTGGCATCAGAGATGTGGGAGAAAAGACGGCCAAACTGAAATGGGAATGGGATGGGACGGCGGTCTCGTGGTTGGCCTAGAAAGCGTTGGCGGGACGACTTGGACGCCTTCCATAAGCAATGGTGGGAGGAGGCCCAGAATAGAGGGAACTGGAAGTCTTTGGGGGAGGCTTTTGCCCAGCAGTGGGACGATGTAGGCTAAAAAAAAAAAAAAAAAAAAAAAAAAAATACAAGAATGACAGTGGCAACTTTTGATGACATATTACAAAGAATTGAATCAAGATTAAAATTGAGTAGTACTAATTTCAACACATCCTTAAAGAACGCACGTATCACCGCTGCAAAACACAAACTGGTTTGAACTTGCACGCGACGCCCCGCTCGACGCAAACAAGCCCGCTGCTGCCCACGCTCCGCTCGGCCGCACTCAGGACGGCCACTACGGGTAGCACGTGTTTAACCTGAACGCCGCACGCCCCTTCCCGCCCGACGCTCGAATAGAGCGTGCACTCAGGCCGTACACTTAGTGATGGACCGTCCACCCAACTAATTTCATCGTGGGTACAGAAGTTTAGTAAAACGGGCTCGACGTTAAACATTCGTCCACCGGGTCCATCAACTTCTGTTGCGACACCTGAAAACCTCAACACCGTCCGTGAAGAAATTCTCAAAAATCCACGCAAGTCCGTTTGGAAGCTGGCAGCTTCTACTGGTCTAAAAAAAACCACAGTACATAAAATATTGAAGTGTCAATTCAACTTCCACCCATACAAATTGCAAATTGTGCAACAATTGAAAGAAGAAGATTACTTAGCGAGAGAAGTCTATGCCAAAACGCTTATCGACCGATTTGGGACCCCTGCGCGACTGGGCAATATTTTTTTCAGTGACGAAGCTCATTTTCATGTGGTGATATCTAAAGGCAATAAGTTTACAATAACTCTCCAAAAATAATTGAAGAAAAAAATATACGGCAAGATGTCCGAGAAATTTCGGTCGAGCTCTGCCAGCGAGTTTTTACCAATACCTATGCGGTATAGACTTGATGAGTGCTTGCGACTAAACGGTCACCATTTGGACGGTGTTATTTTTAAGTACCTATCACGTCCGCACGATTTAGGTTTGCGATAAATAAATATTTTTTTACACACATCCCATGGTCCAGAATGAATCATTTCCATCGTCGAGCCAGGGTCGGGCTAGTCTAGTTTTTGTAGGTTGAGAGTTTGAGTATTGTGGGAAAAATAAATATTGTTACGGAAGTGGGTACAGGGATTGGAAGGAAACGACTGATTTTACCGAAAGTAGCGATTTATTCGCACTACGAACACGTAACACTGCACAGAACGCGTAGCACTGCACGAAACGCGTAGCACTGTCCGACACGGTCCCCGCGAACTATGCGGTCCACTGTCCAACGCTGTGCTCCAAACACTAACAGTCCACTGGGAGCACTTTACCACTTTGCACTTCACTTCACTATTCACTGTTCACTTCACTGTTCACTTTCACTGTTCACTTTTTCCACTTTTTCTTCTTGTTCCTTTCTTCAGATCACTTTCCACTGAACTGCCCGTAGACGCGCCTGCAGCTCCTTATATACCCGGAATTTCGATCGTCATTTGTTGAATTTCGATAGTCTTTTCGTTTTCTACTGTTGGATTCCGATCGTCTTTTCCTACCTACATCGTTTCTTGTTTTAGTCCAGAACTTTCGGTTCTTTATTTGAATTCCTTAAAGAAGGCACTTGCCGTTACTAGAATTTTCTGCTAAGAACAAAAATCTTCATAGCTGGGCCGGGCTTGAACTCGCGTACGTCCGCTTTGCAGTCGTAGCTCCGACCGCCCGGCCGTTCTGTCATTGACGATGTTCGCCAAAAACTTCACCGCCTTGCATGCTTACGTAGTTACGTCAGCACGGCGTCACAATATCATATATATAACTTAGCCTAAACTGAGAGCTGGTACCCAAGGAGGTTTTAAATTAGCCTAATTCTCGGGCCGACCGAGGACATTTTGCAATTTTATTTTATTGCTTCTTTTCGAAGAGAGAATGGATTGAGTAATTCATCGACGACCTCATTGTAGAAGCCTCGACGCTACGCTAAACGGAAAACGTAGAAAAAGTGCGGGGTTGTGCAATGCAATGTGTATTTAAGGGACATTGAAAATCACGGTTGGCCCGAGAATTAGGCTCCGGGTCACCATTGTGTTGACCTCCAGGGCCCTGTTTAATAGGTAAAGCTGACAATTCGACGAGTCCGACATATGTCAAAAAGTGACAATTCGACAATTATTCTGTTTAATAAAACCGACAGGCGACAAAATTTTGATGGTAGTAAATTTACAAACATGTCACATTGTCACGACAATTCGACCTTTTTCTGTATAATATTTTTTTTGAAACGACAAGTGACAGGTGACAATTTGTCGTTGAAAACTTGTCAAATCTTCTTTATAAAACATAAAATTGTCGCAAAATATTGACATATTTGTAGAATTGTCTGACGATTCTGACAGGAGCTTTACCCTCTGTCGCGAAATCGTATTTTGAAGGTGTTTGTTTAGCTCCGTAAAACAAAATTATGTCAGAAGTCGACAAAATTGTCGCGACAACCCGACAAATGTCAGAAATGATTTGACTATAGTTTCATGACATAATTGTCGAGTTTTGACAAATATGTCGTAATACCACATTACATTTGTAACATATTTGTCACTTTTATAAAACAGCTTAAGGGGGTACGATTCCCATACAAACTTAATTTACACAACTATGGGCGAATAAAGTATTAATGTACACTGAAATAGCTGTAATAGGCTTTTACAGTGGTCCTTATTACCGGCCAGTTATATAATGTTGGAGTGGTAGCCGTTGGTCGTGGCAGTCGGGGCTTCAGAAAAAAAACTAACAGACTTTTACGACTATTTTGAGACATATGTTTTAAGCTCATTCACGTATTCAATGCCGAGTACCCGTTAGAAAGAATGACGAAAAAATTTCTTTTTTGGTTTTTTATTAATATTTCTGTTATCCTACAGTTTTCTCCAACTTTATATAACTGGCCGGCAATAAAGACCATTGTAAAATTCTAATACAGCTATTTCAGTGTACATTTATACTTTGTTTGCCCATAGTTGTGTAAATTCAGTTTGTATCGGAATCGAACAACCTTAAGCACGACAATTCCACAATTTTGTCGCTTTTTGACTTAAATGTCGAATTGTCAGTTTTATTAAACAGGGCCCAGGTCAACACACTGGTGACAACGCACTGGTGATTTCATACGATTGGTTCCCACCAATCGTATGAAATCGGTGTGCCGTGCCTGTACAGTCTGTACACCCGCGCCGTGTGCGGTGCCTGACGCCTATCGCCGCGCGCCGATCGTATCACCCACCTCTGCCACCATTTTGTATGGAGAAACCAAAAGCGCCCCTAGCAGATTCTTCAAGGAGCATGAATAGCGATTGCGAGACGGTGACGTGGCCACGTCAGCTGGTGTACGATTGATGGTTCCCGGTTGACACACAGGCTCGTCTTCCGGCCTCGATACATCTCAATATTAGGGTAGGTAACCAATGCCATCTTAGTGCTCCCCCTCGGTACCTAAAGTAAGCGAAGGCCTGTACTTGGAGGGTATGTTCCTCTTATAGCGTTGAGGTGCACTAAGAAAGGAAATTGGAATTTTTTTTCCCGAAGAGGAGAAAAAGGGGAAAAATGGTTTAAAAAAAAATTAACGCACAGCCTAAACCGTTAGTCCTAGAAGCATGAAACTTGAAAGATGTGTTCCTCTAATAGAACAGAGGTGCACTAAGAAAGAAAATAGGAAAATTCTTCCCCTAAAAGAAGAAAAAACGGAAAATGATTTAAAGAAAAATCATAAAAAATTGCTATACACCTTTCATATAAAAACTAAACACCGCTGAAAAAAATCGATAACAACAGCCTCACCTTCAAATTCAAATACACTATAGAGTACAAGCTCAAAACTATGGTAATAACTAGCAGTTGGTCAAATATCCACGCGGACGAAGTCGCGGGTAACAGCGAGTATGATATAATATAAATACACTAGAATGGATTTTGTACATTTTGTAAATATTTGTTTCATTGTAAGTTTCTTTGTGTTCAAATATAATGTTTATGATGGATGAGTATTCTAGAATGGAAAATACTTACTAAATTTGAAAAAAATCATGAAGTTTTATCATTAATAAAGTACGCTTTCTTCAATTGAACTACACATTTTATAAAATAAATTGTATGCACGAACACAGAACACTTCAAGAAATAAAAGCCCAAATGCTAACACTAGGCACTTACCTACTTACTAATGATAAAACAAAATTAAACCTACTACCTATACATAATTAACTCAAACTTACCCCTTGGTATTCAGTTTACGGCCTTATTAGGTAGGTATGCATGTGAGTTGAATTGAATAGCTTGTTTCAGGTACCCTGGTGTCTGCAATATTCTTATTGCTGACGCTGGCAGTGTATGCCCTGCTGAAAGATCTGCATAACAAGTTCACCGGCCTGGCAACGATGATGCTCATAGTTTCACTGACCAGCGTCATGCTGTGCGTATCTGTATATCGTTTCTACAAATTAAGGGCACGAGAAGAGCTAGAGCTATTAACAAAACTCTGCGTGTGGCTGAGTATGTACCTATTACCTATTCCTCCTTCCTACTAGTATGATCGAATACAGCTTAGTAGCCACTAAGTAAGTACCTAGCTGATGATGAGCGCTGCACCTTGTAAGTTATTAGTATAGCACCTTCACAGTTTCAGTTTCGTGTGCGTGCCGGTGAAATTACTGGCACGTGAGGCTTAACACCTGCATGCCTCAAGTTGATGGACGCAAGACAGTGCATCTTATATAGGGCAGGCTTTTGACGTGCGTGACCTACGAGACAATGTTTTGCTATAGGCGATGGTTACCACTTAACATCAAGTGGGCCATACGCTTGCTGTTCCATCAGCAAGTTACTTAAAAAATCTCTATATTTTGTTTCAGTGCCACTTGTGTTATACCTTACAAATGCTGCCTTTTTCTGGATGAATGGCTTGAGCTTCGCCATCTGGTGGACATTCAGGTATGTGTCTAAACCACTAGCGATGTGCCAACTCGGGATAAGGGAAAGTTAATCTCAAATCTGTTTAATTATAAATAAATAAATAAATAAATATTGTGGACAATTCACACAACACTACCCAGCCCCAAACTAAGCAGACACTTGCAGGATTCGCTCCGAATCTTTCGCTGGCGCTTGTTTGCCACCAGGCAAACGATACACACCAGTGTACATTTATTTATTTTATTAAGACCCTACTGTTGTTTTTTAGAGATATAGAAAACCAGGAGTTCAGCAGAGGTGGTAGCTACCGCGCTAAGTTCGTCCGGTACGCGCTGTACGCTTGGGGCTCCCCGGCGCTCCTCTTGGCCTTCGCCCTGCTCATGGACGCGTACGCGCCAGACTATATGATCAAACCGCAATTTAACACATGGTTCTACGATAACGCCGAATGTTAGTATCAAGTAATAGTAGACGCTGGAACCTGCCCAATCTATCATGGGGCAGACCACCGCGGTTACGGCCATATCACTCGCAAACTAGATATGTAAACTTATTGTAAGAAAACATGATAAAATCAAAATACTTTTTAAAGTGAAACTTTTATTACATCGTCTCAAACTTTTTTATCTATGTGTTGCATGTCGCGTGACGGTCGGCCGCGGAATAGGGATAAAGTGAAAGGCGCTCGTCAGAGCTGTTGAGGCCAATAAAATATGGCGGCGCCTATATTTCGCATCAGCTGACCGTGTAATGTATAGATTCCCAATTTTTTTTGGTATTATGTCTGTAATGTGCAAAAAAAGTTTCACATTTACCGTGGTTTTATAAAATCACACAACTTTTTTTTTTTTGCTAAGCTGTCGATTGGATTGCACACAAAGATTGCGATCGCGATTTTTTCATAAACAATTTCAGAGGTTCTATATCTTTCAAAAGATCTAGTGTGCGAGTGAGACGTTGTTTTACAGTAATCATCGTTTTCAAATTAACATAATTTCCGCAGTTTTCCATTCCAACAAGATGTACCTACACCTGCCATGGATTATTCTAATAATTACGAACATAGTTCTGTATGTGATAACTATCTACAACATGTGGATGTCGAAGAAGGACTTGAGAAACCCAAACTTCAATGCTGCCAAATACAAAAAGAATAACCAACAGTAAGTATCTTACGTACTGAAGGGGAAGTTCCACTTCATTCGTCTCTCTCTATTAGACGGAGAAAAGATGAGACAGCAAAACTACGTTACGTAATAGTTAGAGTTGTAGTCTCATCAATTTTCCATACGAAAGAGAGAGACACGTGCTCAGCTGCTCACACGAAAACAACATTTGGTAGACGAAATGCGGTAGCAAAACTCTGACTTCGGGTACTGGTGCTAATAGATCAAATAAAAAGAAGCACCACTCCATAGTATTTTAGCATACCTACCTAATCTTTTTAAGATTTTATTTCTGTGTGCTACTAACAATTTGGATCTTTTCTAAAATAAAATATTGTATTGTATTCTATTTTATGGTATAAAACAAAGTCGCCCGCTGTCTGTCTATCCCTTATGTATGCTTAGATCTTTAAAACTAGGCAAAGGATTCAAAATAGGTACTACTGCTGCCAACAGACCTACGGTGGCCATTTAAGCATTTAACTGATATTTTGTTCCATGTGTAAATGTCATCACCACCTCTTTACATAAGTAGAAGAAAATGTTAGTAAAATATTAAATAAATATGTTTTTTTGAATTTTTGATATTCAAGGTCTTGCTGAGACACCCGTTAAATATAACATACTAATCTAACACTAATATAATAAACAGGAAAGATTTTGTATTTTTGTAACGATTCAAAAACTACTGGACGATTTCATATAATTTTTTCACCATTAGAATCACATCACATTAGAAAAGTCTTAAAAATAATTTATGTACAATATTACGTACGGATGTACAATAATAGGTATCATACTTTTTCAAAGTAGCTAAGTCCGAGGCGCTAAGCGAGATCAAAATATTCACCTAAATTATAGTGGACTCGGTGAATTAGAATGCTACTTATCGTTGTGTTCGTTGCCGAAGGGACTATCTGTCTCGTTCGGCCAACTACGGTCGAACGGTCTCCAAAGTTATTCAAATTGTTCCAGGTTCATCGTATTTATCAAACTGGCTGCTGTAATGGGCGTGTCCTGGACTATCGAACTGGCCCAGGTAAGGCGTCTTAATTGCCTTCTACCCTCAATCGAATACTGGGATCATCAAATATGACGACACAAGATACAGCCTGTATATCTAGTGTCTGAAGGGTAAGAGCCTGTCCAGATGGGGCGTTTTACGCCACGCGAGTCGAGATACTCTGGTGCCATTGCTGCGTCCAGAGGTGCGCGCGAGTCCGACGCGAGTGGACGTATTTGGAACGAAAATGGAGAGTGATAATTTTGATAATTTCTAGTATATCATCAAACGATGTTACTGACATCCGAAAGTAGTTAAAAAACTTTTCGTTATGTTCTTTGAGCTTTGGGTATAATATTATAAACATACTATGTGTCATTCTGTCACGTAGAATTGGATGCACATTAAATCGTCGACTTTCTCTTTGTTTACGACGTTTCCATCTGCGGTATGCAAGCCACAACACGACTGCTTTGTCTGGCTCCATGTTTCTAACTGTCCCTGGGTCCCTCCCTAATACATCGCGCGTAGGAGCGCGCGTAAAACGCGGCATCTGGACGCAAAATAAATTGAAACGCGCGAGGGCACTCGCGCGTAAAACGCTCCATCTGGACAGGCTCTAAGTCTTTTCAATCGCTCTCTGAGAAAAACAAGAGAAAAAAAAATTGCTAAAATGTTGTTGAATGTCACGGGCTCGATTTTTATGAAACCGCATTCATTCAATCGGAATGATCGTTTGTTTTTCGAAAAGTTTTTTAAATCAAGTAGCAGCGAAACCCGGCGTTGCCCGGGGTGAGAAATTGTTTGTTTTTGACCGGACAAATAAATGAAAAAATATATCTAGGTTTCAAAACTTTTGCCGCCCACAACCACCCAATTCTAACAATTCCGCCCAAACTCACTCACAGCACGAGACCGAGGGGACCACCACAGCGGGGAGATGATCCTAGTCGGCAGTGATTAGAGAAAACCCGCGGGCACACACTTGCTTTTTAGGGTTCCGTAGCCAAATGGCAAAAACGGAACTCTTGTAGATTCGTCATGTCTGTCTGTCTGTCTGTCCGTCCGTATGTCACAGCCATTTTTCTCCGAAACCGTAAGGGCTAGACCAGGGATTCCCAAAGTGGTCGATATCGACCCCTTGGGGTCGATATTGGTTTCCTAGGGGTCGACAGCAACGAAAACTGATTTTGGGGGTCGACGAGGCCTAAAAATCGACCCCTATTAAATTAACACAAGTTCTTATTTTAAACTTTCAAGTTATGTAGGTATAAACAATAACTACAGTATGTTTATGTTGTGTTACGTGTAGGTACTTAGAATAATTAATATTTTTGTAGGAAATAGCATTGTTGTAGTAATGTAGTCTCAAGTTCGTACAACGTACGTTTATTTTGTAAAATTTAGATGAGAAAATTAAGTCTACTTTAACCTTGAAGTACCGACGTGAGGTCTGACAGACACTTTGACCGTTCGCGATTCCGAGTTACTTTGCTTAGCGTAGTTGTATTACTCTGCGCTTCTATTCTCCAGCAGTCACCCACGATTGTTCATGGAGAGTGAGACCACTCGTCGGTACTTGCGTAACTTTTTTGGATTTTTCCATTTCTCTAGCCGTGCCAAATTCCATTTCTTATCGGTGGTTAGAAGACGGCTGCTAATCAGACTCCTTAGAGTCTGATTATTCACTCTGTAATGTCATTGTTTTCTGATGCCTCCTATTCGAATTGGGTGTTATGATTACTGTCAAAATTCAAAAGCAAGAAATCAAGATAGCTTAAAATGGGTTTTATCTATAAGAAAAAAGTTGTATTTTAGAAGTTTTCGTGAGTTTAATTATCATTTTTGTGGTTTTAGTAAAACACTATATTTTTCAATGAAAAATCTTTTGTTCGTGATTTATATGCTCGTAATTAATAATGAATGTTGAAACATTTCTAGTTTAACTTAATTTCACATACACAGATGCATAGATATCACGTAGAAACAAAATTTATGGGAAAATGTATGAAAACCACTCTGTAATTTAACATTAAGCTAGGGTAAACTGTCTAACCTCACGTCGCGTCGAAACTTATGTAACTCAAATAGCACGTCGGTACTTAAAGGTTAATCACTTAACCAAGTGCAAAGTTTTTTTCCAATTGGTACCTTAGTACCTAGGTATTTTGTATCAATAGGAAACAACTAAAGATAAGCCCCCTTATTCATAATAGTCTGCTAACTTAAAGCATTCCTAATTCTCACTCTGTCTTCTATTGAGCTAAATCGAGAGAGGCCTATGAAAAATAACACTCTGTAGCAGCTGTTTTAAGTTAGCGGACCATTGTGAATAAGGGGGTTGATCTTAAAAGTAGGTAATTTGGCGATGGGGGTCTGAGGTAACTGTTCATTTTGGAAACGGGGTCACTTGTCCAAAATAGTTTGGGAATCCCTGGGCTAGACTGATGAAACTTGGTGAGTAGATGTATTCTTTGAACCACATTAAGATTTTTACACAAAAATAGAAAAAAAACTATAAATTTTGGGGGTCCCCATACTTGAAACTGAAACCCAAAATTTTTTTTTTCATTGTACCCATACGTGTGGTGTATCTATGAATAGGTCTTCAAAAATGATGTTGAGGTTTCTAATATCGTTTTTTTCTAAACTGAATAGTTTGCGCAAGAGACACTTCCAAAGTGGAAAAAAGTTGGTCTCCCCCCCTCTAACTTCTAAAATAAGAGAATGATAAAACTAAAAAAAATATATGTTGTACATTACTATGCAAACTTTCAACGATATTTGGTTTGAACGAGATCTAGCGAGTAGTTTTTTTTTTATACGTCATAAATCGTACACTGCAATTTACCTTTCGACGAACTACAAGAACCTTTATATTATGTTACTTGATGCTACGGAACCCTTCATGGGCGAGTCCGACTCGCACTTGGCTGCTTTGCTGGACGTAGGTCTCTCCCAAGACGCGCCACTGAGCCCGGTCTTCGGCTCTTCTCCTCCAGTGCTTGCCAGCTACATTTCGCAGATCGTCGCCCCACATTGCCGGAGGGCGTCCTACATTACGCTTACGTAAACGCGGTCTCCACTCTAGTATTCGTTTGCTCCAACGATTGTCTGTTCTACGGCAAACATGACCGGCCCACTGCCACTTCAGCTTACTAATCCTTTGAGCTATGTCGACCACCTTGGTTCTCTGTCGGATAACCTCGTTCCGGATTTTATCCTTCAGAGAGACTCCGAGCATAGCCCTCTCCATAGCTCGCTGAGCGACTTTTAATTTGTTCGACCCTACTGTTAGTGTCCACGTTTCGGCAGCATAGGTCATTACAGGTAGGACGCAGTGGTTGAAGACTTTCGTCTTCAGACATTGTGGGATCGGCGACGAGAAAACCTGACGGAGTTTCCCAAACGCAGCCCAGCCCAGCTGTATTCTCCGGTTTAGCTTTCTCTCAAAGTTGTGTCTACCTAACCGCAAGGTTTGCCCGAGGTAGACATACTCCTGCACAACTTCGAGAGGCATTCCGGCGACGGTGATCGGCTCTGGGGTGATACGATCATTGAACATGATCTTAGTTTTATCCAAGTTCATGCCCAGGCCGACCCGTCGTGAGGAAACAGCTAGGCCGTTCAGCATCTGTTGTAGGTCCTGCAACGATTCTGCCAATATGACGATGTCATCAGCAAATCGTAAGTGTGAGATGTATTCGCCATTGATATTGATACCCATTCCAGTCCAACTCAGCGTCTTAAACAAATCTTCCAGCGCGCTTGTGAACAATTTGGGGGAAATAACGTCCCCTTGCCTCACTCCGCGGCGCAACTGGATAGGTTTTGACTGCTGGTTCTGGACCTGAACAGACATGGTGGCGTCATTGTAAAGACATCTCAACACTTCGATATATCGCCAGTCAACCTGACATCGTTGCAGGGACTGTAGAACAGCCCAGGTCTCAACAGAGTCAAAGGCCTTCTCATAGTCCACAAGCGCTAAGCACAAGGGCTGATTATACTCTTCAGATTTTTGTATAATCTGCCGCACTGTGTGAATGTGGTCTATGGTGCCATATCCTCTTCGAAACCCAGCCTGCTCCGGTGTTTGAAACTCGTCAAGTCTTCGCGCAAGACGGTTCGAAATAACCCTGGAAAACAGTTTGTAGACATGGCTCAAGAGTGAGATCGGTCTATAGTTCTTCAATAAAGCTTTATTGCCTTTCTTGAAGAACAATACCACGGCACTCCTGCTCCATGCCCTTGGAGTTCTCCCATGGTTGAGAACGGAATTGAAGACACGTTGGAGTTCCTTCAGAACAGGAGAACTACCTGCTCTTAAGTGCTCTGAAGTGATTCCGTCTTCCCCTGGGGCTTTTCCATTTTTCAACTGCCTCAAGGCTATCTCAATCTCGTCAAGGCTGATCTCTGGGAGATCTTCTGTGTAGTGGCGGGTCAGTGTGGCTCTAGCATACTCATTACTGGGTTCGGGACAAGATACTTGCGTGGCGTACAACCGGCCATAGAAGTCCTCAATCTCAGCTAAGACTTCCGGCTTGGAAACGACGGTATTCCCCCTCGGTGTTGTGAGCTGCGTCAGATGGCTTCGGCCGAGTTGTTGCACAAACACTTTGGACCCCCGGTTTTGCTCGATTGTTCACTCAATGCGAAGAGTGTTGGAGCGTCGGAGGTCATAGCGTATGTGCTTCGCGATGGCTTTGTTAAGAGCCTGATATTCTGGCAGCGTCGCGGGAGAAAGTGGTGTAAGTCGCCGTTTTTCCATAAGCCGAAGAGTCTCGTCCGAGTACTTGGACTGTTTGGTTGTACGTCTTACTTGGCAGAACCTTGTGCCTTCTTCCCTGAGGATGTCCACAATGTTGTCTAGGTCCCGATCCACGTCTTCAGTAGTTTCCAAGGTAGCGAATCGGTTCTCAAGCTGAAGTTGGAACTTTTCGGAGCCTAAGGCGGTTTGGAGTAGGTTTGGTCGGAGTGTAGACTTTACCAAGCGAACGCGTTCAAGCTTAAAGTCGATATTCAGAGTGCCTCTGAGCATTCGGTGATCGCTACCGGTATTAAACCTGTTGATCACTGAGACATGTCTGAATATATGCTTTTTATCCGCAATGATAAAGTCTATCTCGTTTTTCGTCACAGCATCGAGGCTTCGCCAAGTCCACTTCCGCTGGGGACTATAAAATATATTGATTGATTAATGAAATGGAGCAAAATGTTGACGAATTGGTTCCAAAGATACAACAAAAGAAAGAGGGGCGACAATTTAAAAGATGGGAGGATTAGATAAAGCATACTGCAGGGAAAACATGGACGCGAATAGCGTAGCGAGAGATAGGGAGGAGTGGAACAGCTTGAAGGAGGCCGTTGACAAGCAATAGGGCAAACAGAGTGATAGTGTCGATGTCGTAGTCAAAATATAATTTAGTTATAAAAATATATCTGTAATATACGGATTAAAATAAATAAATATATTGATTGATTATTATATTGATTGATTGATTGATTTACAGGTGAATCAAAGTATAGGTGATTTTTCCCCCATGAAAATCATGCTCTAAAATTTAATAACTTTCAGATTTTTTTAATGCAGTTTTATTTGTACATTAAAATTGAGCCCGTGACAACATTTTGCTATTACCAATAGCCGTTTAGACTTTTCCCTCAGAGTGCGATTGAAAAATCTCACCCTGTAGGTAATTGGTGGTAATCGATCGAGGAGTTAATTCTGGCCATAGCTATACTAATATGAAAAAGCTGAGTTTGATTGTTTTCTTTCTAATTGTTTGTTTCCTTTCGGGAACTGCAGGGCTACCACTCGTAATAAGAAAGTTATAGTTTCAAATGCTGTTGAAAATAAGATTTTTAAGTGGAGAGCACTTTTGGTTTAGTAGTAGTAACCCCGCCTTCAGATACCAAGGTAACGGGTGCAAATCTTTTTTTGTGTTATGTAGTCCATTAATCGAGGAAGAAAGTCAAAGTCAAAGTGTATTTATTTACAGAATTACTGGTACAGGGTTGTTAATGGTTCATTTTTTATATCCATTGTAATTCTGCCTTAAAAAGGCATGTAAAATTTTGATTAACAATATTATTTACAAGCTAACAAAATGGTACATTGTCTTAAATGTCAATGATGAAAATAAAAGTACCTATAAGTAAACTAACTAGGGGAGGGGGGCCTAAAGCAGGCACCTTTAGTAAAAAAATCGGTTGTCTGTAAAGTCGGTTTACTGACGATAGTTGAACGTGATAACGTCATAAGAAAATACTGATGGAATGGTTGCATTTTTCAAAAGAAAATTTTAGTTTTACTGAATTGAATTGAAACTGAATGATACTGAATGAAACTGAATGAAACTGAATGAAACTGAATGAAACTGAATGGAACTGAATGAAAATCTGGACCCGGACCCAGACTGAACCCTTACCCTTACCCTCATTTACCCTTACCCTCATTTACCCTTACCCATTACCCGACCCGGGCTCGGGCTCAGGTAAATGGAACGACGAAACGACGTAACGACGCATGAGTCATGTTTTTTCGTGCGTGCAGCCGGCTCCATCGATTTATAAGACGTTATCACGTCAAAAATAAAGTTATAAAACGTTAAAAAAAGATTTACTGTTAATATTTTATTGTAGCTTGGGCTGTATTTTATAATAAAGCTTATATTGCTTGGTCAAATTGTAAAAAACTCTTAAAATGAAAATGCGAGTACAGTTAAAACGAACCCCTTCCTGATGACCACTTTGCCCAAACAGTAAGCCTAAAGTTGGCACATGCTTTGGGCAAAACGGGCATGTAAATAGTGTTTGCATAAAGCATGAAAATATATATCTAGTATTTTCTATTATAATCTTAAACAAAGCTAAAAATAAAAGAGGGTAATATGTTCTATTCATCGTTTATTTATAAACGTGTCGAAAATCAGAATTTGTCTGATTTTCGTCTAATCTATATTTATTTAATAATTTGGTAACGTTTTTCATAAAATTTAAGGCAGGAACTTTTTAATTAGGTAAATACTCTTAATTCTTCTTGCTCAGGGTTGAAGACTGTAGTGTGCCGTCCTAGTTTCTTTTTGGCAGATCCTGATTGAAGGTGTCTTTGGAGTGTAGACCTTGGAATACCATATTTTTTCAGTTTTTTGACGTCTTTATAGGCTCTTTGACGTCTCATCCCAAGCCGCTTGTGAGGTTTTTCTTATAAACTTGTTTACCATCTACAACAAAAAATACAAATGCCTGATAAACCTTTTCGATTCAGAGCGGAGCAAAGAGCAATGGGCAAAGTGGGCATGCCCACTATGCCCGGTTCACTTTGCCCTTTTCAACGATTTTTTCTTATAACCAAATTCTAACCTCTAACGAATTAGAAAGAGATGAGAAAAAATAACCAAAACACTTCGAGATACATACAAAACACTACCTACATTCTGATATTAAGACACACAGATAATGAAAACACAATCAACTTACCGTGATATTTTTTTCAAAAAGCACTGTTTTATTTTTCCGCGACGCAACGCGTGCGCTCGTTGGGTGCTGGCGGACTGGGTGACTGCCGTGCCGCGGAAGGGGCATGGCGGGGGGGCATGTTGCCATGCAGTCGCGCCGAATTAGGTTTAGAAATTTGAGCTTTAATGAAGGGTGCCTGCTTTAGGCCCAGTGCCCTCCCTAATTGTTATGTTTGTCAGTAGGTTGTCCGTCATTAATTGATATAAAATATAAAATCACAATATAAGAAGAATATAAAATCACGCCGCGGTTAATAAGATGCAAATTGTTACGAAAACTGGAAAATAATATTCCTTTTTATAACTGTTTAACTTTTAGCGGTTTAAGCTACGCAAACATGATGTAGGTACGACGGAATAGTTCTACCTACTTTGTAAGTTTAAAAAAAAAGTCAGCGGCAGAGTATGTCTATCTTTTAGTTGACTCACTATAACCTTTTTCATGGTAATCAAATTCGTTACAAAATCTTGTATGTATACATCGCTGGTTAAATGCCAAGGTGCCACATCTCAAAATTTTAGGAAATCGTTTTTATTACAAAAATGGCGCTTAAAATAGCCATTTCATAGTATGAGTAAAAGACACCTTTCATTTTCGCATTAAAAACTACCTAAAAAGCAGATATGACTGTTTAGCATTTATACACTTTGGCGCCAAATTTCAGAGCTAAGCAGCCACTTTGTGAGTTGTGGTTGAGTGGTTGGCAGAATCGCATGCAAGTTATAAGCTAGAGTGCCGTATCTCAAAAAAATAACTAAGATTTATATTCAAAAGTGTCTTATTTCGAAATGTGGTCCTTTTGAATATAAATCAACGTCAAGACATAATAATTATTTTTATGTGCTAAGGTAACACATTCTAAAATGTGGTACCTTAGCACGAGAAATCTTATTGTAATTACATCGTTTTTATATTCAACAATGTCATTTTTGAAATGCGATTGTTTTGTACATAACTTTTACGTGAACCTAATTATATTGCTTGGAGCTTAAGTGACATTTTTGAGATGTGTTTGCTTTGCACATAACTTTTACGTGAACTTTATCATATTTCTTGGAGCCTAAGTTTAATTTTTGAAATGTGTTTGCTTTGCACATAAGTTTAAGGTGAACTCAATCATATTTCTTGAAGCCAAAGTTTAGTTTTTAAGATTAATTTTTCTTGATCTTACTTGTTTCAAATTTTGTGTGAAGGCTAACATTATTGTTTAGCACGTTAATGTAATTTTTGAAATGACGTGCTTGTTATAAATATTTTTAAAGGGTTTTAGATACTGTTTAAACTGTAACATAGGCTATGTTACATGATATAAAATGCGTCTATTTTGCATATAAAACCTACACGAAATTCAATTCATTTTGATGACGCGAGCGTCACTGGGTATATAAAATTAGACAAAGTTGTACAAATTCTCTCTCAAATTCGAAAATTATCCCTATCGGGGTTTTTAGTTTTTAAAAAGTTACTTAAATTTAATTAAATCAAATGAAGAAAGTATTTATTTACTACGTCTATATTTTTTGAGAAAACCAATTGCTTGTACAACTTTGTTTCATTTACTTTTTTTGTATTTTCATAGAATGAAAAGCACAGCACAAATAATACTAAGCATGGTTTCAAATCATGCTCAACCAAGGAATTATGATGTTTATGAAGCTTTGGCTCCAGCAGTTCAAAAAATATCAAATTATTTATTCGAGAATTCAGTTTTACGAAAACCAAGATACACAATAGACTAATACGAAGCCTGTATCGCTGGAGACCTATAAGGAGTTTACAAAATGCGCTAAGTGGCGAACAAAAAGACGTTATTTGAAAGGTAAAGGAACAATAAATAAACCACAGTTGATAGAAAACATCATACGTCAAGAACAGTAGGCCTACCACAAGCTCTGCCTGGCTCCGCCGCCAGCTCCGGTTTTGAGTCTGTGTGAGTGTTAACTAAATTAGCCCTACGTCGATACGACACACATACAGTTTAATACACTGGTAAGCACTCACACAGACTCAAAACCAGAGCTAGAGAGAGAGCCAGACAGAGCCTGTGGTAGACCCTAAAGGAATATGTTTAAATTGAAAAGAGATGTGATTAAAACTATGTTAATGGTAGTAGTTGCATTTTATTTTGATAGGAATATTATTTGAAAAAATGGGTTTATTAGTATTTTTTCAAAACTTTGTTGTTCGTGTAGCATTTATATTGCATAATATTACTAGTTTGTGATTCAAAACTTTAAAAAAGTTTGATTTAGTGTAATCAACTAATAATAAATCATAACTTTTTAATGAAATGAGGTCCTTTATTGATATTTTTTTGTTTACATGTGCCTTAATTTTTATATGCTAAAGTAACTTATCTAGTTTTTTAAGACTTTGGGTTATAGTTAAGGAAAAACTATAAATGCACTTTGATTCCAATAAAAATTACGCGTCGATTGGTAGGTAATAACTTAGGTATTAAAAGAAATAAAGGCTCATTTATTAAAAAAAACAACTTTTGAAACTTTAAAATGGCTCTACTGAAAAAAATCATATTTTGGAATGTGGCAGTTTAGAATTTAACCAGCGATATATACATATATTCTGATTCTCGGAAACGGCTCCAACGATTTTCATGAAATTTAGTGTACAGGGGTTTTTGGGGACGATAAATCGATCTAGCTAGGATTCATTTTAAGAAGATGTCGATTTATTTTGTGTTTTCAACAATCAACTTTTAGCGCCATCTGTTGCTGAGGAATCGAACGCACGAGTTAGTGTGACGGAGAACGCCATCTATTGAACTACTACGTGAACACTCGAGACACAAGTTCCGGATATAATATCTTTTAAGGTTGACTCACTATAACCTTTTTCATGGTAATCAAATTCGTTACAAAATCTTATACCTCTAAACGAGAAAAGCTTGTTTCAGAATCTCGGAAATGGCTCCAATGATTTTCATTAAATTAAGTAGGTATACAGAAGGTTTCGGGGGTAAAATCTTGTTTTATTGTTTTCAACAATCAGCTTTATCGATAATCAACATAGGTATAAATAAACTGATTCTTAGCTATGTTCGATCTTACTATCAACGCCATCGCCATACTGACATACAGTATGGCGATGGCGTTGATAGTAAGATCGAAAAATATTATTCGAATTTCTAATGAAATTCGAAATGATTTTCGTCAGTATATAATTCGTATTTAATTATAATATCTAAAAAACACCATTTATCAAAATAAATACCGAGCTGTCATACCAGCTCGTAAGGCATTATCTTCTTCTTCCTGCCCTTATCCCAATAGGTGGGGTCGGCACAACATGTACCTATTTTTCTTCCATTCTCCCCTATCACTCGCCATCTCAGTAGGTACTCATACTCACTCCTTTCTTGGACATAATTTCATCTCTCACACAATCCATCCATCTTTTCTTAGACCTACCTCTACTTTTATATCCATCTACATTAATGCCTAGCACTCTTTTTGTCACATAATATTCTTCTCTTCTCATAACATGTTCATACCACGCTAGCCGATTACTTATCAAATGATTATTATGATTATCGGAGAAAATTCTCCGTTACTGGCGCTACTTTTAAACTTCATCTTATGAACTCGTTTCCTATTTTATCCATTCGTGTTACCCCGCACATCCATCTCAACATTCGCATCTCTGTCGCATGCACTCTTCTTTCATCCGTCACCTTTGTTGCCCAGTGTGTCAGATCCATATACTTAGTACGAGTCGTACTACGACAGATCCTTATTGATAGAAATACGTTATTTGTCCCAAGTTTTGACTGGTCTCTCAGCTCAGAAGGTAGTAGTAGCTCTGCCTCTTTCGCCGTATGGTCGTAGGTTTATATCCCCACCGAGAACAAATATTTGTATGGTGACCACAAATGTTTGATCTCTGTTGGGTGTTTATTGTATTCTAAGTATGTATTTACATAAAAAAATGCATATAAATATTATACCAGCTGTCTGGTTCCCATAGTACAAGCTCTAGGCAGAGCTTTGGGGCTAGATGGTGTTGTGTAGATTGACCACAATTTTTTTTTATATGTTATTTTGAACCAAATTGTCTTCTTAATAGTTCGATTTCAATAAACAAATTAAGAGTTAAAATTGTTTTAAAATAACGCTCCAACCGCGCAAATTAAGGCAGTGAAATGCTTCTTTAAATTTGGCTTAGCGATATTTAATTGCCATAATAGTAGTTTATGATACTGTTGCATAATAAGGGCTCTTATAACTTGAGTATTTTTTTATAGTATCACACAAGTGTTATAAGACCAAGTTATGTACAGTGTCATACACTACTTTATCTACTCTCATACTATAATACGTAAAACAATATTGCAAATAAAACGCTGATGCAATCAGCTTGCTATATTTAGTTATGTCAACTTCGTTGTAAATATTGAGTGTACTTTTAATCATGGAGTTTAATTTTTAACCCACATACTTGACACTTTATATTTTTCATATTACTCTTGAAAGTACGCTAACAACACATTTTCAGAAAATGATATAGCATTTTTATTAATTTTCCATTCCATGAATTCGTGGTAACATTTACTATAGTTGCTCTTAGATTTCGTCGGCAACAGGTTCATGGTCATTTTTGACGCAGCTTCCAGAATGTCTGGTGGTGTACAATCACCCCTATCCCCGCTTTCAGACATGTTTTTACACAAAAGCTTATGTATTTTACAAACAAAACCAAACTTTGTTTATAAAATTGTTTATTGAAAAGATTTTTTAAATGTCAAATGTTGGCGCCAAGTCGTAAACATCGATTACGCATGCGTGTTGCGTTGTGAGTTTTATTATTTTTGTATCATCGTATCAGAGTAGATAATAGTACATTGTTACCCGAGTGTTGAAAGTCACGTTTTTTGAGTCCCGAGACGGGTTTGGCGCCAGAGCGTAGCGAGGGCGCCAATGGAGCTTGAGGGACTTAAAAGACTTTCATCCGAGGTAAACACTGTGCTTTTCATTACGAATAAAAGGAAAGTAAAAATAAAAACATGAAAGAAAAATTTGTGAAAATGAAGATTGAATTGCCGCCTTCCCGGTTTTTTTTTTTATTTTTCTCTGGCGGGCCCTCGGCTTCGGTTCGCCAGCATTATTCAGCCAAAATTTTCATTTTCATAATTTAAAAAATAGTAACTTGTTTGCTCAAATCTATGTTATTTTAAAGAAATAGTTGAACGTACGAGTACGAATATAATAATTAAGCCGTATAAGGAATCAACACACGAGGATAGTAGGCAGTGCTAATTTTTATCATATTTTTTATAAATATTGTTGACATGGATGATATATTAATAAAGTAATTTAGAAGATGTATTATTTATTTAATACTATCTTTATGTTATTTAAATTTAAATTTTACATTGCGCTCTAATTAGACTTTTTAAACTTCATACCGTTGTAATGGGTTTCCAACCTACTTGCTGAATAAAAAGTTGGAATTTGGTTCAACGACCTCCTTGCAGTTAGAAAGACTTAAGAAAGTTGGAACATGGTTGAATAAAATAGAACTTGTTTTTTTTTATAATTTGACAGCTGTCAGTAGAAAGCGATTCTCCCTAGGGCTGAAAGTTTTACTTTCAATTAGGCCCCTCAGGCAACTTCAGACTACTGACAGCTGTCAAATTATAAAAAAAAACCAAGTTCTATTTTATTCAACTATGTTCTAACTTTCTAAACTGCAAGGAGGTTGAACCAAATTCCAACTTTTTATTCAGCAAGTAGGTTGGAATCCCATTACAACGGTAAAAAGTTTAAAAAGTCTAATTAGAGCGCAATGGAAAAACTAAATTTAAATAACATAAAGATAGTATTAAATAAATAATATATCTTCTAAATTACTTGATTTATATATAGCTTCAACTATTTCTTTAAAATAACATAGATTTGAGCAATTAATTTACCATTTTTTAAATTATGATAATGAAAATAATGGCTGAATAATGCTGGCGAACCGAAGCCGAAGGCCCGCCAGAGAAAAAGAAAAAAAAAACCGGGAAGGCGGCAATTCAATCTTCATTTTCACTAATTTTTCTTGCATGTTTTTATTTTTACTTTCCTTGTATTCGTAATGAAAAGCACAGTGTTTACCTCGGATGAAAGTCTTTTAAGTCCCTCAAGCTCCATTGGCGCCCTCGCTAACGCTCTGGCGCCAAACCCGTCTCGGGACTCAAAAAACGTGACTTTCAACACTCGGGTAACAATGTACTATTTTTAATTCATATGTGTGTAATTATAGGTTTCATAGGTTTCATAGGGTTATAGGTTATTAGGTTAATTTAAGATTGTATTTTATGTCTTATATAGAGCCTGTCAAACTTTGAGTCGGATTCGATCACGGTGGGCTGTATACTGAACTTTCCCAACGTTTTCTTTGGAGTGATCATCTTCTTCATCCTTGTCGTCAAGAAGAACATTATGATAAAACTGTGCAAACGGTAAGTGACAAAGAGAAGCACTGTACTGTACCCCTACCGGGAACCAATCGTATGAAATCGGTGTGTGGTGCTTGACGCCTATCGCCGATCGTATCGCCCACCTCTGCGACCATTTTGTATGGAGAAACCAAAAGCGGCCCTAGCGGATTCTTCAAGAAGCATGATTGCGAGACGGTGACGTGTCCACGTCAGCTGGTGTACGATTGGTTCCCGGTAGGGGTACTGGATTAACTTGCACCGGCATGTCTATCATAATCATTTATTTGCCTCAATGAAGTGTATGCATGAAAGATCTTAAAAATAATAAATAAGTGACACTCATTCCCCATAGCTGGGATGCAAATTTTTGGTTCATGCCGTGTTATATTTTATTATTATTAATAAACAACACAATGTAAAGATTCTTGTCATATCGAGTTTCTAAAGATTTTTTTTCAGTTTTTGTAAAAATCAACAAAATGTTGAATATCCCTAGACAATGTTGATGAGTATATATCCAGTCCTCTGCTGGACGTAGGTCTCTCCCAAGACGCGCCACTGAGCCCGGTCTTCGGCTCTTCTCCTCCAGTGCTTGCTACATTTCGCAGATCGTCGCCCCACCTTGCCGGAGGGCGTCCTCACTATTAAAGTAGTAGTTAGTAGTTCACCAATGATGGGGGTTAAATCCTCGCTGCATTACATCTTCAAGGTTTACATACATGCTACAAACCTTAAATGAAACTTATTTCCTATAGGGGTGGGCAGAGTCAATGCATTTTCACTTGCAACGGTCCTGGCATACCTAATCTCTTTTGCTTCGTTCACACTCTTACCATTCTTCATAGTTGCTAATCGCTGACGCCGACCGTCCACAATACCTACAATGTCCGCTTAGCTTGAGGGAAAGACCAGTGAATCTTTTACAGAATATTCTAATATCTATTTCATAATACTTATTTAACTAAATGTACACATTTAAGCGATGCGTAGGTACGGAGTGGATCAGTGGACGCACTTGTTTGTCTTTCAATACAAATAATGTCAGATGCTTACGATGCGGGCATGTTGCGGAACACGCATGTGGTAAGACTACTTGGATGAAAAACTCACCCACCAAAAACATGTCATGTAAAATTGGCGGCAAAGACTCCCACCACAAGCTCATGACGCTTTTGCCGTGAAAAAGTTATCATATACTTAGGTACCAGAAAAGCTTTGCTTACCTTGGTTAGAAAAGTACGGCTTCAGTTTCATACACCAATCTAATTTTTCGCCTGTATAATAACCATGCATCGCCTGTCACCATGCAATGCCTTGTAGGTCACGCACGTCATGAACGTCCCCTACCTAGGATACACTGCCCTGCGTTGACAACTTGACTTGACAACTTGAGGCATACAGTTGTTTATGCTCACGTGCCAGTGATTTCTAATACTAATTTCCCCGGCACCCACACCCTTCAAACCGAAATACAGCAATGCTGCTTCACGGCAGAAATAGTGGTAGTTATTTCCCCGGACGAGCCACACACAAAGACCTTTAATTTGTTTTAGCATTATCTGTCAAGTTATTAACATACGATTTATCTTTCCACAAGCGTTATGTTCAGCAAGCAAACAGTGTGTCTCGGTGTTTCTTCCAATTCAGACTCGCGCGATGCACTCCCCTAGTTCTCTAGCCATCCACTCTGCAGGCTATGCTAGTCATGTTGTAACTTTGTAAGGCTTGCTTACTATTTCAGGGTCGGCATAGAGAATCGTTGGACTCTGCGCGGCACTCAAACGAAGTCCTCTCTCACTGGCGGGTCCAAGTCCAGGATGAGGTCAAACGATGAAAGCATTGAGCTTGAAAGCATTAACGTCAGTAACGCTGATACTCTGAAAATTGGCGACCGAACGAAGAACCCTGCTTTTCAAAGTACTAGGATGTGACACACACAGACCGGGCAACCTATTAGGTAGGCTCCAGAAGCTTAATTCTCGGGCCGGCCGAGAAAAGACCGAATTAGGCTCCTGAATATAGGTATGCAGTAGAACTTCTCGTAAATATACGACGAACGTTTCAGTTTAAGTTTGCAGGAGCCAATAGGTACTAGACTCAAGGATTTTTTAACTTCAGTAATTATAGTTGCAAAAATCTATTGTAAAATATGTCGTCGGCCCCATTGATCTAAAGTTCATTATGCTCTAAACAAGTCCCTTCCGTTCCATTCCGCGGCGGTGTAAATTAGGCCTAACAAAGTGATCCACACATTACTGTGGAATACAATACCCGCCAATAATCCAATTATAGTCCTAATTAAATACCTAACTGTAACAGGAATGTGGTTTGTGATGTCAGGCTTATTTTTAAGTATGAAGTAACAAGGATAAATAAAACACTAGGGTATTATTACTCGTGTTTATTTAGGTATTCCAATAATTTTCTTCTCTCTCAGATTGTTTAACTCTTAATATTATAATAGGTAATAAATTAATTAGGTATTGACTATTCACCTCAGTACAAACATACCTACATACAAAGCGTACCCTCGCATTTATATTCCCTTTCACTTTATAACTCTAGGAAATATTTTTGTCAGTTTAATGTCAACAGAAAGTGGCACATCAGCGGCCATTGAAGCTATCGGAGCGCTAAGCGACCATAATAATTTATAGGCTCGCGCACATCTAGGTCGCTGGTGTTGGCGATTAGTGAAACGCTGTCAAATTTGACAGCGATATTTGACAGACAACGACCTAGGTGTGCGCAGGCCTTAAGAGTGTCATATCATTTTGTAAATTAATTTTAAGAATTTAGGCTATTTTATTTTAGGATAATTTATAAAAACTTGTGAAGGTTACTGTTCCCATGATAATAAAAATGTAATAATTTTAACTTAGTCCGTAGAAATCCATTCCATTATAACAAGATTTAGATACTTGGTACCTACTTATTTTATACATTATACAATCTTAATAATACTTTTCAGTCCCTATCTCATTCCTTATTTTAAACTGCTTTGATAATTCTATCTATCATATTATATTCATTTATAACTACTTGACTTAGGGATATAATTTTCCAGTTTTGTTTGTAAGTTTAATTTAAGTTGACATAACAATAAAATTATGATAAATTGTTTTAATTTCTTGCAGTGTTTTTTTTTAATTTATTACATTTTGAGTTGGAACAGAAATATAAATTCATTTCGTTATTCCTAAATAATAAGCAGATCACAGAAATATAAATTGCTATATTTTTAGTTAGAAAGGTAAGTTTGTATGAGAACCGATGTAGCCAGTCTTAACCTCACATATTTTCTTAAAACTTTCTTTTTCATAATATTTTTTTATACAAGTAGCTGATGGAACAAGCATAAGGCTCACCCGATGTTAAGTACTGTCACGCGCGTCAGGAACGTGCCCTATGATGCACTGCCCTGCGTCCTTCAACTTGAGGCATACAGATGTTCAGCCTCGCGTGCCAATAATTTCACCGGCACCCACACCCTTCAAACCGAAACATAGCAATGCTGCTTTACGTCAGAAATAGACATGGTGGTAGTACTTCCCCCGACAAGCCATAAACAAAGAGCTCTACTACTACTAAAATCCTTGCATACTGAATAAAAAAGAAATTAATTAAAACTAACAACGCGGGTTCCCATACAAACAGCTTATGATCGCTTTTTTACTGTTTTCTGTTTTCTGTGAAGCCAGACCATGCAAAAATTTGTCCCGTCGCGGGATCAAACCAGCACCATTCAAAACTAATGCAAAATAACTTGTTTACTTTGTGAAATGTATTTATATAGTGCAGTCTTATCAACTATCGAAAGGCACCAAAAAAAACTTATCTAAGATGCCTCACAATAATGTTTTTAAAAGTAGATGATTCTAATATTCCTTTGCTCATATTCATCTACTTTGGGCTTTCAATTCCTTGTTACTACACGATAAATAGCACGGAAGAGATCGCTCTTATCGATAAGGCCGCCCATTGTACTCATTACTTTTGTAATAGTTTCCGTATTTATTTCTTTGTGTACAATAAAGAGTAAATCTATCTATCTATCTATACAACTTATTACTATATTTAAGATTCTTTGCGTTTCCCACCAGCATGGTTTTTTTACCCCCTAAGAGCTTTTCAATAAGGATAATTCACTAGGGTTAATTTAACTTTCACTGGGGTTTTTAAATCCATGAGTCTCCCTCCCGACAGGTGCAAATCTTTGAACTTTGCTTCTACTCAATTCGACCTTGCCTCCTCTAGGGTCAACCTTGCCCCCTCTAGGGTCGACCTTGCCCCTCTAGGGTCGACCTTGCCCCCTCTAGGATCGACCTTGCACTCTAGGGTCTACCTTGCCCCCTCTAGTATCGATCTTACCCCCTCTAGGGTCGTCATTGCCCCTTCTAGGATCGACGTTGCTCCATATATTATTATCATACAACAGCGGGTGTTCTCTTCTCCAACTAGATACAGTTAGTGTAGTGTTGTGTTGTGTTGTGTGGTGTTTGTGTGACGTCACACGAGGGTGGGGTGTGTCCGCAGGGGGGGCTTGGGCGGCAGGGGGGGGGGCTCCTTGCCGAGCCGCAAGCGTTGCGCCTCGCGCAGGTTGTCTAAGAAATCTGGAATTATACAAAAATAAATAAATACTGTGGACAATTCACACAACACTATCCAGCCCCAAACTAAGCAGAGCTTGTACATGGGAACCAGATACCGCCAATGGAGCACCGGCAAAACCACGGCTATAAGGGTTGTCGGTTTCAGCTCGCCAATAATGAATCACCCACTTTACGTGTACCTACAAATTCATCATCATCATCATCAGCCTGAAGAAGTCCACTGCTGGACATAGGCCTCCCCTACACATTTCCAGGAAGAACGATTCTGAGACCTTTCCATCCATCGACTTCCCGCGATCTTAACAATGTCGTCGGGCTATCTGGTGGGTGGGCGCCCTCCAATTTGTGTTCTAATGAACACTTTTGTTTGCGTCTATTCTTCCTCTTCGTCGTGTCGATGTTTCCCATGATATTGTTTTCCCTATAATTATGTGGTTCGCCCAGAAATGGACCACATTAATAGCGATTTCTGTCAGTAAAATACTTCAGCGTGCAGGTGGGCACTCTGGGCAAGACAGCAAATGAGGCATGGACTGTGGGACTCCGCAGTTGCAGTCTGCGTGGTCGAAGTACCCCATTTGACTATGATGCCTGCAGCAGCCCACCTGGCTCCGAAGTCTATTCAGAGACTTCCAGGTTAAACATGGGAGTTGCATGCATGTTGAGTGAGGTATGTACCGGGAGGTTGGTGGTGTAGCGGAGCCCCGGGGCGTAGTTCCGCCCACACTCGGGCTCCGCCCCGGGTGCCGCTTGCGCCCCCGCTGTTACTGCGACTGCTGCTCGTACTGTTACTCTGTTAACAAAACACACAACATATTATTACAACGTGTCCGAACACGACTAATTTGAAACACGACAAAAACTTAGTAAAAAATAAATAAATGTAAGATGTTGTGTGGACTGTCTACAATATGTGTGTTTTGGAAGACAATATCGACCTTGATAACCTTGACCTTGAACATGAACCTTGACCTTGAACATTCATTGGTGTGATAAATAAGTATAAGATGTTACATTAATTGACAGAAATAGGTTTGGCTAAAGAATAAGTTTTTATAAACTTAGATTAAGTTTGGGTTCAGTCTAAATTATGCTTTTGATTTTCTATTTTCCTTGTTGTTTGTTTTGAGTGTGTTTATTTACTAGGTAAATAAATTCTTTATCTATCAATCTATCTAAAAAAAACATATTTACACTTAAAACTAAATATTATTTACCAATTCCATTGTGATCCCAATGTCGTGGGTTCAAATCTATTAGCTGCATGCACCAAATAAAGTATTTACCATTATATACAAGCAGAAACCTAAAGCTTCTTGTTATATTTGAATTTTCTTAGTAAATAAATAAATAAAATAAATAATGCGGACAATCCACACAACACTATCTAGCCCCAAAGTAAGCAGAGCTTGTACTATGGGAACCAGGTAGCTGATATAATACTTAAAAACTTTTTTTTTGTAAATACATACATAGAATACAATATAACACCCAGACAGAGAACAAACATCTGTGTTCACCACACAAATATTTGTTCTCGGTGGGGATCGAACCCACGCCCTCCAGCGCAGAAATAATATTAAAAACGAATCCTTTCATACATAGTGCCTGCCACTCTTCTTTTGCCTTTTTAATTAATGGCATCTGTCCATTTTGGAACAATTTTAACAGCTCTCTAGAAACCTCTTGTCACTGTCACTGTCAATTTGATGGCCAATGACGACCGACTTGTCTATTCAGTACCCCGAGTCCCAGTTTTGCTACCACATTTCGTCCAAATGTTGTTTTCATGTGAGCACGTGTCTCTCTCACACAAACTCATTGATGATACAAACACTCAATTCAATCGTTTTTACGTCACGTATTTTTGCTGTCTCATCTTTTCTCTATACAATAGAGAGAGACAAATAGGAGAAACGAAAACACTATTTCCTAGACGAAATGTTGTAAATGAAGTGGGACTTGCCCTTCTGTATTGACAAAATCGTCTACAATGTCGTACATTATGAATATAAGGGTAATGTTTAGAGAAGTAACCTGTGTTGTACATTATGAATATAAGAGTAATGTTTAGAGAAGTGACCTGTGTCGTACATTATGAATATGAGGGTAATGTTTAGAGGAGTGACCTGCGTGTCGAGATCCCGCTCGTCCTGCAGCCGCAGCGCCAGCTCGCTGAGTGAGTCGGCGTCCGAGTCGCGCTCGCAGTGCACTCCCCCCGCGCCCGCGCCCGCCGCCCCTCCCGCCCCCCGCGCCTCGCCCGAGCACTCCTCGCGCACTTGCAGTCGGCACCCGTCCAGCTCCTGCAACAAATACAACATGCTTTATTCATGAGGCTGTGGTATCATATCTAAGCTATCTCCTCTTCTGTTTGCTATTTTTATTCATTCCGTATCCCAAAACCTTGTTTCTTCCTACCACCTGTATGCAGATGATTTGCAAATCTATTACCAAACAACCACCGACAATATCAGCGGAGCCGTTAGCCTGCTCAACACTGATTTGGATAGAGTTTGCAACTGGAGTAATTCGTTTGGGCTTACAGTTAATCCCAGTAAAACACAAGTTATTGTTGTGGGTAGTAGCAAGCAACTTTCCAAAATTGATTTCGCCCAGCTTCCTTCAATTGTATTTGATGGAACTGCTATACCTATCAGTCAGACGGTAAAAAACTTAGGCATCATCATAGACTCTAAACTATCCTGGGAACCTTGGATCGGTGAGATCAGTCGCAAAATGTTTGCTTCATCTGCCTCCTTGCGTAGACTGCGTAATTTTTTACCGACTGCTACCAAAGTTATGCTTGCACAATCCCTTCTACTCCCCATTCTAGACTACGCCGACGCCAGCTATCTCGATCTCTCTGAAGTCCTGCTAAACAAGCTTGAGCGCCTACAAAATCTCTGCATTCGGTTCATATTTGGATTACGCAAATATGACCACGTTTCTGAATTCCGCATGAAGCTCAAGTGGCTCCCTATTCGTTTTCGCCGGAATGCGCACTTTCTCTCGTTGCTTTATAATATTCTTTTTAATTCTTCCTCTCCACCTTATCTAAAAGAGCGTTTCGAGTTTTTGCATCAGGCAAATGATCGAAACCTGCGATCCACTGACACTTTGCAGCTCGCAACTCCAGTCCATAGCTCTGTTATGTATGGTAAATCTTTTACGGTAAAAGCTGTGAAATTGTGGAACTCCTTGCCTGTGTCTGTTCAATTATCCAAATCGCTCAACATTTTTAAAACAAAGGTTAATGATCATTACCTATCCTTGTCTGCTAATATTTAGGTATCTATCTTATTGTATGTGTTGTATATTTATTTAAGTAGCATGTATTTATATGTATTCACAGTATTATTATTATTATTTTAACAAGTTGATTTTAGGAATTAATTGGTTATTACTATTATTGTATTTCTCTTTTGAATATAGTATTTAAAAACTTTTTGTGCACCGCCGTCTATCCGATTTTTATCTATCCTTTCCATCCAAAGGTTGTCTGGAAGAGATCGCTCTTAGCGATAAGGCCGCCCATTGTACTGAATATTTTTGTAATAGTTTCTATATGTATTTCTTTGTGTACAATAAAGTGTTAATCTATCTATCTATCTATCTAAGTTGAGTTTCATAGTTATATTGGATTTTAGCGTGATTCTTGGCACATGTTTTTGATCTTTTGGTACTACGACATGCCGTTTCCTCACGTTGTTGTCTTTCATCGTTTGAGAGGACTGGCATATCGCACATACATTTTAGATTGAAAAACTCATCGGTACACGACTGGGTTTGAACTCACGACCTAACGATCGGAAGGCCACCAGAGCTTTTGGCAGAGCTCAGACGGAGGGGAAACAAGCAATCGGAGCCAGCGCGTCACTCGATTAGCCGGCCCTTCACTCACCTTGTAGTGCCGTGGCCGCGGCGCTGACGGAGGGGCGTGGCCAGGCGCCGCGCCCCCCCGCAGCGCACGCTGACGCAGCACAGTGCGCGTGCCCTCACCTGCATGAGTGTGTCGGCGTGCAGGATGACGCCGTCCTTGAGGGCGTGCGCGCCCTGCAGGCGGTAGCGCGCGCCCACGCGGCGCAGCACGTGCGCCAGGCGCCGCGCCCCCCCGCAGCGCACGCTGACGCAGCACAGTGCGCGTGCCCTCACCTGCATGAGTGTGTCGGCGTGCAGGATGACGCCGTCCTTGAGGGCGTGCGCGCCCTGCAGGCGGTAGCGCGCGCCCACGCGGCGCAGCACGTGCGCCAGGCGCCGCGCCCCCCCGCAGCGCACGCTGACGCAGCACAGTGCGCGTGCCCTCACCTGCATGAGTGTGTCGGCGTGCAGGATGACGCCGTCCTTGAGGGCGTGCGCGCCCTGCAGGCGGTAGCGCGCGCCCACGCGGCGCAGCACGTGCGCCAGGCGCCGCGCCCCCCCGCAGCGCACGCTGACGCAGCACAGTGCGCGTGCCCTCACCTGCATGAGTGTGTCGGCGTGCAGGATGACGCCGTCCTTGAGGGTGTGCGCGCCCTGCAGGCGGTAGCGCGCGCCCACGCGGCGCAGCACGTGCGCCAGGCGCCGCGCCCCCCCGCAGCGCACGCTGACGCAGCACAGTGCGCGTGCCCTCACCTGCATGAGTGTGTCGGCGTGCAGGATGACGCCGTCCTTGAGGGCGTGCGCGCCCTGCAGGCGGTAGCGCGCGCCCACGCGGCGCAGCACGTGCGCCAGGCGCCGCGCCCCCCCGCAGCGCACGCTGACGCAGCACAGTGCGCGTGCCCTCACCTGCATGAGTGTGTCGGCGTGCAGGATGACGCCGTCCTTGAGGGCGTGCGCGCCCTGCAGGCGGTAGCGCGCGCCCACGCGGCGCAGCACGTGCGCCAGGCGCCGCGCCCCCCCGCAGCGCACGCTGACGCAGCGCGCCCCCGCCCCCTCGCTGCCCGCCAGCTCGAGCCGCAGCACGCAGCGCCGCAACACGAGCGCCTCGCGCCCGCTCAGCACGGACGATGGACACTCCACGTCTATCGACGACGGCTCGCCCTGCAACCCAACAGACGCTATTAGTTATTCAACAGTACCCCTTAAGAATTTTACTCGATCAGTTTGATCAATTCGTTACGCCTACGTGCCCCTCTTTTCTGTTTAGTGAAAAGATGAGACAACAACAATAATTATGTTACGTAGAAACGATCGAAGACTTAAAATTACAATACAGATCCTAACTTATTCGATTAAAAGCGGATTCACCCTCCACCGAACCGGATCGCAGACTGATCCCTGGGTCTGATTGTGAATTTGACATTATTTTTCAAATACAAAATGGCGGCTTAATTTTTTTCATAAAAAGTTGATATAAGTATCGTTTTATAGGTTTTTGGGAGCTCAGTACCCGAAGTCCCAGTGCATTTACAACATTTCGTTACCAAATGTTGTTTTCGTTTCGCCTACGTGTCTGTCTCTTTTGCATGGAAAAATGATGAGACACCAAGTCTAACTACGTAACGTTTTTTTGCTGTCTTATCTTTTCTCCCTACAAAAGACAGAGACACGTAGGAGAAACGAAAACAATATTTGGTAACGAAATGTGGTAGCAAAACTTGGACTTTGGGTACTGATTGTGAATTTGACACTTTTTAATGCGTTACTTAGGTGATCAAAATGTGCAGCTACCTGTTGCGGCTCCTTCCACAGCACGTCGTAGGAGCTGCAGACGAGGTTGCGGCGCTGCAGCAGCTTGTCCACGAGCCGGCCGACCGTCACGCCCGCGTCCGCGTTCACGACGGACGTGGCGCCGTCCGGCAGCATCACGCGGCAGAGGGACGTCGGCTGACTTGACTTCACTACCTGCAATATATTCTGTTTGATTTAGGGCTCATTTTCTATCTTCCGTCTGTTTATAACGCTTTTATTAGCTTCACCTGTATGTAAGTTTGTTTGCTTGCTTGTATGTAACCGACCCCTTTGAGCTCGATTTTGTCCTACTTTGAACGATCAGATTTGATTCAAACTTTGCACACCTGTCAAAGGTCGATGACAATGCAATAATATGAAGAAAAAAAAACTAAAAAGTAAAAAAAAAATTATAGTTGTGTACAATAATATAAAATTTTCAATGGATTAATACAGTTTTAATCCATTTTTTTTCGCTTTTATAGTTATAAAAGCGTGTTTTTTTAGTTTTTAAACTATAATTTATTTAGATTCATCCCCTTTATGGATTCGTCATGTCTGTCTGCCTGTCGGTCCGTATGTCACAGCCATTTTATTCCGAAACTATAAGAACTATACTGTTGAATCTTGGTAAGTAGATGTATTCTGTAAACCGCATTAAGTTTTTTAGACAAAACATTATTTATTTTTATTTTAATTTTTACAAAATAATTAGTGAAATTCGTTTGTTCCCAGCAGTTCTGTTAAACTGTTCTGATGATCGAAATACTGATATATTTTTTCCCACTTGTTCCGTTACGAAAAAAGGGGACTACTGGGACATATTTTCTCCCACTGTTTCTGCGATTGTACATCAGACTTGAACTACCCGCGAATTCGTAAAATTGCAATTCCAGTGTGGTGTCAATCAAACAAAGTAATTAAAAGTAAAAGTAAACAGGCCCTTGCATCTATTGTAGATGATTTATATAGCGCCAAGGACAACTAGGGATTACAAAAGCCCTATTTGCGGGACGCTATAGTGCCTGGGACAGGATTCTAGATGGAATAGGCTTGCCCAGCACCTATACCATCCTGACAGCTTATTCATTAATTCATTCATTTCATTTATTCAATAACAATCCTTTCACAAATCACGTCTGAATGTTTACTATAAACTAGCATGCTACAAAATAATAAAAAAAGCGGCCAAGTGCGAGTCGGACTCGCCCATGAAGGGTTCCGTAGCATCAAGTAACATAATATAAAGGTTCTTATAGTTCGTCGAAAGGTAAATTGCGGTTTACGATTTATGACGTATAAAAAAAAACTACTGACTAGATCTCGTTCAAACCAAATATCGTTGAAAGTTTGCATAGTAATGTACAACATATATTTTTTTTAGTTTTATCTTTCTCTTATTTTAGAAGTTAGAGGGGGGGGGGCAACTTTTTTCCACTTTGGAAGTGTCTCTCGCGCAAACTATTAAGTTTAGAAAAAAACGATATTAGAAACCTCAACATCATTTTTGAAGACCTATTCATAGATACCCCACACGTATGGGTTTGATGAAAAAAAAATTTTGAGTTTCAGTTTCAAGTATGGGGACCCCCAAAATTTATAGTTTTATTTCTATTTTTGTGTCAAAATCTTAATGCGGTTCACAGAATACATTTACTAGCCAAGTTTCATCAGTCTAGCTCTTACGGTTTCGGAGAAAAATGGCTGTGACATACGGACGGACGCACAGACAGACATGACGAATCTATAAGGGTTCCGTTTTTGCCATTTGGCTACGGAACCCTAAAAACAATAAAACATTTTGATTTGTTATTTTGATTGCTATTTTGATTCGGCCTAATCCACAAGAAATACATGGTCAATACGTGCGGAGCTGGCTAAGCCGCGGGTTTCCTCACGATGTTTTCCTTCACCGTTTGAGAGCACTAGCATATTTTTTTTTAAATAGTAGGGATAGGTATGATAGGGGTGGGGTACTCACGTCAGTAACGGACTGCTGTTGTCTGTCCCGGGACGGGGGTCGAAGCCGCGCCAGGAACGAGCTGCCGCCACTGCGCCGCCTCTCTGAAGCGTTGCTGGCAGACTTCTTTAGCTGGAACATTCATTATATTCATAATTTAACGTGGCAATGCAGAATTAAAAGAAAATATAGAAACATTTATTCTTTAATTTCGTACTAGCTGTGCGTGCGAATTCGTTCGCGCGGACGAATAAGTTAAGTCTTTAGGTAGCATTTTTTATTTGCAGCGGAAACATCTTGGAATGTCATATTTATTTAAATTTAACCTACAGCCTAAAAAATTAGTTTCAAGCTTAGCTCAACTTCAACCATGCAACTTTTCATCCCCTTGCAACGGTTTTTTCGCATTAAAAAGTAACTTATGTCCTTGCTCGAGCTCTAGACTATCGCCGTACCAAATTTCATTTAAATTGGTTCAGTAGTTCTGTCGTGAAAGCGAGAAAGTAACTTTTACTTTCGTATTTATAATTAGTAAGGACGTAAGGACTAGCGGGTCGTCCGCATTCATATGAATGCTAGTAAAAAAAAAGTAAGTAAACAGACCTTTGCATCTATTGTAGAGATTTATACAGGGTTATTGGTAATAATATAAGAAACAAGTTAAGGGCTTTACATCTTAACAAACAATATTTGTTCCACGACTTTTGCCAAAAATTAATACACTTCCCAAAAAAAATATTTTATTTTTTTGTAACACTTTTTAGCTCTGTACAGTGTAGACGCTTCATGGTAATGACCGGTGACCGGAGTCGCATCACGACCTCGCATCGCGCGCCCCTTTCATTGAAATTGCCAGCGCGCCGCGTTACGGGGCATAGAGTTATAATTATTTAGAGTGACAATTTTGTTGATTTTAATTTGTATGGAAAAAAATTACGAATTATTGAAAGTCGTAGAACAAAAGTTGTTTGTTAAGATGTACAGAAGGTGCTCTTAACTGGTTTCTTATATAAATACCAATAACCCTGTATAGCGTTGTTAACCCCTACTTACGGGACGCTATAGTGCCTGGGAATGGATTTTAAATGGAATAGGCTTGCCCAGCACCTATACCATTCTGACAGCTTAGTCGGCCTAATCCACAGGAAATCCTAAATCTAAAGGAAGCGTGACATTTTCGAGATTGATCAATATTATTTTGTCCGGCTGTTCCTTCTCGCTTCCAGCTCGTATTTTTCTTCTGTATTTACGATATTATGTATGTATGTACTGTTAACAGGTTTTGGGAATAGGACATCCCTAATCGGATCAAGCAACGGGACACATCCCTAGGGTAGAAAGAAGAAGGAGAAGATGGCGTCGTAATGCGTAGTTGTATTGTTTGCCGTGTAATAAAGTAAAACAGAGTTATATTAGCTAGTGTTAACCAGTTTTGGGAATAGAACATCCCTATTCGAATCAAGCAAGAAGTTACATCTCTAGTGAAGAAGAAGAAGCAGAGGAAGGGAATAGGGCGTCGTTACGTGTAGTTTATTGTTAGCCGTGTAATAAAGTAAAACGGAATTGTAGCTATAATCAATGAAGAGTTTTCATCGTAACACTAGTTATATTAAATGAAGAGTTTTCACCCTATCAGTACGTACGCTATTGTTGTGCGTGTCGGTGGGCGGGGCGTGGGCGGTGGCGGGGGCTCCGGCTAGGGCAGGGGGCTCCGGCGGGTAGGGCGGCGCGAGCCCCCGCAAGTCGGCGCGCGCGCACTCGGCGTGCGTGGCGGAGCGCAGGAAGCGAGGGTAGCTGTCGAACTTCAGCACGTTGAAGATCTGCTTCTGCGCCTATAAATAACACATCTCAACCTCTAACTCAATAAAATTTTATCCATTTCAATAGGCATGACGACTAATTTTCAAAATCTCTTCTATCATATTCAGAAGTATCTATTATGTCTAAAATATATTATATTTCTGTAGAAAATTAAGGTGTTTGTGCAATAAAAGTAAACTTAAATTTTCAAATTCACGCCAAAAAGCTCGCTGGTGTCATGGCGTCTGTTAGTACGTCACGTTGTAGTATATCAACAGTAAACATTGGTGCTTTTGTACTAAATCTTCTGACAAGCAGTACCTGTAGGAAGAGGTCAGCGGGCGGCGGATGCTGGCACAGCAGTAAAGCGGCGTGCCTCCTGGCGGCCGCGTCCACATTGACGGCCTCGTCAGCCCCCACGGCCAAGTGCCGCGCCCAGATCTGGTCGGCCAGCGCCGCGCGCCCAGCGGCGTCCGCTGTCCGGTACTGCTCGCACGAGAACCAGAAGCTGGGGAAAGCGCTCAAGTTATGAAATGGACCAAGGCTTTCGGATCGGCAAATACTTGAATCCGCACTTGATACGCGGACTGGTTTCAGCAATATGCAACATTCTACGACATGCTGGTTTCCTTACGATGTCTTCCTTCACTGTTTAAGAGTACTGGCATCATCACCACTATCCACAACTCAATTTCACCCGCTGCTGGTATAGGCTTAAGTTCAGCTGCAGTAAGACACTCACTGTATGTTCTCGGCCGCGAACTCCTTCTTGAGGAAGTGTGCGAAGGCGGCGGCTCCGGCCGGGTCGGCCAGCAGGTGCTCCAGCCCGAGCGACCAGCGCGCCACGTGCGAGCCAGCGCTGGAGCCCGACACTGGACTGGCTCCTTCGCTCATTTGCTACAACAGGGGAATGTCTTTGCTAAAGTGAAGGGGCTGATATAATACATACTCAGACCCGCATGCAGAAACAATGCTTGAATCTGAGTGGGGCCTCAAGCATTGATTTTTTGACAGTTCTCCATTGAAAAGTGTCAAAAAATCTATGCTCGAGGCTTAAGTCTTCTACTTATGTTACGTTAGTTTTCAAACATGTGTCGAGTGCACGAAAGGAGCCACCCTGAGGCGCACTTAAATCCTTTCACCACACCAGTTTGAAAGAACCAGTAACACGATAAGAAGAAGAACTCTAGTTTTTTCGAGCCGAAAGTGCCTCTTGGAGACTTGGAGCTCTTTCCTTACGATGTTTTCATCTTTGTACCCACATTTGTACTTCACAAGTGACATTTATGCAACTACGTATTTTATAACTACGTATATAAGACAAAAATAAAATTTACCGTATGTATTTCAGAAGGAAACAACGCGGAAAGGGAAACCCGACATAACATAACGCTAAATATAAATATTTAGTAAATGAGGAAGAGTGAGTACTGAGATGACGAATGATTGGGGAGAATGGGGTCGGCGGCAGAACATTTATTTTTCATAAGTGAAGCTCCTATTCTTTATCTCATGTTATCTTGCCATACTAGTTTTACAAAGCGAAGCTCCTATTCGCTATCTCATGTTTATAAAGTCAACATTCAGACTTGTAGCAATCGTTACTTGTCGAAGATAAATTTATTACAATTAGTTTTTTATTGCAATCGAAGCTCTAATGTCAAAACTGGCAGATTGCGACTAGGTTTTTATTGCAACGAAAGATACGCAATCACCCTAGGTACAGGTCATATAGCTTGAAAAATCAACAACCGTTGGCGAATTGAGGTTCTCGAATGGTGACCACGAACCGAAAGACGAAACATATTAGAACGCCCTCCGACCGATGGACCGATGTTTTTAATATCGCGGGAATTCGGCGGATGTAGAGCGCTCAGACTTGTTTTTCCTGGTAATGTGGGAGGGCGTGTACAGCAGTGGGTTTCTTCAGGCTGATGACAATGTTGCTGATAGGTACCTTGTTATACATGTTCCGATGGTCGTGGTGCCTGTAGGAACTGCCAGAGCCGCTGCCGGTCGTCCACCGTCGAAACGGAGACGACTGCTCGCTCTGCGGACAAGCAGAGAGAATATAAATATTGTGGACAATCCACACAACACTATTTAGTCCCAAATTAAGCAGAGCTTAGGCTATGAGAACCAGATAGCTGATAATTATAATACTTATTTTTTTGTAAATACATACTTAGAATACAATATAACACTCAGACAGAGAATAAACATCTGTGTTCACCACACAAATATTTGTTCTCGGTGGAGATCGAACCCACGACCTACGGTGCAGAAGGCAGAGATACTACCAACTGAGCTGAGATGCCAGTCAAAAGTAAAGTATTAAGATTCGGATTGTATTCCGATATCGGTGACACGTAGTGGCCGCGTTGAGTTTTTCACACAAATGTTGTATGAAAAAACTCTGATTCGATTTGTGACACTGCAGTGCGGCACTGCCACGTGCCACGGTAAGTAATTACTTTATACGAACTCAGATATCTACACACATTTCAGAATATAATATAATAAACAAGCGTTGAAGTGAAGAATAGAAGATGAAAGAAAATAAAAAAGTGGCCAAGTGCGAGTCGGACTCACCCATGAAGGGTTCCGTAGCAACATGTAACATAATATAAAAGTTCTTGTAGTTCGTCGAAAGGTAAATTGTGGTTTACGATTAATGACGTATAAAAAAAAAACTACTGGCTAGATCTCGTTCAAATGAAATATCGTTGAAAGTTTGCATAGTAATGTACAACATATATTTTTTTTAGTCTTATTATTATCTTATTTTAGAAGTTAGAGGGGGGGGGGGACCAACTTTTTTCCACTTTGGAAGTGTATAAATATGGACTACTGACTAGGTAGGTAGCTACGAGAGGGGTACCGGGTATTACGAAAAACAACGTCTGTACAGTGAGCCTTCTTTATTCCAACTGTCAATTTCACCTATGCTAACCTCAAAAATGCATCGATAGCGCGATCTAGAAAACCCTACACAAAGTCGCGCTATCTAGTGGTGAAATTATACATTATTCAACCAACGAGCGTTAACATATCGCCCGCCAAGGACCTAGTGATGGGTCCTTAACTATAACTTTGATAACCTTTTACATAACTGAACTATATTAAATTTTAACAAACATAATGGATGTTAAATCTTTTGAACTAGCAGGACTGTATCTTTTACATAGCTTTTACCTTCGACATAATTTTACATTTTACCTAACTTTAAACCTTTACCAATTTTACTGAGTCTTACACATCTATTTATACTTATATTTAACCATTTGAACTAGTAAGAAACACTTGTATCTATTTAAACTTTGTATATTGGCAACACACACAATTTTGGTGTTGGCCTTTTAATTTCAAAATTGGTGGTACGCAATGTAACCACGCGGGAAGTTAGTTCTGAGACTATCGACGACGCCAGAAACCTTGCAACAATTGCTGAACTAATTGCCATCTTGACAATGAACTAATATATGAACTCTCAAATTCTACTTCTGGCAAAGCACCAGAGTTTATTCTACTAAAAATAACCTGACGACATCAGTGGAAGCGGTTCACCCGGATCGGTACTATTGATGACGGTGTCGTCCGTTCTCATGGCTAGCCATTGAGAGATTTTCAATGTGGTGGGTTGTTGCAGTTCTGCGAGGTAAGTACTACATTCACTTAACAATCCGAACACTGCTTTATTCCGCTCAATAACTGACAACCATAGCTTTGAATCATCATTTTTACTAATATTTCCATTGAGACTATCCATCCTATCGGATAAAATAGCTTCGTATGTCTATAATTTTCATTTTGGTTACAGGTCCTGATGATGGAGGAAGCTGCATCTTGCACTGGAATATATCTTTGCTTCGATTAAACGTAAGATCTAATATTTTCTTTGTTTTACCTAATTTCATTTCTTTGTTGTCCTCATTTGATCTATCATTTTCATTCTTTTGTACTACTTCTTTCTGTTTGTTCTCCTTTTCGTACTTTTCTGTGTTTTCATGTGTGTTTTTCTGTTTCAGGAGTTTCCGGTTGCTGCTGTCTGAATTTTTTATTTCGTATTCACCTTTGTCTAGTAATCCTACTATTTGTTTGTACAGGTGTGTTCTTTCTTCGGTGAACTTCTCTACGGGTACCAAATATTCATCTCTTTCATCATGTGTGGCTTGATCTATTTCTTGCTCGCCTAAGTACGGCGTAGAGACTGTTACCGTCCCTAACTCATCATCTCGCATTTTTATTCCAGGATTGTCTCTCCAATCTATACGCTGGTAGATGGCATCCTTTTCAGCTACTCGCATTGTTGTGGATTCTTTCTCGTTCCTGACTACTTCACAATTTGGTAAGTACGCAGCTTTATTGATTCCTCTTTCTTTTACCATTTGCATATGGTTTGAACTCAAATATTTATTATTATTTTCATTCACTTCCGTGTATTGTCCTTTTAGCTCTGTGCCCTTTGAAATACTATATTTGATCTGTGGTTCTTCATTCTTAATCGATTGCTTTACTTTACATTTAAATGCTTCTCTCTTGGTTGTTGCTTTAAAGAAAGCTTTACATTCTTGCTCTTCTTCAAGTGTTACCTCTTTTGACCTGATTGCTTCTTGAACTTCTTTTTTTGTACTAATATTTTCTTCAACTATCCAAATTTGCTTTATGAAGTAATTTTTACTTTTATTACAGGTTACGTGCAGGACTGATATTTTATTTTGTGCCGTAATTATTGGTACAACACCTCCAGAAAGGATCCAACCTAGACTTGTGCTTTGTGCGACAAGGTTTCCACTAGCACTTTTCTTCATACCTTGTTTAAGGACCTGACTGTAGACGTCTGCACCAAGCAGCATATCGATTTTACGAGGACTCGCAAACTGCGGATCTGCTAACTGTATGGATCCTATATCTACCCAATCTATATTCTCAATGCGTTTCTCTGGTAGATACGATGTTATATTACTTAACACGTAAGCTTGAACTTCTATTTTGAACTGTGGATCAGTACGTGACTGAATAGTGGTTTGTACTAAATACCTTGCTTTGATATTGTTATCATTACCTAATCCAGAAACCGTTCCGTTCACAGGTATCTTCTCCAAACGCAGCATTTGAACAGCCACCTCGGTGATGAAGCAAGCTTGAGATCCCTGGTCCATCAGGGCTCGAACTGTTCGATATTCTCCTGTCATCGCTTCGGCATTTATCAAGGCTGTCGCTAATAAAACCTGTTTGGTCTTCGGTATATCGCTTGTAGTGTGGCATGACACGACTTGATTACTGGAAGTAGTTTCTTCCTCTTCTGTAGTTGTAGATATTGGTTGCTCTTGAGTGGCTGGCTGTTTTGCACTGGACTCTTCTACTGCAAGATGGAGTAACGAGTGATGTCTCCTCTTGCATATTCGACAGACGGTTGGTTTTTTGCAACTATAGACATTATGGTTTCCGCCTAAGCAGTTGAAACACATCCTGTTATTGCTGACGAACGCTCTTCTCTCACTGACGTCTTGTTTAGCAAACGCCTTGCAGAAACTTAACTTGTGACTGTCTGAACAAAACTCGCAAGCCATCGACTCTGATGTAGCTACCATAGACCTACAAGATGAACCACTTCCATGCTGAACTACAGATCGCTTGTTAGGTCCTATAAACTCTAAAGCACGAAAACGATTCTCTAGAAAGGATTTGAACTGTGAAAAGGTTGGTAAATCATTTTTACTATCGATATTTGACGCATTGGAGACGCTTAGTTCCCATTGTTTACGAGTTTCTAGGTCAAGTTTCGAACTTACAATGTGGATGATGATGATGTCCCACGTGCTTACATCAACATCTAATGCCTTCAATGCACTTAAACAATCAGATGTTATATCTATCAATTCTTTCATTGCTGTAGCTGACTCGAATTTCATGGACCGAAGTGTAAATAACTTGTTGAGTATTGTATTTGACAAAAACCTTTTATTATTGTATCTACTTTCTAACAGCTCCCAACAACGTTCATAATTCGAATCGGCTATTGGCGTATGTCTTATCAAAAGTTCGGCTTCACCGGTGAGATGCCCTTTTAGATAGTGAAGTTTCTGAACATTATCTAATGATTTACTTTTATGGATCAATGAAACAAATAAGTCCTTAAATGTAGTCCATTCATCGTATTTTCCACTAAATGTTGGAATGGTGATCTTGGGCAATTTCGCCAGTGAACTCGAATGGCCCTCATTTGTACTTTTACTACTATTTACTGTTTGACCTGACTGTATTGTTTGACCTAACTTTAACAGTGACTTAATGTGTGATACCGCTTCTATATAACTTTCTTCCGTGTTTGCATATATATCGTTTTTTACATAAACAGAATCCTCCAAATCGCTGGCTTTGTAAGATTCGTACAATCTGGCATTATTTGTACGAAACAAAGTCCAGTCTTTCTCTAAAATATCTAGTTTAGCCTCTTTGTATGCAACAGTACATCTTTCCTTAGAACATTTTTTGAAATTAATTAGTGCTCTTTCTATAGACTTTTGAATGTCTTTTTGTAAATTAATAGTAGACTCCATAGCGAATTAATAAATCAAAATAACACTTAAATGTTAACAAAGTAATTTTACAAATAAAAATATTTGACTCGAATTCTGTGCTCGGTAGTGTACCAAATACTAAATTTTATTTGACTCGAATTCTGTGCTCGTAAGTGTATCAAATACAATTTAACCTCAAAGTTTCTTCACTAATATAATAAACAACAACTACAAATACTAACGCAAAGTTCTCACTATAAAATAAACACCAATGCACTATAAAATGTTAACGAAAAGAGTACTCACGATTTCTTCACCACAATACAAACACGTCACTCACTGCGTAGATGCGCGGTCAACTTTTCTAGCGGCGGGTAGGCCGGACGGCGAAGTGCGTCCTGGCTGCCTTTGTACTTCTGCTGTAGGCTCCGTGTGCCCACCTCTGGGATGTTCTTCGGGGGGATGTGAGGGTCGGGGGCCCACACTCCTTTGTTCTGATCTTCTGAGGGGCGCGAGGTTTCCTTGGTCCGCGCGCCTTGTACTATTTATTCTTCGGGGGCGTGAGGTCAGAAGGCCTCACACTCCTTGGACTGCTATGCGAGGGGGGCGTGCGGTTCTGGTAACCCACGCCTTGGACTGATCTTCGGGGGGACGTGGGGTCAACAGACCCACACGCCTTGTACTGCTTGTATTGTTCTGGGCTTCGCAAAAGGCAATCCTATGCCTTTGCGCAGCTTGACCGCTTGGTGTGAAGTCATTATTTACACCACTCACAATGTACTGCGAACTCACTGCACTATGTACTGTACTAGTACCACTCTCGAGAGACCACGGAGATATTCACCACCGTGTCTCGACTGTAACTTGCCGCTACGATCCACAACAAGTACAGTTACACTACCTATGCACTACTGGTTAGGAACCTAGCAATCTAGTACCAATCTGGCTTACGAAGGACCATGTATAAATATGGTCTACTGACTAGGTAGGTAGCTACGAGAGGGGTACCGGGTATTACGAAAAACAACGTCTGTACAGTGAGCCTTCTTTATTCCAACTGTCAATTTCACCTATGCTAACCTCAAAAATGCATCGATAGCGCGATCTAGAAAACCCTACACAAAGTCGCACTATCTAGTGGTGAAATTATACATTATTCAACCAACGAGCGTTAACAGGAAGTGTCTCTAGCGCAAACTATTCAGTTTAGAAAAAAACTATATTAAAAACCTCAACATCATTTTTGAAGACCTATTCATAGATACCCCACACGTATGGGTTCGATGTAAAATTTTTTTTTGAGTTTTAGTTTCAAGTATGGGGGACCCCCAAAATTTATAGTTTTTTTTCTATTTTTGTGTAAAAATCTTAATGCGGTTCACAGAATACATCTACTAGCCAAGTTTCATTAGTCTAGCTCTTATAGTTTCGGAGAAAAATGGCTGTGACATACGGACGGACGGACAGACATGACGAATCTATAAGGGTTCCGTTTTTGCCATTTGGCTACGGAACCCTAAAAAAGACACAATACCAAAATGAAAGAAGGAAATTAAACCAAACACAGTGTACAAATTAAACAACTAAAAAGTGAAGTGAGTATAGAAGATGATGAAAAGATGAAAAGAAATAAAACTACATTACGGCCGTCTGATAATTTATAAGTAACAAACGAGAAGCAAATATAGCGCAAAGATAGTAAAACTAATAATTATGAACAAACCTAGCGCCCCATTATTCTTGTACGCAAATTAATTGAAAAAGACGAACATTATTTAATTAGAACATGTCACATTGGTTTCAATTCGCAAGTTTACCTACACCAAAACAGACATGAACGAATAAGTCTTTTGATAACGTCGGAGACATACAATTTTGATGGACAGCGTGTTTGCATGGAAAAAACCACTGAATGGTTTTAAAGCAACCAGAAAGCGAATTGTAGTTTATTGCCTCTTCTTCTAGATTTGATCGCGTGGAATTGGCATCTAGAGATGTTTCAAAGTGATCTTTGTGATCAAACTGAAGTCAATCTTCATTTTCCTGCCCTTATCCCACGCTAAGTGGGGTTGGCAGGTTTTCTTCTTCCCCTCACCTCCATCATTCATCGTCTCAATGCTCACTCCTTTCTTGTTCTTGTCATCTTTGGCACAGCCCATCCATCTATTCTTTGTTCTACTCTTCCTCTATAACCATTGAAGTGACTATTTAAATTATAAAAGTTATTAATATGAGGACTTATCTAAGGGATTTCCTGTATTTGTTTTCCTTAGAGGAAAACAAATACACGTAACTCGTGATATTTTTAGCCGAGCGCGTAGTGCTTTCGGTGAAAAACAATGCATGTAGTTTAGTGGCTTTTGTGGGTGTGTCGTGCTAGTGTAAGTGGTGATTTTTAGGATGCTAGGTTTTCTTGGTTAATTAATAAACACGAGGTAGCTGCCAAAAACTTACTTACAAACGTTTCTTAAAGATAATCATTGTATACGCAACTGGTATCCCTTACCACAAGGTAATAGTGATAAAAAGTGACCGGGCTAACTTTAAGCAGTCTCATATATAAACGTAACGCTTGTAATTGTAAGTAGGGCCATTCATGTAATACTACGTACTTCACGGAAAAAACGGAGCACTAGCAAAGTACCAATTTGGCTTGGTTATTTTTTTTTTGACTACTTATAACTAAGACTTATCTAAATCGCACAATAAAGCTCTGTTAATAGTAAACAAGCCGGTTTTGCTGTATATTCTAGGTAATTCTAACAGAGTACTTGATAGTTTCAAAGTGAGTGCCTCAGTTATAGTAACCTATTCAGTTTCCGTTTGAATATAGATAAGTTTTCAGATTTATAAACTGACAAGTTGACCTATCTAAGTTTAGACTACTCCTACTCGGTTAAATTTGTATAGATTGGTATGATTACAAATAACCAAGACTCATTTAAAACGTACAATAGACGTATGTTTGTAGTAAACAAGCTTGTTTTGCTGTATATTCTTCCGAGTAAATCATTATTTCCCAGTGAGTATCTTTGTTAAAGTAACCGTAGCAGAAGTTTAAAAACCTATGCTTCTTCTACTACAACTATAAATGCGAAAGTTTTTATATACATTAGGGATGTTTGTTGCTCTTTCACGCTCAAGCCAGTGGACCGATTTGGATGAAATCTTGAGCAAATAAGATTGTATCCGGTATTAAAACATAGGCTACTTTTTATCCCGTAAAAATAACAGAAACGGGGAATAACTTCTTTAGCGATGGCACTAATCACGTAATCACCAATAAAGAACCTTTCGAAAATTCGTGTATAGGTCTGTGTGCATGTACCTACTTTTACCTACACAACTGACAGCGCAATGCCGTACATAACAAAACTCGACGAACATACAAGAACTTATATATTATGTTACTTGTTGCTACGGAACCCTTCATGGGCGAGTCCGACTCGCACTTGGCCGCTTTTTTAGGGTTCCGTAGCCAAATGGCAAAAACGGAACCCGTCAACGGAATTCGTCATGTATGTCTGTCTGTCTGTCTGTCCGTCCGTATGTCACAGCCATTTTTCTCTGAAACCGTAAGAGCTAGACTGATGAAACTTGGCGAGTAGATGTATTTTGTGAACCACATTAAGGTCTTTACACAAAAATAGAAAAAAAACTATATTTTTTTTTCATCGAACCCATACGTCTGGTATAGGTGTGGTGAATAGGTCTTCAAAAATGATGTTGAGGTTTCTAATATGGTTTTTTATAAACTGAATAGTTTGCGCGAGAGACACTTCCAAAGTGGTAAAAAGTTGCCCCCCCCCCTCTAACTTCTAAAATAAGAGAATGATAAAACTAAAAAAAATATATGTTGTACATTACTATGCAAACTTCCACTAAAAAGAACCTTTTTATTATGATACTTGTTGCTACGGAACCCTTCATGGGCGAGTCCGACTCGCACTTGGCTGCTTTTTTATCCCTACATTTGTTATTTACGACTGTGGGTTATAAAACTTTAAACAAGTAGATTAGCTATCAACAAGCAATAACACAGCAATCAATAGATAAGTGTTTGGCTATTTCATATTTTAAACAGTAACTTAATTGGAACAATCGAAGAAAATGGTTATTCGTTGACATGTGAATTGTGTAAACTCGGATAATGCGTTTAGACATGCGTGCAATTCAAGGACAACGGCCATTTCTTTTCAACAAGTTCTTGGGTGCGGACACGAGAGTATCTACTTTTATAATAAACAGTGTGAGAGCAGAGGTTGAGTGAGTTAAGTGAGATTGGCACCTGAACATAGAAAACTTGCAGCGCTATAACAGTTTGTCATTCATCATTTTTGATAAAACTGCATTAAGTACAAACCGCCCGATGGATGAAGACGTAAGGAATCTCCTTACTGCTTGGGGCTTGGAGGAGTATATCGAAGTTTTTCAAAGTAAGTATTACCACGGTGATTATTGTAGTTGGCAGAACTCGTTGCTATCGTGTGTGCTAATTGGTGCTTGAAGCCATTACTTCTACCTACCTACATTAGGTGAAAGACAAAGAATTACCTGGTAGAACTTTCTGCAAAAAAGCCGTAGTTCTGTAATTATATGTGCCATAATACCTACCTAACTTAAAGGTACCTAGCACACTATGCGTGGCTTGCCACAGCATCTTTACCGGCCGCGCCGCGCGCCAGGCAAGCCGCAGTGCGCCCGCGGTTGGCTTGGCTCATTAGGTATAGCAAACAAAGTGTGGTGCGTGCCGCTGAACAAGCTGATTTTTTTTTTATTTATTTATTTATCCTTTTACAGAAAAAAATCCTGCTTTGAAGGACAACATCTTTGAGCTGGCTAAACTGCGCACCAAGACCAAGGACAAACCACTTATCAGCATGGTAATTTATTAATTTATTTTTTATATTATTAATATTTCTTCTCGGTGGGGATTGAACCCACGACCTCCAGCGTAGATGGTAGATCTACTACCAACTGAGCTGTCAGGCTGTCAAACGAAAAATGCTCTCATAAGTTTGAACATAGTATTTTATTAATTCATCCTATTAGGTAAGTAACTACGAGTACTATATCTATTAGCGTTTATAAATTATATTTTCTAATTTTAGGTTCAGAGGAGGCATCAAATATAGCTTGTTTGTTGCTTATGCCATATCTCGTGGCTGTTACAAGTGTTCGGCTGAAGAATAGTCGCAAAAAGATTTGGCGTCCTTCGAAAGCTGAAGCAACTGCTAGTTTTGTACAGCATGTGAAAAACGATTCGGATATCCACAGTGCAATAGCAAGTAAGCGAACAAAGTTTCAAGAATATAGACTTACAATGCAACCTTTTATCATGATCGTAGGCGAATCTCTTGACAGTATAAATAACTACTTCGTGGTTATAGATAGATGAATTCATCAACACCCTTCCAGCTATTTGCAAAAAGCACAAACTTCGTATTTATAATATAAATGTGGTAAACATAATTGTAACTTACCAGTATGGTGCTTACAAAATAGGGGTGGGTATAATTATAATGTTTATGATCTAAGTACCGATCTCGCATATTGTGCATTTATATGAGAAACTGTATATTTTGCTAAGACTATGTAGGTAAAAGAATCTTCATTTACTTAAGTTAAAGCCATCATCATCAACATGATGAGTAATTTAAATTAAATAACTAAAAAAAAATTAAATGTTTTGTTATCATACAAAATACTTATGTATAAGTACTCGTTAGACTTATGTTTGTTAAAATATTTTTAAGTACCTATTTCATAAGTTAACAAACTATATTTATGATAAATATTGGTTAATATAATAATTGAGAAAGTTGAGGTAAAAATGACTTTGTACAAATTAACAATGTAAGATTAACTACTCTCGAATGTAACTTTTTATGTTAATTAACGAATAACATATTTGATTCTTCTCTGAAGCATACATCGTTATTTAGTATCGTGTATGTACTAGCTATTAAGAGCGCTTACATCCTTCTATTGCCTTTAAGCTTTTTTTAGAAATAATAATGTTTCTGTGTGAGTAACTTAAAAAAAAGTAATATTAGCATTTATAGATATAGGACATCAATCATAATTAGCTTTTTAAAGATGGTTACAAAAAAAATCATAAACATATTAATTTACATATATTTTTTTATTAAAATTTTATAAAGATAGCTGATAGATGTAAACACTCTTAAAAATATTATTTTTAGTTGGTTTAATTTAGAATTTTAGAATTTATTAACGATTGTTGAAGAATTTAAATAAAACTTTATTATTTCATATACATTCTTTTAACTTTGAAGTACGGTCTGTGGGCAAATGAAATATGATCGTTCAGTCCTTTTTTTAAAAGGGTGATTTAACTTTTTCGAGTTCGCCAGATTAACGATCTTTTTCAATTCCCTACATATCAACTTTTCACTAGCGTCAAAATGAAGAACTTTTTTACTTCTAGCCTACTTTAATTGGAATTTTAGCAATGTTGTTTTTTGTTCTGCTGGTTTATTGGGTTGATTAATACTGCTAAATACTTAGCTGCTGGTACCATTTCCGATTGACAACAATATTATACTTAGTTATGCTACAGATTTTAAGTTTGAACGTGCATTGTACCCAAAGTGTTTCATTTTTGTAATGTGTGCATTTGTTGGTCTGAAATAAACGATATTATTATTATTATTATTGTACTAAAAGCAGCTATCAAACTTAAAATAAAGCTTATTAATATTCATGTCACTTGGAAATGGTAGGTACCTGCAGCTAAGTATTTAGCAGTATTAACCCAATAAACTTGCAGAACAAAAAACAACATTGCTAAAATAGGTACAAATTAAAGTAGTCTAGAAGTAAAAATGTAGATGGGTTGTAGCGAACCCAATAAACCTGCTTAGGAACAACAAACTAGATGGGTTGTAGCGAACCCAATAAACCCGCTTAGGAACAACAAACTACATTGCTAAATATACCGATTCAAGTAGGCTAGAGGTAAATATGTAGATTGGTTGTAGCGAACCCACTCAACACGGCTGAAAGCGCTAAGAGTAACTTTGCTAAGTATACCTATTTGAATTGGTTAGAAGTAACAAAGTATATTGGGTATGGCTATCCAGTGGACACGATTGACAGCGCCGAGTAACTTTGCTAAGTATACCAAAATTTGACAAAGTTACTTTGTTAAACATAGAAACGTTCATTAGCTGTGTTTACAAAGTTGATTTGATAAAATCGACGATTTAAGCTAAGATGCTTGGTTATAATTAACAGAATTACTCGATTCACGTTCACAATTAGCTTTGTTGTCTTTATTAAATTAAAAGGTTGGAAGCTACCTAGCCCAGGTTATCAAATTTTAACCAACTTTCTAGATTAATATTACTAACTTACAGTAGCAAAGATGGCTTGTCTAGCATTAGCAATACACTTTGCAGGTTCCCTCCGAAACGAGTTGCTTTGTTGTAAATAGCAATAAGTTATTTAAATCCAACCGTTACGTTTTTTCCGTGTTGTAGTTCCGTACCGTCAAGATGCTCTACACTAGACTAGTGTTACTACATAACTTTTGATTAGAAACAAGCTAATCTGAGGACACTTATCTTCTATGCTATCAATAAGGCATTCCCTTTTAACTATCAAAGAAGCGATCTAAACTAATATCATGATAATAGTTACCTGATGTTGTTCAAAATCTCTCGTATGCCAAAGAACCATTTTCAACAACAATCCCAAGCACTTACTGCTACTAGATCACAATCCAAACAAAGTTAAACTGAATGTACCGAATCCGGTCAAAATAGCACATACATTGAACCACATCGAATAACTGACTACAGGAATAAACACGCCACATACGAATGAGTCACTCAAAAAGGAGGGCAAATAGTGAACTGAGCTTGGTTCATATGTAATTAATTATATAAACCAGGACAAAATATCGAACAGGACAGTTCTGCGCGAAGTCTACGTGACGACTGGATCCCCCTGCCTGTTCGGTTCGGTTCCTTCCTCCGCAACCACTTACCTCACGCACACAATGCGAAATTACAATAACAATAATGCACTAAACAAAACCATTTCCGGCGGTGTTATGCCGCAAGTTGTAGAAACTTGTGTGAGGATCAAAGATTTTTAGAAGTTGTGTAACAAATTGGATGAAAAATGATGAATAACAAAAATCTAAAAACGTTGAGTCCTCGGTGGTGTTTAGAAGAACGTTGAAAATAACGAACTAGGTACTTAGGAGACAAAATAAAAGAGACACGAAATATTGCGAGCTATTACAAGTTACTAGATATTGCTCGAGGTGTTACGATAGATCTTAAAAGTTATTCAATATGCACATATATGCCGATTTTTCTTCAATATTTTCGGAAAAAATCAAAACTTATTACAGATAGCATACACAAAAAAACTCCTTTAAGTTTGCTTATATTTTGAAGAACCGTATACAGATATATGATTCGAGCAATTTCCGCCATCGCTCATCACATGGATGGTGCAGAGAAAAACGAATCGATCAATAGCAATAGTGTGAGTGTCGCGCAACACGTAAGTCGCGCCATTCAGCCGCCATAGCTGGACAGTTTTATCACTTCTGGCGATCGTCCATGCACTTCTTGGAGAGGCATTGTCATATCAACACAGACAGCCTTTGGATGTGAAGCCTTAAAAGTAAAATGTTACAGCGATTCCAGCTATAGAACAGCTATGATTTATCGTTACCTACGTCTGTATACTTATATAAGGGTATTTAATTTTAAGGAAAAATTTATATTTAAAAATTTATTACTTGTTTAGATAATAGAAGTAGGTAATCACATACTGTTATATAAAAAGTAAACAGGCCTTTGCATTCTGCAACAGGCTTATTCTAGATGTTTTTTATAGTGTCAGGGGCAACTGTTTACGGGGCGCTATATAGTGCCTGATGGGGCAGATTTTTTAGATGGAGTAGGCTTTCCCAGTACTTATACCATCTTGACAGCTTATTCCGCCGTACTTACATATAAGTACTAAACATTATACTTTGTTATATTCACAGGTTGTTCTTCAATCAGCACGTTTAATATCATATTTGATTGATTGTTTTATAATAAGAGCAGCACAGTTGCACAGCTCCAACCTATGAATGAGTGACTCATATTGATTATACACTGAATGGCCGACAATTTGTCTACTACTCTTATTTATCTATCGTGTGTTATTTACAATTAATTAATTATGAAGTGATGGAGATGTTAACACTTACACGATAAGACCACGATGGATCGATATTATTTCTGTTTAAATACAATGTATTTTATATCGCAAGGTTATTTGCGAATGACTTGTTTACACTGATTGTTACCGATGAAACAATAATTTAACTGAAATTGGCTCGAGATACTGATGAGATTGAGACAACTAAATCAATCTAAAATTGACAATATTCAGTAGCCAAATGCAGCTATTAATTATTGCTAGTTTTCATTCAAACGAGCGCGCTTTTATTGATAAATTCCGAATAGTTCGGTTGTTAATTAACAGTTTGTTTGAGTTAAAATTGCAATTAACACCACAGGATGTCACACCACGGTATATATCGCAATATACCATTATGACACCTGTATATATAGCTATATACAGCTGGTAACTGTGCAAACACTCGATAACCTCCTACGCTCCTAAGTATCCAGCGTATTGTGTTCGTATCTATGATAATCATTCGGTTATTACAAACAAGGTAATTTAGCTTTCATCTAAATCCTTTTCGATAGCAAAGTTCTAGAAACTGGAAACATGTTTATAGGTTTTGGGGCTTTGGAGAGAAATAAATTGAATTCAAATTTATGCTTTGATAAATAGAACATACACACGGAAGAATCAAGAATAACTAATAAACTATCATAAACTAATTTATAGCTAATAAATTAGCTATGCTAAAACCAGTTTTTACCAAGAACTATAACGGAATTAACACCACAAACAAGTACAAGTCATATAAAATAAAATTGAATTGTTAGATAAGGATGAAAATAGAACAAAATTTCTTAGTTGCCACGTAACAGTTAACAAAGATACATCAATCAATCAGTTCAAACAGATCCCAGATTGAAACACATTCAAACAACTTTTTCACGAAATACAAGATAGATAACTACAACTTACAAGCTTAAAGAACTTCGCGACGCATCTCTCAAAGGCGTCTGTCGGCATTTCTAAATCATTAGCAATCTTAGCCGATTAGTCACTGATACTAAAGTTATTAATAGATAATATTGAGACTCGCGTGCGTTTGGTGCGATAGTCGCGCGAAAACTGATGTGGACGAGCAACTAGCAAGACAAGAGCCGTACTGCCGTAATCTGGCAATATCTATACCATACATTGCGGTACATAGCGTATTATATGTAGCAGAGGGAGTATGCAGGTTGTTGAAAGCTGTAGGTGTTTAATTAGTTCTGCTATCAGGTGTTATCAAATAACACGCACTGCAAGCGTGAACGGTGCTGTTGGTGAGAAGCATCACTTGCGTTGTTTTAAAATTTTGCCTTCAATCACTAAAACTCCTACAGTATATTTTACGACTGAATTAGGTAATCAAGATCTAATACACGTCGCAGCCAATGCAATACGGCGATTGTGAACAAAAGGAACACAAAGAGTAGTAAAATGATGCGCCGCCGCATGTTTACGACGCGACGCTCCCACGTCTGTAAGTACCGAAAGAAAGGTGAAAAGACACACCTAAATCGTTAGAGAGTTGTGACGTATTGTACATACAATCGACGGACAATACTATGAAACGACAATGGCCTTGTATGGGGGAACTTCTGAAAGCACAATTTTGTTTAAACATGAGGAGTGACACATCTTTTAAATTTAGGCCATGAGCTTAGGCTGACGGGATAGTTCTCTGCGAGGTACCTTCCCACATAAAGAATAACAACAGAACTAGCTTTTCAGCAGTTTTACTCTATCAGTTCTTATCTTTGTTTTCGGGAGTCCCTGTATTGTCTAGCTTATTATGACCTAATTCACAATAAGGAAGTTAAATCTCACGAACTAGATCTGGATCTCATCGACAGTGCGTTCAACTCCCGGACTGGGTCGCAAGTCGCAATCTACAACCACAGTTTATCTACATCTACCGACTGGCCTCATAGCTCAGTTGGTAGTAGCTCTTTCTGCGCTGTACATGGTAGTTCTAAACATGATAGTTTGTTGATAAGTTTAATGCTGAGTATTAACATCACCTTTCTGACCTTTTCCCACTTATAAGAGATCGACACAACGTGTTCTCTTCTTTCATTTGTCATCTCAATATTATTTACATAATATGTATTATCTGGTTTCCATAGCCATAGTTTTGCTAATAGTTTCAGTTCTATCTTAAATTAATGAATTGAGTGCACATTGCTATCAGTCACGCAGTTTATATTAACTTTCTAGATCGTCCGACCGTCGACCTAGCTTCGTTTTTCTACAAAATGAATTTGTCTGGGTATTTAGTATTTTTGATCGACGTTTTATGGTCTTTTCGACTTTTACAAACAATAAATACACACAAAAGTTATACTGTATTTGTTGCTACTCATCTCCGTAACCGTTGAGCAGAATCGGATGAAACTTGAAAGTGTTCGTGACCTAGAATAATAGGTTTAGTCATATTTTATTTCTTTTCGTCTAAAATACAAAATACTATATTAAATAATCCTAATAATAAACAGTGGAAGAGTTTATTGACATAAAAAAATAATCATTTAGCACTCGACCATTAAAAAACTTTATATTGATTTTGTGTACTTGATTACATGACTGTATGATTTTAATTATTAAAGTTTATTGTACCTACTTTAATATTTTTACTTTTATATTTTCTTGCTGACGTGTTCTATATGAATGAAATGATTTATAAAATAAATATAAGGTACGCCTGAACTTAGAAATCAATAAGTTTTGTTAGTTTCAATTTGTTTCCTTCTAATTTTATTATTGTGTTTACTTACATTATTTCCATCCATTCATGTTTTATACGTTGTGTGTAAAAAAATCTTATTTATGTCTGTCTAAAACATAAAATACTCTTCTTCTTCCTGCCCTTATCCCGCTTTATGTGGGGCGGCACATGTTCTCATCTTCCATTCTCCTCTATCAGCCGTCGTCTCTGCATTCACCTCCTCCTTATCCATGTCATCCATTACACTGTTCATCCATCTTTTCTTTGGCCTACTTCTACCCAAATATCCATCTACATTCATACTCATCACTCTCCTAGTCACAAACATAAAAACATGAAATACTAATACATTTTTATTTGTTTTGCTATTGATTAATTGAGAAGCTTGGTCTGCTATATGTTACTGGGCTAAAAGGTCTTGTTTATATATTCGGGAGCCTCCTGCTACACCTTGTAAAGATTACAAAATGTTATCGTAAAGTATTAACGCGGCGGATGTAATTTACTACCTCTGCATGCATCATCATCATTTCAGCCTGGTATCACCCACTGCTGGGTATAGGCCTCCTTCATTTTCTGCCAGACTCCTCTGTCCTGTGCGTCTCTTGTCCAGGTGTTTCCCGCGACCCTTACGATGTCGTCGACCCATCGCGCTTTCGGACGCCCCAAATTTCTTCGGCCTGACTTCGGCCACCATTCGGTCAAGGCTTTACTCCACCGGCCATCACCACGTCTAGCCAGGTGTCCTGCCCAACTCCACTTGAGATTTACCGCCCTGTCACCGACGTCGAAGACCTTTGTACGACGACGGATCTCAGCGTTGCGAACTCGATCTAAAAGTGATATGCCGAGCATGGCTCGCTCCATGGCCCTTTGTGCAACTCGTATTCTGTAAACAGTTTCCTTAGTGAGCGTCCATGTCTCGGCACCGTATGTCATTGTTGGCAGGACACACTGATTATAGAGACGGGTTTTCAGGCACTGTGGGATCTTTCTTGACCTGAAGACATCCTCTAGTTTGCCAAATGCTGCCCATCCGAGCTGGATTCTTCTGGAGATTTCTTTATTTTGATGCTCCTTGCTAAAAGATAGCATATGTCCCAAGTACACGTAACGATCAACTATCTCTAGCGTCACGTGCCCAATCTTAATTGTGGGAGTCGTGACACCAGAGATACTTGTCATGACTTTTGTCTTGGACATATTCATCTTTAAGCCTACTTCCAAGGAGGCATCGAAAAGGTCTTTATGCATACTTTGCAAATCTTCCAGGGAATCAGCAAACAAAACAAGGTCATCTGCAAATCTGAGATGCGACAGATAGACACCGTTGATGTTAAATCCCAGTTTGATCCCATTTAAGTGTTTTCATAACATCTTCGAGAACGGCTGTAAAGAGTTTGGGTGAAATGGTGTCTCCCTGCCGCACGCCCCTCTGGATGGAAATGGGACAAGTAAGCTGATGCAGTTTAACTTGCATCGTTGCCGCATGCATACATTCATGAATTTATATCGCCAATTCTTTTATTATATATATATAATTAAACAACACTTATGATTATAGCCGTATGTATAATTGAAATGATTCAAAATATAGGGCAATTTCGCGGCCCTCAGTTTCTTGTGTTTTTTGATCATGATCACACCTACTTACGGGCATAATAATTTGTGGATACGTGCAAGTACGAAATGATGATAGTTAAATGAACATTATCATCATAATAAGTATATTTCAGTATCTTTGAAACTGTGCGAGTGAAAAGAGTTTTCATGGTTTTCATCGCCTTCATTATGTAATTGTAGACTCGTTTTTGGAGGGTTTTCCTCAACAGCCTCTTTCGTCCGGGATCGCTAGGCGAGCCTCTTAAAACAAAAGCAAGGTATTACATTAGGCTAGGCTTGGTCGCGTGGAACTGGCACCTAGACTCACCTAGCTTTAAGACGTTTCAAAGTGATCCTTGCGGTTCTACTGAATAAATACACTTTTGATTTTGAATACAGTTACATATCAGTAAGCTTTGTTATTGCATCAATCAGTGCACCAAATCATCGACATCTCCAACGCAGAACAATAAGATGAACTAGTTCACGTCAAACAGCATGATGCATCTATAAATAGCAGCGCGACAGAAATAGAGCACGCCATTATGTCGGAAAATAAGATAAAAGGCGATAAAAACTGATTTCTATTCATATTTCTCGTACTTGTTTAAAGATATTGTGTGACTTATGAGCTGTGTTATATTTGCGTATATAGATAAGTAGTTTCAAGAATTGTATGTTTTTTCCCTAAATGCTGGTTTGTACATGTACACGGTTAATTTACTGCGAAATATAAATGACAGTCAAAAAATAATGTTATCGTATCTTCAATAATAATCATAAATATCCTCATGTACGTGCGTGTAAAGTATATTATGTATATTGATTAAATATTCTTTATTAAAATATAATTTTAAATGTAAGTATACCTTTTAACGTGTAATAAATTTCTTTTTTGATTTTTTTTTTAATCTTTACTGTACGTTTATTTAGTTCAAAGGCTCACTCAGGTATGTTTCTACATTTGTATAATATATTTGTTTTGTATTTTCTATCTCTGACTCTGACATGTCAAAACCAGGAAGGCCTTTTATTGTGAAGTAGCGTACCGTACCGATTAAAGAATTCAAAACTTTACACATCTGAAATTGTTGCTATATGCTAACATTGCTCTAGCAAAATTAAATTATACCATGACAATAGTTAGATTAGATAAGATTTTCCCAATGAAAGAATTCACGCTAGTCACTCAATTGAAATTGTAATTCCGATACAAAGTTTTTTTAATTTTACCGCTTTGTTTGTCAACTCTTTCTAGGTCTTGGTTAGTCATCACAATAATAATTAAGATAATCCTAGCCTAATGAGGAAAATACTAAACTTCTAAATTCAAAATGTTTGAATACTTGATGTTTTTCGATGAAACTCGGAATAAATAGAGTCTGTGCCTACGAATGGCATATCGATGCTGCGCGAGTGAAGCCGCGCTAAAAGCTAGCATGAAATTAAGATTCATCATTGTAGTATCTTGCATTTGAAACATTTCGGCAAATCTCTATTTTAAATAAGTTTGTCCAAATCCAAATCTTTACATCAGGTTTTGCCTTTTACTAAGCGAATTTAGATTATAAACCAAACAACAACAATAAATATAACGACACAAAACTACTGACGTCTGTGTTCACCGCAATATTCTTGCGAAGATGACTAAAATAGCTGACTAACATGCAAACAAATGCTCTCACTCATAACACAAATAACACTACTAAAACAAACCTTCGTTCCGTCAAAGGGCCCAAATCTCTAGATTCTTTCACATTTGTCAACACAATAAAGCTTTAACTTACACAATAAACACGTTAATATCATTGCGATACGAGTTGTGACTTGCGGTACAAAAGCCAAGGAGGCTTCGATGGTGTCGTCTCGACGCGTACCGACCAACTGAACTCACAAAAGCCAGCCTCTACAGCGGAGTTCCCACACAATTTAGTCCGAGACAATAAGGTAATAATTAAATACAAATAGTTTTAATTGTGGGTAGAGTTTTGATCGGCCAAGCGTGACTGAAGTCTATGAAATGTTACTGTTGCTAGAATCACATGGGAATGATATTCCTGTTGTAAAAGAAATATTTGCTCTACACGACAGTTGATTCTTCTTACTAACTGTCTGCAGTTTCTGTGCCAGTAGTTGGTTCTGTGACCTTTTATGCTCTGGAGAAAGCTTAAAAACCAAATGAAAAGCCCGACGCAAAGATTTATGGAATCGATTTGCCAGAGCGGTTTCGTCGATGGAGATAAGAGTAACGAGAAAACGGGCAGGCAAAATGTTAAAGGTCGTAATAATTATGTTCAAGTTAAGACCAGCCTTCGTTGATATTAGCTGCCTTTATGCTGTTCTACTTAGTAATATAATATGAAGCTGGCAGTGAGTATAGTATTTACGTCATGAAACCGCAGTAGATACGCGGAGATTACGGCTTGGCTAAAGTAAAGTATCCACATCCTACGCGCCACCACCGCCTACGTACATAATGTTAGTATCTATTTATATGCTCATCTTCATCGGCTTATAATAGACTTAATGCTTTTGATCGTACATTATAAGCACGTAAATAATGCTTGGGTACATTGTAATGTTTAATTGTATTTACAATACCACCTATCTGTATATTTACTACTGATGTTTACCATATGTAATCTAAACCATTACAAGAGTTCTGTAGCATTTAATTAATTTAAACGCCCTTGTAAACGGATGGATAAAATGGGACAGTTAAAAAACTTTTGAAAATCTTCTCTGAAGTTACAAAAAGCGTTTTCTAAATCTTTATACACATATGAAAGAAAGATGTGTTAGTTCCACTATTTATATGTAGCTTAAAACCCGGAGACGGACAAGGGATATTTTTTATGGCGAAAAAAGTAACGAGAGCGGGGCGAGCGAAGCCGCGAGATGTCGCTAGTGGAATATTAATCAGTAGATCAAAGAATCCTATACAAAATTTGCGTTTCCTTTCATAATTGGACAGCAACACACAAAAAATCTACATCCATTCAGTTCCGGTGAAATCATTATTCCATCTTAAAATCATCATGAATCATTTTTACAATCACTCATTGATGACTATGATGAGGAATACCATTCCAAACATAAATACGAATCTCTGTTCTGGATCTGAATATCGGAATAAATATTTACTCGTTAAACTTTCCGATGTTTTCATTGGCACCACGGCCAGAGGCCAGTGAATATTTACAAAACCACAACAGCTTCATCACAATGAACTGAGACATGGCACGTTCAAGGGTGGTATTTCAGGGCTGGTTGTGTTTACGACGGGGTGTGGTTAATGTGTTGATATCTGATATCTTCCGCGATCTCAACACTTATTTATTCCCAGTTTGAAGGGCAGGGCAAGGCTATGGTTGTATTATAAAAAGAGGAATGTCATAAAACAGTTTCCTGGATCAGAGTAAAGTAGTAAGCGAGCGCGAGTGACTATAAAAACAGACACCCTTCTTCAAAATGAGCTTAAAAAATATAGAATTGGAACGGAAACTGAAGACCAGACAAGACCACTAAACTCTCAAACAGTAGAACTGTTAAAACAATACAGAAAGCACAGTATAAAAGTCCTAATTGCACAAGTGTTCGCCTGTATAGCGGCCGATATTTGTTTAGCCATGGCGGCAGAACAAATCATATTTGCATTGCTGTCGATCGCATATAGGGAGCGCACGCGTCGCTATATACTACAAGTCTATAATGGAACACTTGGTCAAACAAGATGTTTTGTTCCACCAATTACGAACCAAGAGTAAACGTGTGACGCTTGATCTAGAAAAAAATGGGTAGGTATGAGAACTTTGACTGTTGCCAGCCTGCAGATTGAATACTGAAAAGCACAAGAATGTAATTCTACTCAAAAAAACATCAAAAAATAGACTGATACTGGCATAGAACAGGACCGGCCCAACGCTTCCTGTGGATGTAATAGACGACTACGAGAACGTGACAGGGGGTGGGCAGCAGTATCTCCCAAGTATGGAAGTACCTAATCCCAATACTGCAGTCACCTATCCGCCTGCTTATCACGATGCTGGCGATTATGGCAAACCCTTAAAAAGAACAGTCACCACACAAGCGGTACACCTATAGATTAATAAAGAAACTTCAAACAAATCAGGCTCGTACGAGCGAACTTTTAGTTTTATTACATGCCAACAGGCATTAAATTTTCTAATCTATCGAAGACGAATCAATGCCGTAAAATAGAAAACTTAATGGTTGGACCACCACGAATATCCGATTACCTGATTAGCCAATCAAGCAACGGCAATCTATGCTGAATTGCAACCGGGTGTCTGTTTACAACGATAAACTAACGGTGGTTTATGAAATGGAGACATCTTACCTACATATCGTATTACCACCATTTACATTCGATTAGTTGGCAGTGCCTGTAGCCATGGCCACATTCGAATTCGGATTGTGAAGCAACAAGGCAAAATAGGGATACATCGACCCAACCTAATTCACTTTAAAGTCCAGTCTGGATCTGAAGGACACAGCCCACCTGCTTTAATGATCACAGTTGTACCCAAGCCAACAATACCAACCCCAGTACCATCACCCACGTTTGTACCAATGGGGACTTTATTAGGCTACAAAGTAGTCGTGGTAAAGTCGTAACTTACAAGTACATAGTACAAGTAATACAATTCAATTATGAAAGAACGATCTTATCACGTGCACAAATGCAAAGCATTAGCCAAGACCACTATTTCCGATTATCACTTGTATGATTTTCTCTTTCCTCAGAAGTATAGAACATGAGCCGGGCACTAGGATCTTTGTTTATACTGCCATTCCAGTTCGTATTGTCAACGGTAACGCGGTACCAGCTACTGCTAGACATGACAATATCATTGGCATCGAGTAACGGTATGCTTCGGATGCGCCTGTTTGCTGATGTCATGTTACTGTCCCGTAACATGATCATGTGTGTCATTAGTCATTACATTTACCACATCACTGCTGCTATGCTAAAGCTGCCGTAAGATTTTTTAGAGTCAATTTTCAGACAAACATTTTCAATACTATAAATATTTACTGCAGTAAGTATATGAAAAATCGTCTTAATAATAGAGTAATCACAAATGAGAAACCCATCAATCACAATAAGTGCATATTTAACTTAAAACTAGTTTATTGTAGTTACAATCGGAGGAAATCGAGGCGAGGAAATGGAAAGATTGGGACCAGTGTATCTTATCAGTATCAGAGACTAGAACATCTCAATTAGTTTAATTTATCTTTATAACATAGGTGTGTAAAACTAAACAAAGTAAAAAGCATAATTTCGTTATCAGGCAGTAAATTACATTTATTTCATTTTCAGATAATTTTATAATACCAAAACATTGTCTCAGCCGATGACCAATACAAAAGTGACCACATAACGGCTGATAACGGTTAAATTGAAACAAAACATAAAGAAACTTACAATGAATACAAGTATTTACAAAATGTACAATATACACAAGAAATAGCTCTGCTACCTACAGCTTGTTACAAACTATCTAGAGATAGATCAACTGATCCAAATCAGTGTAAGTTAAATTTTGAATAATACTTAAAAGCTGTATAAAGCTTAAATTCTTGGAAGATCTTAATAAAATAAAATTGTGACCCAATATTCCGGCAAAGGTCAAAAGCATTTCGATCAAAGATTAGACCAAGTTAGAGCAGCAATGAGTATGATAGTCAAGTCAGTACTATCTGTAAATAGGCCGCCTTGAAAGCAACCTAGAAATCATATCAGATCAGAGACAAACAAGGCCACACACAGACAGAAATGCAGAAAGCCGATACGTAATCTGTTACATACAGACGCCTGCATTAAGATGGTTAGACCTTTGTATTCAAGCCCAATAGATACTATCAATAATAGTCACTATATATCAAATATTGGTTTTAAAAAAACTCGTGATACGTACGATAGGAAGAAGTAATTAAATTTACTTTTGTAGTGTTTGTGATGTTCCTGATGTAAAACAAGACCCTATAATTACGTCCAAGAATTACATAAGAGTATGCAACAAGATATGGGCAGCAACATCTTCTGAGAACTTAACACTAACACTGCGATCACCACAACTTATATGCAACAGTGGATTAAAAGTTGATAATGACCTTATTATCGATATAACTTTCATTACTTTTAAATCACGCTTGAACGAGCAAGACGCGATACAAAAGAAAAACAGATCTACTAGAGGTGAATAGAAAAAGATTTAGAAATTATGAAGTGACTGTCTTAGAGCTGCTGTACCGACTGTACATCTATGTCATGGGTAATGACTGGCTGACTGACTGACCATATGGCCGTGTGAACCACGCCCATTCACATACTATCTTATAAATGTTTAGACATTACGAAATAGTTTGATAAGAGGTTGTAAATTTAAGTCTTATGTGCCTTATGTTAGGGTGATCAAGTAGCAGCATTGTTATTTAATTTTATCTACGTAGTGAATATGAATACTATTTACATAATAAATACTGTAACTAATGATAACTTAAGTAAACAATTCCATTCATCTTAAAAAAAAAAACATCCTCCTGTCCCTCTTTTTTTCCACGAACCTCTTTCTTTTGTTATCATAGTGATCCTTTTTAGCTCCTCTTTGACACAGTCCATCCATCTTTTCTTTGAACTATTACTTCTGTAACCACCATCCACATCCAGATCTAACACTTTTTTCTTAATATGACTTTCATATCTTAGAAATTTACTTTTAATGGAAAGCCGACTAGTATTGCAGGTATGCAATTTAGCTACTACATATCTACTCCTTTTAAACATTGACGTAGAGTGGAAGATTAATTCAAGTTCAAATATAATATACTGCAGACCACGGATAGCTAAAGCTCAAGTATATTTGCAAATACCTATACACCCAATAAGACTGAACTAAGCGTCGATAATAATCCACAGATCATTGGAACCCAGAACATTATTTATGTCATCAAGCTTAATAAAGACGTTACTAAGGGCGCTTGTACACGCTAAGAAAAAACGCCGGGCCTACCCAAGAATTCGTGTCGTAACAAGAAAATTACTGTGTACACTGCTCGCAGCGGTGCACGAAAAAAATCTTATCTGCGCAAGACAAGAATTTTGTCTTTTCCACACACGAAAACGCAACAACGTTCGCCGCGTCGTGTCTTGCGCAGATAAGATTTTTTTCGTGCACCGCTGCGAGCAGTGTACACAGTTATTTTCTAGTTACGACACGAATTCTTGGGTAGACCCGGCGTTTTTTCTTAGCGTGTACAAGCGCCCTTACAGACGTTATTTCGTGGAAACGGAGAGACTGAAATGCATACGATAGGAATTTTTCAGAAGTCACCTGACCATGTTCCATTATAGATGCACTCAAAGACGCATTCATGTACATTAGGTACCTCCAATGATCGAGTATTTTGTTGCAGATACCTTATTTAATTCAATGAAATGTGATTCAAATTAACGCTTTTAAAAAATAATAGGAACTATTTTGATTGAAAAATACATTCCCGAAGTAATAGAGCTCCGTTGAGCTCAGGTAAAGGATTAAAGCACAAATACACTATTCTGATGGAGACTGCACAAAACGTTGCGTGACGTAGTAAATAACTATACTAAATAAATATAGGACGGCAATGAGGCAAGTGGTGAGGCATTGTATTGAGTGCACGAGTCGAATAAATATGAGTTTATATCCGAATAACTGACGCAGAAACTTGGCCTTGACCCAATAACAGGAGTGCCACAGGAAACGATGAATTGAATGATAAATGTACTGCAGACGATAAAACAAAGGTTACGGTCAAAGTTATGGAAATATTCACCGAAAATTTGGCCTGCTCTTCTAGCTTACGTGAAATTGGCACCGAAATTCAGTTAGTGTAGTAGATGTTTTAAGACAATGCTTATGTCTTTTCATAAATAAACTGAGACAGACTAAGATTTTACCTATTGTTATTGTTTTTTTCGTTAGGTATTAAAAACACAAGCAGGAAGGAAGGTCCTTAGATAACGAAGGCAAATCTTAAGACTTAATAAAAATACCACCGGAAACCGGAAATAAGAAAACTCCGAAAGTAATAAGAGCTGATAAGAAACCGAACTAACAGACACCAGTACATAAACCCTTGACCTTGGCTGATAAAAGGAACACACAATAAAGCTACACAGATAATGAAACATTACTTTTAAAAGAAACAATAAGGCAGACTATACGTTTTGGATAACATGGAATGGAACCAATTTGACAATGGTTTAAATTGAATAAAGGTATAGCTATAGCTTTTGAAAAAATTGGACAATACACTGCAGAGGGTATCTTGTAAATTTTAATTATCGCTTAGTCAGCATCATCAGACTGAAGAAGACCACTTCTGGACCTCCCATATATTTCTGGAAAGAATTATTTTGAACCCTCTGTATGCACAAAACATATACATATCTCTATCCTCTCTAACACAAGTCGCGAAAGCCTCGTATGGTTGTTCCATTACGCTAAATAAAGCACGCTAATCATAATTAATAGCCAAGGCCAATGATTAAGGCTACAAAAGGGTTTATATTAGTAGATGCAATTTAGATGGTAGCGATGACTTCAACATTCAAATAAACATGATTTTATACAGCTAACTATGTGCATTTCCATGCAATAATAAATACAGCAATCTACCACAGCACCCAGGCTTGAAAAAAATATTTACAGTTCATGTAAATATTTGTCTGAAAAGACTATTCAACCGATACTACACAGAACACAAGAATAAAGACAATGTATAGTGTACAAACAAATACATACCAATTAAAATAAGTAAAAGTGAATAAATAAAAGCCTTGATTGTTTATCCATAACGCCAAATCAGGATATCTCACGCGTTGCGAAATCCCCTTGACTTGTCTAATAGGCTAAAGGGCAGCAGAAACGGCAATAGTTTCGCAAGCGCTTTATAATTATGGTATTTATATTTAACATGCAATAATGTGTATTCAATAAATGTAACGAGTATTGAAAATTTTGGTCGCATTTATATCGAATGAAGTCACCAAAAGAACAAAAAGACCGGGCTCAGTGGCACGTCTTGGGAGAGACCTACGTCCAGCAGTGGACTTATATAGGTTGATGATGATGATGAAGTTACCACCCACCCGATTACACCAATAAACAAAAATACTTTATTATTACAGAGAGAAAAAACTATTTCAACGATGTTAATTCTACTTTGGTGATTTCGACAAAAGACAATAACTAGGAGGACTTGCCTCTGAATAACCTTCTCAAGTGTATCGACCTCATCAGCACCAAGATGTCTGAGAGGATCTACGATGTGGATTATAGTGATAAGCCAGTCCCCAACTACAATTCACGAGGCAAGATATCTATGATGCTATGATGGATTAGATAGCTTTTAACTATTTAATCCATCAACAATGTTTAATGTACACTAACTGGTAAGAGGCTAGGTGAAAGTAATGTCATCTGATTACAGTCATTTATACCTAGTTTTACAAACATCGTTTCGTTTCACAAAAACAAAAAGCAACCCACTTGTATTGCTAAGGAACAGACAACAAGAGACAACGAACTATTACCAAAACGAGAGGGGTTCTGTCACCTTCGGTATAGAAACCCATGGAACCCAAGCCGTTTTCCCGCCAGTTCTTCTAGGTTTTAAAGAATGTCTTACATATACCTAGTCAAAAGATTTTTCTTAGTAAAAAAACTAAATATATTTTACTTTGTCTTCATTGTAGAGACGAACCTGCTTCGCCGTGATCTGTAACTTCTGAGGATACAACTCCTGCAGCCGTTGGCAGAAGTGTGCTGCACTGGATGCCAGCCTAGCCATCTCAACAACCTTTCACGCTACACTCACAAGCTACCACGTGCAGATAACACTAATCCACGATCACACCGTCATCCGACGCTTTGACATGCTGATTATCTCATATTTTTTACAAAAAACATCACATTTTTCAACAAGAAATAGTTCCCTTTATGATATTCAAAGTTTTGTACCCGAAATTTTTTGATCACTGAAGATGTTCACATATAAGGAAAGCGCTTTATGGCCGGGAGCGTGCTTTATGCTCGCCAGCGGTTATACGACTGTCGTGTCGTGTTGTGCCGAGAGGTAAATTGGCTGAAGCGATAAGCAAGTCGTGAGTACTTGATTGTCGAGGATTGGCACCTTATTTGTCGGTTACATTTGCACGGATGACCTCTTAGTTGTGTTTGTGAAAATGGATAACCTAATTTTTTAGTATGTTTGAATCCTTGAAAATATCCGCTTCCGTTTTAGCCAAGACTTCTAATTTACTATTTCAATAAATAACTAAACTAACTACTGGACTAAGTTTGGTTTGGTGTAATTGACTAAGTTTTGTGACAATTTTTTTTTATTTTGAACCTATAATTGGGGAATGTGTGCTACTTACTTTATATTATATTTAAGATCTTATGTACATACACCATTCAGGCAAATAAAATGATTATGATTATGAATATAATAATATAACATACCTTATTGCATTTTGGAATATCTTCAACTGTGCTTACCTGAAAAGACAAAAAAAGAACGTTAGATAATTATGCATAGACATTCATTGTGTTGGAAATGTTGGAATAGAATTCTTCACTTATGCAAAAGAGTCTAATTATCTACTGCTACTGCATAACTCATGAGTTAGGTAATTATACAAAGAAATCAAGAGATATTATCAGTTTTTAAATGCAAAAATGATACATTGGTCGACAAGATTATAAAGGCAGATAGAGCAAATAAGAAACACTTAAAAGCCACATTGTCGACAGCTTTTCAAAATAGCAATAAATGATAAATAGTAGGAAGTTTCATACATAGTATTCGAATATCCGCGCAAATTCAGGATTAAAATAACTTGGTCCGCGTTCAACGCACGCTTTACGGCCGAACGGCATCACTATAAACTGTGAATTGTTACAGTTATATGCAATTTTGTAATAGTTTATCTTCCATGGGTAATTTTCTAAGGCAATTTCGTTTTGAACACGCACGACCGATTTTATGGCATTGTTTGTGAGATAGATTATGATTACCACACCGAAAAGAATGTGCTTGAATTAAAAGCACTGGTAAAATTTAGAAAATATAAATACAGTACAGTGCGGGTGACACTCTTTCAATACATTAAACTCCAAAATAACAAAAATTCTTATCCACAAGAGGCAATATTCTGTCAAACAGTAATCCACCAGCCGGGCTGTCTCAACAAAAGTAAGATAAAGACTGGAAAAAGACTACAAAAAGAAAGACGTAACAAAGACTATACGAGACATTGCCATAAATGGATGGTATGCAATTACGACGAAATAGCCATAGTTGTACAAACGATATGCAAGAACGCAAGAACTTAGAGCAGCAAACAACCATGCCATGAGACAAAATGTTCGATTGATATTGAAATGTTTATTTTGTACTGTGAGTAAAAGCGTGTAGAAGTCCACTGGACATAGGCCACTGCTGGACATAGGCCCTGTCCTTATACATTTCTCCCAAAAGTTACCCCAAAAGTAGTCAAAAAAATTACAAAAAAACAAATATTGACTATGTAATTATCATTAGTAGCCTGTGCTGAAACAGTGTTCTTTTTTTATTTTCTGGTAAGAATGAAATAAATGGCATAAAAGGAGGTGAGCACTGAGATGACGAAAAATAGAGGTGAGTGGAAGAAGAAAACCTGTTGTGCCAACCCCACTTAGCGTGGGAGTACTTAGCGAGAAAAGCTGGTGTTCATACCTTAAAGCTCTTGAGATTGATAGTCACATATACCTCTAATCCAAGTAAATACCAGTAAACAGGCAACACAGAGCTATGCCACGCATTGCAACAATGAAAGATAAAGAGGGTATTGAACATGTAATCCCAAGCAATGTAATGTAATACGTTTGCAAGGATACCCTTTTGCAAGGATTATGCAAAATGTTTACATGAATGTAAGCTATCAGAGGTAATCTCAGTTGATGGTAAGCTTAATAACATTTAGGTACATCATCTAAAGGTGCTTGACATTCAACTAAGATTTAGCATGATGCAAGGTTTGTTTACATTTAACATCTCCTGGCTTTTTTGTGAATGGCTTATTTGCAAGTTTCATAACATTTTCATTAAAAGTACTTATATTTTGACGTATTTCTACCTCCTCCTAAAATCCATCCTCAAATCTTGATTTGTTACTTGGTACTAAGAAAACTAAAATAAAAACTACCTTGCCTAGAATTTACGCCGTGAGACTCCCTGTTTCTCTCTCACTTAGACTCACAAACTATCACGTTAGTAAGTGTCGTATTTTTGCTAACGAGTAATCTCTAAAACTCCAATACATTATCTTTTCCGCATATCGTTGCGTTTACTATCAGTCACACAAAGCTACGTTCTCCGTACTTTAATTTGGTCATTCACCTTAGACATGGTGACCAAGAGGATATGTGACAACGACTAACAAATAACTAAAGCTCTTTATTGCTCCACAAAACAACACAATACAGGAAAATACTTATACATATAAACATGGGCTTAATTATAAGGTCATGCAATGAACGGGACGGACTTATCACTAGGAGAAAATTCATACTATGGGTTCATCAGTTTCTTGACATATCAGTCAACCAAGGAGTGCTACATGACAATACGGCAATAATATATATCGTAGTGAAAACGAATAAGACGGTCTTATGATAAAAAAGATAGCTTGAAGATGAGGTAGAAAAAAACTAAAGACTCAAAAGATAACTTTAAGAAAATAAGGAATTAAACTAAATAAGGAAAATGGAATTGAAAATATATACGTCGGAAGATTTAAACCACATCCAACCGGACACAAAGCGATAAATTAGGAGAGGTCTGCTAAACACATTACTGCCACATCTCGGTCACGAGCGATCAGCCATTAGCGAAGCTGGTGAAAATTGAAGTGTTGATTCTGAAGCATGAGGAGAGTCTTCATGGTAGACTTTGCGGTTGCTCAAGGAAAACACTTCAAAATTCTCAAAAGAGGAAAACTTTCAAACAATTCGTACTATCAAAATGAAAAATAATGTTATATACTTAAAAATTCACATTTTAACATTTTGAAAATTTTGTAAATATTTGTATTAATTGTAAGATTCTTGGTGCCTCTGTACATGCCTGCTTTATAATTTTTTATAAATATTTTTTCTGGTTTGCTCTAGCAAACCTTTTACCCACGGTCTTTTCTACTTACAGGACACCACGTAGGCCAGGGACAGGTAGCCAATTTTATTGTACCAGTAAAGGATTTTATGTTCGGATGATGACGAATATGCAGTTCCTATTGTTCCGGTCGAATTTTCCTTCCTGGCTCTGTTCATTAGCATGTAGCCAATGGGTGTAAGCATGGCGCCAGCACTAAATATGGAACAGTTATTCCTAATGGTTTCCGTTAGACAAGGAAACTCCTGCTATAAAACGAAGTCTTAGTCACAGACTCTGAAGCTAGGGTTTCTTTTCTCATTAGTCTTGATATCCTAATGCCTTAGAATAGCGTTACGATACGTTTTTTTCCGAAATCTGCTTTGTTTTGATCCCAGTCACATCAAAGCAGAGTTCGAAGTTCGAAGTCTTCCCAAAATAAATTCCATAGGTATTATTTTTTATAAACTTATGCAATACGATATAACCGAGGGATACTCTTGCCCAGTGGGAGTTTTTTGGAAGGGAGGCCTGTGCCCTGCAGTGGACTTCTTCAAGTTTATGATGATGACCTTTGCATAGCAGACGCTTCAGGTCAGTATTTGGTGTTTAAATGTTTTTGTTAGTTTTTCACCACCTCGAAGTCTGCGAGGAAACTACATGGGGAACCAATATGTATTTTTCCATAAAACTTTTGCGTATTCCGCAGTTAGATTTAGTATAGGAATCTCCTAAGTTGTAACACACGATTGTTTGCCGAACGTCACGTTTCACAGATATATTTTGGAAGAATTCAAGATGTCTTCCCATCAAGATATTACTTTCAGTATCAGTCAGTATATTGCCACTTTGGTAAAAATAATTAAGACAAGAAAATTAACGTCTTCAAATTTTTCATTTTAAATCAATAACAATTTACAATTGTCTGAAATTCTCATTAACTTAAAATACATTAAATATAAACATTTCAGGTTTGCATGCAAACAAAGATTAATCGATCATACGAACTCTAACAAATGAAGTGTCTCCGAAACACCTAACTTCTAAACGAGAAAATAAATTTATGATGACGCACTCAGTTTGAGATAATACTGAATATATGATTGTACCGTATGTACGTAAGCAGTGTGTTTACATTGGTAGATAAAAAGTTTATTTTTATAAAGTCTGCGTTTAGTGTTAGGCACATCACATGCGAAGTAGCACAATCATCCGCGTAACATTTTACTACAATTTTATAGGCAAAAGGTAATCGAATTCTAGAACGAGGTTTTGCGCATAAACATATTTAAGTACTAGTGAACACATTCCCAAGAAAATAGTAACAAAGTGTGCAGGTGGCAATGTAGTACGAAATTAATAAATTAAATCGTATTGTACTGGATCGTTAGTAAAGAAGAAATATACACAAATATCTAAGAATTAAGATGAAGTTGTTAATGAGAGAAATACTGATATATAAACGTAACCAAAGGAGAGAGTGGCTAATGAAGATAAAACAAGTATGATTATTGATGGAATATAAGGGACGATCTCGATGGTGTGAAAAGCGAGGAATAGAGACGTTTCGAAGGATTTGGGGGAGGCCTTTGCCCAGCAGCGGGACGATTCGGATTAATAAAACGAAAAACACTAGCGATCGACTAGATAATCAACAACAGCTAGAAACCCAATGAATGTTCTATAATTTGACGACCTCTGTGGTGCGGTGGGCGAATGTCCACCTGCGACGCAAGAGGATGCGGGTTCGATTCCCGCCTTGGAACAAATGTTTGTACGATCTGCAGGTATTTGTTCCGGGTGTTCTGATCGTTTTCTATATGAAATAAAAAATATCTATACATGTAATGTATTGTATTATGTATATCAGTTATCTAGCACCCATAACACAAGCTCTGCTTAGCTTGGGGCTAGATAATGTTGTGTGAATTGTCCAGCATTATTTATTAGCATTATTTATTTATTTATCAACTAGGAGAGCTACGTCATTAGTAGGTGTTGCTAGTTACAGATAACATATTTCGCGATGTAGTAAATACTTAGACAATCTAACAGTAAATAAGATAACTGATCATCTATCAACTTTCGAAATTATTTGCGTTATCAGTTTATGAGACAAGGGGGTATTAAAATTGATCCAAGAACAATAACAAGCACTATTTACATACATACATATCCATATGATTATTTTGAAAATCATGAGATATCTATCAGTCAATGTCATCGTAAAAAATAGGCAGAGAAACATTTAATAATAACAGAGCATCTTACAAATGTAATTAGACGTTGACTAGAGACAGGAGTAAATACAGGGGTGTAGTGTAAGCGTATATAATATAAAAAATAATTGATGGACATTTCACACAGGCAAAACAAAGCCAAACTATTTTCAAAAGAATAACTGTATGCCCATACATTTAGCTAAAAACCAAGAATTATTTTCCCAGATGCGCCATCCATCGGTCACGATTTTGGATGTAGGAAAAAACGAATAACCTGTACCTGGAAGGCCTACGTGACCCCTATCAGACGTCCTGAAGACCCCCAAATCCGTCAGTAACGAGGCATTGTCCCACTGACGTCAAACGCTTTGTATCTGATGACCAACAGACAAATGTGTATAGGCCAATGTGCGCTGTTCGCCAAATATGAGGCCTTATTCATAAGTTACTATTGTTTATAACCCTAACAAGTTTGTAATTGCGAGAAGAATGGAAGATGACGATACTCAGTTAAATAGAAATCGGCTATAAATCTGGTAATGCAGTTAGTCACAATATCATTTTAAGGTAGTCTAGTCACGCAATGGCAAATACTTCGAGTATGATTAACCTTGTAGGTACAACAGTTATGGTGTATTTCGAAGAAGTCAATTTATTTTAACACTTCTGTGGAATCTAGTAAGACGGATGTAAATGGGATGGCTTCTATGGGATGATTCCAATTGAATAAAATAACAATCCATTTACAAAATTCTTATTGTTTGTACGTTCATGTTCGACTGAGATCAGATTCTGATGATAAAATTCATGAAAATTACTGAACTTACATTTAACGGTTCTAAGCCTACGCATACGCACACCTTGTGCCGATACTATACGGCTTTAAGCGACTTAACTTTATCTGGATGTAGTTTGTGTTATTCCAAAATTACAAGTACTAAATTTTATCTTACCATCCATATCTCTACATTGAACAACTTGTAATTTACTGTAAAGTCATATAAACATTGATTAATAACTAAACAGACGCAGACGTAAGTTTCTACGTAACTGAAGTAAAAAAGTACACGCGTAAACCATTACGTCCTAAATGACAGTCAGGAATCATCAATGACGTGGAAAGAGCATAGATTAGTAGATAATCATTAAGAATGAAGAGACAATACAATCTATAAATAGGATGAGTCTCATGACGGGCAATTGATAAATAACGTTGTAATTATAAACGGAGACTAGTTGTCAAGATAAATGCGTATTCAATACAAGGTGATGGGTATGATAAAATCATAGAAAAACAGGTAATAACTTGCCGTAAGATAAATCGAATGTGTCAACTAAAATCAGTTGAAGCCAAAGTGTAAAATATCTTAAGTCTAGGTGAACATAGGTGCCAGTTCCGTGATAAGTCTAAAAGAACGGGCATACAAAATAAGTGCTCATAGGGCCACTACTCCCAGGCCCGATAGAAGGATAACGACTTTTAATATGGTGACTGATTACAGATCATAAATCGATCAGTTCAATGAAACTATCGCTATACTCGTAAATCAAATACCGAGAATTGACAGGACGCCCCCTCACGCAACACCAGGTAATAGCAAGAACTGTCCGATTGCAACCCATCAGCTAATCAAAACACTATAATCCGAGATTCCCACGAGGAAACAACGGGCGATTACAAATTAATGTCACGTTGGAGAAAATTGTAATAAAAACTGAAATATCCATGAATTTACTGAGATCAATTAAAAGCTATTCTCGCATCGCTTTATAAAGGGTCATTTGGAAGCAATTTAGTTAAACGGTTTTTACTACAGAAAAAAAACGCCAGTAATTATCGACGCTCTAACATCCAACTAAATGCTGTCGCCTAGAAAAAGTCACGCTAAAACCAGTTGACGTGACGACCTAGATACTTTTCATGCAGCTTAAAAGCGAAACGGAAGATACCTTTGTCCAGCATTGAGTAAAAACCTCTTAGACAGCCTGCGATAGATCGGTTACCAAGTAGAGATACAAACCTCAATTGACTCTACTTCCTGCAAATACAGTGCCTGAATAGTTCCTAGGTGATTCAAGGCACAAGAACTCTTTCTATGCCCAGTTGAAATCATCAAGTGCAACAGTTCATCTAATCAGAACACGACTAAGGCACCTCGCGCACTAGACGACCACGACCACGACCAGTGGCCGCAACGATCAGATTTACTAACGAAACCATATAAACGTCGCGCACTTAGCCGCAACGGCTAACTGGCCGCACACCGGGCCGGCCGCAGCGGGTTTCTTTAGTAAATCTGATCGTTGCGGCCACTGGTCGTGGTCGTGGTCGTCTAGTGCGCGAGGTGCCTAAGGGTACATTTGCAACAACGATCGTCAACCTAGACTCAGATCGAATTAGTAATCAACTTGCATTCCAAAGGTTGCTCAACTGAGGTTGCCAATACTGGAGACAGATAGGGCTATCAGTAGCAATCTCGTCAAACACTCGCGAACCAAAACTGAATGCAAATAATTAACAACTAACACAATACTTCGGAGCAAAGAACGCAAGAAATGACAATCAAAAGGATACCTCTGTAAATACTAATAAGAATACCTATCAAATTTTAAAAATAAAAAGTTAACAAAAAATATGATTAAATTTCTTATCAAATGGCAAAAATAACTTTGAGAAATTGCAGAAAAATATATGATAATATTGTCACAATACCTCAGCTGAGTTTTTTTGAACATGAGCGGAACACTTAGACGCGGTCTAAGGCGGAACATGATTTCTCTCGCTACTTTCCAGATTCTATTAAAATGTCACGCTTTACGAATCCAAATTGAATTTCGATTGTTATCCTGCAATCGATTCGCTATCTCCAATATCCGATTCGCTCGTGTCTTCGCATCGATAGCCAGCTGCGTGCTTCACGGTTCATATGGAGGCAGCATGTTAATGAGGGCATAAAGCTTTATCGATAGGTACTTATACTTACATATCTGCAGTTTATTTGTCCGAGATATAAACATAAACAAAACACAGCTTATTTTCTATGTGGGGAGGCCTTTTTCTAGCAATGGCCTTCTACAGACTGATAATGATGATGTACTCCTCGATTGATATGATTTCGATTAAGTTTTCAAAGATGATTTCGTGCATGTTGGGCTTTCCTATAGGCGATTGTATGCGGGAGTATGTAGTCGATAGCTATAAAGGACATGTGTCATTATTGTCGAGAAGAGTAGAGCCGTAATGTGAATAGTTTTTTATTTAAGACAACAAACAATTACACTCCACCACCATTATTGTAGTTTGGTCTCGGCTGTCTGTAGTTGAAGAAAGTTTGTTTTATCCCCCGTCGCCTGCACGAAAATGAGTGTCTGTTTGGATGTCAGTCAGTGACCTCGCATAAAGCTCCTAAACTAAAGCTCCCATTGAATGCGGATTTTTTTATCAGAAAACTGATAGTTCCGAAATAATTCTTAGCCATGTTTGGTAGTAACCCTATGCAGCCGTTTCCATGTGAGAATATTTATCACCTCAAGTCAGGGTATTACAATTATTGTAAATTAACTTGTTCGCTTCATATCTGCACTGTTCCACATTAAGGAGTGCTTCTGATCTCTGATGCAGCAACCCCTGCTAAACACTTACAGATTCCATCTCCGTCCAAGCATGCCATAAATGCCATAATACTACGTGACGGCATCCAGCGGTAAGCTTCGCCTATCATGCTGGCATGCGGAAAACTAACTTTATCGTATTCAATCATGACTAAAAACCAGTGCTATTTTCTTCTGAAAAAGTAATGGCTGTAAGCCAGAATAAGCAATAGTTCGTACTTGCGGTCATTACAAAGTTGATCTAGTCTGATCTGTAGGCTTGGTCGAGTGGAAATCGTGCCTAGTCACAATTTAAACTATTCAAAGAGATCATTGAGACTTGTTTCAATAAAACGATTGATTTCGTCTCTGCCTTCTTTAACTTTCTTATTCAAAATTTCAAACGAACATGCAGTGGGTAAGACCTCGGCGTAACAACAATCTCGATCGCAGAGCACTGACACAAAGAGTAGTTTTTGGTAGAGATTATGGCTCACTCAACACCACTACTAGTTTGTTCCATCACTTTTTCTTATAAAAAGTCACACCACGGAACGATAAGATTAAAGTCGTAAGCAACCGCATTATAGTTCATTTTCCACAGCAAGCTGATTCGAAGAGCCACAACTGCTAAATCCACTTTCCTGGGATGTCTACTACACAGCATGATGCTTCTTCCTTATGCGTTCCGTAAGTAGTTTTCAAAAGGAATTGATATTCAACGTTGCGTAACTAAATAGAAAATGTTGTCCTTGCCTTATTGCTTATGGTTAGTTGCTGTGATTTGTTGTTCTTCGTTTACATTGTGCTTAGCCAATTTTTTATTGAGTTTGTGCAGTCCGCTGCACTTACTCCAAGCTTTATGATTATTTTAAGATGCAATAAAACTAGTAAAACTAGCTTGAGCTCCCATTTTATTTCTCCTTGTAAGAGTTTCATTGATTCCATAACTCAAGTCAGATTGCAGCTAGATCGTGAGATCTTAGTTTGGGTTTTAATCATTTGATGCTAAGATTTGTAATTTAGTATAGTCAGAGAAAATACTTGCTATGCTTGTTATGGATTCACAGACCTGACCAATACGTTTAAAAAAATAATTATAGAAAAATGCATTGATGCATCATTGGATATAGGGCTCACGATCAGAAGCTGCCTTCTGATCCTTGAATCCTTGGTCGCTAATACCTATGAATGATGCATCAATCATGCATGATGGTATCCAGTGACTATACTCATGAATAGAGGAAGTAGTCTTTTTAACCGACTTTAAATAAAACAGGAGGAGGTTCTCAAATCGGCTGTGTTTTTTTTAATGTTTGTTATCGCATAATTTCGTCATTTATGAGCCTATTTGTTTTTTTTTTCTAGAAGATTATACTAACAGATTGGTCCCTTAGAAATTTCATCAAAATTTGTTACGCAGTTCGGCCATAAAGTCTGTTTCTCAAATTTAAAACTTTGTATTTGGCACATATCCACTTTTTACATTGGGTTCTGTGAATTGCTCCAGTTTACGTCAACTGATATAATCTGGAAGATTAGCCTGGCTTCTGTCATGCATTATCCATGGACAACCGCCAAGTATTTTAAGCCCCCTTCCAGAGCTGAACCCAAACCAGAATGAGCCAAGGGATTACTTCTTGTAACTTTCCGTTAGATATCTATTTCTTCAGTTGGCGACCTAAAAGAACAAGTAACCGTTGAAACACGCTCACGGCTTTTTTTTCTTTGAATCATAATAAAAATTAAAAAAAATCAAGATTCGAGATTAGAATCTGGCACCAAAACGCACGATAGCAGGTTCTAGTATTATTGCATTGCATACGTCTGACTAAGTGAAGTGCCACCACACTGGAACTTCACTGCTATTATTTTAGACTATTTTTGATTTGTAAAAGGATCATATAAAAAAACGGTAGGAACCGAGACGTAGTTTGTTGCCTGTTCTTCTACGCTTGGTCGCGTGGAACTGGCACCTAGACTCACCAAGCTTTATGACGTTTCAAAGTGATTCTTGCATCATACTGAATAAAAAAGATTTTAGTTTGAGTTTGAGTTTCTAATTGTTCCTGTGGCGACATCTAGCACTCTCTTCTTCTTCTTCCTACCCTCATCCCACTTTATGTGGGGCGGCACATAATATCCTCTTCCATTCTCCTCTATCAGCCGTCATCTACGTATTCACTCCATTCTTATCCATGTCATGTTCCACACTGTTTATCAATCTTTTTTCTGGCGTACCTCTACCCACATCCCATCTACATTCATACTCATCACTCCAGGTCACATGACTTTCATTCCTCCTCATGACATGCCCGTACCACGCCATGTCAGCGGGTTGAGTGTGTGCTAGAGCCACGGCTCTAAAAGTCATATTCTTCATGATTTTTTTATGATATTTCATAAATCGATGGTATTTTCTCGGAAATACATACATTGATTTATGGTGGGTTATGGTCAATAGCATTTTTTTTATAAAAAGTGAACAGATCGCCGATTCTAAACACGTTATTATTATGTTTATACTACGCTTCAAATACAAAAAACCTATTCAAGTCAATAATTCTAATTGCACAGGATATTTATTTTATTAAAGCACACAATTCGGTTTGGTGAAGCTTTAACAAAAGATTTTCAAAGAGATCCGATTACTCAGAGCTTTTAAAAAGATTTTATGGTCTTTTGGGTTTTTTATTTAAAAAGCTTTCTATTATCTTATGCTTAACCCATTGACAGAATTAATCCACATTTTAAAGAAGCAAGGCAAGGATATAATAACAAAGGGCTATGTTAAAACCAGAACCGAAGATATCCCATTCAAATTAAAATAAGTACAGATGTTTGCTCTACTAAAATAATATTTATTGGGACACAGACAAAGAATCAAGCCACAAGTTTCAAGTCCGGTCCAGTAGTTTAAGAGTTAATCTTTCTTTTTATAACGCTTTTATTAGCTTCACCTGTACGTAAGTTTGTTTGTATGTAAGCTTGCTTGTATGTAACCGATCCCTTTGAGCTCGATTTTGTCCTACTTTGAACGATCAGATTCGATTCAAACTTTGCACACCTGTCAAAGGTCGATGGCAATGCAATAATATAAAAAAAAAAAAATAGTTTGAAAAACTAATAAACACGCTTTTATAACTAATTGAACTTAAAAGTTAAAAGCGTGTTTTTTTGATTTTTTAGACTATAATTTATTTTTTAATAAGAGCATGATTGACTAATACCTATGCAGTTTGAAGTGTTACTTGTAAACTGCTACTTCACGAAATGCGGTGGGAGTGGTTTCTGCTAATTTAGTATTTATTTAGGGTTTTTGTTAACAAATATTAATGAGACAGGGATTGCAATATTTGCAGATGCGTTATTCATGCAAACAAACATAAGCGGCATTTATAAAACAAACTATATAAATAAATATTATGGACAATCAACACAACACTATCTAACCCCAAATTAAGCAGAGCTTGTACTATGGAAACCAGCAGATAGCTGATATAATACTTGTATATATTTTGTAAATACATACTAAGAATACAATATAACACCCAGAGAGAGAACAAACATCTGTGTTCACCACACACACGTTTGTACTCGGTTGGGATCGAACCTACGACTTAAGGCACTAAAGGCAAATCTACTACCAACTGAGCTGAAAGGCCAGTCAAATAAAAAAATAAGTGTTTTTTTTCAAAACATTGATTATAACTGGGGAGTTAATAATTATAAGTTTAAAAAACTTGAGAAACCGACTTCATTGTCAAACGGCTAAACCGATTTTAATCAAATTTGTTTGGGACAATCTGGAAGTAAGAATAACCTTCCAAATAAAATAAAAAAATTCTAAATCGGTTCATAAATGACGGAGGCATGCAGTTACAAACATTAAAAAAATTATTTAAAAAAAAATGGCAACACCGATTTTAATAAAATTAAAATGGGACCAATCTGGAAGCAGTACCTTTCAGATAAAAAAATATTTTTTCAAATCGGCTCACAAATGACGAAGTTGTGCGGTAACAAACATTAAGAAAAAAAAAAATACAATCGAATTGAGAACCTCCTCCTTTTTGATTGGAAGTCGGTTAAAAATGCTAAAAAAATCATGTGATTAATAGACGGCCCTTAAGTTCTACAAACAATATCTATCGCAAAATAACACCAACTTTTCATTGGATTTTTTGTAATAATAATCTGTTTCAACGGTAAGTAACAAGGCCACTCTGATTAGTAACGTCTATTGGTAATGAACCGTGGCCTCAACCTTTACAGTTCAACATACTCTTGCGCATGCCAGAAGAAACAGTACTGCAGTGCACTACTCCTCAGAGGAACACTATTATTGGGGTTCCCTATGGCAACATATGAAAGTCTGTTTTATTGTGTAGAACAAGCTGATAAAAGCTTTTTAATTAAAAATAAAGTAACAAACTATCTACATTATAATTCCTGGAATTTCTCAATCTATAATAATATATACGTACCAACTACTGTGTATAAGCCTCGGCCTACCTCCATGTTGCTTTACCCTATTCACAGGGTCCATGTGATACTGACTTACACCTAACCTACCTATATACCTATGTAGTATGTACCTAAACTAAATCATGTTTATGCAATAAATGTATTGAGTATTGAGAATACCTAGGATATGGCCCATCTGATGTTTGATTCAAATAAAAGCGAAGATCGTATAAGAAGGTCAAGGAGGTTGCCCTCAAAAGAAATACCTGGAGAAAAATGCATACATTACGCCGACAAGAGCATTGCTCTTAGATATTAAGATGTTTGAGGGACCCATCGCCTAAAACAAAGCATTGCCTCGTGTATTTATTTACATCATACATGCTCAGTAAATAGGATTTACTTTAACGCAGAGGCTGTGTAAGTAGGCGTGTGCAGCCACAGAGCACCAAACACGCTTTTGCTTACGCAAAGTAGAGAGAGTATGATGACGTATTACTAAGAGAACCAGTGTCGCCAAACTCATACACGTAAAAACAAACACACATAGAAATAAAAGTTATGATTGGTCGAAAAAAAACGTCAAAAAGGACCTAAAACCAAAAAAATAAATTAAATTATAATAAACCTTAAAGCTATCGTGACATGGTTCTAAACTTAATAAAATAAACAGTGCTAAAATAAAATTCTATTTGCCAAGAGATGGCACTTCTCATTCAGTATTTTTTTCTTTTAGTCTCTATTTAGTTATAATAAGATTGATAATACAATGGCTGTTACTTTATTGACAACAAAACAAAGCTACTTGACACTAGATGGCGTTATAGAAAACAATTCTGTTAGTCTTTATCCACAAGGTATAAGATTCATAATACAATGGCTATTACTTGACATAGCCACTCACTTAGTGATGTGCCAAGGTGGATACAAGACAAATGAATCGACATCGATGATTACCTACCTACTTCTTATCGTGTCACTGGTTTTTTCGAACCAAGTGAGGTGAAAGGATTTTAAGTGCGCCCCAAAGAGGCTCCTTTCGTGCACTTATTTAACACATATTTTCGAACTTTTTAAGTTCTATGGCATGCCCGGTTTCCTCACGATGTTTTTCTTCACCGTTTAAGAGCACTGGCATAGTGTAAATTAATTTTTGGGCAGTAAACCTCATTGGTTGGACTGGATTTAAGCCCACGACCTAAGGATCAGAAGGCGAAGCCGCTACCACTAGCCCACCAGCGCTCTCACCTACCTACTGATGTATAACGATCGGTAGCACGTCAGGTTATATAATATATGGTGGTCGAAATAAAAAGCTTTTCTTATCTATCTTTCTTTATTTACCCAATCAAATGTTTACAACTCGTAAAATTGTATACTTAACTGTTTCAAATATTGTTTCTTTTTCTTCTTGTGTTTTCTTTTTCCTGTTGCATCGATACATTTATTTTGAATATCGGAAAACTGAAACCAGAATTATTATGTTATTTCTTCAAAATATTTCTGTAATTTTCATCTTACCCAGCCACTGTGGGCTATAAGAATAAGAAAAGAATCAGAATAATAACAGAATAATACATAAGGAATAAAATCATCGATAAAGCAAAAAAAAAGTCAGCTCCCTAAACCTAACTATTTATATGATCAGAACTAATAAAGTATTCGATAGCACATTCATCACTTTATTGGGGTAGGTACAGCCCTAATTGAGTAGCGAAAGTTGAGATTTATAGAAACGCGACCTTAACTAATATCAATCACAGTCTATTTTTGTTTGATGGTTTTGCATTCTAAACAAAACCAATTTAAGCAATAAAATAATACTAACCTGTGATACGATATGCCCCCTTTTGTTAAATTATTGGTTCGGCTATCGTTTTAGCACTGCAAAACAGCACAATACGGCATTTTTATATTTTTTCGGGTTTTTCTCAGTTACGTTTCTTCTGACAGACTTCAAACACGACTAAACAAAGGAGGGCTTGAAGTCTGCTGTACTGCGCGTACTTGGAGCGTGAGAAGGTCGTCTACATGCTAGTTCCATTACTTCTTTATTTCGTGTGTGCAGCCCAGTGCATTGTAAATGCGTTCCATTTTCAAATCACTTCACCGTCACACTATGCTTGATACGTAATGGTTCATTACAGTTCAAGAGCTATGCAAACCTCCTTGGTGAGGGTTCATTACAGTTCAAGAGGTATGCAAACCTCCTTGGTGAAACAATCTCTTTTCTTACAAATGATATGAAAACTTTTTACTGAAAAGATATAGTAGCTCACAGATGTGTACATAAGTGTGCGTCTACGACTGTTTTAGCAGATACCTATACAGGTACAAATAATTTTCTATTAATTTTAATAAAATTTATAGTTTAATTATAATAATACCTATATTATTATTGTAATTTTATTTTTCTCAAATTAAAATTACATTTTGTCATACCCGTATAAATGTTGTGTTATTGTTGTATTGTAAGCCTATTTCTGCCGAAAAGCAGCATTGCTGTGTTTCGAGTTGAAGGGTAGGTATTGAAGGGTGCCGGTGATATCACTGACACGTGAGGCTGAACATCCGTATGCCTCAAGTTGATGGTCGTAGGGCAGTGCATTGTAGGGCACGTTCCTGACGTGCTTGACCTACGAGGCAATGCTTTGCTATAGGCAATGGTTACCACTTAACATCAGGTGGGCCATATGTTTGATCCATCAGCTAGTTAGAGTTCTGCAAAAGCTCACTTACTGCCCTTGTATAACAATCTACTATTACAGGTATGGCGAAAACTAAAAACCGCTGTAAACCATTACAGCCATATTAATAAACGCAATTCAAATTTAGTCATGGTTTAAAGTTAGCCCTGTCACTTTTTATCATTACCCAGTGGTAAGAGATGGCAATAGTTTAAGCACAGCTTATCTTTTGACATATTTTTATTAATAGGGCTATTAGACATTAGTATTAGAATTGGAACTTTCTTTTTTAATTGACACAGATTACATGAAGAAAGAATGTTTAAAATTCCAGAATTTCAACTGTTTTAACACTAAAACGGGATGACGAAACTATTGGCTGAAACTCAAATTAAGAGATTTGACGACTATTTCTTTATAATTTTACAGATTGCAGTGATTATTGCAATTTAGAAATCATATACTCCGAACCCTCGGCACGCGAGTCTCACTCGCACTTGTCCGTTTTATTTAGTGGTAACACGAAGGCTAAGTAGGAGTACGAGGGGTGATCACCTGCCGTGACGCGGTGGCAGGTGGCAGGTGGTAGCACACCTGTGAGCTTTGCTGTGCTTTTAACGGAATTTACTCATTCAAATTCACCATTTCAATTTCATCTCATTTACTGCCTTCTGCCGAAGGCCGTGGGCTCGATCCCCACCGAGAACAAATATTTGTGTGGTGAACACAGATGCTCGTTCTCTGTCTAGGTGTTATTTTGTATTCTAAGCATGTATTTACAAAAAAAAATATGAGCTACATATCTGGTTCCCATATACAAATCTCTGTTTAATTTGGGACTTGAAAGTGTTCGGACCACTCATTATGTCAATATTGTTCATTCAAAACTTTGTGAGTCAGTGAGTCAAATCCACACAACATAAGTTAAGAGCTTAATATGGGTGTTATGAGCTGATGGAGAAGGCTCAAAATTGTTCTTCCTGGAGAGTTATGAGAGGCAGCTCAGCACTGGACTTGTACGACAGAACTTTTTTTTAGTTCACTTAAAAAAATCCTTCTACGTAGTAACTTGTTACGAACCCCGGTTACACACAAGCTCGTAAATGACTTTTTCAAGCTCATATTAATGGGACAGTCGGGCGTTCGCATGTTATTTAATAAAGAAAATTATGACATCACAGGTCAAAGACTGCCTTATGAAGGTAAGATAAAAACATAGCAACAGGCTGTATCATCAAAGGTTTTAAAAATAAACCCGACAGATATAAACAGTAGCCAGCGTGTGTGATAAGAAAATGCTGCGTTCGCGCAGTGATTGATGATATGACAGTGCGCACACAGTTTCTTATTAATATTCCATTGTCAAGGTTTGATAGCGCAGATACCCTGTTGAAGCCAGATTTGTGCGAGAAATATAATATGTACTTTTACCGAAGTTTGTTGTCTGTTCTTCTAGACTTGATCGCGTGGAACTGGCACCTAGACTCACCTAGCTTTAAGACAGCTTTCAAAGTGATCCTTGCAATACTAATGAATAAATACATTTTATCTTTGACTTTTGAAAGCAAATTGGAGTACCTAAATCGGGTACCTAATGGAGTGCTCAAAAAGCCTCAGAATTATCATCAGACAATAATGATGTAAGTACATACAATGTCTTTCTCATCGTTAGCTCAAAGAATATTGTCAAATTAAAAAATCTGTTGTATCACAAGGATAATTTTGAAACGTTTTAAAGCTAGCTGAGTTTAGGTGCCAGTTAGTTCCAAACCAAGACTTCAAGCAGCCAGATGAAAACAACTCAATGACTTTTACGTCACCCTGATGCAGATTTTTATTCATGATTTTACGACGGCTAAATGATGAACACGTGTTCCTTTACGATATCATAATACAGGCTGAAAACACCCGTTAAATACCACATGTGGGAGTAAATATCATTGGAATCAATAAAATCCAATTGGCAATAGGAACCGCATCGGACGTCGTTCAAATACCCGCTGCACCAGTGGTTTACCAACAAACGAATTTTCGTATCGAATTTTAAAGTTACTTTGCGCAGAAAGTGAGTAACCGTTGCACAGTAGAGTAACTCTGCTTAGCTACCGAGCAATGTAAATCAAAACGTTTCAGTGAAACTGCCGTTATCGTTGTTCATGGTACTACTTAGTATATTTATATTTCTGTGATGGTAGGATTTTATTGGTTAACAAACTTATCCTTGTTCCAGATTATATTCGTTTAGTTCATCTTTATCATTATGACGGCACACAGGGAAAAGTGATTCACGAATTTTATTTTGGGTTGGTGCATAATTTCCAACTCTTTTTTCAAACGAAAGCCTATAAATTGTATGAGGGGTAGCCTATGGACTTCCAAAGCCTGTTTATTTTACTGAGCCTGATCACTTCAAACCCCCTCTAACAAAATGGACCGTCTTAGAGTTTCAATACGGAACAGAACATACAAAAAAAGTTACCTCAGAAACTATTCTTCTGCTTAGCCAATCATCATTTTCTTACCCTTATCTCACTCTAAGTGGGTCGGCACAACAGTTTTTCTTCTTCCACTTTCTTCTATTATTCGTCTTCTCTCAGTCACTCCTTTCTTACTCGTATCATCTTTCATACAAGTTCATCCATCTTTTTTTGGTCTACCACTCCTTCATACCATCGACTTCCATCATAATTATAAGCCTTGATACTCCTAGCTAGAAGAGTGTCTTTAGTTCTTTGACTCACGGATCAACGTGATCCTTGGGTACAACTTGAATAAATCAATTTTGAATTTGAAATTCGTTCGAAAATAATCACTGCTGGGCATAGGCGCCTCCCCAATACTTTCCAGGATGAACGATTTTGAGCTCTATTCACAGACTTTTCGCAGTAACGTTAGCCCATCGGGTGGGAACAAGCATTAATATTACCCGAAAACACGATCGAGCTGAATTCCGGTAAATTTCATAGCACGTATCAAATTTTATCCGAAGCATCTGCTTAAAAGCAAGTTTAGCGAAATTACTGGGAAAATGTTGTGTAAACGTTCAATAACAGATGCAAAGAAGCTCCTTTTGAGTACTGACAAAGTACCTACAATACATTGAGTCAAAGTCAAATATTACTTTGCTCAGTGGTATCACAAGGATCACTTTGAAACGCCTTAGAGCTAGGTGTGCCAGTTCCACGAGACCAAGCCTAGAAGAACAGACAACAAACTACGGCTCGGTTCCTACCGTTGTTTTGTATGATCTTTTTACAAAACTAAAATATTAATAGCAGTGGGGTGTATGTATCTACAATATCAGTGAAAAAGGAACTATTATTTGGAATCGTCAGGCCTTTGGCATGATATAAGAAAGACAGAGATATGTGGATCAAAGCATTGATTGAATACATTCTGCCAGTTTCACTGCCTCTGAATGTTTTGAAACGGTTTTAGGACATTGAAAACACCTAAGCCCAGCCCACATAATAACATTTGCATATGATTATTGAGTCATCTTCAAGTAGCTCAGAAGCTTTTGTAAGTATATTTATATTATAACATTTATTTGATGAGTACAGAAAAAAGTTCTGCGTTAGATTGAAAGTAAAAACAATCCTTTCTCCACATTAGGAATATATGTCAGAGAAATGTAAACAGGTGACAAAAAAAGCTAATCTGAACCGAATCACAATACAAAACAAAACCAACCGTTTTTATAGCATTGGGCTTGCGCACACGCAGCGACATGTAAGCCCGGTCCATCGCTGCCACCGCACCATTCGTCCCACACAACATCACATTCACAAGAAATTTAGAAACTATTTCATCAAAAAGATCGTCAGTTATTTATAGAACTGATTAAAAAGGTAGTCCTCGCGCAAAGGAGTCTCGAAACGTACTGTTGGGGCATGGCCCTCGCTCGCACACACTATTTTCGGAGCCCTGCGGTTCCCCATTGCCACAGTTCAGCGAACAACAGCATAGAAACTCCAAGTCACAGTTTGTATCCGCCCCACTGACTACAAAAGTGGGGTTACTGAGTCACGGTGGACTGAATCGCGCGGATGTGAGTGGGGTGGGTGATACACTTACTGCCGTGCTACACGGTTTGAAACGATGCTTTAAAACAGAAGTTTTAAACCGTGTAGACGGTGGTTTAAACCAAATTTCTCATGACTTTTAAACGCCCTTGATGGAAAGGCGCGCCCGGCAAAGTTTGGGGTTGGTTTTAAACCGTGTAGACAAAGCGTTCTACCAAGGTGACCTTGGTAGAAACTGTGGTTTTTAACCGCCTAAAGCATACCTACTACACAATATACTACGCATATACAGGGTGGATGGATACGACTGATGAAACAAAAAATAAACTGCATATACTAGGCACCATTTTCAAGCTCTGTACCAAAAATCTTTTAATTAGGAGCAGTAGTTTAGCCGCAAATAATTTTTCAAGTTTTTTCATATTTTGAACACGATGTATTTTTCATAGCAGATGATTACCTATACCTACGAAGCGTTTTTGCCACTCCGACGCAAGTAATACACACACAGACTCGCATTTTCACTACGAGAGTGACATAGAGAGAGACAATGACATAGCAAAAATCCCGCGGGTAAAAGAAATAGACATAGGTCAGTGCGTTCTTTCTTATTGCTACCTAACTACTTTCAACTTCAGTTCGCGACCGCTGACCGTTCGGAACGGATGTGCCTACCTACCGGAACACGGAAGCTTACGTTTTTATTTTTACGAATTGAAAACGAAGACAGGCAATTTGTGATAGGACACTAAATAAGTTTAGGACAGTATTTCTTTTCTCTATTGTGACAGGATACGTAACTTGGGATTATTATTATTTAGTGTTAGTGTTTTTATTGTGATTGACTGTTTTTTATTGTGATGTGATGAAGACACGTTATTAAAATTTGGTTTTGTGTGTTCAACAATGCCTCGTGTAACTTACACGGCGTCAGAATACACTGACATGATTTTTATTTACGGCGAATGCCGTGGAAACGCATCTTTGGCTCTACGAACATACAGAGAGAGGTTTGGTGACAGCCGCAGTTGCTCTAGAAACGCCCGCACTATACAAAAGTACTACTTATAAATTTAATGAGTGTTGTTGTGATCGTACCTACCCAATTCAAAGGCGGCTCAGGCCTCCACTCGCGTCGCGCCAGGTCATTGCCCCGGCCGCCGCGCCGCCTGCCTGGGCATGTCGCGCTCCGGCAAGCGCGCGAACGTTGCCGTTTTACTATCAAGGGTGTTTGCGTTTTACTCGGATCGGTAAGCTATTTAGTTTGTTTGAAATAAAAAAAAATACGGGTTGCACTCCGGGAGTGCCGGCAGAAGTGAAAACTTGATTATTAACGTAGGAACCCTAAAAGTTGTTTATTTTATCAAGTTCCTCAATGTAGTAAAACCCCAATCAAAGTCCTAAGGAACCCTAAAAATTTTAGCATTATCAAGCTCCTAAGTGTAGTTGAAATTCCAATCAAAGTGCTAAGGAACCCTAAAATTGTTTACATAATCAAGGTCCTAAGTGTAGTTGAAAGTCCAATTAAAGGCCTAAGGAACCCTAAAAGTTGTTTATTTTATCAAGTTCCTCAATGTAGTAAAACCCCAATCAAAGTCCTAAGGAACCCTAAAAATTTTAGCATTATCAAGCTCCTAAGTGTAGTTGAAATTCCAATCAAAGTCCTAAGGAACCCTAAAAATGTTAACATTATCAAGCTCCTAAGTGTAGTTGAAACTCCAATCAAAGTCCTAAGGAACCCTAAAAGTTGACCACTTAATCAAATTCCTCAATGTAGTAAAACCCCAATCAAAGTCCTAAGGAACCCTAAAAATTTTAACATTATCAAGCTTCTAAGTGTAGTTGAAACTCCAATCAAAGTCCTAAGGAACCCTAAAAGTCGACCATTTAATCAAATTCCTCAATATAGTATAACCCCAATCAAAACCCTATACGGAACCCTAAATTTTACGTAAAGCCAAATCCTCAACGGGTCGGAACCGCTAGAAGGGACCTTGTCGCGCGACCTACAAGTAGGTCCTAAATGAAGTAAAACGGCAGACATAGGAGGAGGGGGTTCTGGGGGGCTAAGGGGGGTCACAGCACGGCTCGCTTCGCTCGCCGCGCTGTTCCCCGTGGTCGCGTGGCGGCTCGCTTCGCTCGCCGCGACGCTCCCCCCGGGTTCAGGAAGAGGGGGTTCTGGGGGGCTTAGGGGGGTAACAGCACGGCTCGCTTCACTCGCCACGCTGTTCCCCGTGATCGCGTGGCGGCTCGCTTCACTCGCCGCGACGCTTCCCCCGGGTTTCGGAGGAGGGGGTTCTGGGGGGCTTAGGGGGGGTCACAGCACGGCTCGCTTTGATCGCCGCGCTGTTCCCCGTGGTCACGTGGCGGCTCGCTTCGCTCGCCGCGACGCTCCCCCCGGGTTCAGGAGGAGGGGGTTCTGGGGGGCTTGGGGGGAGTCACAGCACGGCTCGCTTCGCTCGCCGCGCTGTTCCCATGGTCGCATGGCGGCTCGCTTCGCTCGCCGCAATGCTCCACTCGAAAAATAAATACAGTAGATCTATAAAATCATGTACCAATGACCACTACTACCTGCCGCGGGCGGCCGCTAGTTCATAAAATCTATAATAGGTATGTACCTATACCTACTACAGTCACGAAAAACGCCTTGGTATGCTTGCTACTAACTATTATCTATTCTGTGACGTTACCGTGTCATAGTAACTACTAGCGTATCTGTAGCGTCTTACGCTTTTTTTCGATTTTTATTATGAACTCTACGTTGTAGTCTTAGGGTACATTTCTGCAAAAAATCCGTCCTACGCTTTTTCGATCAGGGTCACGTGATCCTGACGCGAGTTTAAGATTTTATCCCCATTCAGAAAGTGCTCAACGCCGCTAAAGAAGTTTTCACTTCAAAAATCTCATTTTTGTAGCTTTTTATTTTTATACCGTATCGATTTAATACTTAACACGTATAGTGTACGTAGTGTAATTTAATGCCCATCTGTCGTATCCACTCTGTATACTACGGCTTGATAGCACAGGTTAGTACATTTAAAGCTGGTATAGATAGTGCAATTCACGAAGACGCACCCCTCGCGGGGTGCGGGGAGTTTGCTCCGAGCGGCAGTCGCGAACCGTAGTCTATTCATTGTAGTGTGCGTGTGCACTCATAGGTAATTAGTGTGTACCGATAACACTCAAACATTGACGGAAGCTTGCACACATATACTATAAAATAAACGGTTATAGTGGGGCGCGCCTTCGTAGATTGCACTATCTATACAGTAGGATACAGCTCAAGTTACCTAAAAACTATAAGAGCTAGCAGTGTATAGTCTGATGCGTATCCTTGTGTACACAAGGATGTTCTTGCAGTACCTAAGCGTCATTTTCTTTGTTTTCAGGTAACTTGAGCTGTATTCTACAGTACGTGTCTAGAATCATCCTCTTTACGTGTCACAGGTTCTTTCAAACCAGTATGGTGGAAGGATTGTAAGTGCGCCTCAGAAGGCTCCTTTCATGTGTTTCATGTGTTTACATAATTTATGTTAATAAAGTTATTTTGTATTATTTTTCGTGCACTCATCACATGTTTTTCGAACTTTTTAGGTTCTAGAATATGATGAACTGCCGTTGGTCGAATGTGAGCGCAAGTTACCTACCTTGTAACGGCGCCGCACAAACGTGAGCTAGGGAAAAAAATAGAGGCTAATCTGGTTTTCCCCACATCTAACTTTATAATAATTAACCTACTGTATGTATCCAGCTATAACCGTCTCAGTTTAGAACAATTACGCCATATGCGACTTCATCCTTATAAGGGAGTAGGCGACATTCTATGCACGAATCTACAAGTAAAGACTTTATGTCGTGGTAATAAGATTTATATTAGCCTAAAATTATTTTGATTAACTATCGCTCAGTCACATAATGAGCCTTATCACACTGTAATAAAGATTATAAAACTTATAAATGACGAAAGTTTTCTTTTAGTTAAATGTAAGTTAGATGTATACTATGATTATATGATTGATTGTGATTCAAATAAAAGGTAAACATAATAGTAATAAAAACCTTGACCGATTGGGGTGAAATTTGGATTAGATAAAACGTATAAGTATGTCGGCTAGTGTAAATAATTGTAAAATAGTACACCTCTGTAAATTTGATATTGCTGCAAATATATTTTTTTCAGATAATAAAGAAATGGTGGCACTCCAAGAAAATGAAAACTTAAACCCCCCGACTTTTGGCGAAGTTTTTCGATGTTTGCCGAAACGGTATCGGTTTCGTGATAAGTGACGTCACAGCTTCGCGATTGTTTTTTCCCACCTCAAAAATGGCCAAGCCCGCCTGCAGAAGTTTTCACTTCAAATATAAAGTTTGTCATATAGGTAAGTATTTTTATACAAGGTACGACGCGAAGCCACGGGCGGAAGCTAGTTTAACTCGTGACGGTGACGTGTTCGCTTTCACGCATGCCATAGGACGTAATGGTAATGAAACAGTTCAACGTACTTTTATAGGGTTTATCGTGTCACTTGTTCTGTTGAAACTAACTTGTTATGCCAAAGAGGTAGGAAGTTCCAGGGACATACTCTGTAGTAGTAGAGCTCTTTTTAAAAGGCTTGTCCGGGGAAGCACTACCACCATATTAATTTCTGCCGTGAAGCATTGGTGTATTTCGGTTTGAAGAGTGTGAATGCCGATGAAATCAGCAAATTAAAAAAAAAAAAAAAAAATACGGGTTGCACTCCGGGAGTGCCGGCAGAAGTGAAAACTTGATTATTAACGTTGAGCATGTTTGATATTTTGGAATGGTTAGGGGGGGCTTGTTTGTTATTTGGCACGCTGTAACATACACGAACATTCGCGCAAGCGCCCTGCGCTGCCTAAACGAAACAGTAGGCCCAGGCATACATTTTCGCCGCGCCGTAGAGAGGGGATAGCTGTCTACTCTCCATCCGTCTTACGCTTTTTCGATCAGGTCACGTGTCCTGACGCGCTGACGCGCTGACGCGAGTTTAAGATTTTATACCCATTACAGAAAAGTGCTCAACGCCGCTAAAGAAGTTTTCACTTCAAAAATTAGACACAAAATGATTGAACCGGATATGGCCCACCGGATATAAAGTGGTAACCATCGCCTAAAACAAAACTGCCCTGCGTCCATCAATTTGAGGCATAGCATACAGATGTTCAGCCTCACGTGCCAGTAATTTCACCGGCACTCACACCCTTCAAACCCAAACACAGCAATGCAGCAGAAATAGGCAGTACCTACTGTGCTGTGATGACAACAATTTTCCCGTAATCGCCTTCTCGGCATTTCTGTGTTGCCAGCAATTTCCTCCGTACCCGACAGTCGGCCAATTAGGGCGAGTTAATAAACTTTAATCGACGTCAATTATGGTGCTCTCTAAAACAGCTACTGTTTGATCTCACTCGAATTTGTTGAGTGAGGTATCAGCAGCCGATTTTTTTATTTATTTCCTCTAGCCCACTATTCCCATCCCACCACCTACTTTCAGAGGTGACCAGATCGTCCCGCCAACGCTTTCTCGGCCGAACAAGAGCCAAAAAATGACAAAAAATTTCGTAGAAGAAGGATTTCAAACCCCTTTCTATCCACTAACTAGTCGCGATTGCAAAATGCCGTTGGGAGTGAGCGGTGCTTGGTTTTCCGGTTCGTGGTTGCCATTTTGGAGAACTTGATCCCCAGCTATTGTCGGTCCCACGAGCCACTTTGCCAGACCCCTGCTATTTTAACGTATAAAACTAACTTAAAAACTAGACAATAACCGGCACGATAACTACCTACCAAGATAAGGTACATCACAATCCTAAATATCAAGATAACTACATATTGTATATAATTTAATCGAAAGTACCTACTTACCTTAAAACCTTGGCCTGCCTCCATGTTTGCTATACCCTATGCAGGGTCCATGTGATACCTACTTACACCTAAAAACTATGTATGTACAAACTAAACCATGTGTAAAGCAATAAATGTATTGAGTATTGAGTATAAAGTTTGAGATATTTGCCAGTGGACCTCCAGTCGCCAACGGATTTCCTCGGCGGATCTGTGCCGCGTACGTTTATTTTTACCAACTGCGCAGTAGGATTTTCACGATCAACGGTGAGTTCCGGAGGATCACAATGTGCGTGGTATACGGCTGACGCGGAAGGAGTCATAAGTAATAATAACCAATTGGCGCCTATTCACCTGGTTTAGAAGACTACTAATTTAAAGAAACTAGGTGAATAAGCAGCGTCGTAGAGGAAGACCCCGGAAAAGATGGCGGGACGATCTCGATTGTCATATGAACGACTGGCCAGCTGCCACTGCAGCCAAAGATCGAGAGGTGTGAAAGAAGGGGTGGGAGGCCTTTACCCTGCAGTGGGACGTCCACATATGGGTATGGGATAATATCATGGTAGAGATAATATTATCTCACCTACTCGAGTAGAACTCGACTGTAAACCATAGTAAGGCCGTAGAACAGAACTCGAACTCAATATCCGGTAGTTAAGGGCCTGCATGGCATCGCGAGTACCAATGTTTGTTTACTGAGCTTCCTAAGGATGTTTATGAAAGTGGATAGCAAAACTAATAAGGTTTGGTCGTTCAATGTGGGTACAAATATTTGTGCATAAATTCGGATTATTTACACAATTATATGAGAAAACATACGCATTATACATGTTAGTCTTTAAGGGCTCTACTAGCTCTCTCTTTTCGTTAATAAGAGTCACAATGACAAGGAAACGTTTATAGAGGCGCTATTGTAAAAGCTCTTTTTCTTCAATGGAATTATCTATACTAATATTATAAAGAGGAAAGATTTGTACCTATGTTTGTAATGAATAGGCTCAAAAACTACTGGGCCGATTTAAAAAATTATTTCACCAATAGAATGCTACATTCTTCCAATTTGACATAGGCTACATTTCATTTTGAAAAAAAATAGGGATCCTTGGTAAAATTTGAACAATGTAACCGAAGGTGTAGAAAAATGAGTCTTAAAATGTCTTTCGTCGAATGCGCTGCCGAAACTATTAGCGATAGAACAAAATAATGTACAACAATATTGTCTACCCCGTGCGAAGCCGGGACGGGCTGCTAGTAAGAAATAAAACACTCTACTTTCGACAGAATCGTATTAATTCATTAAAACCTCACACACTAGCCTTCATCGTAACCACCATAACTCTTCGGAATCGTTCGACAGCACGCCAAAATCCACAATTAACCGGTATAGTTCTTAATGAGGAAACAATCACAGTCCACGCAAAAAGACAATGTCAATCAAAGCTGCTCCAGAAAAAACCCAAATCATTCTGTTGACCGGAAGAGGGCACTTTACGGCCCACCACATCATCAGCGACCCGCAACGACAATTAAAGAGTTAGGGGAATGTGTCAGTCTTTAGATTGAAACGTTTCTTAGTAGCAAATAAACTTCCTGTTTCTTATTATATCTCTAGCTATTAAGCCCGTATGCACCCATTGCTAAGCCCCCCTAATATAAGTCCCCTAATATAGTGCTAGGTCCTCCCTAAAATGCCACTCTCTTCGGTCCTGTGCCAGTCTCCGCCATTGCTACCTAACTGCCCTTTTTTTGTGGTCTGTTTTTTATTGGATGACACAAAAAATTGCTCGCCATCTTGAATCTTAGACATGCAATGATCTTCAGAAGTTGTGAATTTAGACTAAAATTCGCTTAGAAGAAAATAATAGAGCTTTTTATGATATGAACTATATGGCAACGGGTATTTATCGCGATTGCCTTTATTAATTCCCGACGTTTCCACCGTGTTACAACAGCCGTTATAACACGGTTGGAACGTCGGGAATTAATAAATAAATATGCATAACGATCGCGTTAATCTAAAAAAGCAGCCAAGTGCGAGTCGGACTCGCCCATGAATGGTTCCGTAGCATCAAGTAACAAAATATAAAGGTTCTTGTAGTTCGTCGAAAGGTAAATTGCGGTTTACGATTTATGACGTATAAAAAAAACTACTGACTAGATCTCGTTCAAACCAAATATCGTTGAAAGTTTGCATAGTAATGTACAACATATATTTTTTTTAGTTTTATCATTCTCTTATTTTAGAAGTTAGAGGGGGGGGACCAACTTTTTTCCACTTTCGCAGTGTCTCTCGCGCAAACTATTCAGTTTAGAAAAAAAAGCAGCCAAGTGCGAGTCGGACTCGCCCATGAAGGGTTCCGTAGCATCAATTAACATAATATAAAGGTTTTTGTAGTTCGTCGAATGGTAAATTGCGGTTTACGATTTATGACGTATAAAAAAAAACTACTGACTAGATCTCGTTCAAACCAAATATCGTTGGAAGTTTGCATAGTAATGTACAACATATATTTTTTTCGGATTTATCATTCTATTATTTTAGAAGTTAGAGGGGGGGGACCAACTTTTTTCCACTTTTGAAGTGTCTCTCGCGCAAACTATTCAGTTTAGAAAAAAAGCAGCCAAGTGCGAGTCGGACTCGCCCATGAAGGGTTCCGTAGCATCAATTAACATAATATAAAGGTTTTTGTAGTTCGTCGAATGGTAAATTGCGGTTTACGATTTATGACGTATAAAAAAAAAACTACTGACTAGATCTCGTTCAAACCAAATATCGTTGAAAGTTTGCATAGTAATGTACAACATATATTTTTTTCGGATTTATCATTCTATTATTTTAGAAGTTAGAGGGGGGGGGACCAACTTTTTCCACTTTTGAAGTGTCTCTCGCGTAAACTATTCAGTTTAGAAAAAACGATATTAGAAACCTCAATATAATTTTTGAAGACCTATCCATAGATACCCCAAACGTATGGGTTCGATGAAAAAAAAATTTTTGAGTTTCAGTTTCAAGTATGGGGACCTCCGAAATTTATAGTTTATTTTTTATTTTTATGTAAAAATCTTAATGCGGTTCACAGAGTACATCTACTCGCCAAGTTTCATTAGTCTAGCTCTTACGGTTTCGGAGAAAAATGGCTGTGACATACGGACGGACAGACAGACAGACAGACATGACGAATTTTTTCCACTTTCGCAGTGTCTCTCGCGCAAACTATTCAGTTTAGAAAAAAAAGCAGCCGAGTGCGAGTCGGACTCGCCCATGAAGGGTTCCGTAGCATCAATTAACATAATATAAAGGTTTTTGTAGTTCGTCGAATGGTAAATTGCGGTTTACGATTTATGACGTATAAAAAAAAAACTACTGACTAGATCTCGTTCAAACCAAATATCGTTGGAAGTTTGCATAGTAATGTACAACATAATATATTTTTTTCGGATTTATCATTCTATTATTTTAGAAGTTAGAGGGGGGGGACCAACTTTTTTTCACTTTTGAAGTGTCTCTCGCGTAAACTATTCAGTTTAGAAAAAAACGATATTAGAAACCTCAATATAATTTTTGAAGACCTATCCATAGATACCCCAAACGTATGGGTTCGATGAAAAAAAAATTTTTGAGTTTCAGGTTCAAGTATTTATAGTCAAAATTTATAGTTTTTTTTCTATTTTTGTGTAAAAACCTTAATGCGGTTCACAGAATACATCTACTCACCAAGTTTCATCAGTCTAGCTTTTATGGTTTTGGAGAAAAATGGCTGTGACACGGCCGGACAGACAGACAGACAGACAGGTATGAATAGGTCTTCAAAAATGATGTTGAGGTTTCTAATATAGTTTTTTTCTAAACTGAATAGTTTACGCGAGAGACACTTCCAAAGTGGAAAAAAGTTGGTCCCCCCCCCCTCTAACTTCTAAAGTAAGAGAATGATAATACTAAAAAAAAATATGTTGTACATTACTATGTAAACTTCCAACGATATTTGGTTTGAACGAGATCTAGCCAGTAGTTTTTTTTTTACGTCATAAACCGTAAACCGCAATTTACCTTTCGACGAACTACAAGAACCTTATTATGTTACATCAAGTAACATTATTATGAAGGTTCTTGTAGTTCGTCGTGCTACGGAACCCTTCATGGGCGAGTCCGACTCGCACTTGGCTGCTTTTTAAAGACCTATTTGGCCATTTGGCTACGGAACCCTAAAAAGTGCTATGTTTCAGAACTATAGCAAAAGCGAATGAGATGAAAGATGCCATATTTGAACTTAGTGTGTGCACGTTTTTATGCAACACTCTTTTATCACATACTTTGAGCATATATATAAAAGAGCTTGGTGAGTGAGTGGGTGACATACAACGCAAGCGACTTTTAATTTAAAGAAAGGATTTTTGAAAATTCAACCCTTTATAGCGGAGGTTGAAGTTTGTATGAAACAAGCTTAAAGCGAACGAAGTCGCGCGGGATTCCACTGGTTATATTCATATCATCAGACAAAATATAGCTTCCAAATTTTCACAACCACTGCAATATTTTTATAGCTGATAAATTAGCAAAGACTAAACAAACTTTTAACCACAGATGTAATATCTAGGCGCCATGCTTCTTGTAAATAAACCATTTCCGAAAATACTGCAATAAATTATATCTCCCTAAGTTCAATTCAGTAGAAGACTTGCATCAAAAAGTTTCTCTATTGACTCCACAGTCCAGTCACATCGGGCAGTATAAAACAATTGAGTAAATGCAGTACAATCAGTCCATTTAGGTCTCGGGTCGTCAACTCTTCGACCCGTGGGAACTACAGCCGCTCGCTCTAAAAACCAACACTTCCCCGCACTCACAGAGGTCACTCACAGGTCAATAGGAACTACTTTCTCTTTGATCCAATATATAGCTGGTTGGGCTATAGATCACTGAAGACAATAAAATTATTTAGCAGTAGTAGTAACATATTCCCGCAGTAGTGGTGTGTATAAAATGTAAGGCAGCTTTGAGATTTTTAAACACAGGTTAGGTGTTTAGTCTCAAGAAGTTATGACTTCTGTGGTTCTAGTTTCCACAATAACTCTTTATGTAAAAACTAGCGGCCTGTCCCGGTTTCGCACGGGTGGACATTTATTTGAAACACATAAATATAGCCTATATTACTCAGGGTGAATGTAGCTTTCCAGTGGTGAAAGAATTTTTGAAATCAGCACAGTCGTTTTTGAGTTTATTCACTACAAACAAACACACAAAAATACAAATCTTTCCTGTATATTAGTATGGAGTATAGATATAGAAAACGTTTTTTTAATTGTTTTAGCAACACTACGTCTCTACGTATAGTTTAGGAGCACCACTGATGTCAGCTGATTAACATAATGAAACGAGCAGAGCCTGTGCGTCGCATTAATAATGTTGAATTTTGATTTGAACATCAACGACCAGCCGACTCACGAAAACCATGTTAGGACTATGTTCGTAAGAAAACATCGTGAGGAGTTCCCCGCCATTATTCTTTACCACATAAAGCGTTCAGGTACAAAATAAATTATAGTTTAAATATCTAAAAACTTTTTTTGAAGTGAAAACTTCTTTAGCGGCGTTGAGCACTTTCTGAATGGGGATAAAATCTTAAACTCGCGTCAGGATCACGTGACCCTGATCGAAAAAGCGTAGGACGGATTTTTTGCAGAAATGTACCCTAAGACTACAACGTAGAGTTCATAATAAAAATCGAAAAAAAGCGTAAGACGCTACAGATACGCTAGTAGTTACTATGACACGGTAACGTCACAGAATAGATAATAGTTAGTAGCAAGCATACCAAGGCGTTTTTCGTGACTGTAGTAGGTATAGGTACATACCTATTATAGATTTTATGAACTAGCGGCCGCCCGCTGCAGGTAGTAGTGGTCATTGGTACATGATTTTATAGATCTACTGTATTTATTTTTCGAGTGGAGCATTGCGGCGAGCGAAGCGAGCCGCCATGCGACCATGGGAACAGCGCGGCGAGCGAAGCGAGCCGTGCTGTGACTCCCCCCAAGCCCCCCAGAACCCCCTCCTCCTGAACCCGGGGGGAGCGTCGCGGCGAGCGAAGCGAGCCGTGCTGTGACCCCCCCTAAGCCCCCCAGAACCCCCTCCTCCGAAACCCGGGGGAAGCGTCGCGGCGAGCGAAGCGAGCCGCCACGCGATCACGGGGAATTGGCTTTACGTAAAATTTAGGGTTCCGTATAGGGTTTTGATTGGGGTTATACTATATTGAGGAATTTGATTAAATGGTCGACTTTTAGGGTTCCTTAGGACTTTGATTGGAGTTTCAACTACACTTAGAAGCTTGATAATGTTAAAATTTTTAGGGTTCCTTAGGACTTTGATTGGGGTTTTACTACATTGAGGAATTTGATTAAGTGGTCAACTTTTAGGGTTCCTTAGGACTTTGATTGGAGTTTCAACTACACTTAGGAGCTTGATAATGTTAACATTTTTAGGGTTCCTTAGGACTTTGATTGGAATTTCAACTACACTTAGGAGCTTGATAATGCTAAAATTTTTAGGGTTCCTTAGGACTTTGATTGGGGTTTTACTACATTGAGGAACTTGATAAAATAAACAACTTTTAGGGTTCCTTAGGCCTTTAATTGGACTTTCAACTACACTTAGGACCTTGATTATGAAAACAATTTTAGGGTTCCTTAGCACTTTGATTGGAATTTCAACTACACTTAGGAGCTTGATAATGCTAAAATTTTTAGGGTTCCTTAGGACTTTGATTGGGGTTTTACTACATTGAGGAACTTGATAAAATAAACAACTTTTAGGGTTCCTACGTTAATAATCAAGTTTTCACTTCTGCCGGCACTCACGGAGTGCAACCCGTATTTTTTTTATATTATTGCATTGTCATCGACCTTTGACAGGTGTGCAAAGTTTGAATCAAATCTGATCGTTCAAAGTAGGACAAAATCGAGCTCAAAAGGGGTCGGTTACATACAAGCAAGCAAACAAACTTACATACAGGTGAAGCTAATAAAAGCGTTATAAAAACGAACCACGAACACATAGAAATAAAATCGCAATGCGGCGTAGGCGTTTGCTCATGTTTTGTGTTAAGGCACTCAGCAATGAAAATGTTTCTCCCTCAATGTGAAAAGCTACGAGACGAAGCTTACACTAAGGAGTTGTTTTTTTTGTTTATGTTTATGTATATGATATTGTATAGAAAGAGCTTGATTTTGTCCAAAGATCTTCGATAACCGAAGATGTCATGTAGATTATTTCATTATCATCGTACAATTACATCAATACATCACTGACTAGACGGGGTTTTCCTCCGTCGTCGTATACAATCACTAGTGCAGCGCAGATGTTATAAACTTCTTTTGAAACACGATGGGAATCGACCTTAGAGTCCTTAGAATCGGAAGTCGATGATAACCACATCAGCGACTAAATGAAAGACGGGTCTTCGCTTGTTTTCTCCTCATTTAATTCGATATGGACAGAGCCAACAATTCTGGTTAAATATAACCAGCTGAGTATGTTGGCGCCACCCTCTGAGTCAGCAGTGACGCGTCTACGAGGAGTACTATTTACTAACGCTTGCAAATCAATGATGTTAACCTTTGTATTGTGACGGAGATGTGTTATTCCAGGTGACAGGAATGTATGATCGGCTAAAGAAAAGATGGTTTGTGTAAAAGGCATTGAATTGGACAAACAAGGAGTGACTACAGAAATGAAGGTTTATAGAAGAGAGAAAAAGCCTGTTATTTGTTTGTTATTATAGGCTTGGTCGCGTGGAACTGGCACCTAGCACCCTATTATGTTATATTGTAATTATGTTCTATGAATTTTTTTTTTTATTAATTAATATTTTTGACAATTATTATTATTCTGACATAACGTTTTTTTTTTAATTTAACATATATCTATATTATGAATTTTGTATGTCGGTCTCCGACGAAGTATGCGAGCCACTTTTTCTTACATGACGATCAAATTGTACCATGCTTCTTGCAAATAAATATTTCATTTCATTTCATTTCTAGAAACACCTAGCTTTAAGACGTTCCAAAGAGATGGAACCCACAATCTCCAGCGCAAAAGGTTGACCTACTACAAACTGAGCTGAGAAGGCAGTCCTATTGGTTTGTTATTCTACTAGGAGCTTATCAAAATACGTATTCAATAGTCCTAAACACTATTACTAATGCAGTGACTAACACAATGTCTCAAACAGAGAGTATTCGTACAATTCATAGTACGTTTGAGTCACGCGCACCGCCAGACACAAACAGGGGAACGTTTTCAAAACATTATCATTGTTATGAAAACTGGTAGTTCATTAAAACATTATTTGTATTACTAAATTACATATTCATGAGGCCTAAACTTTATTTTAGTGTCAGTTGTATTGTGTAGAACAGGGATTCCCAAACTATTTTGGACAAGTGACCCCTTTTCCAAAATGAACAGTTACCTCAGACCCCCATCGCCAAATTACCTACTTTTAAGATCTACCTCCTTATTCACAATGGTCCGCTAACTTAAAACAGCTGCTACAGTACAGAGTGTTATTTTTCATAGGCCTCTCTCGATTCGTTTCGGGGCAGTGCAGTGGTCCAACTGATATTATTTCATTAAAAATGTGCTGTGGTTACGGTTGCAGTTGTATTGTACCTACCTAACTTGAAAGTTTGAAATAAGATCATGGCTAATTCTACAATTAGCTCGCAAAAACCTATATTATTTATTACCTATGGGTCAAAGACAAAAACAGAGGAAGCTTTTTAGAATTATGCCTACTCTATGAAGATTTGAATTCGTTTTACTTAATAAAACGAGGCTGGCCTCGCCAGATCCGTATCCCTCATATTTAATTCAGTCGCAAAGAGCACAGACACGCTGTAATTAGGCCAAGGGAGCATTTGTAATGCATTATTACATACTAAGTGGTGCCCAGTTACGCACAAATTAGGCCCGAAATAAACAATGCTTACATGGCCATGTCATGATGATACAAGTAATTTTTCATCCCACCAGCTCTGAAAGTGTGTTTTTGCTGTTTAATTTCTGACTGGAAAAGCCGTTTTTATCCGCTAGAGGATAAAGTAAATTTGAAATTAGAATATCGTGTACAATAAGTTTGTGAATACACAACCTATTTACTTCTACCTCCATGGTGCCGAACTTATCATACAACCTTTTTTATTTTGTTAAAAACTCGCACTCGTAACCTTCTTGGTGTATTTGTGAATTCAAAACACCATTAAACCTATTTACTTCTACCTGCATGGTGCCGGATTTATCATACAACCTTTTTAAATTTGTTAATAACTCATACTGGGAACCTTCTTGGTGTGTTACTTTTAGTTGCGCCATGTTCTTTTTTGCATTTGTCATTTCCTCGCTGAGGTGGGATGAAAAGTTACGTGTTGCACTCGAGTGCAAAGATTTTTCACCTTGTGCTCTTTTGATTCCTTCGCCAACGCTTAGGATTCTAACTTTTAAACCACTCGCTACGCTCGTGGTTAAACTTCAGAATCCTGCGCTTGCTCAGTCATCAAAATTGAGCACGCGGTTAAAAAGCAGCTTTGCACTCTTGTATAACAAATAACTATTATCAAACCGAACTAATTCAAAAAATAATCATTATCAAACCGAGCGCCTCGTGGCAAAAGGTGTTCAAAAAACACCACAATGGAATGAGAGCGTGACAGATACAAAGCTGAAAAACGTTGTCTCGCTCTAACTCTTTTTACATACTGAATTTTACTTATCGATATTTTTTGTTTTCTAGTTTAATTAGTGGGTGTACGGTATCTACGAAAGTAGAGCATTTGAAAAAGTTAAATTAAAATGGAAATACGAACGCAATAGTTTTATCTTTCAACTGTTTTTTACAAGTAAATAATAATTGTGGAAACAGTTAACAAAACTTTAGCCTTGACCTGAAAATTGAAGATAACACTTTTCAGATAAAACTGGAGGAAAAAGAACTTGAAAAAAAGATGGTATATTAGACGCTGTCGTTACATTTATACTACGTTTGAGTACATCTACCAGACGTACAAGTAAAAATATCTAACGACTTGAATCTAGGCATGTCAGATATGCCCTCAAAACTAAGGATGTCTAAGAGGTATCACCCTATATCAGTCAGAGATAGAACGCATTAAGAGCGGGTCGTGCGAAAATTTGAGATGCGTTTTTAAAAATTCATAACTAAATAACTAAGTGACATTTTAAAAATCGCAAAAGGACTAATTGTAGACTATACATTTGAGATTAATTCGAATTTAAGTGTGTTAAAAAAATATACTATTTAACATGACATTCTATTTCACGCTAATGAAAATCGTATGTTAGCGTTAAATAGAATGTCATGTTAAATAGTATATTTTTTTAACACACTTAAATTCGAATTAATCTCAAATGTATAGTCTACAATTAGTCCTTTTGCGATTTTTAAAATGTCACTTAGTTATTTAGTTATGAATTTTTTTTTTTTTAAATCTCAAATTTTCGCACGACCCGCTCTTAAGGTTTTTTGACTTTGCATACAAACTTCTATCTAGAGCATGTTTGGTTATTTTGAAAGTCACAACACCTTGCTAAGCACCGCTAGCGAAACTGTACCGCACACGAGGGCAAAGCCCCTGGAACGGAGCATGCTGAAATGCACCGTATGATGTGCGTGAGAGTGAGGGAGACAGATGATGATTATCTTAATCTGGATGACAATGGATTTTTAAGGTGTAATGATAAGGCTTAGAAGAATTCCTATGAGTTCATTCATTACTTGATTCTTGCTTGCTTGTTCGGCTTGTCATACAAACTTTTAAATAATTTTGGAGATTCCACACAGCACTATCTAGCCCCAAATGAAGCAAAACTTGTACTGTGGGAACCAGATCACAATTTTTTATCGATTTTGGAAATGAAATGAAATGAAATATTTTATTTGCAAGAAGCATGGTACAATTCGATCGTCATGTTAGAAAAAGTGGCTCGCATACTTCGTCGGAGACCGACATACAAAATTCACAATGTAGATTATATAATATGTTAAATACACTATTTATTACACTATTTTTACCAGTGACTATCCCCTTAGACGTATTCAAGAAAAAAACTTAGGTATGCAGACAAATAAAGCAACTATCTGTCTACACCGTAACAATATAAGTAGTTACTTAGAGGAAAATATTACATAAACAGTATTATGTATATTGCGAGTTCATCGTGTAAACGGTGTGTTGCGCCTGACGCGTATCGTATGCCACCTTTTTGTAGGCAAAAACAAAAAGCGCCTCTAGCCGACAAGTAGAGAACTTCTTGTTTCCATATAAAACTGAGTGTACACCACACCACGCTCTGGCAAGCATACGATCAACTCGCAATATAGGTACTGGTCAAACCACAATGATCTCATAGCACTACGATGTAGGGCACGTTGAGGAAGGCAGTAGGATAAATCTCAAGCAATTAACAGGAGCACTGAACAATCGAATGAACTGAATTATACATAAACAGTTACAATAGTAGTTAAGAGTATTTATCAAGTCAATTTTATAAAAAATAACATGGCCTCCGGCCGAGGAGATGAATATCCTCAGAACATGGAAACGGCTGCAAGGATTTCTAATTTTAAACCTAAAATGTCTAAGAACTATCTCGGAACTATCAGTTTTGTAACGAAAAATCGAAGAAATTCGGTTCAGAGTTTCAGAGCTACGAGACATCAGACAGACTGACACTCACACTCAAAAATCTATAAACTATTCAAGGATTTTTCAGAGTCCGAACTTTGAAACCTTTATATGGAGTAACAAAACTCCAGTGATTTAAACGAACAATCATCAAATAAATTAAGGATTAGGCTGCTATAACTGCAACTATTATACAAAAAAACAAAAGGAACCAAGCTGTAGTTTGTTGCCTGTTGTTCTAGGCTTGGTCGCATGGAACTGGCTTAGACCTAGCTTTAAGACGTTTCAAAGTGGTCAAAAGAAATATTTGAATTTGACTTCAAAAATATTATGTCTAGTAAAATGAAATAAATTAGATTAGACTAACGATAGTCACTACATTAGGTAATACCCAGACGAGGAGATTTGACGTGTCCTGTCAAAGCCACGACCGAAACGTTTAGCAGATTTCAAATATCTATTCAAATATCAGTCGTCTAACCAATTATCTTCTTCAGTTTAAAGTACTGATGTGTCAAGAAGTCTCGGTGATGGGCGGTTAAAATCCTTTCACCTTCTTGGTTTAAATGAACTAGTGCCACTAAAAGAAGTAGTGGGTATCAAGAGACACCTGCAAACAGTTACAGGATGTACTCAATATTATTTAATAGATTTATTACGTGTACAGTATAATCAAGAGTTTAGAGTACATTGTATAAACGTAGTCATTGACAATGCCCATTATTGATGGGTACGTGATTGAAATTAAATGTGGCATGTTATGACACCGTCATCATTTATTTTTAAGACAGTTGGTCACTGGTGTTCTTGGACGTACTCAGGTGCCAACAACATTGCTTTAGGGCTAAACAAATATAACTAGTGTGAAGGATTTTAAGTGCGCCTGAGAGAAGCTCTTTTCGTACACTCGACACAATAATATGTTTTCGAACTTTTTAGTTTCTAATTGTTATAAAATGTGACGCCGTAACTTATGTAGATAAAACTTGAAATAGATGCTCCTGGTAATAAATGTATCTTTATCTTATACCTTTAAACGAGAAAATCTTGTATATATATATATATTTAGGATCTCGGAAATTGAGCCAACGATTTTCATGAAATTAAGTATACAGGGGTTTTCGGGGACGATAAATCGATCTAGCTAGGATTCATTTTTAGAAAATATCGGCTTTCGGAGAACGCCGATAGAAGAACAAACTACTTTATCGTAATATCATTACTCCTAGCGCCATCTATTGCTCAGAAGCAAAAACTAAGCTCTGTGAGAACCTGAGAACTCACATAGAACGCCATCTTTTGACGAGTTTTGGAACTAAATGACTACGTAAACACTCTTTAGACAAGTTCCGGAAGTTTCTATCTCATTGCACTCGTGTTTTTTTTTTTTAAATAACCATTTCTTATTTTTTAACTATTATGTAGTATGTTAGTAAAATCGAAAAATATGATTTCATCATTCATACGTTATTAAAAAATACCGAGCGAAGCTCGGTCACAAACTGCTAGTTTGTATAAAAATACACAATCTAAGTGCAAAAGGAAGGCTCAATGCAAATACCAGCCAACTTAGTTATTAACACAAAGAAATAGAAATAGACTGAACCGAGTACCAGCCGAGTGAAACTGCGATCGAAAACTATAGGCATCCAATGTTCAAGGATTTGATTCTCATAGATGTTGAACGATAATTTGAACGTGAGCTTTTAGTTAGCATGTCCAACGTGACATTTCATCACGTCCACATTCAGATTTTCCTAAAATACCTACATCTTTATGTTATTCTTCCGAACCCGTATGTATTTTTCCTTTGCCCTGAATAGTTTAGTCACAGGATGTTACGACGCGAATAACAATATTGTAATGTGTCATCGTTGAATCTGCATAAATAATAAATAGACATCCAGCGACCCATAACATAGTCCACACTAGGACATACTATACACTATACAGTTCCTATTTTAGAGCTCTTTATGAAAGATTTCGTCCGGGGAATTACTACAGGCGTTCCCATTTCTACCATCAAGCAGTGTATTGCCACTGCTGAGTTCTGATTTGAGGGGTACGGCTGCCGGACACAGCACTTATAGATCTCATGTGATGAAGGAAGAGCAAATAATCGTTCTCGGTGGACGTACTTTTTTAAGGCCGAAGTCAACACAACAGCAGTTGGGCTATCCTTACTATACCCTGTCAGGCAGCAAAAAGCTGAGTCGGGGCCTATTTGGCATAATTATGTTCATTACTGTTATATGTTGTGAACGTCTACACCTATGTATAATTATTATGTGAAATAAATGTATTTTCTTTCTTTTCTTTCTTTCTTTCTAGGGTATAACATTCTAAAAAAATATTACGAATATACCATACTAAAGCACCCAAACCAGAAACAAACGTTTCATGGAAGTTTAAGCAGTTCATGGAAACATTCATCGCTAATTGGCTAACCTTCCCAACAAGCCTGTACACCAATCACACTCCCGCAAACAATCGATGGAAAACAGCCACTCTATAATTAGAAGACAATGATGTAGAAAAAACCTGCGGAAACCCGTGTCAATACACCCATTGAATGACAATCATCAATGGTGCCCATGATCAGACTAGAGGTGGGATTCAATGCGGAAGAACTTATTTTTGATGGAAAGCGACACTTTCTACCCGATGCGTAATGAAGACTATTGGGGAGGGTTGTATTTTTGGAGCCGAATTTTCTGTCGGATCCCTGAAATAGGGAGGAAACAGCACTGATTGGGATCTCAAGGCGCTCAGATCTCTGCTCGGTTCATCGTTCGGATTTTGTTCTTGTAGCCTTTTACCTTTTATATTTTGTCTGTTAACATTAGCTCAAACGATGGCATTACTAGAGCAATAAATACTCAAAGAACTGTAGCATTGGGAGCAGAAGAAGCAGATAAAAGTCAATGAGAGTGATTCTGGTATCCAGGGCGTAGAATGTACTAGCTTTGAATTTATCTGGGAGGCCTTTTTAAGTAACCATAGCTCGAATCTCTAAACTGCAAACAATGACACCGAAAAAAGTCATGTTACATCTCTAGTAAAAATAAAACAATCGATGTTATCTCAATGCTAGTAAAATACATCTCACGTTGGGATGCTAAATATTGACGGTTTTCTATTGAAAGAATGGAAAAATTCTTCAGAGCATAGCTTAAACCATTCCATGTACCCAAGGGGCGTTTCTTGTTGACTTTTATAATTTATGTATTGAAGCCAGAAACAGTCTAAAATTTACTGAATCTTCCAGTTCGGAATATTGAACGCCATGTTTTCTTTAATTCTCCTTATAAAATCCTTCTATAGCTATAACGTATTAAGGAATCTCATCTTCCTGCTAACATGATAATGTTTTGATGTTTGTGGCTCAATCACGCCGCATAGACTTGACCGATTTAGCTAAAATTTGAATGAACAGTTCGTAACCTAGAACAACAATACTGTTTTTTGTCGTGCTATAGCTTCACCCGCAGCTATATAGTGTCTCATACAATACATTGTGTTATAAAGAAAATGGTAGAAAGGCCATATCCGAAAGATTTGTAAATCTTTCCTCTAGTATTTTGGGTAAAAACCGTTTATTCAAATGGCATATAAAAATATTCAATGACCTTATTTCAATTTCTTAGTAAGAGCGCGCGATCGTATCAGAAATCCGAATCAATTGGCACAGGTCAAGGAATTGACCCGCTATTTGATATCCCGGTCCTAAATGTGAACGAACCAATAGCGGGACTATTATTAAATGAGACATTTTATAAGTCGAGTTAAATAAAACTGTCGGGTCATACATATAACTACAGTAGTAGTAGAACTCACACATTAGTACAGTAGTAGTGGTAGTAGTAAGGCAGTTTTAATACATTGTCACAGTCAAATTGGAATCTAAAATCGTTTCTAATAAATATGTTTCAGCAAACGGCTGTAATTTAATTTTGGAAAAACTACAAAAAAATATGCTCGTATGTACCAATTTCATTTTCGTAGCGTAGCCGTTAATAAGTTACAAATGGAAAAACACATTGTTGCATTTAGCAATTGTTATGGCTCTAACATTATGAACGAGTATATTAAAAATCTGTTTAATGTCTGACATACTTATAAATAGAGTAACTATGGTTGAGACTGCTAGTAATAATTATTATGACATAATGCTATAACGTGGTGAGCCGAGGAGAACCGTAGGGGAAGGGGTACGGTTAAAACAACTACATTATCTGAACCACAAGGAAAAATATAAAGTCCAAAAATAGCTCGTTATTCCATCACGGCTATTTCGAGAGTAACATGAATGAATTTGGTTGAATATAATATAGATTGCTATTACAATGTTTAGGAAGGTTAATCAATTGACAATAATGGTTAATATTTTTAAACAATTCTTAGAAATATATCGTTTTTAAGTAAGTTAGCTTTTAAGTTAGGTTTGTCCTCGAATCTCCCATGGCCTAAAAAAAAGTATTGCTTCGTAGGTCACACACGACAGTAAAGTACCCTACGATGCATTGCTTTGCGTCTATCAACTTGAGGCATACCTACAGATAGTCAGCCTCAAGTCAAAGACAAAGTCAATAATTTTTTATTCAGTACGATGCAAGAATCACTTTGAAACGTCTTAAAGCTAGGTGAGTCTAGGTGCCAGTTCTACGCGACCAAGCGTAGAAGAACAGGCAACAAACTACGTCCTACCGTTTTTTTATATGATCCTTTTACAAATCAAAAATAGTCTAAAATAATAGCAGTGAAGTTCCAGTGTGGTGCCACTTCACTTAGTCAGACGTATGCAATGCAATAATACAAAAGCAAAAGTTTCAAAGACAGCACACGCTACGCTTGTAATTTCAGTTGTAGTGCCAGTAATTTCACCAGCCCCCACACCTTTCAAACCGAATCACAGCAATCCTGCTTCATGTCATGGTGGTAGTACTTCCTCGGACGAGCCACACATAAAGAGCTCTACTACTACTGTAAATGTGTGTGTGTAAGCAAATGGAAGTCATGGTTAAGAGCGTGACAATCAATTGATTGAATACGTGCTATGAAAGTGTTATCATAACAGTAGACATAGACCTCTAGTAGGGGTTTGGCCTCGACCTTCACCTCTAGTCTAGGGGTTTGCCCTCGAACTTCATTTAGGTAGGAACCAAGCCGTAGTTTGTTGCCAGTTCTTCTAGGCTTGGTGGAACCGGCACCTACTAGACTCACCTAGCTATAGGACGTTTCAAAGTGATTCCTTGAGTTATTAACTAACTACTGAATAGATCAATCTTTGACTTTGACATTTCAATCGTAATTTAAACTTTGATACTATCCTGGTTTTTCGGATGTCAAAAGGCAGTGGTAGGTTGCTACGGGACTGTCTAATTATAGCCTGTCGGAAATATTCTCCGGTAACTCCCATTTGTTCTATAGGACTGTGACGTCATAGAACTTTTAATACTTTTTTATCCATTTAGTACCATGGTAGAACCAATAAAAAATAGTTTTAACAGTTCTATGGCCATACATTTCTATAGAACTAATGGAATTGACCAAGTTCTAAAAGTACTATAGAACAAATGGGCCAGTTTTCGTTTTGTAGTTTATGTTTTAATTTCCCCAAATAATATCCCAGCTAACAGTTGGAATTGCAAAACCTGAGTGAGGCGATCTTCTGTCGGCTGTCAGGATGGTATAGGTGCTAGGCAAGCCTATTCCATCTAAAATGTAGTCTCAGACACTATAGCGTCCTGCAAGTTATGCTTGAATAATCCCCAGTTGCCCTTGATATAAATTTATATAAATATTATATTTATATAAACGTTATATAAATCATCTACAATAGATGCAAAGGCCACCAATTTCTTCAAGAGTATTGGGATTCCCCATCGAGATTGGCTTCAAGGGCATCTGATAATATCATCCTACTGCAGCTTATGGCCCTTGAGAACGAAGTGGGGAAGAGGAACGTGTACGATAAAAAGATAGCCCTTTTAATCCAAGACAATAATATTTCAACGGCTGTTTAAATCCCTAAACTATGACATTTATTAGGATCCGATGGCGCAGCGGTCAGCGCAGCCCCGTACCAAGGGGAAGGTCGGGTCAAATCCCGCTCGGCTCTTAACTTTTGGGACTTGGATAATGGTTGATGTGGTCTACAGAACATCGTCCTCTGAGAGAGAAATCTCGTTCCTTGACAACTTGGGGTGGCATAAAAATATATGCATAAATAAAATATTGTGGACAATCTACACAACACTATCTAGCCCCAAACTAAGCAAAGCTTGTAGTATAGGAAACCAGAAAGCTAATATAAATACTTACTTATTAATAGGTATATTTATATTTTAAATTACATGCCTACTTAGCATATAATATTACACCCATACAGAGAACAAACATCTACGTTCAAATGTTTGTTCTCGGTGGGCATCGAACCCTCGCCCTCCAGCGCAGAAAACAATGAATGAAACTCACCATTAGATTATCCACGGAGTTATATCCGCATATCACATATCCCATCACACGGTTAGCCATCACTACACCATCAACCAAACGCACGTGTCAATCACAACATCACTGGAATTTATCGCTTATTCCTTAACAGATAAGCATTCAATTCCAACGCACGATAAACAGTTTTTAATTATTCGTTGCACAAAACGAAACCCTTTGACTGTTGTTTGCAGTAACAATAATAAACCTTATGCCTTGGACATAAGAATAAAAACATCACTGGAATTAAACACGACGAATCCGCAATTTAGAACACTTTTGCAATTAGCAAGTAACTGTTGCAAGGAATAACAATAGTAAACCGTATTCCGTTGAGATAAAGGCGGTTGAAATGACGAAGAGTGACTTAAGTGGGAAACAGTGGCGTCAGTCTTCGGCCGTGGTTGGTGAGTGACTGATTGATGTTCTAGCTGGCACCCGACGGCTTCCGATGCGGGCTATACGAGTGTATGTAATTGGTGGGATGAATGATTGAGATCTCAAGTGCCTATGCGTCCCTGACGATCCAGAGCTGACCAACCGATTCAACAACTATATTTTGGTATCACCAATTCACTTGGCACGCGTGACTACGGTAACCCCCCAAACTCAAACTCAATAAAATTTATTCAATACAACTGCAAAAATCACTTTGAAACGTCTTAAAGCTAGGGAGTCTATGTGCCAGTTCCACGCGACCAAGCCTAGAAGAACAGGCAACAAACAAAACATGAGGATATGTCCGATAGTAGATTTATGTTTCACGACAGGCTTCACGGGTCAGTTGGTAGTAGTTCTGCCTTTTGCACCATGTAGGCTGCGTTTGATCCCCACCAAGATCAAATATTTGTGAACACAGATGTTTGTCCTCTGCCTGGGTGTTATATTGTATTCTAACTGGTTTTGTCTAAAGCACCCTGCTTTCGGTCATCGACTCCTCGACCAGAGTTGCCCAGTAGCTGTTTATAAAACATGGTGTAAAGTTCTTTAAATAATAAATAAATATTATGGACAATTCACACAACACTACCCAGCCTCAAACTAAGCATAGCTTGTAATATGGGAACCAGATAATACTTGAATACATTTTTTTTTTTAGTAAATACATACTTAGAATACAATATAACACCCAGACAGAGAACAAACATTTATGTTAACCACACAAATATTTTTTCTCGGTGGGGATCGAACCCACGACCTACGGCGCAGAAGGCAGAGCTACTACCAACTGAGCTAGAGGCCAGTCAAAAACCTTCAGTCAAAGGTCCATTAAGAAACCTTTCATGATACTGGTCATCATATCGATGGAACTAATGACGTCAGAAGACCCAGAAGCTTATGCGAACCTAATTGGGTATGTTTGGAAATCAAAATGTTGGTGATTTGTTATATTGACAATCTACTATAATCAATATCAAAAGTAGATTAGCCATTTTATTAAATTCCTCTTTTTTCTGGATTTATTAAAGATGGCGGTTAAACATCGGTTTACAAAAAGCAGTAGTTCAAAGCTACTCTTCAAATAAAGTACAAAACTGCATCTAAAGTGATCTGTTTTAAGAAATATTTGAATTTGAACTTTAATCCCAATCTACTTTTACCGCTGACTGTGCAACAAAAGAACAACACAACAAACAAGACCAACGAACAAAAGAACAAGTTTGGCAATACAAAAGGCTACAAGCCCAAAATAGCAGTAATTATGCTACAGGTTAGGACAGATGGTGAGAAGTAACGAGCATGCAACTATTACTGCAATGATACAAGATAATCGCTCGAAGCAGTTACCTCTCTCAAGGGCGACGCGGTTACTGGACTGTGAATTGCAATGCTAGGTCACACATTACTTTACTGAAAAACGTCGCCATTACCAAGAACAATATTTTTTTTATTTAAGGATCCATTTATTTATTTTATTTTTCGTCTGCATCATCTCACCGCAGGGGCCTAATTCTCGAGCCGGTTTCGATCATTTTGCAATTTCATTTTATTGCTTCTTTTCGAAGAGAGAATGTCAGATTTCCTTGAGTAGTTTATCATGGGATATGCAGACGACGGCACAGTAGTGGAAAGATACACTTCTAATGCTCAAGCCAAACAGAATGTGATTCATCAAGAGAGAGAGGCAATGCTGCAGCGCTTGAATTTGAAATTCAAATTGGTGTCTAACTGGGGTGACGCCAATTTGGTCAAATTCAACGCATCGAAAACGCAGGCTTGTCTATTCTCAGCGAAGAAGAGTCAGTTTCTCCAAGCTCCTGTTTTCCAAGATGTACCTATAGAGATACGGGATCACCTAGACCTCCTTGGTGCCTCACTAACGCCTGCTCTCAACTTTGGCTCGTACATTGAGTCTAGGGCTAAAACAGCTTCCATGAAGCTTGGCATCCTAAACAGGGTAAGGCGGTACTTTACAACGGGACAGCTTCTTAGTCTTTACAAAGCACAAGTCCGGTCTGGTATGGAGTACTGCTGTCACCTGTGGGACGGCTCTGCCAAACACCAACTCGCTGCCCTAGACTCAATTGAACGAAGAGCTTTTAGGCTGATAGGCGAGCAGCACATGGCGCAGGCTAAGATCCAGAGTCTGGCGTACCGTCGCAAAGTTGCTTGCCTATCGATCTTCTATAGGTTACATTCTGGGGAATGTAGTCAGGAACTGCACGATCTCATACCACCATCTCCCTTCCACTATAGGACTAGCAGGCGCACGGCTCAGTACCATCCATACCTGGTAAGCATACCACCCATTCGCACTAAGCGTTTTAGCTCCACCTTCATTATGCGAACCTCCAGGGAATGGAACTCATTGCCGACGGCTGTTTTTCCTGACAACTACAATCTGGGCCATCCTGCTTCATCGTCGGCTACATCGTCGCTTACCATCAGGTGAGATTGATGTTCAATCTCACCTGAAACAACCAACCAAAGGATGTTCTATTTAATGTAAAAAAAAAAAAAAAAAAAAGACGACCTCATCGTAGAAGTCTCGACAGCTACGATATACGGAAAACGTAGAAAAAGTGCGGGGGGAATGCCAAAAATAAAATAATCGCTTAGAAAATCTCGGTCGGCCCGAGAATTAGGCCCCTGGGCAAAGGCCTGCAACGGTCTACAGTACAATATTTATCTTTCACTTCTTTTGAGCAGTGAATATTTATTTAATTATCCAATAAAAAAATCACAGGTTCAAATTGTTTGTTTTATTTAAAACTAATAAAGGCGAAATTACTGGCAGGTGAGGCGGATCATCGGTATGCCTCAAGTTGATGGATGCAGGGCAGTGCATCGTAGGGCATTATCCTGACGTGCGTGATCTGCGAGGCGATTCCTTTGCCATTCTTGTCCACTTCGGGCCGGCTACACATTTTAGGTCGTCTTCCCATGCAGCGTTTCGTTTGTCTGCCTTTACTCCTTTTGCCATCTCTAGGGTACCATTCGGATATTAATTTTGTCCATTTCTTTAAATTAAAATAATGAACTAAAGGCCTGTATGACCATCTCTGAGCAACTTAACCGTCATCAGATTGAAATATTTTTACCTTACAAATAGCGTTACTCAGAAATGTTACTGCCTCTTCTAACTATTTCTGTAACAATAACAAACCTAAAACCTGAATTTCTGAATTTCCAAGATCAGTGAAGCGTGGAAAAACTGGACATTAAAACTATACTTAATGTCCGATTCAGAGATCATAAAACCATCGTGGTTAGCACCAGAGTTTTGATTGTATTTGTTACAAATCTCTGTGATAATAGAATATAAATAATTCTGTTTACGTGAGGAATTGGAAAATCCCAAAGGAAAAAACACTTTCCTCTTTGCAACTGAAGACCCGAACCGACTTGCCCCTATATTAGGATTTATAACAATTTAAATTTGGTTGGAAAATTTTACAGAAAAATAGAAAAGACAAGATGAATGAACAGTGTGAAAGATGACATGTATAAGAAATAAGTGAACACAGAGATTACGGCTGATAGAGGAGAATGGAAGAGGAGAGCATGTTGTGCCGACCGCACATAGAGTGGTAAGGCAGGAAGAAGGAAATATTTACTAAAAAAGTTTGTGCGAATTGGGCAGTTTTATCGCTTAGTAACAATATATCCCAGGAAAACATTATACATCACAAACTTATAAATTATAAAAAAAAAACTTGAGAAACCGACTTCATAGCCAAACTGCTGAATCGATTTCGATGAAATTTCTATGGGACTAATCTAGAAGTTTAACCTTCCAGATAAAACCAGAATTTAAATTGGTTCATAAATGACGGAGGTATGCAGACATTATACAGACATTAAAACACAAAAAAACAACCGAATTGAGACCCTCGCTCCTTTTTGTTTAAACGAATAATAATAAGTATAAAGTGATGTCATAGAAGTAGTTTTTTGTGCTCACAGTAAAGGCACCATTCATTGTGGCACGCTCCCGAGCTGATAAGAAAACCTGGATCCCGACGTTGACCTTACCAGCGATAGCGACAAGATCTTTTAGATTTGAATATTTAATGCTTTTGCATGGTGTACACAAAATTAAACACGCTAAGGTTGAATTTACTTGCACGCCGATGGAATGACATTGTAGAAAATGCTGGAAGTGGATGGAGCGGGCTCAGAATCGTTCTTCCTGGAAATGCATGCGGGTGGCCTGTAAAACTAGCGGCACATAACTCTAGCGCTGAGCGATACGCGGAGGGGATAGCTGCGCATGCGTCGTAGTGTGCGCACTGGATTTGTGCATGAGTGCAGAGTGTCTTATTGGTACAGACAGCGGAGTGCGACTGGAGACCCAATCAGCGCTACGCACGCCCGCCCTTCATACCGCGAGCCCCCCTCAGGTACCTTATTTTTGACTTCTGCGCAATAACGGCCAGCGCTAGAGTTATGTGCCGCTACCTATACCTAGCTGTAGACATTCCGATTGTATCTATCAAAATAGCACGTGGGTACATGGTGAGTTCTGAAATTTAAAAGCAAAACAGGTCAGCAGTCATCCGACCGAATAAGGAAGTGTGCGCCGCTGCACGCGAACAATGCATTACGCACGCCCATTAACTCGGGACGGATTATAATTAGACCCGCTGATGGTGTCCAGATAAGAACTGGCATAAGCCACATACTAATAGGTGCTTCCGAGTAAATGGTCTGTGAGATCGTTTAGTCTGCGCTGTGGTTAATAAACTGCATTTCTACAGACCACAGAGACAGACTCTAGTCACCGATTCCACAATGTCTGGAGACGAAAGTCTTCAACCAGTGTATCCTTTATGTGTATGCAGCCGAAACGGGGACACTAACAGCAGGATCAGCCCGAGCGTACAAAGCTTTTGATCCCACTTCTATAGTACGAACTGCAAAAGAGTGGAACACTCTACCGGCGTCAGTATTTCCGGAACGTTTTAATTTAGGAATTTCCAAGACAAGACTGAACAGGGGGATTATGGCAGCATGCTTCATCTTAAGCAGCATTCTCACTTTCCATCAGGTGTGATGGCAGCCAAATTTTTAGCTATCTATGTAAAAAAAAGCGGCGACCTATGGAGAGGGTTATGCTCGGAGTCTCTCTGAAGGATAAAATCCCGAACAAAGATATCCGACAGGTAACCAAGGTAGTCGATATAGCTCAAAAGATTAGTAAGCTGAAGTAGCACTCAGCTTTTTTTTTTTTTTACAATTTATAGGTTTGCGTTTGACCGCTATCTCACCTGCTGTTAGCTGAAGGGAAACTTATCACGTCATTATAAAATACAAATATATGATGCGCAGTAAATCGTCCACGCCCGCCACAAATCTCAATCCGTCATCTATCAGGGGCAATGCAACAGAAATTCACATGTTATTCAGCTCTGTATCTGTTTCAGTAGTTGATAGACATCGGGTCAGTGGACGTACTCAGGATCTTTGATCAAGGGGTATGGAAATTCAGGGTTCGGGCAATTAATATGGAGAGTCGACTGCCCACATGCGGGAGTTATAGGTTTAAATATCTGGCAGCTGTAGAGGATTTGAGAACTTGAGCTGCTTTTAAATAATAAAAAAATATATCCATTCTTGTTTTTGTGAAGAAAAGAAATCAATCTAGACTTGGAAAAAATCTGCCAAAAGTAGTGCTTTTTTTGTTGAGCAATGTCTTAAAAATAATCGTTAAAGATATCAACTAATTTGGTTTTGGGTAAGTCTTAACCCTACTCAAATCAAATATTTATTTGCTCAGTTTTATCAAAAGGATCACTTTGAAACGTCTTAAAGCTAGGTGAGTCTAGGTGCCAGTTCCAGTTCCACGCGACCAAGCCTAGAAGAACAGGCAGCAAACTACGGCTTGCTTCCTACTGTTTTACAAAACAAAAATAAAATAGCAGTGAAGTTCCAGTGTGGTCACTCCAACTTAGTGAGACGTAGGCAATACAGAAGCAAAAGTTTCAAACTCCTCATTACGTCCAGGTCAGCCGGCCTCGATCTGATCTGATTCTAGACGCGTTTATCAATCAATCATTACCGTTTTTATTCGCCCCTATTCGCTGGACCAATTTACTGTAATTGCCTGATTGAAACCGCTGGTAATTTAAATCGTCTGGGGTCAAGGATTCATGAAAGAACAGACAAGATTTATTTAATTTTTAAATATTATACTGGTGTTTGTGATGAGCTACTGTCTCTCTTCTTCTTGTCTTCTCTTTCATCGAGACCAATCTGTAGGTTTGGAGAACCGGTGTTCGTGAATCGACAACTATGTCTATTTCTGCCGTGAAGCAGCATTGCTGTGTTTCGTTTTGAAGGGTGTGGGGGCCGGCGAAATTGCTGGCACGTGAGGCTTAACATCTGTATGCCTCAAGTTGATGGACGCAGGGCAGGGCACGTTGCTGACCTACGAGGCAATGCTTTGTTATAGGCATGTTCCAACAGCTTGTTGTAAAAAAAATCGTTCTTTATTCTTTATTGTACACACATACAGATGATAAATAAAAAATTATAAAGCGGGCATGTACAGAGGCGAGCTTAACCCTAAATAGAGTTTTCTACCATTCATTTGTTTTTTTATCGTTGAATCTGACTGACGGCTAAATTAGTTTTGTTTATTTTCTTTTATTTGTAGTTGCCTTTTACTGGCAGAGCGTTTCAATAGCTCGTTAAAATCAGGACATATACAGTAGCGCCCTAGTTGTGTTATCTTTGTGTATCATATGCCAATCAGTGAACTAGTACAGTTCAAACAAGGTAACATATAGACATGTATCGACAAAAACATGATGGATTATGTGCAATGGATAAAGAGATTGCCATCTCAATGTCTGAGAATAAGGTTTAGAGATCTTAGGCCCAGATTCATAGGCTGAGATTCATAGACCGAACTTTGACTTTACTTTCATGGAAAGTTCTACTTTCAACCAAAAATATATTTCATAGTTACGTCAAGCTCTTCTTTATTCAAAATGTTGAACGTAAACTTCGATAAACAAAGCTTACTTTGCGAAGACTCTTTTGCTGTAAAGCAAAGTCACGACTATGAATCTTGGCCTTAGGCCCGTATTCAGAAACAGTGCTTGAGTTTGAGATTCTCAAGCATAGATTTTTGGCATTCTTCAATGGAGAACTGTCAAAAAATCTATGCTTGAGGTTCTGAATACAGGCCTTAGTTTCTAACGAAAGGCGTAGAATATAAATATAAGGACATTTACCGGTCAACTAATCAGTCTACCTACGTCTACGGCTAAAGGCTTTTTTATTTTGAAAAGTAGAAAAGGTAAAAGTTTAAATTGAAAAAAGCTGATAAGTAAAAGAGCAACTTACAAAAGTCTTATTAATTTCGACAAATAAGAGAATAAATACATTTTTCAAAATCTTAGAATCCTTTTTCATTGGATCAGATAAATATTTTGGCGATACTTGATTACTGTCTTCATGCCTATTCCTGTGCGTGCTATAATTAGGTCTATACTGCAATATCATTTCAAAAGTTATGATATACGAGTATTACATCTTAGTGCAGCCGATTTAACAATGCAATATATCGCGTGATAGTACCAATTAAATGCTTTAAATACTCGATTCTGGCCAAGTTAATACTATTATCGATGATTAGGTAAGGAGTTGATTAAGCTAGGTTACGTTAATCACTTGGTTGCATTACGTAGCCTATGCAACTGTTTCAGGGTTTTGGGGTCACATATTTTTTGCAAAAACATCACGAGTACATGTGGCAGAGATGAGAATGTTGAGATGGATGTGTAAAGTTACAAGACTGGAAAGGAAGGAAAAATTTAACAATCACCGTCTATCTTTCCCACCGCCAGTTAAAAAAGCGGCCAAGTGCGAGTCGGACTCGCCCATGAAGGGTTCCGTAGCAACAAGTAACATAATATAAAGGTTCTTGTTGTTCGTCGAAAGGTAAATTGCGGTTTACGGTTAATGACGTATAAAAAAAAACTACTGACTAGATCTCGTTCAAACCAAATAAGTTTCCATAGCAATGTACAACATATATTTTTTTTAGCTTTATCAGTCACTTATTTTAGAAGTTAGAGGGGGGGGGGGGGGCAACTTTTTTCCACTTTGGAAGTGTCTCTCGCGCAAACTATTCAGTTTAGAAAAAAACAATATTAAAAACCTCAACATCATTTTTGAAGACCTATTCATAGATGCCCCACACGTATGGGTTTGATGAAAAAATTTTTTTTGAGTTTCAGTTTCAAGTATGGGGACCCCCAAAATTTATAGTTTTTTTTCTATTTTTGTGTAAAAATCTTAATGCGGTTCACAGAATACATCTACTTGCCAAGTTTCATCAGTCTAGCTTTTACGGTTTCGGAGAAAAATGGCTGTGACATACGGACGGACAGACAGACAGACAGACAGACAGTCAGACAGACAGATAGACAGACATGACGAATCTATAAGGGTTCCATTTTTGCCATTTGGCTACGGAACCCTAAAAAGGGGGGCGGATCGAACTTTTTCAATGTATACTTCTATACTAATATTATGTATAGAGGAAATACTTATTTGTATGTTTGTAATGAATAAACTCAAAAACTCCTGTGCCGATTTAAAAAATCCTTCACCACTGGAAAGCTACATTCACCCTGAGTAACATAGGCTATATTTATGTGTTTAAAATAAATGTCCACCCGTGCGAAGCCGGGACAGGCCGCTAGCCCAAAATAAATTGAGAAGGAGACATGTTCGGCAAATTCGGCAAATTTTATTATCCGCACTTGATGTGCGGGCAGGTTTTTTCCGCAAGTAGGCCGCTGGCGGGCCCTTTTTGCATGACCCTTGACACGTGTTGCTCGAACTTTTTTAGGTTCTACGACACGCCGGTTTCCTCACGATGTTTTCCTTCACCGTTTTGAGAGTACTGGCATAGTGCACATAAATTTTTCGACAGAAAAACTCATTGGTACACGACTGGATTTGAACCCACGACCTTCGGATCAGAAGGCGGGGCCACTACCACTAGACCACCAGTGCTGGAAGGAGACATGTTATGCCAACCCCATATGAAATGGGATAAGGGCAGGAGAATTGCGTTTTTAGCTAAAAAGTTTTATACTTCCCCTGATATTCAGTTTGTACCTATCTTATGATGATGATGTTAGCTTATATAAGTATTTGCTAACACGTCTGTTTTGATGGCAAAGTCAGCGCTTTAAATATATATTTGTTAAATATTGACTAATTTAAAATGTCCTGTAAGTGACCATTACGCGTCGAGGGTATTATTAGTAAGTTTACATTATGCTCTACTCTAACTGGTAGGGCACGACCGATCTAATGGTATAACTGTATGTATCTATACATTGTGAGGTTTCAGAAGTAGCTCTACATCTTGTGCAGTCATAAGTACCTGGCCATTTGAAGTAACTTTCATTTCTAATAAAAAAAAAAATTGCATAAAAAAAAATTCAAATTCAAGTAAAATTAACTTTAAAAAATAATAACAAATAAAGCCCCTATGAGGCGCATTTATAATTCTTTCACCAGACTTGTTCATAACCAGGAAATAACCAGGGACACGATAAGAAGAATAAGTGAATAAGATGTTAAAATATAATTGAAATTGAACAGAACATTACAGTTATTCTTATAGGATTTTAAGTTCGAAAAGATCTAAAATGCGCCTCAAAGAGGCTAACATTACAGTAGCAGGTATAGTAATTTGGGGTTGTTATATATACTTACAATGTTTTTCAGTCTTATCATCCAAAAATAATTAATAATAAATAAAAAAAAGTGTTTTTGTCCCATGAGTTGTGAAGTTACTTTTGATGGAAATGTGACAGTTGAGTTGACAATGTCGTATCACGTGGGTTACACGTAGCCAATAATGGCATTTTTTATCTAAGTCGTGGTTTTATGGTTATTTCGCCGTCGTCTGTTCATTAGTTCAAGATTTTTATTACTAAAGCCTGAACGGGTACGACAAAGAGGACTTAGTTGATTGGATATTCCCTGGCATTAGAAAAGAATATGTGGCAACCAGAGGGGAGGCGAATTTAATTTAATTAATTTCTTGGACGGTAAAAAGCTTAATTGCCTGAATTCGAAAAGGATCGATAAATTAAACACACTAAATACTAAAAATAAAAAATACAATGAATTTTAGGTTTTTGCAATCAACGGAAATAATTAAGATTGGAACTAACGTCCCCCACGTTAGTTTTTTTTTAATATTTTTTTATGTAATTGGCTGTTGGAATTGGCATATGGGCCATCGTGGTAGTCATCGCCTTTTAACAAATCATAAGTAACTAGTCTTGTTCTTGTTGATTTTCAAGGAAGATAGAAATCAGAATCTTTATCAAATGTAATTCACCGTCTACGATTATCTGTTTATCAGTTAGTAATACGGTCACAAGGGCCTAATATAGATCTCGTGACTAATAGTTATATATAACTAAGGACATACGAGTTTGTTTTGGACTTATCAGCTATTTATAGAACTGATAACGTACGGAAATAGTATTTACATCATACATGCTCAGTAAATAGGATTTACTTTAACGCAAAGAGGCTGTGTAAGTAGGCGTGTGCAGCCCAGTGCATTGTAAATGCGTTCCATTTTCAAATCACTTTTACCGTCACACTATGCTTGATACGTAATGGTTCATTAAAGTTCAGGAGCTATGCAAACCTCCTTGGTGATGGTTCATTACAGTTCAAGAGCTATGCAAACCTCCTTGGTGAAACAATCTCTTTTCTTACAAAATGATATGAAAACTTTTTACGGAAAAGATATAGTAGCTCACAGATTTGTGCATAAGTGTGCGTCTACGACTGTTTTAGCAGATAGGTACCTACCGGTACAAATATTTTACTATTAATTTTAATAAAATTAATAATATTATTGTAAGTTTATTTTTCTCAAATTAAAATTACATTTTGTCATACCCGTATAAATGTTGTGTTATTGTTGTATTGTAAGCCTATTTCTGCCGAAAAGCAGCATTGCTGTGTTTCGAGTTGAAGGGTATGGGTGCCGGTGAAATCACTGACACGTGAGGCTGAACATCCGTATGCCTCAAGTTGATGGTCGTAGGGCAGTGCATTGTAGGGCACGTTCCTGACGTGCTTGACCTACGAGGCAATGCTTTGTTATAGGCAATGGTTACCACTTAACATCAGGTGGGCCATATGTTTGTTCCATCAGCTAGTTAAAAATTTACCTCGCATGAATGATGTAAAGTAGAATGCTTACCTCGGTCATAAGTAGCTATTGCACCCTCGAACTATATTTGCCCTCGCTCGCTTTGCTCGCTCGGGCATCTAAATATCTCGGGTACACTCGATCCATTAGCGCCCTTTGCGAGCTGCGCTCGCACGGGCGCCAAAAAGGATCTTGTTCTGCAAAAGCTCACTTACTGCCCTTGTATAACAATCTAATATTGTTTAATCTGATTCTAAGTTTGCATAGTTTTAGAATTAATTTCACTGTTTTTGGTGTCCAGCGGCTTTGGCTTGGGAGAACGGAAAACTAACAAATGACTGGCCTTTTAGCTCAGTTGGTAGTAGCTCTGCCTTCTGCGCCGTAGGTCGTGGGTTCGATCCCCGCCGAGAACAAATATTTGTGTGGTGAACATAGATGTTTGTTCTCTGTCTGGGTGTAATATTGTATTCTAAGTATGTATAAAAAAAAATATATATAATTATTATATCAGCTATAACTGGTTCCCTTAACACAAGCTCAGCTTAATTTGGGGCTAGATAGTGTTGTGTGGATTGTCCAAATATTTATTATTTATAATTTTAATGTTGTTATGGTGGCGCCCCTTTTGCTTTGTAAAATAAGCTGTATACGTACAGCTTATTTTTCAAAATGTTTGGCAAACTGCAGTTTTTCAATAGCTACAATTATACAATACGACAATTTAGTACCTGCTCTATAGCAATCCTTAAATGCATATTTAAATAATGTATTCTAAGTATGTATGTATTTACAAAATAAATTATCTAAGCATTAGGTATATCAGCTATGTGGTTCCCATAGTACAAGCTCTGCTTAATTTGGGGCTAGATAGTGTTGCGTGGATTGTCCACAATATTTTTTTTTGGTGTTCGAAGTCTGCTTTTAACACTCAAAAATAACAGGAACGGGGGAAAAAAATAAGCACGCGGGCAAATCTGCTGGTGGCTGCTAGTTTTTTAATCACGCATCACTTACATAGTACACCGTTTCCCACATGCGTGACGGCTACGTTCCAGTTTAGCTCGATTAGTCTCACTTTTACTGCGATTAGCTCTGTTGAAACTAGTTAAGGATAAGAAAGTTTCACAATTTCACACACGTGCACTACCGACCGACCGCTAGGAGAGAGCTGGATTCAAGTGAAGATTGTGGAGGCTGGAGGTCATATGGTGCAGATTGGTGTTCTTAAGTTTACAATGTTGAATGTTGATTACGTTTTTTAAGGTCTGTCTGTCCGTCCGTATGTCAAAGGCATTTTTTCCGAAACTGTAAAAGCTAGACAGATGAAACTTGGCGAGTAGATGTATTCTGTGAACCGCATTAAGGTTTTTATACAAAAATAGAAAATAAATTTGTGGGTCCCCATACTTGAAACTGAAACTCAAATTTTTTTTTTTCATCAAACCCATACATATGGGGTACCTATCTATGGATAGGTGTTCAAAAATGATGTTGAGGTTTCTAATGTCGTTTTTTAGGGTTCCGTAGCCAAATGGCAAAAACGGAACCCTTATAGATTCGTCATGTCTGTCTGTCTGTCTGTCTGTCTGTCTGTCTGTCTGTCCGTCCGTATGTCACAGCCATTTTTCTCCGAAACCGTAAGAGCTAGACTGATGAAACTTGGCGAGTAGATGTATTCTGTGAACCGCATTAAGATTTTTACATAAAAATAAAAAAAAAATATAAATTTCGGGGGTCCCCATACTTGGAACTGAAACTCAATTTTTTTTTTCATCGAACCCATACGTGTGGGGTATCTATGAATAGGTCTTCAAAAATGATGTTGAGGTTTCTAATATCGTTTTTTTCTAAACTGAATAGTTTGCGCGAGAGACACTTCCAAAGTGGAAAAAAGTTGGTCCCCCCCCCTCTAACTTCTAAAGTAAGAGAATGATAATACTAAAAAAAATATATGTTGTACATTACTATGCAAACTTTCAACGATATTTGGTTTGAACGAGATCTAGTCCGTAGTTTTTTTTTTATACGTCATAAACCGTAAACCGCAATTTACTTTTCGACGAACTACAAGAATCTTATTATGTTACATCAAGTAACATAATATAAAGGTTCTTGTAGTTCGTCGTGCTATGGAACCCTTCATGGGCGAGTCCGACTCGCACTTGGCTGCTTTTTTTCTAAACTAAATAGTTTGCGCGAGAGACACTTCCAAAGTGGAAAAATGTGTGTCCCCCCTGTAACTTCTAAAATAAGAGAATGATAAAACTAGAAAAATATATGTTGTACATTACTATGCAAACTTCCAACGATATTTGGTTTGAACAAGATCTAGTGAGTAGTTTTTTTTTATACGTCATAAATCGTAAACCGCAATTTACCTATCGGCGAACTACAAGAACTTTTGTATTATGTTACTTGTTGCTACGGAACCCTTCATGGGCGAGTCCGACTCGCACTTGCCAGATTTTTTTTTATACACCTAGTTGGTTCGAAAGAATCAGTGACACGTTAAGAAGAAGAATCACAAGGATCACTTTGAAACGTCTTAAAGCTGCCTGAGTCAAGGTGCCAGTTCTACGCGACCGAGCTTGGAAGCCAAGAGATTATATTGTCTGCTCAAAAAACTACACATAAAGTGGACAAACAAAAACTACTGCTTATAAGATATAGTCAAAATGTCCAAAGACCAATTCACATGTAGGCGACTAAAAGAGCTAATAGTCAATTGAGATGAATTAATCGAGTGGGTGCGTCGTATCGGGAGTCTGGACATCTCACACAAGTTCACACACACATACAAACAACAATCACATGCATAAATCCGGACCTCACACTAAGACAACCCCACAAAAATTGTGCTTTTGTGGGGTTGTCTTAGTCTTTTGACAATTTTTGTGGGGTTATGTTAGTCCCCACGAAAACAAGTGTTTTTAGGGTTCCGAAGCAAAATGGCAAAAACAGAACCCTTATAGATTCGTCATGTCTGTCCGTCCGTATGTCACAGCCATTTTTCTCCGAAACTATAAGAGCTAAAATGATGAAACTTGGCGGGTAGATCTATTTTGTGAACCGCATTAAGATTTTTATACAAAAGTTGAAAAAAAACTATAAATTTTGGGGGTCCCCCATACTTAGAACTGAAATTCAAAAACTTATTTTCATCAAACCCATACATGTGGGGTATCTATTACTATCTATGAATATCTTCATCATGCTGATGTTTAGGTTTCTTATATCGTTTTTTTCTAAACTTAAAAGTTTTTGCGAGAGACTTCCAAAGTGGTAAAATGTTGGTCCCCCCCCTCTAACTTCTAAAATAAGAGAATGATAAAACTAAAAAAAATATAATGCTATGCAAACTTCCAACGATATTTGGTTTGAACGAGATCTAGGGAGTAGTTCTTTTTATACGTCACGAGCCGGTATGACCGAGCTTCGCTCGGGTTTAAAAAAAAATGGTATTATTATTTGCCAATAGATGTCAGGAAGAGTCGTATCTTTAGTGGCTTATTTTTAATTAACAACGCCTTCTAGCTTGCAGTTAGTTGCTCACAACCGCCAATAGATGGCAGGAACAGTCGTATATTGAGTTTATTTTTGATTATTGCAAAACACCAACTTCTCGTCATTTTCTAAAAATGAATCGGAGCTAGATCGATTTATCGCCCCCGAAAACCTTTGTATAGTAAATTTCGTGAAAATTGTTGGCTCAGTTTCCGAGATCCTAAATATATATATATATATGTATATATATACAAGATTTTCTCGTTTAAAGGTATAAGATAAATCGTAAACCGCAATTTACCTTTCGGTGAACTACAAGAACTTTTATATTATGTTAAGGCCTGCGCACACCTAGTTCGCTGGCGGTAGCGATCAGTGAAACGCTGTCAAATATTCGCTGTCAAATCTCAAATCTGACAGCGATATTTGACAGCGTTTCACTGATCGCTACCGCCAGCGAACTAGGTGTGTTCGGGCCATTACTTGTTGCTACGGAACCCTTCATGGGCGAGTCCGACTCGCACTTGGCCGCTTTTTTTATAAACTATCTAATGGAACAAGCTTATGGCCCACCTTATGTTAAGTGATAACCATCGCCTATAACATAGCATTGCCTTGCAAGTCACGCACGTTAGTATAAAAATAACAGTAATAAAAACTGCCAAGTGAGCTGTGAGGTCAGTCATTGTAACATTGTTAGTGCAGAGTCGACATGAATCGTTGATAAGCCAAGTACAAATTGATGAATGAACGTCTGTCGTTCATCGAAAAACGTTCATTCAGGAAAACATCGTGAGGAAATCGACATATCGTAGAGCCTAAAAGGTTCGAAAATATGTGTCAAGTGCACGAAAGGAGCCTCTTTGATGCGCACATAAAATCCTTTCACCACACTTGGTTCGAAAGAATCGGTGACACGATAAGAAGAAGAATCGACGATATTCTTCGACCGGGATGGCATGGCAAGAGATTTTGCCGTCAGTCAGCGCACATTAACCGCTTAGACACCGCGGCATTTCAGTGCCTTGCCACGACATGTCATGTTGACAAACAAAAGTCAAACTACCCGCAAGTTTAGTTTTATCGGCATATTCCTCAGATAGCAGAGAAGTCAATATGCTGTTGCAAATACCTACACTGTATGCATACATAACACTAATTTCCTTACGTAATTTTTAAACATCTTGTCAGTATTTGTCGATGGAAGCGTCTTGATTATCCGCTGGTTATAGGATTTATTGCGCCCTCTAGCATGAAAATATGAACTAATTGGTTATGAGATTTTAGACGAGTTTGGTGGCGTAAAAACGTGTTCTTCTACTATGTAATTGGTTATGTGATTTCTGTGGCGTAAAATCATTTTTTTTTATGCAAATGACAGACAAACTGGTTTACGGCCCACCTGATGGTAAGTGGTCACCGTCACCCATAGACACCAACAACACCAAGGGTGCTATCGTTGCGTTGCCTACCCTGAAGGAACTTTTTTCTTGAACCTATTCATGTTATAGCTGATGGGAAAGATGTACTTCTTTCTTCGATTAAATCAGTTAGAGTCTGTTCAGAAAGAGAGCCGTCGTGGGTTTGGAGGGCGCTGCTGTGCTTAATTACCTTTTTTGTTTAGTGGGCAATTCAATAGCGCGTCTGTTGCGTTTTGATCCTATCACAACTAGTGTACTATTCCTTTATTTAATTTTATGATGCAAAATGCTGACAGAAAGAAAGGGATGAGCTGACATATAAAAATCGAAACGTTAGTTCACAATTTGGCCACGACGGCTCTCTTTCTGAACAGGCCTTACAAACTAAACTGACCTGTGTGTCTCTGAGGTCAGGCTCGCTGGCGGCAGCCGCGATACCCTCTGACGTCACGGCGTCGGTGACGTCACCGGCGCTCGCGCTGACGGCGCGTCGACGAGCCTTGTCGCGCTCGCGGTCTTTACCAGACAACATGTTCTTGGTTTTCGATAGCAGGTTCAGGGGTTTCAGGGATTTGCGGACCTGGATAAATTATTATTATTATTTTATACAACTAGCTGATGGAACGACATCTTCTACGTCATGACAGCTACATAAAGAACATCATTGAAGGAAAACGGGGAAGAGGAAAGCCAAGAATAAGTTACGTGAGCCAGATAAAGAAAAGGTTGCGGTCACGTCGTTGAAAGTCAAGGAGGCCGCATTCTAAAGACTTAACTGGAGAAAACTGCATCAAAACCCTACCCCGTCAAGAGTTCTTAAATTTAAAAATAGAAGTTTGTTCTCGAAACATACATTTTCAGCATAAAGTTAGCTGGTTCGGTATAAGCTTACAGAAAGCTAACCGAACCGAAAACAACTGCGATATTGACTTGGATTTGAATATGAACTTTTACACCATCCCAAAAGGGGAGGCGATAATGTACCTACATCATGTTATTGTACACACCGTTATTACGATGCCAGTTAAGCCACATGCACACTGGAGCAATGCAAACATGATCATTTGCTTTTTTGTTCTGGCACTGGATACTTATACCTTGTCCTTGATACTTTATAGGGCGGATCCGACTTGGATAGGTAAGGTTATGTTAGAACATAAAAATTACGCACAAGGCGAGCGAGCAGAGCGAGCGTGCCGCGGTAGCGGCCGCCGCAGTGCCAGAAAATGTTTTTTTCCTAATACCCTCAAAGGGGCTTGTCTCGTTTAGTACAATTATCTATCGCTAGATCGATAAAAAAAAAAACGAAATATCTGCGACAGTGTACATGGGCCTTAACAATTTCCCACCGGAAAAAAGTGGCATCGTTTTAACAGTGCGTACATTAACCAGACCCCCCAAAAGTGTTTAGGATGTTGCCAGTACTCTCAATCTGTGAAGGACACCATCGCGAAGAGACCGGCGTGTCATAGAACCTAAAAAGTTCGAAAATGTATGGAGCGTCACGTAAAAAGGGCCCGCCAGCGGCCTTCTTGCGGAAACCAGTCAAAAAAAATTGACATTTTGAGAGTTGGTTTCTAGCTCTTCATTTCATAGATGTAAATCTGAATTTGCCAATAATTTTTTAGTTGTATAACACTCTTCTATGCAAACTCACCATAATAACGCACATAACTACTCTCACAACACTGCTGAACGACCGCATGGCTACAAATGAACGAAACAAATTGTCTAACTGTATTTTGTACTAAAATGAGGAAGTCTAAATGAATTGGTGCACTTTAAATTAGTCTAGTGTTTAAAGTTCGTTGACTGAACTATGAAATTGATTGTCAATTTAATATTAGCCTGAAGAAGTCCAATGGAACATTTTCAGGAAGACTAAGGTAGTCTGAGGTATTCCTAAATCAAACCATGTGCTTTTAACCGACTTCAAATATAAAAAGAGGTAGTTCTCAATTCGGTTGTATATTTTTTAATGTTTGTTATCCCATAGTTTCGTCATTAATGCGGGCGATTTGGAAAAACAATATCTGCAAGGTAATACTTCCAGATTGCTCCTAAGGAAATTCCATCAAAATCGGTTTAGTAGTGAAGTTGGTTACTCAGGTTTAATTAAACGTATAATTTGGCTATTTAAGATATTGATGTACCTTTTAAAAATAAGACATAGCACGTCATTACGTATTCATAATAGATAACAATATTTAAAAAAGCTGCGACTATTAAAGTTCTTCACCCTGATACATTTCAATATTTTTTAAGATATCAAAATCTTGAAGGTTGTCAGCATCTTAAGCATAGTTTATTGTATATTAAGGCTATTAATAAAAAAATCTTACCTTGCACTTAACAGCCGCTGGACGGACAAAGTTATCATCATCATTCTTTGGTTGATCCCACAATCCCAACACCAGCATATCATCTAACGATGCTTGCATGTGCCGTCTCAACAACGGCCTGGCTTCCTCATGACTCCGCGATGAATACATCGACACTGAATCCATGCTAGCTTTGCACGTCTCTCCCGATATCACCGTCACATTCTCCACTGATTCATTGGAGTGCCAATCAGGAGGATGCCTCGGTCTGGACTCCTCATAGATTTCCACTGAATTAAAGGTCTCCGCAACTTGGTCGATCTCTACGTCCATGTCGAGCTGGGACGGAATAAACTCGTAATGGTGGCTTTCGTTTTCAGTGTACACCTGATCGTACACTACTCCGTTCTGGTATCGAGAGCTTGATGGTATGTTGCCGTAGACATTGTTATAGTTGTAGTTATCGTCTTCCTTGCGAGGGCTGACGTGTCTGACGGTTTGCAAGTCGTTCGCGTTCAGGATGACATCATCCAGGTTCAAAGGGCGACCTAGGCCTCCGAAGCCGTCCACCACAGGCGTGGTATTGGAGAGGAAGGAGCCATCAGCGTCGAAACTGCTGCATCCGACCAATCCCATCGGCCGCCGAGGCATGTCCGGTCTGAACCGGTTCGGAGGCGGTTGAACACCCGCGAAGTCTACGACCAGAATTCGATCCGCGATGTTCCGTCCGTCGTTATGAAAGCCGATGCCTGAATCGCTGTTGCTAGAAGTGGTGGTGATCTCGCTGTGGTTACTCGGTTGCGGGGAGTTGGCGACGAAGTCACCTCCATCTGGTCGGTCGTCGCGCCCCGCCCGCCGGTCGCGAGCTCTGAACACAGCATTGCATCGCGCAAAGTTACCTATAGCTGGGCTGTCGCCTTTGATCGCTAGCTTCGATATCTGCTGCAGGTTCGGACTGGTGCATTCCTCCGACGGCAGTGAATACATTCCTCTTATAACCCCAACCACATACTCCGCGGACGGTGGAAACTCCAAGCATCTCTCAGCTACGGGATCGATCGTGCAGGCAATTTGGAACTCCCTGGCTTTCGCTACATGAGCTTCGTGCTCCGCCATTCTGGGATCCACCGCGAAAACGTGGCAGCTGTGCGAGGCTTCCGCTTCGGCCGTCTCCGCCGACGTCACCAGCCCGAAGTATCTTCGATCAGCTTCGGAGCCGCATCCTGCGTAGATGATGCGTTCTCGTTGGTACTGAGCGAGGATCTGTCCGGAAGGTCGTCTCAGAAATAAGGAGTTGGGGAGGACGGATAGTAGGACAGGGGTGGCGGTTCGCCGTTCCTGCCGCAGCTTCCTGACCGCATTCCTGACGTTGGCGGGCGCAGTGCTTGGCGCGGCTTGAGGAGTGTCGATGGTGCCGAGGTAGCCGACGACGGCGCGGCACTCAAGCGCGGCGCCGTGGCTCGGGGGAAGCTGGGCACGGCTCAGGTTCTCCAGGATCTCGTTGACGCCAGACGTGCTGGGCACTGCATGGCATGCTGAAACGTTACATGGTGTGATCAAGAATAACACTTGCAGTTGATCAAAAGGTGCATCGAGATTACAAAAAATAACAAATACAATTGAGGAGCAATTCAATTGAAAATAAAAAAGTGAGAGTTAGGTAAAAACCATTGTGCGCAATTTGATGTATTTTTAGTAAACAATACAAAACATTCTAATCACCAAGTATGTTAGTTAATAGTTAAAATGTTTAAATATAAATAGAGTAAAATAATAATGTAGAGTAAAATAATAGGGTTAAAATGTACAATGCAATACCAGTAATGAGGAAGTTTTTAAACACAAACACAGTGGGCTAATACAAAACACGTAACATAGAAGTGCACATATTTGTTTTCCCACATACCTATAGATAAATGTCTTTAGCCATCTGAAAATAAATAAATATCATTATAAAACTAATTATTAATTTCAAACACCATGTTAGAACCAAATATATTAAAACAAATACATGTTAAACTTCTGTGTATAAACGACAGTGTGTCGTAATCTACTGGTGTCACGGAAGACCAGCATTATAGTGGCACTCGCTACTATAACATACGCTGAGTGACGACCAATTTTTATGTCATTATCTCTTTGTAAATGATCCTTGTGTAATATATGTGTAATTTTCTGGCATAAAATAAATAATTTGATTGATTGATTGATTGATATCAAACTTATCAGACTAAGGCCCATATTCAGAAACGGTGATTGAGCCCGAGTCTAGCTAAAACTTATGCTTGATAAGTTTTAGTCATTTTTCAATGGAGAACTGTCAAAAAATCTATGCTTGAGGCTCCATTGTTTCCGCATACGGGCCTAATTATTTTTGCTCATAGTTTAAGTATTATAATGTTTAGTAGCAAGCAAATGGAGCTCAGCACTTTGTATGCAGAACCAATTATCCATTGGCCTGGCTTAATGCCTCAAACCCAGATCAACACTGAGATTAGTCACTCACAACAATGGGTTCAAAACTTTCTCCAATTATTTTATGCGAGAGTATCCAATACTGTAGAGTCAGAAATAGTTGGTCTACCTGGATGATGCATCATGGGCTGCGGTCGGCGGCGCGGCGGCGGGTGCCTGCGACGCGTCCGCGATCTCTCATCGGGCTCCGTGTCTTCTGTGTCGGTCGGTGGCGCATCCCGCGGAGACACGCTCAGGGAGATAGCCCCGGGCGCCCCCGCCACTAGTCTAGCCACCGACGCGTGAGGAGCCCGCGCTACGCTGGCACCGTCCACAGCCAGCAAGGCATCTCCAGCTCGCAAGCCGGCCCTCTCGGCCGGCCCGCCCGCAGCGACCGCGGACACCACGCAAGGCCTCTGCCCCGCTATCGTGAACCCGAACCCGCCCACTCCCCGTGCCACGACCAGCCGGCGCTCGGAAACCCGAGGTATTGCCGCCCTGCGACGTCTTCTTCTCTGTTGTTGGGGCACCATAACAAAACTTTTGTAGAACTGGTATTTTCAACGTCCGACGCACATTTTACGAAGTTTCATGAATTGTGTTAGGTAAATTAAACTGGAGAGAGATAGAAGTAGCAAATTGCTACAGGATTTTCGTATACAAAACTGGAAAAACTAGAAATAAAGAAAGTTTTGTAACTGACTGCCGTTTAGTAAAGAAAGTTTGATTGATTTGATTGATACAGTCCTGCAAGTATAACTTGGCGGGTCTGAAGTGAGCTGTTCGATCGTTAATGGCCAATGACTGATGGAAGATTGGCCAAACGGCTAGCTTCAGACCCGCCAAGTTATACTTGCCGGACTGTACGTTGCGTTCCGTTCTGTCTGGTTCAGTCAAGGGTTCAGTCTCGTAAGCTCATTGTAAGAGTAGTATTGCGGCGCTCTTATATTTACGCAATATTCACCACGGCATGTTTATCAAAACTTTTTGAAGTGAAAACTTCTTTAGCGGCGTTGAGCACTTTCTGTAATGGGTATAAAATCTTAAACTCGCGTCAGGGCGTCAGGGCGTCAGGATCACGTGACCTTATCGAAAAAGCGTAGGACGGATTTTTTGCAGAAATGTACCCTAAGACTACAACGTAGAGTTCATAATAAAAATCGAAAAAAAGCGTAAGACGCTACAGATACGCTAGTAGTTACTATGACACGGTAACGTCACAGAATAGATAATAGTTAGTAGCAAGCATACCAAGGCGTTTTTCGTGACTGTAGTAGGTATAGGTACATACCTATTATAGATTTTATGAACTAGCGGCCGCCCGCGGCAGGTAGTAGTGGTCATTGGTACATGATTTTATAGATCTACTGTATTTATTTTTCGAGTGGAGCATTGCGGCGAGCGAAGCGAGCCGCCATGCGACCATGGGAACAGCGCGGCGAGCGAAGCGAGCCGTGCTGTGACTCCCCCCAAGCCCCCCAGAACCCCCTCCTCCTGAACCCGGGGGGAGCGTCGCGGCGAGCGAAGCGAGCCGCCACGTGACCACGGGGAACAGCGCGGCGAGCGAAGCGAGCCGTGCTGTGACCCCCCCTAAGCCCCCCAGAACCCCCTCCTCCGAAACCCGGGGGGAGCGTCGCGGCGAGCGAAGCGAGCCGCCACGCGATCACGGAGAACAGCGTGGCGAGTGAAGCGAGCCGTGCTGTTACCCCCCTAAGCCCCCAAGAACCCCCTCTTCCTGAACCCGGGGGGAGCGTCGCGGCGAGCGAAGCGAGCCGCCACGCGACCACGGGGAACAGCGCGGCGAGCGAAGCGAGCCGTGCTGTGACCCCCCTTAGCCCCCCAGAACCCCCTCCTCCTATGTCTGCCGTTTTACTTCATTTAGGACCTACTTGTAGGTCGCGCGACAAGGTCCCTTCTAGCGGTTCCGACCCGTTGAGGATTTGGCTTTACGTAAAATTTAGGGTTCCGTATAGGGTTTTGATTAGGGTTATACTATATTGAGGAATTTGATTAAATGGTCGACTTTTAGGGTTCCTTAGGACTTTGATTGGAGTTTCAACTACACTTAGAAGCTTGATAATGTTAAAATTTTTAGGGTTCCTTAGGACTTTGATTGGGGTTTTACTACATTGAGGAATTTGATTAAGTGGTCAACTTTTAGGGTTCCTTAGGACTTTGATTGGAGTTTCAACTACACTTAGGAGCTTGATAATGTTAACATTTTTAGGGTTCCTTAGGACTTTGATTGGAATTTCAACTACACTTAGGAGCTTGATAATGCTAAAATTTTTAGGGTTCCTTAGGACTTTGATTGGGGTTTTACTACATTGAGGAACTTGATAAAATAAACAACTTTTAGGGTTCCTTAGGCCTTTAATTGGACTTTCAACTACACTTAGGACCTTGATTATGTAAACAATTTTAGGGTTCCTTAGCACTTTGATTGGAATTTCAACTACACTTAGGAGCTTGATAATGCTAACATTTTTAGGGTTCCTTAGGACTTTGATTGGGGTTTTACTACATTGAGGAACTTGATAAAATAAACAACTTTTAGGGTTCCTACGTTAATAATCAAGTTTTCACTTCTGCCGGCACTCCCGGAGTGCAACCCGTATTTTTTTTTAATTTTAATTTGAGCTTTCTGGGTTAAAGTTTTCTGTAATATTCTACTATCTTTCTTCATCTTCTTTCTTTATTCTTTCTCTGTAAGATTATTTAAGTTAAATCTTACTGCATTCATCTAGTATCGATTTTTAATTATAGCTTTCATCATTTTTTAATAATAAGTTGATGATACACACTAGCAAACATTTAGCAAACATTTTTTTTAAGGAAGTCAAATCTTCTCCTGCCTTGGCTTTTACCGAATGCAACTAGAATGTAAAAAAAAAAAGCGGTGTTTCTCACGACATGGAAGAAAGGATAGTTAGTATGGGATAAGGTTCAGGATAGGGTGATGATTATGTTAGATTTCGTGAATCTAAGATATTTCCGAATTACAGATACGCTAGTAGTTACTATGACACGGGGTGCTTGCTACTAACTATTATCTATTCTGTGACGGTTCACAGAATAGATAATAGTTAGTAGCAAGCATCCCAAGGCGTTTTTCGTGACTGTAGATTTTATGAACTAGCGGCCGCCCGCGGCAGGCTTTGCCCGCGTAGTAGGTCATTGCTAACATCCATCCTGTGGAATGTTTGTTTTATTTACCTACATGATTTTGTAGATCTACTGCATTTAGTTAGGTATTATGAGTAAGGTGGGCACTGATGCCAACGAGCTTACCTGATGGTGGATTCAGAAGCTGAATACCTATGTTTAAAATGATTACCAGCTCTTAGGTAGGTAGGAGTTCTGTGTGTAAAATGGGACTTCTCAGCAAATAGGTAGATAGACTTGTCTACCTACATAGAGGTACCTTTTCATCATCATCATAAGTATTTAGGTACCTACCTATTATGAATAAGGTAGACAAGGCACTGATGCCAACGAGCTCCGGCAAATTCATCATCCACACTTGATGTGCGGACTGGTTTCCGCAAGGCCTCTAGTGGGCCCTTATTGCGTGGCGCTTGACACGAACGAGTTGCTCGAACTTTTGTAGGTTCTACAACACGCCGGTTTCCTCACGATGTTTTACTGGCATAGTGCACATACATTTTTCTACAGAAAAACTCATTGGTACACGACTGGATTTGAACCCACGACTAAGGATCGGAAGGCGGGTCCGCTACCACTAGACCCCCAGTGCTCTCTGCCAACGAGCTTACCTGATGGTGGATTCAGAGGAGCGTGTAATCATAATACTTAATCATATTATGTATAGGTAGGCGTTCTGTGTGATAATGGGACTTCTCAGCAAATAGGTAGGTATGTACTTATAGGTACTTAGGTAGGTAACATTGTCATCATCATTATTATACAGATTTGTATTTTGTAACGAATAAACTCAAAAACTACTGGACTGATAAATTTCTTTCACCTCTTTAATGCTGAATTATCCCCGAGTAGCATAGTTACATTATATCTAGTTCGAGCAAATGAAACCTACAGGAAATGAGTCTCTTTCACCAATAACTCTGCATCTGTAGTTTAGTAACTACTGAGTAATTCGACAGTTGGTACAAATAAAATGAAATGAAATATATTTATTTGCAAGAAGTATGGTACAATTATAAGATCATAGGGTATGTAAATAAGTGGCTCACATACTTCATCGGCGACCAATATACAAAATTCAAACAAAAAGTAGAAAATATAAGTTAAATTAAAATAAATCAGTGTGAGAATAATAACAATAATCAATTCAGAATAATAATTCTTAAAGAAAATATAAAATAATTTAAATGAAATCTTTAACGTTATAAAAACATTTATACAACATTGTAGATATCTTTAGTAGGTAGTTACTCCATCACACACTTAAAGCAAGTTTCTTCATTCACAATCTGACCTATCACACTTTTGGCAGGGTTATAAACACACATCACACACCCACTAAAGTCGGGTCTACCACCTTCTAGCGCTAAGTTTGACACACATCTTCAGCCCACTGAAGATGAAAGCCCACGAGGTGTCTGGCATGCGCCAGAGGTGTCCAGCCCTGAAGAATTAAATGTTCTTCTCATTATTGATGACTGCCCAGTTGTAACTATGCGTAGGAGTTGAATAAGAGCGGTTGGTTCCCAACGCTGCTGGAGGTATTGGAGTCGTCTGTGCTGTAGGAAATGGTAAATACTCTTCAGATGATAATAATAAGACAGATGATTAATTACCGATGCTGTTGCAGCCATCGCATTTCTGTCTTATTTAATATTCGGCCGATCTTATTTTCACGAAAAAAGAAGAAGCAGATTTCTATGGTTTATGTGTGCGTATACGTATGTATATCTACATTTGTGTGCGTAAATCTTATATTTCAACTGTCAAATCTGACATCTCAACTGTCAAATGTCAAGAGGTCAATGTCATGCTTGCTTCTGCTTGCTACTGTTCTATAATTCTTGCTAGGCTATTTCGAGATGCGAGCTACTATTTACGAAATAAAATCCACCGGAATAATAAATAGGACAGAAATGCGATGGCTGCAACAGCATCGGTAATTAATGATCTGTCTTATTATTATCATCTGAAGAGTATTTACCATTTCCTACAGCACAGACGACTCCAATGCCTCCAGCAGCGTTGGGAACCAACCGCTCATAAGCAACTCCTACGCAATAGAACTGGGCAGTCATCATAATGAGAAGAACTTTTAATTCTTCAGGGCTGGACACTTCTGCCACATGCCAGACACCTCGTGGGCTTTAATCTTCAGTGGGCTGAAGATGTGTGTCAAACTTAGCGCTAGAAAGTGGTAGACCAGACTTTAGTGGGTTTGTGATGTGTGTTTAAAACCTTGCCAAAAGTGTGTGAAGTCAGATTGTGAATGAAGTATAATTAGGTAGATGTGCGTGATGAAGTAACTACCTACTAAAGATATCTTCAATGTTTTCATAGCGTTAAAGATTTCATATAAATTATTTTCTATTTTCTTTATGAATTATTATTCTGAATTGATTATTGTTATTATTCTGACACACTGATTCATTTTAATTAAACTTATATTTTCTACTTTTTGTTTGAATTTTGTATATTGTTCTCCGACAAAGTATACATATACGCTTTTTTACATACCCTATAATCTAATAGTTGTACCATACTTCTTGCAAATAAATATATTTCATTTCCTTTGTCTTGTACCACCCACCAGTCGAACTACTCAGTAGTTACTGAACTGCAAATGCAGAGTTATTGGTGAAAGAGACTCATTTCCTGTAGGTTTCATTTGCTCGAACTAGGTATAATGTAACTATGTTATTCGGGGATAATTCAGCATTATAGTGGCAAAAGAAGTTTATCAGTCCAGTAGTTTTTGAGTTTATTCGTTACAAAAATACAAATCTGTACAATTTATAATAATGATGATGATCCACAGTAGCCCAAACAAGAGATGAATGGAGAGAAGGGAGGGAGGCCTTTGCTCTGCAGTGGGACACAACAGGCTTTTAATAATAATAATAATGATGATGATAAGTTACCTACCTAAGTACCTATAAGTAACCCACCTATTTGCTGAGAAGTCCCATTTTCCCACAGAACGCCTACCTACATATATGATTATAATGATTACCAGCTCCTCTGAATCCACCATCAGGTAAGCTCGTTGGCAGAGAGCACTGGTGGTCTAGACGTAGCGGACCCGCCGTCCGATCCGCATAAGGTCATGGGTTCAAATCCAGTCGTGTACCAAGTTGTTTTTCTGTAGAAAAATGTGTGTGCACTATGCCAGTAAAACATCGTGAGGAAACCGGCGTGACAGTTCGAGCAACACGTTGGTGTCAAGCGCCACGCAAAAAGGGCCAACTAGAAACCTTGCGGAAACCAGCCCTCAGTGCCTTGCCTACCTTATTCATAATACCTAACTAAATGCAGTAGATCTACAAAATCATGCAGGTAAATAAAACAAACATTCCACAGGATGGATGTTAGCAATGACCACTACTAAGCGGGCAAAGCCTGCCGCGGGCGGCCGCTAGTTCATAAAATCTATAATAGGTACTTATGTATAGTACAGTCACGAAAAACGCCGGCCGTAAGATGCTTGATACTAACTATTATCTATTCTGTGACGTTACCGTGTCATCATAGTAACTACTAGCGTATCTGTAATTCGAAAATATCTTAGAGTCACGAAATCTAACATCATCATCACCCTATCCCTGTCGTAAGAACCACCCATTTTTTATTTTTTTACATAATTGAAGCCAAGGTAGGAGAAGATTTGAGTTCCGTAAAAAAAATGTTTGCTAAATGTTTGCTAGTGTGTATCATCAACTTATTATTATAAAATGATGAAAGCTTTAATTAAAATTCGATGATAGATAAATGCAGTGAGATTAAACGTAATTAAGCTTACAAAGAAAGATAGTGGAATATTACAGAAAACTTTAACCAAGAAAGTACAATCAAAAATTAAAAAAAAGTTTTGATAAACATGCCGTGGTGAATATTGCGTAAATATAAGAGCGCCGTTAATATTCCGGTGGATTTTTTTTTTTTTTTTTTTTTTTTTTTTTTTTTGGCGTCGCATGGGTTTATGCATTTGCCATTTACAGATTGTTTTACTTGGTTCAAAAAATTAGGGAAACAGGTAATAATAAAATACGCGGAACTAAGGATTGGGACAGGATCAGTAGGGTTTACAAAACTAATAATAAAAAACAAGAAAAGGAAATATATACAAACATAGGGATAAAATGGTAAATACAAATTAAATTTTAATATTATTTACATAAATAAAGGATGCTAAACAATGGTATATACAAGGATCCAAGGAAGAAAGGAGAACAGTGATATTTGTAGGAAGAGGAATTCGACAGGAAACGAGATCTTCAAAAAGTTTTCTATTATTATTTTGAGGACAAGCAAAGAATATATGATTGAGGTCACCAAATTCATCTCCAGAGTCACAAGATGGATCAGATATAATTTTCATCCGTGCTAAATGGGCTGGGGTACACGAGTGCCCCAGGCGCATTCTTATCAAAATAGTAGTAGCACGTTTTCCGAGTTTAAGCCTAAAAAACCAGGGTTTTATCGGTATTGAATTTTGAATCAGCCTATAATGTTTACCTTTAATGTTACTAGAGTGGTCCCAATATTCATTCCAAGAGTATTTAAGATATACCCTAGGTAAAGCAACGAGATCGTGAACGTAGTTTATGTAAGGGAAAAGGTCTCCACACTCCACAGCCTCATTAGCTAATTTGTCAGCACGTACATTACCAAGAATACCACAGTGACTCGGTACCCACGCAAAGTTAACAGTAAAACCCTTGGTTTTGCATTCAAATATCTTGGACCTAGCTTGCATTACTAGCGGGTAAAAAGTTTTTGATCGAACAGGGTATCTTACAAGAGATTGTAAGCAACTCATTGAGTCGCTAAATATAATGGTATTTTTAAGTTTCATTATCAACACGTAATCTATTGCTTTAACGATGCCAAATAGCTCTCCAGTGAAAACTGACGTCTCAGGAGGTAATTTAACTTTTTGTACAACATTATACTGTCTGTGATACACACCTACACCAACAAATTCTGACTGTGAATGCTTGGAGGCATCGGTGTATACCTGATGCCACCCTCGCCATCGATCATCAACAATAGATTTAAAATAAATATTAGCATGCGCTTCATTACGGTCAATATTTAGATCCAAATGGATGTTAACGGGTGTAATTAAAGCTCTATAGTTGCACTGGAAAATAGGTAAAAGAAGCGATTGGTGAGTCAAAGCTGACAGTGTTTTATATTTGTTAAAACTATTAATTAAAAGGGGAGGTGGTTTATGACTCCAATATGAAGAAGAGCAAATAAGCTCTGAAAGATGCTGTATTTTAGAATGAAGCTGGTGATTCTGAAATTGCAAAGTGCGGAAGAAAAATCTACTTGATAAAAATTGGCGCCTTAAATGTAAAGGTGGTTCACCACATTCTACTTGTAGTGCATTGATTGGACTGGACTTCATTGCCCCCATAATTATACGCATAGCTCTTGCCTGTATAGAGTCTAATTTCTTGAAAAATTGCACTCTTCCAGGCTCTAACAAATAAGTGCCATAATCAAGTGTACTTCTAATTAAAGCATTATAAATAAGTTTTAAAGAAAAGGGGTGAGCACCCCACCAAACACCAGATAGACATCTTAATAAATTAAGATGTTTTTCGCACTTTTCTACGACATATTCGCAATGTGGACCTCCAACAAGCTTCGAATCTAATATTACACCTAAAAATTTGGCATGGCTTTTTATAGGAATGGATATACCATCATAAACAATATTTAATGGTGGTATGTTAGTTTTACGGGTGAAAGGAACCACGATGCTTTTAGCAGGAGACAGCTCCAAACCATGTTTGTCCAGCCATAATTTCAAAAATTGTAACGCAAATGTTATATTAGCGGCTGCTGTATTAATATAGGTGCTAGACGAATAGAGTAACAAATCGTCAGCATACTGTAAGATACTAACGACATCACTCACAGATGCTTCTAGATCATATGTATATATGTTATATAAAAGAGGGCTCAAAACAGAACCCTGAGGCAAACCCTTCCACGCAACTCTTGAGATATCTGTCGTGTTTAAAAAAATTACTCTGCCAGCCAACATATTTTGAATAAAGTTGGTTAAAAAATTTGGAATTTTCAAAACATGTAATTTCTTTATGAGCAACTCAATAAGAACATTATCATATGCCGATTTGATATCTAAGAAAGTCGCTACAACCGATTTACTTTGCGAAAAAGCTATACGAATGTCAGTTGTAAAAACACTTATGCTATCCATAGAACTTCTACCTTTCCGAAAGCCATATTGACTGTTAGGTAAAATGTTCTGATTTTCTATGAACCATTCTATTCTATTTTTAACTAAATGTTCTGCAATTTTAATGATAACTGGAGACAATGCTATTGGTCGGTAGGACATGGAATCAGTAGGATTTTTAGATGGTTTCAAGAATGGCAACACTATTTGCGTTTTCCATGTTGAAGGGATGACATCTGTCAACATGACACAATTGATGAGATCAAGAAAATAATGCAAAGCGTTTTCACCAAGATGTGAATAAAAAGAATAAGGAATACCATCTTTACCTGGAGCTGTATCATGAACGTCTGATAGTACACCTTTCAGCTCATCAAGAGAGAAAGGAGCATCCAGGCCATATGGACAGGTATAACCAGAAACATGAATAGGGGTTAATAATTCCCTAGGGGGGACTGTCGGTGGAGCCAGCCGGTCAAGGAAACTATCACGTAGAGAAGGTGGCATAACGGTAAAAGTTTTATCACTAACTCCAGATCTGTAACGTCTAATATTTCTCCAGACTTCTGATGGTTTTGTGCTGGGAGATATGGTTGAACAGAAACTTCTCCAGCCTTGGAATTTTTTATCTTTTAAAAGTTTTTTGGTTCTAGCCATTATTTCAACTAACTCGTCAAAATTATTTTCAGACATATCAGAGTTGTAAGTCAACTCTGCCTGCCTTCTCTGAGCTACAGCTACACTGCACTCTGTATCCCACCATGGTGGAGATGGCAATTTTCCAGAAGCACTATTTTTCAAAGGAAAAGTGGAATCAGCAGCATCAAGTAAACTTTTAGAAAAACTATCTGCGCAAAGTGAAATACCTTGTGAAATATGTGGCAAAGTGTTAATATTATTCTCAATATGAGTTCTATAATCACTCCATTTGTCTTTAATTATTTTATGTCTCATTCTGGGTGGAGTTCTAGGCATTTCACATGCTTTAAATTTTGAAAACTTTAATACTATTGGGAAATGATCACTACCATGTGTGGATGGTTGTGTGTGCCAAGTAATTGAAGATGCTAAACTAGGTGAAACTATTGTTAAATCTACTGCACTATTGTTCTCTGAAGGTTTTGTTCGACGAGTTTGAGATCCATCATTTAGGATACAGAGATTTTGTACATCAATAATATCTAAGAGGTCTCTACCGTAAGTATTAGACATGGAGCTACCCCATGTCCTATGATGAGCATTAAAATCTCCCATGACCACACATGGTTTAGGAATATGAGATAACAAGCTATCTATTTCTGTGAGAATTTGGGAGGAAGGATGAGGGATATAAATAGAAACAAAGCATACATTCTCAATAATGCAGGCAACAGCATTAAAATTGCTATTATCATGAGGGAGAGGGAAATGAGAAAATAAGTATGAATTTTTTATAATAAGAGCAGCTCCTCCATACCCATCAGGTCTATCGTCCCTAAGGCAGGAGAAGCCACTCAATTTGAACACAGATCCTGGCTTAAGCCAGGATTCTGTGATGGCGATAATAAAAGGGTTGTATACATTAATTAAATAGATAATTTCACTTTTTTTGGTGACTACACTCCTGCAGTTCCATTGAACTGCGGATCGGGTGTGATCCATTGTGGTTGTGAGTGTAGAATAGAGATGATGTCAATAATTTTGGCAGCGTTGGACGGTTCTATGGTATTTGATTGTATTAATGATTTTAAAAGGGCAATTACATCAGATATATTTAGTTGTCTATCCTCAGTTCCGCCTGTTTTCAGAGCGCAACCATTAGATAGGCCTGGGGATGGAGTATTGGTTATGTTCTTGTGTGCTTTTTGATCATAGCCTTTGGCTAGTGTTGGAGTTGGACGTGGCTTTAAAAAGACAGTTCTTCTAGAAGATGGAGGATTTACATGGTTTCTTGTGTGAGGTTTTTGAGATTGGATATTTTGATCTTTGGCTGTTGCTAATATTTCAGCATACGAACGTGACAGGGGTGGATGTACCCTGGATGCTTCCACGTAGGAAATACACTGTTCTGCCATTGAAAATTTAATTTTTTGTTGTCTTGTATATTCCGGACATGACTTACTGGTAGCAAAGTGTATTCCCCCGCATGAGCAGCAAGATATACACTCCTCATCAATATCACAAGAATCACCTGAATGCTCTTTGCCACATTTAAAGCAGCGGGGCTTAGACCTGCACTGCAACTTTGTGTGTCCAAAACGACAGCAGTTGTAACATTGGATGGTTGGGTAGGTATATAGCTGAACTATTAATGCAGTATAGCACATATAAACACGGTCTGGTAACACTTGACCATCAAATGTTACAACTACGGTTTGAGTTGGCTTCCAAACTGGAGCTCCATTTACAATTTCTTTGAAATTAATGCGTCTTAGTTTTAAAATCTTTCCACAACCATTGGGAACCGTGGTGCATTCCATCATCTCTTCTGGAGAGAGATCTGTGGGTACTCCACGGATGACACCCATGCGAGAGACATTGTATGTTGGTATGAATGCTTTCAGATTATTACTATTGAGGCTGTTGTGATTAATAAAAGCATTTGCATCTATGTGATTATTGAATGCAATCGAAACTCTGTTTCTACCAATCCTTTTAACACTACCATTCACAACATTGTATATAGCGTTACGTTTTAAGAATTTTCCAAATATAATGGGGTGAAGGGTAGAGCCGTCATTTGGCGACTCAGTAATTCGTTGAACATGTACAATATACGGGGCATTATCATTAGGCTCATATTGGGCTCTTGTAACTGGGACCGGCGGAGCCGGCGGTGCCGCCGGTGGTGGAGATGAATCAGGTGACTGAACAGCGGGGGTGGATGTAGGGTCTGAGACCATAGCCACTGGTGGCTCAGTATTAGACTCAAGGCTAGAAATATCCGAAACTATTGGGGATTCCTCACAATCACAACCCTTTTTGGTGTCACTGGAACCATGTAGCGATGGGCGATTACTACTATATTTTATCGAATTAATCGATTGTTCGGTTCAGTCGATAAAAGTCGATAACAATTGAAACTAGTCGATTGTTATCGACTGACGGCGCGTGTGGCGTGCGGCGCCGCGCCGCACGCCGCGCGCCGCCGGCGCGCGGCGACAATGACTGGCACCAACTTTAACTACTATTTGCCGCGCGGTCACGCCACGCAACCACGCAACGCACCTAACTACTATTTTTGCCGCGCGGTCACGCATTCACGCAACGCACCTAACTACTATTTTCGTGCGTACTACTGATTCAGTAGTTACAAAAGATGGTGCGTCGGGCGTGCGCTGCGCTACAAATCTTTAGATTAAGTCCGTGCGCCGCTACTTAATGCAGTTATTATGCGATTTAAGATATTACATTAATAAATTTGTTTTAAAGTATACCAAATTAAGAATAGAAGGGTAGGTAAAGAGTTTCTAACTAAGGAAAACACAGACTAGAATAAAAATTAAGTAAAAAAGGTACTTACTTATAGATACTTATTTGAAATATATTTTCTTACAGAAAATCAACTTATAGCTAGAAATCTAACTAATTTTGGTAACTACACTTTTTACTTGACAAGGTCAATTTTACATTTCTATAAAATGTATATTCATAATATTAAAATATACTACCTACGTGTTAACATTAAATGCAACCGAAGTATTATTACTTAGAAACAATCGACGCAACACCGTCCCGCCCCCGCATGCACCACCCCGCGCGGCCTTCCGCAGCGCAGTTCACCGCACCGCACGCATACTTACATGTATAGTAGTTAGTAGTTTGTCGATTGTTATTCGAACAATCATGGGGAGGAACTACTAAATCGACAATCGAATGCGCAGTAGCGCAATTTTCGATTCATTCGATTGTTTTTTTTTGAAGCAATCGCCCATCGCTAGAACCATGTCGCTTCCTCTTATTACAATGCTTGCACATTTTGCAAGTGCGAGTTCGTTTGCGTTTCTTGGAGACAGATGTGTCTGTATCCATTGCTGAATCATTTGAATTTAGTTTTTCAAAGCTATTTGATACTGTTACATAGCAACCAACCGGCGGGGAAGTGCCCCCGCCGGGGTCAGGTGGCTCCTCCATGAAAAAACTACTTACAAGGACTTACCAGATATATATATACACTTAAATACTTTAATAATAATACAATAATAAATGTTAATACTTTACAGAACTCTACTGATCTTTTATTGATACAAAATTTTAATTTTAAATTTAGGTGGGAAAAAAAACGCGCCTCCCTGCTCGCTGTTTCCCGCCTTTTTTCCCGGTGGATTTTATTTCGTAAATATTAGCTCGTATCTCGAAACAGTGTTGCCAACGACGCCGGGACTGATATCGCCATTTTTCACAGCTCAGGTAGCCTAATGTAGCCGAATTTTAGATTCTGCGCCTAAAAAGGAGCCGAAATATAAAATAAAATAAATTTGTAGTTTAAATTGAACTTTAACTTTATTTATACTACTAACTGCTGGTTCGTCTGCCAGCAACGATAAAGCACCAATTTTCCGTGCTTTCCCATTTTTTTATCACGGAAATAATATTTTACACGGACACGGACACAGTTTGTACACGGACAGGATAAGTTCCAAAGCGAACGAAACTAAAGAAAGTGACAAAACTTCTTCCTGAACTACGTAGTTAGCATAATTATATAATTGCGGTAGTCACTAACAGCAATACATGTACATTTCACTTTATTGCCTCCTAAATTTGGTTTCATAATTGCTAGGACAAATTCTGGGTATTCCCCACCCCGTAACTAAACAACCAACCATACAAGAATAGTGTGGCCATCATTATTTAATATCACATACAGACTGTAGGGCGACTATGATTTTTTTTAAAAGCAATTCATTTGCGATTCGGATAATTTAAATGGCTTGTCCCTGAAGTAGCATAAGAGGCGATAAATCGCCTACGTTGACCACACTGTCTCGAAATAGCCTAGCAAGAAATAAAGAACAGTAGCAAGCAGAAGCAAGCATGACATTGACCTCTTGATATTTGACAGTTTGAGATGTCAGTTTTGACAGTTTAAATATAAGATTTACGCACACAAATGTAGATATACATACGTATACGCACACATACACCATAGAAATCTGCTTCTTCTTTTTTCGTGAAAATAAGATCAGCCGTAGTATTGTTCTGTGGGTTCCTGTTCAGCTTCCTAAACCCATACCGTACGCATACTCAACAGACTCATATTATTTATATTTTATTGCAATTATTAATCTGTAGGCTGACTCGCGTGATGAGGTGATGAAAAAAACATGTTTGCAACAATCAAAACATACAAACATGAGAATAAGAATTTTTAAATAAAACAAAGAAAAATAACTTCGCAAAAACTTTTAGGTCCAGCGTTACAAAATAAAAAAATAGTTCGGTGGTGTCACGATGAAATATGTCAATGTCAATTTTCAATTAACGTCATCTATGTCAAAAACGGCTGATTCTGATTCCCACGTTGTAATGTTTTGTTTTCGTTTTAATTTGCTTGACTGATATAGTTTTCTAGAAAATTGTGAAAGTAGTACCGTACGTAAGTAGTGTTGAAATTAAAATCCACAAGAAAACTACTCCGATAACATAATGACGGTAAGTATTTTCATTTAAGTTCTTGTAAATCTTAAAACTTTCTTACCATGTCGCCACATTTATGTTGAATTTTCTTATTATTTTGCAGAAAAAAGGTAAAATGAAGATCAGTAAGGTGAAAAGGAACAACCACACAACTAACAAAATGAAAAAGGCGGGAACACTAAGGCTTCAAAGGCACAGACACAAGATTCAGAAGCAGAAACAACCACAACAACCGCAGGTAACCTTATTTTATCATTTTATTAAGAATGCACCTGTACGATTATTGGACAGGCGATAAGTAAACGGGAATTAAAATGGGCATCAAGTGCAGTGAGTAATATGTGTTCTCTTTTCCCTAGCAGCACGTCTCAATATTTTTTGTACAGTTAAAGTAAAAAAATCGCTAGTAAGGTCTGAATCCCGATTTGACAGGTGGAGTACAGCAGTGACAGTGACTCAGCATCAGGTGACGAATGGGCAGACATGCTGGATGAGGAGGAACAGAAGTACATCCTGAGCCGACTGGCCAAGCAGCCACAACTGCTCTCAAATGTACCAGAGGAAAACTCTACGGAGGAACGGAAGTAAGTTGCAAGAGTGTGGTGACAGGTGAGAGAGACAGTATTGTCATCAATTAATCGCTAATTTAGTAAAAAGAACATGCTCTTAAATTCTACTTCATAATAAACTCTCAACTCTCTTTTCCGAGTGTACAAATGTATCACTCTGGAATAAATGTTATTGAATTGAATTGAATCAAAAGTTGTACATACAGACTGTATACTCCTAAAACTAGACTAGACTCCTAAAACTAAGTCCTAAACTTCACTAGTTTCACCAGTTTTTCTGGACTATTATTTTATTGATTTAATATGAACTTGAAATTGGTTTATTCAAGTGAGGCCTTAGGAACAGATCAGGCTGATAAAAAAGACAGTCTACTTAAAAAAAACACAAACAACTTTATTGACATAAACATGGTACAGACATACATGTTTGAATCCATAGGTTCCCAAACTAGTAAAAACTGTGTTTCAGACTTGCTAGTCTATTGCACTGCTTGGCAAGCCTCCCACCATTTCTTTGTAATTTAGTTTTTTTATGATTTGTTAATTATAATGCCATGTCTCAATAATACTCCAGGGCGCCGAAACGCAAGCGAAGTCGCGTATCAAAACCAAAGCCCGAAGAAGGCGACAGCGGTGCCGACTCGCTGTCGGGCAGCGACCTTGAAGGGAAGTATGAACAGGAGCAGTTAGACAAGCCGAAGAAGAAGCTAAGGGCATTGCTGCCGATCAAGACGAAGGCAGGCGTGGAGGAAAGAGAGGAAGAAGTTGAAGGTAACATTTAACATTAACAGTCTATTCAGTGACTTTTGCATTATGTAGTGTACCCTGCACTGACTTTTGTGCCGTTTTCCGCGCTTTTTGTGTGGAGACACAATTAATGCCCCTGACGGTCGTTTTGAAAATCTCATGGATATTCAGTGATATCCGGCACTGCAAGTCATGGTCCAAAAGTTGTGTTAGAAAATTACACAAAAGTATATACATTCTCAAAGAAGAAATCAGAGTAGACCTCAATCAGGTAGCAAACGTTTTGGAGACAGGCCTTGGATCTGTCCAAACTACCCTAAGCTGAGGAGTATGTTTGAATTATGTTATGAGAGTGAATGAAGCATAAGAGGTATGTCAAGACAAATTGGATTCCATGATCAGATCATGGATTCTACTAGACTCCCCATACATGGATTTCCCATACGGGAAAGAGGCGTGATTTTATGCATGTATGTAAAAACCTTCTCACTAAGTTATTGGTCTAATACCTATTTCCTCAGAATCTGAATCAGAACAAGAGGAACACACCCCACCACCCAAAAAACCTAAAGTAGTCTCCGAAGACCCCCATGACTCCCAAGATGACTCCGACTCTGGCATGGAAGTGAGTCAAGAAGAGCCAGAAGAAGGCGTCGTCAGCTCCGTTCAGCTGCTAGCCGCCAGGAGGGACCGCCTGGCTCATGAGAAGCTAAGGATTGGAGCCCTATGCTCTTCTCTGTTGGAGAGCCCGGAGAGAAAGGTATGATAATTGGCTGATTTATCTTACCCAATTATTATCATAGCACATTTTTTATTCCACATTTCAAGTAGACGTGTAAGGAAACCAGGTAAGTGTGTCGAGTGGTAAAAGAATGTAATTGGAAATAGCGGTCCCACCATCAGGTGAAGATAGCTATCTGGTGTTCCACTTCCAGCTAAAGAACCTATACCCGATCCTGTACCTGATGGAAGAGCGGCTGAAAGACGGGGCACTGAACCTGCACTCGATCCGCAAGCTGGCGGCGCTGTCGGCGTGCGAGGTGTTCCGCGATATCCTGCCCGAGTACATGCTGCGCCATCAGGACTATTCCGATGTCAAATGTATGTTTATTTAACTGTTTATTGCACAAAAACTTAAATTTATGTTCAAAAGGTGGGCTTAATGCATTTTCTACCTGCCAACCTTAGAGGTAGGAATGGCGTTGGCGTGCTTACATAAAAAAGGAAAGCTTAGATATTAAAATTAACAACATGGTACAATACTTATTAGTTAAGGTCCGATGATATCTGCTTCAGGAAATGCTCATAAACCAGACGCTTAAAAGCTGACTTTTTGGGAGACTTTTTGATGTTAATAGGGAGCGCATTCCATATGTTACTATTGTCAATTAATTTGTTATCCCCCAATCTCGGAACCAGCCACATGGACAGACGACATTGTTAAGATCGCGGGAAGTCGATGGTCTCAGAATCGTTCTTCCTGGAAATGTGTAGGGGAGGCCTATGTCTAGCAGTGGACTTCTCAGGCTGATAAAAATGATGATGATAAATCTCGAAAAGAGTACTTTTGCTCTCTCGCAACCTTCTTGATGTATTACTTTTTTTAATTTGCTTTACGCGCGCCATTTTCTTTTTTGCATTTAGTCATTTCCTCGCTGAGGTGGGATGAAAAGTTACGAGATACACTCGATTCTCTCGCTAACGCTCAGGATTGTTATTTTAGGATCCTTCGCTTGCTCAGTCATCAAAATTGAGCACGCGTTTATAAAGCAACTTTGCACTCTTGTATAACAAACTAATTTTAACAACTATTTTGACTTCTGTTTTCAGTGAAAAAGGATACATTGTCGTTATATAAATACGAGAAAGAACTCCTTGAGTTTTATAAACGATACCTGCAGCGACTTGAGAAAGCAAGCGGGGTGCTACGCAGGAAGAAAGGAGATACAAGGTTAATATTACATACTAGCGGCCTGTCCTGGCTTCGCACGGGTAGACATTTATTTTTAAATACATAAATATAACCTATGGTACTCAGGGTGAATGTAGCTTTCCAATGGTGAAATAATTTTTGAAATCGGCGCAGTAGTTTTTGAGTTTATTCATTACAAACATACAAAAATACAAATCTTCCCTCTTCATAATATTAGTATAGATTATATATTCTCAAACTTGCTCGGTTTGAGCATTATTTTGACAACCTTCTTCGAGATAAATCGAAATTTCTGTACTGGCCAAATACATTTTTTTTGTAAAAGTTAGACAAACGAGCCTACGACCCACCTGATGGTAAGCGGTCACCGTCGCCCATAGACACCAACAACACCAAGGGTGCTGTCATTGCGTTGCCTACCCTGAATGAATTTTTTAACGTTTTTCTACATGCGAGCAGCGGCCGGAAAAAGTTGTATAAAAATCCATTGCTGTCGTGTTAGCGGCCGGATAAATTACATAGTAAACTCTTCTTCTTATTTAATGGCATCTGTCCATTTTTGATCAATTTTGCCAGTATCGAGTGATTATTACGATGATATATTACACAAAATAAAAATAAAATACTTTTTCGTCAATGCAAGTCAGTCATAGACAAGTCGGCCCTACTTGGCTTTGAAAACAAATGATGGTCGTTTGTTTTCAAAACCATCAGAAACCTTTTCGATTATCAGAATATCACATAATACATTTTAATTCCAACTGCTAACACTTAATAAACTCATATCTGTCGTGTATTTTAAAAATGGAACGATCTTTTACTCTTAAATGTGGCAACCAAGGAGGTAACTTAACAAAGGTTTTATTTATTCTACTGTTCTGTATTTCCAGGAGACCAGAAGAATCAGCCATTAGCCTAGCAGTAGTGTCTCTCCAGTGTATGGCCAATCTCCTCGTGTCCCGACCTAACTTCAACTACTCTACGAACATAGCGCAGAGTATCATCCCCTATTTGGACTGCAGGGAGAGCAAGGCGCGCGAGCTAGTCACGGAGGCGTGTGTCACTGTCTTTCAGGAGGATAAGAAAGGGGATATCACACTTACAGTAAGTCGTCGAAAAATACTCCGTTATTATGGTGGCAGTCTTGGACCAGAGGTACCCACCCTCATTCATTATTAATTTAGGCTGATACAGCTCAGCTCATGTTAGCTGGTATATTATATTATTATACAGGGTTATTCATTATTAGCTGCAAATAGCGGAGAGCGCTGGTGGCCTAGTGGTAGCGGCCCCGCCTTCCGATCCTAAGGTCGTGGGTTCGAATCCAGTCGTGTACCAATGAGTTTTTCTGCCCAAAAATTTATGTACACTATGCCAGTGCTCTCAAACGGTGAAGGAAAACATCGTGAGGAAATCGGCATATCGTAGAACCTAAAAAGTTTGAAAATATGTGTCAAGTGCACGAAAGGAGCCTCTTCGAGGCGCACTTAAAATCCTTTCACCACACTTGGTTCGAAAGAATCAGTGACACGATAAGAAGAAGAAGAAGAAGCTGCAAATACTCAGGAATAGGTTCAACAAATTAAATAAAAAATATTTTATAAAATGATTTTTTAAAGTTTTGTTATGAAAATCCCGAGAAAATCGATAACGAATATCCTTTGGAATTATTGGCGCTTGACCTAGGTATTTTGACCTTTGATCCGCGCCCGCGCGCCGTGAGTGACACTCGTTCAGTCACCGCCTGGGTGGGTCATCGTCCTGTTCTCCATGGCAATCATTATGCAATAGCCGTAAAGAAATTAATAAAAATAAAATTTTGATACCAAAACTTAAATCAGTTTAGGAATTAAATTGATTCGGCCAAACAAATATTCACGACTCAAAAATTAGGCCCTGTCAGTTTGTGTAGCTAATAATGAATAACCCTGTAGAGAGACTGGCTTCTCCGCTCAGTTGGTAGTCTGTCAGAAGTCTGCGACAAGAAGGCGAGAAGAAGCGCGACAGACTACCAACAAAAAAATAATTTACTTTATCAGGCTCTACAGCTTGAAAAAGTACATGGGCTACTTTTTAATGCGAAAAAGAGGGTTGAAAGGAGGCTGAAACGTTGCATGGAATTATCGTCATTTTTAGAGTTAGAAATATATAAAGAGTAGAGTTTTAGAGTTAGAAATATATATTTTTAGAGTTAGAAATATATAGAATAGGGTAGAAAAGTTGGAAATTTGTAAGGTTTATGAATTAAAAATGCTATCCAAAGACACTGTTCCACGCGCACGAAGTCGCGGGCACAGCTAGTACAAAATAATATCACTTTTTTAACCGACTTCCAATCAAAAAGGAGGAGGTTCTTAATTCGGTTGTATTTTTTTTTTAATGTTTGTTACCGCATAACTTCGTCATTTGTGAGCCGATTTAAAAAAAAAAATATCTGAGAGGTTTATCTTCCAGATACCATTTTAATTTTATGAAAATCGGTGTTGCCATTTTTTTTTAAATATTTTTTTTAATGTTTGCAACTGCATGCCTCCGTCATTTATGAACCGATTTAGAAAATTATTTTTTTATTTGTAAGGTTATTCTTACGTCCAGATTGTCCCAAACAAATTTTATTAAAATCGGTTTAGCCGTTTGGCAATGAAGTCGGTTTCTCTAGTTTTTTAAACTTATAATTATCAGAAGCTCAACACTTGAATTAATATGTTATCCGCAGATAGTCCGCCTTATAAATCAGTTGGTGAAACGTCGCGGCGATCGGCTTGTACCGTCAGCGCTGGACTGTCTGCTGACGCTCCGGATACGAGACATCGACATGGACCTTGAAGCAGACATCAAGACCAAGAAGAAGCAGGAGGAGAAGCACAAGAAACGGATCGTCAACCTTTCTAAGAAGGAGAAAAAGGTTTGTAGAGTATCATTCAATAAAGAGTTATCTATCATTCAAGAAATTACCGATGTCGTTTATTTTAATAATTAATAATAATAAATAAATATTGTGGACAATTCACACAACACTACCCGGCCCCAAACTAAGCAGAGCTTGTAATATGGGAACCAGAGAGCTGATATTATAATCTTGGAGGAATTAGAAATGGAGGCGTCAACGTTTAAATTCACGAACAATTTCTGCCAAAATTGACGGGGGACGAGGTAAACACGCATGGCACACGCGCATAGCAAAATCCTATTCATGTAAACACACACATGGACAATCCCGCACACGATCTTAAAATTTGCACACAGATAAAAAATATAACGTAGTTACGCAGTGTCAAGACTCACATTAGGATAATCTCTAGTGATGGGCATTCAGTAAGACCGGTAAATTGAACGATGAATAAAATAATGAATGAAATGGGTTTTTAGGTAAAGGTAATTTAAATAAGTTATGCACAACAGGTTTCACATTTTGTAAGTCAGAAAATAAAAGAACTGAATTTAGTTGTTATGTTTTATTAATGGTTATACGTTTGAATCAATAGTTCTTAACATGTTATAGCATAGTACACATAAGTTTAGTCTTTTACTGAATAATTGAAAAAAATATATATAGTGAAATCACATTACATCGTCAGCCTTCACATCACAGCGAAGTTTGTAGTTCTGCCTTCTGCGCCGGAGGCGTTGGTTCGATTCCCACCGAGAACAAATATTTGTGTGGTGAACGCAGATGTTTGTTTGCCCGAGTTTGAGAACTATTTGCAAAATGTTCCGAGCAAATCACACTCGTTCTTGTTGAATTTGGGCAAAAAATTTTGTCCACTCTTCAAGCAACAGGGTTTTTTGGAAACCTGCACAGGACATAAAAGAAATATAAAATAGGCAAAAAAATGTTTTCATTACGCCCACGACTTTATTTTTGAGTATGATGTCATGTCCTATTTTATACATTGATGAGTAGAGGGTTTGATGACTGGTACCTAGGATACCCATATTGTGGGATTTGTGAATAAATGTAATCCGATATTTCGTGGCAGCAGCCATCTTGGACCGATTTTCATCAAAAATAGATAAGAACACTCCCGACTATTCACCTTTCAAACAAACAAAAAACCAAATTAAAATCGGTTGATTCGTTCGGGAACTACGATGGGACAGACAGACACACACACACAGACACCGCAAACTCATAACATCCCGTCGTTTTTACGTCGGGGGTTTAAAAAACACCAAATACGTAATTAGACAACACATTATGTGATAATAATTTAACGTTTATTTTATCATTCATTCATTCATCAATTTCATTCAACTTTTCCCAACACTATGCCTTCTACCAAGGTTTATTCTTTGACAATGGTGTCGTAATACTGTCGCTAATCTGTCGCAACCGGTATTTCTTTTGAACTTAAATTCTACAAAATTACAAACACAATTGACAAAATAATACTCACTTGTGGTAGGAAATACCATGTTCCCGGAAGTTTGATGTCTCTGATCGTCTTTTACAAGAAACTACCATGCAATTCACCATTTTCACGGAGCTCCGCTTCGCGACATGAAACGACACACAATGGCTGCGGTTGCGAGTAAAACAGTTTTATTTAAAGGATATGATCAAGATCGGTAGATGATCGGCAGAGGGGAAAGCATCTTCTTGACATCTCCATTTCTAATTCCTCCAAGATTATAATACATGAATATATTTTTTTTGTAAATACATACATAGATTACAATATAACATCCAGACAGAGAACAAACATTTATGTTCACCACACAAATATTTGTTCTCGGTGGGGATCGAACCCACGACCTACGGCGCAGAAGGCAGAGCTACTACCAACTGAGCTAGAGGCCAGTCAAATTCATCATTCATCATCATAATCGTCATTATCATCATCATCATCAGCCTGAAAAATTCCACTGCTGGACATAGGCCTACCCTACACATTTCCAGGAAGAACGGTTTATTCTGTGCTCTGAACCTTAGGATCGGAAGGCGGGGCCGCTTCCACTAGGCCACCAGCGCACTGTTTCGGAATACGGGCAGCAGGCGTGGAACAGGCGTGGCGCAGGCGTGCGCCGCTTCAAAACCTGCGCCACGCCTGTTCCACGCCACGTCGCTTGTGTATGTTTTAGGCCTTAGACTACTGGCACGATGATGTAATACGATTCTACCTTCACACACTAAAATCCTAAAACGTCCTTTCCAGAGAAACAAGAAGTTAAAGGAAGTAGAACGCGAGCTCCTCGAGACAGAAGCCCAAGAGAGTGAGTTGACGCGGCGCCGACAACTGACCGAGGTGACCCGCGCCGTCTTCCACATATACTTCCGCCTGCTGAAGACTGCGCCCCGGTCCAAGCTACTCGCCGCCGCGCTCAACGGACTTGCCAAGTAAGTGAACCGGATTCAAAGATTATGCATGGAAAGTCATAATTAATTTTGTTGCATTAATTATATATCATTTGGCTAACGTAAATTTTATTGCGCGTTCTCGCTCCGGCAATGTTGTATGAAACGGTGTGCTGTTTGAATTTAGAACTCTTTCATCTATCGTACACATTGGGTTCTCGTGGCCACAGATGCGTTTAACTTTCGGCACAAACTGTAAAATAAAAAAATAAAAATTGGCGGTAAAGCGGAGTTCGTTGTTATTTGGTTAATAAAAATTAAATTTATTATGTAAAAGACCCTTTTTTATTTCCTTGCATTTTTTTAAGAAAAGCACTATATATGCCTCGGCCGAAATGGCAATTGCCTGTCTCGTATCAAACTCATACTCGACCTGCAATTGCCTATTTCGCTGCCTTTGCAATAATGTACTATTAACTTTAAAAATTGTTTGCAGGTTCACGCACGTGATAAACCTGGAGTACTACTCGGACCTGGTGTCCATCCTGGGCGCGCTGCTGGCGGACGCGGGCGTGGCGCCCCGGGAGAAGCTGCTGTGCGTGCGCACGGTGCTGGCCATCCTCGCGGGATCCGGGGACGCGCTCAATGTAGACCCCGCCAGGTTCCACAAGCATCTGTACGCTCACATGCTGGATGCGCACTCAGGTATAATAATAATATCGTTTATTTCAGACAACATAAAATGCACACATTACAAAAATGAAACACTTTGGGTCCATAGCAATAAATACCTTAGAGACTAACATACATACAATAAAATAAAACTACTAATCAAATCTTAGGGGATTTATTCGTTAGCGCACCCCTAAAGCGTCGATAGACGATTCCTGGCGGCCAGAAATCCGAAGTGAGAAACATGTCCCCATGCTTCGCAGGCACCTGGAGCACGTACGATTTGAAGGCCGTGTCTCTCACTCCCGATGCCTTTGGCCGCCGCAGATGTAGCTGTATTGGTGGCGGGTCCTTAATCCAAACCCAATACTCAATACACAAGTCCGGGTATAGCTCAATACTCAATACTCAAGTTTTATCATGCGCACTTGATGTGCGGGCAGGTTTTTCCGCAAGTAGGCCGCTCGTGGGCCCTTTTTGTGTGACCCTTGACACGTGTTGCTCTTTTTTAGGTTCTACACAACTACTAGTTCTACAACTGAGCTGAGAAGCCAGTTAAATAAAGAAAGCGTACTATACTTTTCATTGCTCATACTCTGAAAGTAGGTCTGAAGTTGCCTGAGGGGCCTAATTGAAAGTAATACTTTCAGCCCTAGGGAGAATCGCTTTCTACTGACAGCTGTCAAATTATAAAAAAAACAAGTTCTATTTTATTCAACCATGTTCCAACTTTCTAAACTGCAAGGAGGTTGAACCAAATTCCAACTTTTTATTCAGCAAGTAGGTTGGAAACCCATTACAACGGTAAGAAGTTTAAAAACTCTAATTAGAGCGCAATGTAAAATTTAAATAACATAAAGATAGTATTAAATAAATAATATATCTTCTAAATTACTTGATTAATATATAACTTCAACTATTTATTTAAAATAACATGGATTTGAGCAAACAATTTACCATTTTTTAAATTATGAAAATGAAAATAATGGCTGAATAATGCTGGCGAGCCGTAGCCGAAGGCCCGCCAGAGAAAAAGAAAAAAAAACCGGGAAGGCGGCAATTCAATCTTCATTTTCACAAATTTTTCATTCATGTTTTTCTTTTTACTTTCCTTGTATTCGTAATGAAAAGCACAGTGTTTACCTCGGGTGAAAGTCTTTTAAGTCCCTCAAGCTCCATTGGCGCCCTCGCTAACGCTCTGGCGCCAAACCCGTCTCGGGACTCAAAAAACGTGACTTTCAACACTCGGGTAACAATGTACTATTATGTAGCTATATTATGAATGCGTATAAACAGCGTGGTCCGATGTCTCGGTCACTCTACCCATCAGAAGCTAACATGTCAATTTACAATCTCTGTACCTACTATTTTTTTACTTTACACAATACTCGACTGCCCAGAACTCTATGTTTTGTTATTATTTCTACCAAATCGTAATTCCCCAGGCGCAACTCACGATGACGCAAAGATTATCATCGAAGCGGTGACACAGATCTGCATGAGAGCGCGGCGCGTGTCCGTAGCAGTGTTGCAATCCTTCGCCAAACGTGTGGCAACACTTGCCACCCAACTACTGCACAACGGCGCCCTTGCCTGCATAGTGTTGCTGCATCAAATGATACAGGTAACACATCCCATCCGGCTGCGCCAAGCCAAGCGTCTGTGTAGTAATCCTTCGCCAAAAGTGTGGCAACACTGGCCACCCAACTACTGCACAACGGCGCCCTTGAATGCATAGTGCTGCTGCATCAAATGATACAGGTAACACATCCCATCCGGCTGCGCCAAGCCAAGTAATCTTTCGTCAAACGTTTACATCAGGCAGGTGGATGCTTTATTATTACTTTGAAGCGTAGCTTGTGCTGTCTTTGAAACTTTTGCTTTTGTATTATTTCCTACATCTCACTAAGTGAAGTGGCATCACCACTGAAACTTCACTGGTTATCATTATTATTTTTGATTTATAAAAGAATTTACAAAAAAATGGTAGGAACCAATCTGTAGTTTGTTGCCTGTTCTTCTAGGCGTGGTCGCGTGGAACTGGCACCTAGACTCACCTAGCTTTAAGACGTTTCCATGTGATGCTTGTGATATTACTGTACTAAATAAATACATCTTTGAGTTTGAGTTCGATGCTTGTTCCATCATCTACTACTACGGCCTATTGTACGACCAGGATCCTGTTTAATAAAGCTGATAATTCGACATATATGTCACAAAGCGACAAAATTGTGGAATTGTCGCGCTTAGGCTATTAATAAAAGTGACAAATATGTCACAAAAGCGTGACAATTCCACAATTTTGTTGCTTTTTAACAATTGTCAGCTTTATTAAACAGGAGCCAGGCGGTCGAATATTCGAAAAAAGTTCCTAAACTTGTGACCTATCAATACCCACAGCAGAGTAAAGCCGTCGCGATGCTGCTAGAGAAGGAGGAAGCGTGTGGCTCCGGCATATTCGACCCGCAGGCTAGCTCGCCCGAGCACAGTTCGGCTCACGCCACCAAGCTGTACGAGCTCACCGCCTTGAGGACGCATTACCATCCCACCGTGCGATCGGCCGCCACTGCACTGCTCAAGGGGAAACTGCCGGACGAACTTAACAAGCTGTGAGCACATTATTTTTTTAAGACAAGAGTGAATAGGTATCCTCTAGGTAAGCGTGCTACATCGTCGACCGCATCATCACTTAACAGCAGGTTAGATAGCGGTCAAACGCAAACCTATAAATTGTAAAAAAAAAAAAAAGGTTTTTCAGCTCAGTTGGTAGGCTCTGCCTTCTGCGCTGTAGATCATGGGTTCGATTCCGACCGAGAATAGGTATTTGTGAACACAGATGTTGGGGTTAGATAGGGTCACCCACGTCAGGAACGTGCCATACGATGCTCTATACCCTGCGTCCATCAACTTGAGGCATACAGATGTGCAGTCTCACGTGCCAGTAATTACACCGGCACCCACACCCTTCAAACCGAAACATAGCAATGCTGCTTCACGGCAGAAATAGGCATGGTGGTAGTACTTCCCCCGACAAGCCCTTAACAAAGAGCTCTACTATTGCAGATCGCCCATCCAAGTATTCAACTTGTACGACTGTTCCCAATTGACGTTCAAACCGCCCATTCCACCACCGCCGAAGCACACGGAAGTAAAGCAGAAGAAGGGAAAGTTCAGACACATTTGGCAGCAACAAAACCTAAAGGAAATGTGTGAGAAAATCGAAGCTAGTGTGGAAATAACACAATTTAAAATTTTAGCTGATAGGTAACCAATGTTAATTTAATAAACACATATATTTGACTGTATTTTCTTTTTATAAATTATTCCTGTTTATTCTGAGGTTAGGAGAAGGAAAACAGCGTGAGGCGTAGTCCGCACGTATTGATCATGTCTTTCCTGTGGATAAGGCCGACTAAGCTGTGAGGATGGTATCGGTGCGGGACAAGCCTATTCCATCTCAAATCCCGTCCCGTAAATAGGGACATGAGGGAACAGTGACCCCTGACGCTGCATAGAGTTTAACGCTATTTAACTAATAGCGCTAGCTAAACGCTTATAGCGAACTTAATGCTAATTAATTTGTGTGCTAAATGTTTATCTAATAGTATTATAAGTAATATAAGTTTAAAAAACTTGAGAAACCGACATTATGGCCAAGCTGCTGAACCAATCCTGATGAAATTTCTGTGGGATCAATATGGAACCTTTCAGAAAAATAAAGATTTGTTGAAATCGGCTCTTAGATAACGAAATTATGCGATACCAAACATTATAAAAACAATTAAGACGAAAAGGCTAAACTGATTTTGATGGAATTCCTATGGGACCAATCCGGAAGTACCTTACAGACAAAAAAATATTTTTTTCAAATGGGTTCATTAGCAGCAGCGGGTTGCAGTTTGTAGAAAAAGCTTAACGCGGGAGAAGTCGCGTGGGATTCCACTAATTTATAATATAGTAACGTCAACTAAAACTATAACACTTATCATTAAAATAGGAAAGTTAGGTTATCTAGATCTAGACTAATAAAACGACAAAAAAAAATTACGATACATTTGTGTATATTTTCTTAACACAATAAATTACATAAACTTAAAAAATACAGTTTATCTAAAATACACTTCAGAAGTTACTTCATTGATAAAGATGCTGAAAATCGTAAAACAATTTCTCGCTCGCAGACTTTGTCCGTAAGAGAGATAATAAATTATAGTTTAAAAAACTATAAAAAAACGCTTTTATAACTAATTGAACTAAAAAGTTTGAAAATAAAACTGTAATAATCAATTGAAAATTTATATTATTGTACAAAAAGCGTGGGGTGCTTTTTATGATAACTTCAGATATAATAAACTATTGATAAAATATTCACAACAATCAAAATCAAGCCCCCCACGCTTTTTGTACAATAATATAAATTTTCAATTGATTATTACAGTATTATTTTTAAACTTTTTAGTTCAATTAGTTATAAAAGCGTTTTTTTTTAGTTTTTTAAACTATAATTTATTTTTTACTTTTTAGTTATTTTTTTTTTTTCATATATTTTGTTTTTTCATATTATTGCATTGTCATCGACCTTTGACAGGTGTGCAAAGTTTGAATCAAATGTGATCGTTCAAAGTAGGTTTTTTTTATTATTTTTTATTTCTTTTCATTTTTTTTTTTTTCATATTATTGCATTGTTATCGACCTTTGACAGGTGTGCAAAGTTTGAATCAAATCTGATCGTTCAAAGTAGGTTTTTTTTTTTTTTAATTTTTTTAATTTTTTTTTTTTTTTTTTTCATATTAGAAAATTAAAGAAAGAAAATTTGTTTATTCAAACCACCACCATACAATAAAACATAGAAAAAATAATACAATACACACCTACTTAGCGAATATGACAATGCGATATTATTGCATTGTCATCGACCTTTGACAGATGTGCAAAGTTTGACTCAAAGGGGTCGGTTACATACATACATACATACATACAGGTGAAGCTAATAAAAGCGTTATAAAAAAAACCCTGAACTTAATTTAACGAAGCAATCTACTCCTACTTAAAACTCTAGTACCTAAAAATATAAAATTATAATAACTTAATTATTTAAACAAAAATATCAGCGGTTTTCCTGTTATTGAATAGAATTAGGCCCTTATAGCTTAATTTCCTTCATACCATATAAGTGCAACCGTGGCGTGGGTAGGTATTCTGGCGATGGCACTAACCACCGTGTTGATGGCTGATATTTTTGTGGTTAACCGTTTACGAAAGCTAATGTTCATAACAACAAACAGTACTATTAACTTACCTAAACTACAAAATAAATTTAACTTAAAACCAAAGAGGATAAAAGCACTACGTTTTAATTTAAACAATGTACGAAGAAAGGAACGTGCAACATGCAATCTTATTTATACATCATGTTGAAATGTAGGGGAAACCATAGTTATTTACCCCGGAGTACACCGTACCTTTTTTTTTTATATCATAAATATAGGTAGGTAATTTTATACCTACACACAATAAAGCGTAGCTATCGGAAAGGACTGATAACTCTGATTTAATATAAGAAATGAGTAGGTATATCAGGGAAAGTTTGAAAGTAGCTCCAATGACAGAAATATGCAAGAGTTTATGGGTAGTGAGAAATCATGTGACTAGGAGAGCGATTAATATGAATACTATATGGATAGTTATGTTGGTAGATGTAGGCCAAAGAAAAGATGGATGAATTGGGAGAACGATGACATGGGTAAGAAACGAGTAAATACAAAGATGACGGCTGACAGAGGGGAGTGGAAGAGAATATTTTACTAATTACTCACAAAGAAATAACAAGACTGATACTTACGTTAAATCTACAAATTGAGGTAATATTTTTATAAAACATAAAAACAAAGGCTATGCCTTTGAAAATCAAGGAACATTTAAAAATACAAATAGTAAATAACTTAAAAAACAAGCGCCTATAAAGATCAAAAAGTAATTCCTAACGAACTTATCAAATGTTGTGCCGAGCCCACTTAGAGGGGGATAAGGAAAAGAAAGTGTTTTTTTTTCAATTCAATGGCTTGGACTTGACCGTATTCTCATCTGGCCCCTATTTAATAAAGCTGACAATTCGACATATATGTCAAAAAGCGACAAAATTGTGAAATTGTACCGCTTGCTATTAATAAAAGTGGCAAATATGTCACAAAAGCGCGACAATTCCACAATTTTGTCGCTTTTTGACATAAGTATATGTCGAATTGTCAGCTTTATTAAACAGGGGCCTGCTGTTAAGTGGTGATGATAGGGAGTTACCTATATCATGTCACAATGAATTGGGTCTGGATTATAGCAAACTATGAGGCTTCTTTGGTGAACGTCATTGAGAACGTTTACCTTCTTCCCTGTCAGAGTCATCAGTGGACCTGGTCCAGATGTAAGTCTTGGATTCCTTGCCGAGATCGGTCCCGGTGGTGGAATCCACCTGGTTCTGCTGATGTGCCCATCGCTTTATATTGAACCTAGAAATTAAAAAAGCTCAACGACTGATCTCACCGCTCAGTAATCGAATAGAAGAAAATTTTCCATCAGGACCACTTGTCATCAGGTGGGCCGTATATGCTTGTTTGTCTACTTGGTTAAAATATATATATTTGACACAAAAGCACAATGTTCTAGTGGTTGCAGTGCTTTCCGATCCTTAGGTCGAGTTTCAAGCTTCTAGCTCTAAAAATGACGATACTTCCATGCAAGTTTTTATCCCCCCTTTTAACCCCTTACAACCCTTTTTCGGGATAAAAAATAGCTATATGTCTTTTCTCAGGCTCTAGCAAGCCTATCATCATTTTAATTGGTTCTGTAGTTTTGGCGGTAAAGCGACACAGACAGAGTTACTTTCGCGTTTATAATATTAGTAGGTGAGTAAGGAAGTTTGGTAGAACAGATACTGGTTACATGACTTTGTTCGTACCTTTGGCACAGCATCAGGAATATCTTCTTTTTGAAGACGAATAAGAAGAATATGATGACTCCTATGAAAGTGTTGTATGCGTTCAGCAGAATGTACAAAGGGGTTGGGATCAAATTATAGGGCACCCTTGCCTGTAAGTAAAGGTAGAAAGATACAGATTATTTATTTGCATAAACATGTGTTTAAATTAAGATGGTGGACAGATGAGTTGTTGAAACATCTCAAAGCAGTAAAAACATTTGTTCACGTCTCTAGATCTGCCATAAGCGCAGGTTGTGGGTTCGATCCCCACAAATCAAATAAATAAATAAATAATGCTGGACAATTCACACAACATTATCTAGCCCCAAGCTAAGCAGAGCTTGTGTTATGGGTGCTAGATAATAACAGTACCCGAAGTCGGAGTTTTGCTACAAAATTTCGTTACCAAATGTTGTTTTCGTTTCGCCTATTTGTCTCTCTCTATTGCGTGGAGAAAATATGAGACGGCAAAAATACGTTACGTAGTTAGAGTTGTTGTCTCATCTTTTCTCCATACAATAGACAGAGACAAATAGGCGAAACGAAAACAACATTTGGTAACGAAATGTTGTAAATGCACTGGGACTTCGGGTACTGATATCTATGCCTTTAAACGAGAAAATCTTATACCTTTAAACGAGAAAATCTTGTATATATATATACTAGCAGTTAGTGACCGAGCTTCGCTCGGTATTTTTTAATTACGTACTGATGAATGATGAAATAATATTTTTCGATCTGACTAACATACCTACTACTTATTAATGTAAAAATAGGACGACATAATAATAAAAAAATAAGATGTGGTTATTTAAAAAAAAATCACGAGTGCAATGAGAAAGAAACTTCCGGAACTTGAGTGTTTACGTAGTAGTTTAGTTCCAAAACTCGTCAATAGATGGCGTTCTCTCCTTTGAGTTCTCATTCTCACAGAGCTTAGTTTTTTGCTTCTGAGCAACAGATGGCGCTAGGAGTTATGGTATTAAGATAAAGTTATTTGTTCAAAACTGAAAGAAGCCGATATTTTCTGGAAATGAATCCTAGCTAGATCGATTTATCGCCCTCGAAACCCTCTGTATACTTAATTTCATGAAAATCGTTGGCTCAGTTTCCGAGAACCTAAATATATATATATACATATATATACAGGGTGTCCCATAAGTCAACGTCCAGCCGAAAACAGACGATAGGCCAAGTCATGACAGCTATCTAAAAAATATAAAAAAAAATATTTGTCATGTAATTTTCGAGTTATGAGTATTTAAAAAAAACAAGAAAAACTGACATCCTGTGATGATCTTTTAAGTCCTGTGACTACAAATATTAACTTTTCATGAAACTTTTTTTTGCAACGTAAGCATGAATAACCCTTCTGTAAATTACAATTCAAAATTAAGCCATAACTGCCTCAGTTTTTAATGAAATCGTGGAGTTTTGGCCAACACTTCATTTCAGATAATTACATCACCCAACTTTAACCGTCTGTACCACAAAAAAAATGTACTACACTATCATGGCAAGTAACTTTAAAAAATGGCGCATTTATCCAGTATTCCAAAATGGTATAATACTTGCTAGAGTACTCCTTAGTTTTGGAAATAAAAAATGTTTTTGGTATGACCGAGCTTCGCTCGGGTTAAAAAAAAAATAGCATTATTATTTGCCAATAGATGTCAGGAAGCGTCGTATCTTTATTGGCTTATTTTTAATTAACAACGCCTTCTAGCTTGCAGTTAGTTGTTCACAATCGCCAATAGATGGCAGGAACAGTCGTATATTGAGTTTATGTTTGATTATTGCAAAACACCAACTTCTCGTCATTTTCTAAAAATGAATCCTAGCTAGATCGATTTATCGCCCCCGAAAACCCCTGTATAGTAAATTTCGTGAAAATTGTTGGTGCAGTTTCCGAGATCCTAAATATATATATATATATATATATATATATACAAGATTTTCTCGTTTAAAGGTATAAGATATCTCATACCTGGACCACCTCTGCAATCCAAGACACGCCCATGAGTGATGACAACTTGATGTACAGCATGAACCTATAAAAATATTTACCATTTTGTATACATGACTGAACCAATCTTGAGAAACTTCTATGGAAAAAAACAAGTCGGCTCATAATGACGAAATTATCCGATAACAAACATAAAAATAATAGGTGCATCCGAATAAAAAACCTCTCTTTTTTTGGAAGTCGGTTATATAGATGAAGAACAAGTACTTTTCGGCGTTAATTGTTTCGAAGTTTCCCGTTGCACTATTAAGCCCTCAAGTTAACTATGGGATGACTAAGAAGTACTCTAGCAAGTATCATACCATTTTGGAATCCTGGCTAAATGTGCCATCTTTTAAAGTTATTTGCCACGATAGTGTAGTACATTTTTTTTGCGGTACAGACGGTTAAAGTTGGGTGATGTAATTATCTGAAATGAAATGTTGGCCAAAACTCGACACGATTTTATTGAAAACTGAAGCAGTTATGGCTTAATTTTGAATTGTAATTTATAGAAGGGTTATTCATGCTAAAATTGCAGAAAAAAATTCACCAAAAGTTATATTTGTAGTCACAGGACTTAAAAGATCGTCACAGGGTGTCAGTTTTTCCTGTTTTTTTTAAATACTCATAACTCGAGTGTTACATGACAAATAAGTATTTTTTTTATATTTTTCTGATAGCTGTCATGACTTAGCCCATTGCCCGTTTTCGGCTGGACGTTGACTTATGGGACACTGTATATTGGCCGACATTAGCGACAAAGCCTTCAATTCAAAACTTCTCCAGGGTATTAGGCAACGCAACAACAGCACCCTTGGTGTTGTTGGTGTCTATGGGCGACGGTGACTGCTTACCATCAGGTGGGCCGTAAGCTCGTTTGTCTATCTTTTACATAAAAAAAATATGAAATAAAAAAATATTGAAAAAGTTTCCCTAATAATATACGCACGTCATGAGGAGGGACGAAATTCATGTGACTAGGAGAGTGATGAGTAATGAGTATGGATGTGGATGGACATTTTTAATTTACCATTTTAACCTATACATATTACATTAGTTTGTTAAAAATAGCATCTAAAAAACCGTGTGAAAGATGACATAAGAGAGGAGTGAATACAGAGATGATGGCTGGTAGAGAGGAATGGAGGAGGAAGACGCATGTTGTGCCGACCAAACAAAGTGCGATAAGGGCAGGAAAAAGAAGACTTATCTATAGGTACTAATTATGATGAGGAAAAATTTGTATTTTTGTAGTGATGAATAAAATCAAAAACTACTCTGCCCATTCCAAAAATTATTTCACCATTGGAAAGCTACATTCACCTTGAGTAACATAGGCTATATTTATGTGTTTAAAAAATAAATGTCTACCCGTGCGAGGCCGGGGCAGGCTGCTAGTACGCAGCATTACTGTATGCCTAGGTTTCTGAAAACTAACGCTCCGTAGCGACTACTATGTACGTACCTACTACTTCGTAGACATAGGTACCTGTTTTGATTCTTGCTGTTCTTCTTATTAGTAGCTTCGCCAAAGCCCTCCATGTTGCGTCGGATCCGCCAAATGTTGCACACAGTCATCTTATACCTTTAAACGAGAAAATCTTATATATATATATATATATATATATATATATTTAGGATCTAGGAAACTGCACCAACAATTTTCACGAAATTTACTATACAGGGGTTTTCGGGGGCGATAAATCGATCTAGCTAGGATTCATTTTTAGAAAATGACGAGAAGTTGGTGTTTTGCAATAATCAAACATAAACTCAATATACGACTGTTCCTGCCATCTATTGGCGATTGTGAGCAACTAACTGCAAGCTAGAAGGCGTTGTTAATTAAAAATAAGCCAATAAAGATACGACGCTTCCTGACATCTATTGGCAAATAATAATACTATTTTTTTTAACCCGAGCGAAGCTCGGTCATACCGGCTCGTACATAATAATACAATACATTACATGTATAGATATTTTTTATTTTATAAAGAAATCTAAAGTGTATTTATTCAGTATATAGAATTGCAAGGATCACTTTGAAACGGTGAGTCTAGGTGCCAGTTCCACGCGACCAATCCGACGGCGACGCAAGAACAGGCAACAAACTACGGCTTGGTTCTTACTGTTTTTTTGTATGATCCTTTAAAAGATTTAGATTAATATTACACGAGCCGGTATGACCGAGCTTCGCTCGGGTTAAAAAAAAAATAGTATTATTATTTGCCAATAGATGTCAGGAAGCGTCGTATCTTTATTGGCTTATTTTTAATTAACAACGCCTTCTAGCTTGCAGTTAGTTGCTCACAATCGCCAATAGATGGCAGGAACAGTCGTATATTGAGTTTATGTTTGATTATTGCAAAACACCAACTTCTCGTCATTTTCTAAAAATGAATCCTAGCTAGATCGATTTATCGCCCCCGAAAACCCCTGTATAGTAAATTTCGTGAAAATTGTTGGTGCAGTTTCCGAGATCCTAAATATATATATATATATATATATATATATACAAGATTTTCTCGTTTAAAGGTATAAGATATCTCATACCTGGACCACCTCTGCAATCCAAGACACGCCCATGAGTGATGACAACTTGATGTACAGCATGAACCTATAAAAATATTTACCATTTTGTATACATGACTGAACCAATCTTGAGAAACTTCTATGGAAAAAAACAAGTCGGCTCATAATGACGAAATTATCCGATAACAAACATAAAAATAATAGGTGCATCCGAATAAAAAACCTCTCTTTTTTTGGAAGTCGGTTATATAGATGAAGAACAAGTACTTTTCGGCGTTAATTGTTTCGAAGTTTCCCGTTGCACTATTAAGCCCTCAAGTTAACTATGGGATGACTAAGAAGTACTCTAGCAAGTATCATACCATTTTGGAATCCTGGCTAAATGCGCCATCTTTTAAAGTTATTTGCCACGATAGTGTAGTACATTTTTTTTGCGGTACAGACGGTTAAAGTTGGGTGATGTAATTATCTGAAATGAAATGTTGGCCAAAACTCGACACGATTTTATTGAAAACTGAAGCAGTTATGGCTTAATTTTGAATTGTAATTTATAGAAGGGTTATTCATGCTAAAATTGCAGAAAAAAATTCACCAAAAGTTATATTTGTAGTCACAGGACTTAAAAGATCATCACAGGGTGTCAGTTTTTCCTGTTTTTTTTAAATACTCATAACTCGAGTGTTACATGACAAATAAGTATTTTTTTTATATTTTTCTGATAGCTGTCATGACTTAGCCCATTGCCCGTTTTCGGCTGGACGTTGACTTATGGGACACTGTATATTGGCCGACATTAGCGACAAAGCCTTCAATTCAAAACTTCTCCAGGGTATTAGGCAACGCAACAACAGCACCCTTGGTGTTGTTGGTGTCTATGGGCGACGGTGACTGCTTACCATCAGGTGGGCCGTAAGCTCGTTTGTCTATCTTTTACATAAAAAAAATATGAAATAAAAAAATATTGAAAAAGTTTCCCTAATAATATACGCACGTCATGAGGAGGGACGAAATTCATGTGACTAGGAGAGTGATGAGTAATGAGTATGGATGTGGATGGACATTTTTAATTTACCATTTTAACCTATACATATTACATTAGTTTGTTAAAAATAGCATCTAAAAAACCGTGTGAAAGATGACATAAGAGAGGAGTGAATACAGAGATGATGGCTGGTAGAGAGGAATGGAGGAGGAAGACGCATGTTGTGCCGACCAAACAAAGTGCGATAAGGGCAGGAAAAAGAAGACTTATCTATAGGTACTAATTATGATGAGGAAAAATTTGTATTTTTGTAGTGATGAATAAAATCAAAAACTACTCTGCCGATTCCAAAAATTATTTCACCATTGGAAAGCTACATTCACCTTGAGTAACATAGGCTATATTTATGTGTTTAAAAAATAAATGTCTACCCGTGCGAGGCCGGGGCAGGCTGCTAGTACGCAGCATTACTGTATGCCTAGGTTTCTGAAAACTAACGCTCCGTAGCGACTACTATGTACGTACCTACTACTTCGTAGACATAGGTACCTGTTTTGATTCTTGCTGTTCTTCTTATTAGTAGCTTCGTCAAAGCCCTCCATGTTGCGTCGGATCCGCCAAATGTTGCACACAGTCATCAAGAATAGCAAACAGTTGCAGCTGGTCAGTATTATGAGCGGCACGTACAGGTAAACGAAAAACGTATCTGAAAAGGAAAAGAACAGACGTTTATGCAGAAACACTGCTCGAGACTGAGTCAGGGGAGCTATTTTTAAAATTGCACACAGTCATCATAATCATAATCTTTATTTCTCTTTAGACATGTTACATGTAACCTACTTAGATTCGTCACACAAAATAGTTAACATAATAATAAAACAAATTCTAAATCAACACATACATAATAATGTATCTACGAGCTATCTCAATACTCAATACTCAATACATTTATTGCTTTACACATGGTTTAGTTTGTACATACATAGTTTTTAGGTGTAAGTAGGTATCACATGGACCCTGCATAGGGTATAGCAAACATGGAGGCAGGCCGAGGTTTTAAGGTAAGTAGGTACTTTCGATTAAATTATATATATGTAGTTATCTTGATATTTAGGGTTGTGAGTGAAAAGGTATCAACTTGTTCTAGGGGGATATTGTTAAAAGTCGCTTGTACGTTAAGAGCCGGTTTTTGGCGGGGCCGAAACTCCATTACCTTTGTTTTAGTGTAATTTATTTCTAAGTTGTGGTTTGACAGTTCGCGACTTCGGAAAGAGTGCTTTGTATATTTTCGGCTGCTTTATCGGTGCGGGCGCATGGCATTATTAAAGAGATGTCATCGGCGAAGAGAACACTTTGTGTGTTTATATGTTTCGGTAAGTCGTTTATGTAAATTAAGAACAATAGGCATCCGAGTACACTACCTTGTGGAATGGAGCTGGTCACGTGATGCGGGTCAGATCTTATATTTTGTATGTACCCGCTTTTCGAGTTGTAGTTTTCTACTTCAACGTATTGCACTCGGTTGTGTAAGTACGACTCAAACCACTTATATGCTAGTCCTCGGATACCTATGTCTTGAATTTTTTTTAATAGGGTTCCGTGTTGTACTTTGTCATAGGCCTTAGACATCTAAGAGTAAGCCAACCGCATAATCTTTTTTATCTAAAATACCTATTAGTTTTGGTGGTATTTCGTCTACTCCGCAGATTTGTTTATTTTTTAGGTTTCGAATAATTTGATTTATTTCTTTTTGTGACACTTGGCCTAAGTACATACTGTTTGTTGTACGTACAGAAGTAGGCATGTAGGCCGGCGCCGGCGGCGTGCTGGATCCTGTTTGACCTACTGAGGCGAAGAACTTATTAAATTCGTTTGCAATTTTGCTAGGTTCCGTAATACTAATACTATTTATATTTCATTCAATATTTTCTTTTACTTTTCTTGTTATTTTATTTGTCCGTTCTTTTATGGAAAAGGAAAAGAACAGACCGCACCCCTAGATGAAGACTCCGGCAACTCAAAAAACATCATTTTTCAGAAATAACTAAAAACTGTTTTTAGGGTATATAAGAAAGATATCAAAGATCTAATGAGAGATTCGTAAAGGTAACGTTTTCTGAAGCTGTTTAATTAGCTTATTTGTATTTTATCAGTTAAAAACGTGGAAAATAACGGGATTTTTGAGTTACTCTAGTTTTGCAGCGGGAGTAAGCAAATTTTTTGTGTACTAAGTCAAGTTACTTTACTTTATCTATATATATATAACTCAAAGGTGACTGACTGACTGACTGACTGACTGACTGACATAGTGATCTATCAACGCACAGCCCAAACCACTGGACGGATCGGGTTAAAATTTGGCATGCAGGTAGATGTTATGACGTAGGCATCCGCTAAGAAAGGAAAATGGAAAATTATTTTCCGAAGAGGAGAAAAAGGGGAAAAATGGTTTAAAGAAAAATCAACGCACAGCCTAAACCGTTAGCCCTAGAAGCATGAAACTTAGAAGATGTGTTCCTCTAATAAAGCAGAGGTGCACTAAGAAAGAAAATAGGAAAATTTTTCCCCTAAAAGAAGAAAAAACGGAAAAAGACTTTAAGAAAAATCACAAAAAATAGCTTAACAAAATACGCAAAAAAAATTCAGCTACCGCAGCATCTGGCACCAGGTTCGATTACACACAAAGGTTCACAAACAAACCGATGATAACCACTACGACAAAATCGCGGGAAACATCTTTCATACTTAAACTAAACACTGTTAAAAAAAATCGGCTCCAACAGCACTAATCTAAAAATTCAAATACACTCTAAAGAACAAGCTCAAAACTATAGTAACCAGCAGTTGGTCATGTCAAATTAAAAAAATCTGATTCAATTATACACCAACACGCATACGAAACCCCAAATTAGCCACTAATATAACATAAAATCACAAAAAATAGTTTTACAAAATACGAAAAAAAAACATTGAAAAAATTTCAGCTACCGCAGCATTTGTCACCAGGTTTTAATACACACAAATGCTTACAAAAAAACCGATGATAACCACTAAGACAAAATCGCGGGAAACATCTATCATACTTAAACTAAACACTGGTGAAAAAAATCGGCTCCAACAGCACTCGCCTTCAAATTCAAATACACTCTAAAATACAAGCTCAAAACTATAGTAACCAGCAGTTGGTCATGTCAAATTAAAAACATCTGATTCGATTATACACCAACACGCATACGAAACCCCAAATTAGCCACTAATATAACATAAAATCACAAAAATAGCTTTACAAAATACGAAAAAAAAACATTAAAAAAAATCCAGCTTCCGCAGCATTTGAAACCAGGTTTTAATACACACAAATGTATACAAAAAAACCGATGATAACAACTAAGACAAAATCGCGGTAAACATCTATCATACTTAAACAAAACACTGCTGAAAAAAATCGGCTCCAACAGCACTCACCTTAAAAGTCAAATACACTCTAAAGTACAAGCTCAAATCTATGGTAACTAGCAGTTGGTCATGTCAAATAAAAAAAACAGATTCGATTATACACCAACGACGAATACAATTAGCCCAAATTAGCCACTTCAACAAAATCACGAAAAAGAGCTTTACAAAATACGCAAAAAAAAAACATTAAAAAATTTTCAGCTACCGCAGCATTTGTCACCAGGTTTTAATACACACAAATGTTTACAAAAAAACCGATGATAACCACAAATACAAAATCGCGGGAAACATCAATCATACTTAAACTAAACACTGCTGAAAAAAATCGGCTCCAACAGCACTCGCCTTCAAATTCAAATACACTCTAAAGAACAAGCTCAAAACAATGGTAACTAGCAGTTGGTCATATCAAACTAAAAAAACGAACTCAAATATCCACGCGGACGAAGTCGCGGGTATCAGCTAGTCTGAAATAAAATTGAGTTACGTTACTTTTCACCCCAAAAATAAGATAACTTTTTGTCGGGGGTTTTGAGTTACTTATGCTATGAACGGGTGATTGCAACGTGCTAATCTTAGGAACGCAAGCTTTAGTTTTTATAGATCTAAAATAGTTGAAATAAATAAAATGTGTCCTCAAATAGAAAGTTATTTATTTAAGTACTAAATGAATAACAATGAAAACTAAATACAATAATTAGTGTTATAAAATATTAGGTAAGTCCTTTTTATAACAGTTATTACTTAAATACTAGACATTTTCATGAAATTGAGATCGTACACGTACAATAATGAATAATTATGCGTTTTTCACTCAACCAGCTTCCGATTTCTACTGAACCACGCTTTCCTTCAGTTTCATCCCAGAAAAAACAGTTCACATTCTTTGCATACAAATCACTTATGGTAAAATTAAAACAATTTATTCTGGACTTGTAAAAGAAAAGAGACACTTGCCCTTTAGGAATAGGCATTACTGCCTGGAGATCATAAACGACTACTATAGCATCTGATTCTTTCTTGTCCCTTTCTTTCTCACTTCGCGCTAGGTCTTTCTTAAATAGATGCTGTTCGTAGGCTTGCTGCAATGTCAATTTTTTTTCATCATCCGCATTTTTGTAGCTCTCACACAAATCGCACAAGTCTTTTTTTGGGCTAAAAAAGCCAATGTTGAATTGATAGTTGAATATGCGTTGAAATGTTGATTCGGAAGCAAATGGCAAGTCATTAGCTTGGCGTAAGCTTTTATAGTCCCGGTAAATATCTGCTAATGACCTTTCGCTTTGAATGTATTCCCGAGTAGTCTGAGCTCGAAGATAGTGCGATTCAACCCGTGGAATTGAGTTGATAAATTGAACAACGCTTTCTTTAACTACAGGATCTATCGTAGGATGATTTTTATGTTTTCCTCTGTACTCTCCCTCTATAAACCCAGCTTCCGTCTTTTTGGTTAACGCTGTTTTAATTACTTGATCACCTAAATCAAGCGTGGCCTTAAAAAAGGTCTTGCAAACACGAATGCGCGAGTTATTTTCTTCAAAATAGAAGGCCGTATTTAGAGCCCGGAAGTTTTCCGTACTTGAGTATCGGTATTTGGGCTCTATTTCATGGGTATGTCGTACAATGTACTCCCTCTGTCGCTGAAGATCACCGAGTTTCCAAAATGCTTCAAACCATTTTTGACGAGTTGTTAAGGTGATCTTGGTACTACATTTCAAACGACACTTTTCTCCGCAAGGTGGTCGAATTTTGCGAGCAGGAATTTCTTTTTTTAGTTTACCCCTCGACTTGTAAGATTTGCCTGAATTTTTGAGGGTTTTGTTTATATTGACCTTCCATGTCTCCGGTTGCCTTAGTTTCTTTTTACATTGTTTTGGCCCTTCTTGCGCTAGAGTCTCATCACTTGGATTAATATTTTGACCCAGATTGTGATCCTCGTAGTTATTATCGGCATTGTTATTTTCGTTGCGTTGAATCTCGCAATTAGGGCCAGTATCGTCATGTTCATTCGTTGAGTTACTACTGCTGCTGCTAGAGCTACTGCTCGAGCTACTACTCGAGCCTGATGAACTCGAACTGCTAGACGAAGACGAAATAGAGCGAGTTCGTGGCATTTGTGAAATAGGCGAGTTACGCAAGGGAGAGAAAATTATTTTTCTTTTGGGAATAGGGTCTTGATAGTGCGGATCTGCATCGGAATCGTCGAAATCGCTTTCATCGCCGCTATGAACTGGCGAGGTAGCATACTGACGTTTAGGAGCTCGTCGTCGTTCCTCAGCGTTTGTAGGCTCATTAAGACTCAAAGAAGATTCTAAAATGCTCGGTGATGGAGCTAACCTTCCTTCAGCTGGCAGCTCAGGCTCGTTAATACTATTGAGCGTTACTATACCAGGAGATGTAATAGGTCTTGAATCATCTGTTGCTGCTGGTTGCTCAGGATCCTCTTTTTCTTCGTTAATCATTTTGTACCATGAGTTTTCCTCGCCCTGTCATCATCCTAAAAATAAATAATATTCAAATTCAATAATGAATCAAGTAAAGTCAACCAACTCAAAAGCACGTACTGTGTTTAGTTACTGTATAACAAATAAAATAAAAAAATTGAACCTTTCATAAACAAGCTATTTTCTCTTTAAAAATTACAAATTTTTCATTGAACAGGCAAAAATAAACAAAGTTAAAGTTAGATTCAACAAAACTACGGTAAATCGAAATTTACTTTTATTTTCATGTAAACCTGAGGAACTCGAAATATTTAAAAAAATATTGCAACATAAAATCATCAAAACCCGTAAATCAAAATTAACTATTACTTTTTACAATGAAATTTCAGCAAAACTCAATCAACTCAAAATAAATAAGAAACTTACTCAATAAATTTCGTGTAAACTCCAGCAACTCAAAATCTGCCACTATTCAAACGTGTGTCACTTACGCCAATCCGAAGACAACTAAAAATGGCGGACTAGTACTCACGCCTGTCGGGGCAAGGTCATTTAAGTAAAGCAGCGTTTAGCGCCATCTTTTAACAATGGTTGAAGGTATCGTTACGCGAGTTATATTGATGCATAGGTCTTCGAGTCAGGAATTCGATAAGGCCACTAACTCAAAACTCGTACTTTTTGAGTTAGTGGGGTTTTTATCTAGGGGTGCGAGACGTTTATGCAGAAACACTGCTTGAGACTGAGTCAGGGGAGCTATTTTTAAAATTGCATTTAATAACTTTATCATTATATCGGAACTAAAAATTCTGATTGCACATTCATAATGTTCTACCCCTACTACATTACCCCATTTTTTTTTTGGTAGTAACAAAATATTGGTGTTTATGTAAGATAATGCAATTAGTGATTAAACGACTCTCAACCGGTCAACACGTTTCATTTCCCTTACGCCCCGCAACCCGAGACACCTCATTGTAGCACACAGAAACACGACGCACTTCTTCAGTACGTATATTATCTCCTTGTATCTTTCTTCTCTTAGTGCCCTTGTTTTCTGGTTCTGTGTGCTTATGCAGTGAATAAATAAATGTCTATGTCTAATTTGTAGAGATTTTGTATCTTTTGAGGTCAAAATGTGCCAGCGAGAAGTTGTTACACGGTATTCAGCGACTTAACAGCTCTTATTATGCTGTTTTCGTATATTTAAGACCAAATTACGCAAGTCACTGACCTTCCGGCGTAAAGAAGCTCTCTGAGGCGCACTTAAAATCCTTTCACCCCACTGGTTTTTAAAGAACCAGTGACACGATAAGAAGAACAAGACTGACCTGTCACAGATTACGGAAACGTTGCACTTACCGGAAACGAAGCATGTTTTAAACAGCGGTTTAACGATGTGCGGCTCTAGATCTTGATTATCCATGATGGCGGCGAAGGTTGTGATGGCAGCAGCCATGCCGTACACGTAGCCAGCGTATATCATCATCTTAACGTGGATGCCGCGCCGATGGATCTCCCTTGACTTCCTCATGTCTCTGAAATATACATAAAGCCGTCACAACCAGAGGTAGGCCTTAAGGCCTGCGCACACCTAGGTCGCTGGCGTTGGCAATCTGAAACGCTGTCAAATTTGACAACGCTATTTGACAGCGTTTCACTGATCGCTATCGCCAGCGACCTAGGTGTGCGCACGCGCAGGTCATAAGAAAAGATGGATGGATTGTGTGAGAGATATGCCCAAGAAAGGAGTGAGCACTGTTATGAGGAATGATATGGGGAGAATGAAAGAAAAACACATGATGTGCCCACCGTGGATTAAAAAAATTGAGAAACCGACTTCATGGCCAAACTGCTGCACCGATTTTGATGAATTTTAATACTTTTGTTTATTTTTTGTAGAACTTTCCAGATAAAACAGCTTTTTTTAAATCGGCTCTTATATTATGACGGTATAAAATATATAATAAAAACATAGAACCGAATTGAGAATTTAACCTTCTCCTCTAAAGAACTATGCTTACTAATAATAAAAAAGCGGCCAAGTGCGAGTCGGACTCGCCCATGAAGGGTTCCGTAGTAACAAGTAACATAATAAAAAGGTTCTTGTAGTTCGTCGAAAGGTAAATTGCAGTTTACGATTTATAACGTATAAAAAAAAACTATTGACTAGACCTCGTTCAAACCAAATATCGTTGGAAGTTTGCATAGTAATGTACAACATATATTTTTTTTAGTTTTATCATTCTCCTATTTTAGAAGTTAGAGGGGGGGGGGCAACTTTTTTCCACTTTGGAAGTGTCTCTCGCGCAAACTATTCAGTCTAGAAAAAAACGATATTAGAAACCTCAACATAATTTTCGAAGACCTATTCATAGATACCCCACACGTATGGGTTGGATGAAAAAATTTTTTTTGAGTTTCAGTTTCAAGTTTGGGGACCCCCAAAATTTATAGTTTTTTTCTATTCTTGTGTCAAAATCTTAATGCGGTTTACAGAATACATCTACTTGCCAAGTTTCATCAGTCTAGCTCTTACGGTTTCGGATAAAAATGGCTGTGACATACGGACGGACAGACAGACATGACGAATCTATAAGGGTTCCGTTTTGGCTACGGAACCCTAAAAACATTGAATAAATAAATACCAAATAGAGATTTGCGTAATTGTACCTCCAGATTGTTTTCATGGCTTTTCTTACAGCGCCAGCGTGTGTTGTGACAAAATCATGTTTGACTCATTTTTTTATGTTAACCTGCAAAGTCCCACTGCCGGGCAAATTTATCCCCCCTAAAATCTTCCACCATCTTTCACCAATTTTTAATAACTTTTAATAATGAGAAGAAGTCTTACAAAATTAAATGCGTCGCTAAGTACCTGAATGCCCACCAAATATCAAAAGACATAACTTTCAGCCAGAAGAAAGACGCGAGGATCAAAAAGTAGATTATTTGAGCTGAAAATAAAAATGCGTTATTATGACTCCTATACACATCAAATCATCATCAACTGCAGCTCAGCATTAACCTATAGGTACTGTTCTGTCACTGGTTGGGAGTTCCCCATCACCTGATTCACGGTAAGTAGGTATATCTTTTTGTAATAGAATCTAGAAAGGATAAGTTTCAAAAACTTGAGAAACCGACTTGTCTATGCGACAAATCTGCAAGTATGGCTTTTCAGATTAAAAATACCGACTTCCCTACTATATAATATATCGCTTTCACGCCAAAGCTATTGAGCCAATTGAAATTAAATTTGGTAGGTACACAGATAGTTGAGGGCCTGAGAAAGGACATACTTTTTATTGCGAAAAAAGGGTTGTGAGGGGTTTAAAATGGGGGTTGAAAGTTGTATGGAAGTATCGTCATTTTTAGAGCGATTTGAATGAAATTTGTTACACAGATAGTGTAGAGCCTGAGGAAGGACATATGCTACTTTTTATTGCGAAAAAAGGGTTGTGAGGGGTTGAAAATGGGGGTTGAAAGTTGTATGGAAGTATCGTCATTTTAAGAGCGATTTGAATGAAATTTGTTACACAGATAGTGTAGAGCCTGAGGAAGGACATATGCTACTTTTTATTGCGAAAAAAGGGTTGCGAGGGGTTGAAAATGGGGGTTGAAAGTTGTATGGAAGTATCGTCATTTTAAGAGCGATTTGAATGAAATTTGTTACACAGATAGTGTAGAGCCTGAGGAAGGACATATGCTACTTTTTATTGCGAAAAAAGAGTTATAAGGGGTTGAAAATGTGGGTTGAAAGTTGCATAGAATGGGAATGGTTTTCATACATTTTATTCAGGGCGTCCTAAGGATATGCCACATGGATTGAATATTGTATATGGAAATAGTACATTGTTACCCGAGTGTTGAAAGTCACGTTTTTTGAGTCCCGAGACGGGTTTGGCGCCAGAGCGTTAGCGAGGGCGCCAATGGAGCTTGAGGGACTTAAAAGACTTTCACCCGAGGTAAACACTGTGCTTTTCATTACAAATACAAGAAAAGTAAAAATAAAAACATGAGAGAAAAATTTGTGAAAATAAAGATTGAATTGCCGCCTTCCCGGTTTTTTTTTTTCTTTTTCTCTGGCGGGCCTTCGGCTTCGGCTCGCCAGCATTATTCAGCCATTATTTTCTTTCTCATAATTTAAAAAATGGTAAATGTCAAATCTATGTTATTTTAAATAAATAGTTGAAGCTATATATTAATCAAGTAATTTAGAAGATATATTATTTATTTAATACTATCTTTATGTTATTTAAATTTAAATTTTACATTGCGCTATCTTATTAGACTTTTTAAACTTCTTACTGTTGTAATGGGTTTCCAACCTACTTGCTGAATAAAAAGTTGGAATTTGGTTCAACGACCTCCTTGCAGTTAGAAAGACTTTAGAAAGTTGGAACATGGTTGAATAAAATAGAACTTGTTTTTTTTTATAATTTGACAGCTGTCAGTAGAAAGCGATTCTCCCTAGAGGGCTGAAAGTATTACTTTCAATAAGGCCCCTCAGGCAACTTCAGACCTACTTTCAGAGTATGAGCAATGAAAAATAAATTTTCATTACTGACAGCTGTCAAATTATAAAAAAAACAAGTTCTATTTTATTCAATCATGTTCCAACTTTCAACAGGCCATCAAATTATTTAATGCTCTGCCTACTGAGTTGAAGTCTGTCGGCAACCCCAATGCTTTTAAAAGACAGTTGAAGAAGCTTTTGTTGGAGAAATGTTTCTACTCTATTGAAGAGTTTTATGATAGTAAACTCCACAACCACCAATCAGCCTGACATTATTATTATTGTTATTTTTTTAATTATTATTATTGAGTGTCTAAGTATTTTAATTTGAATTAATTTGTTTGTTATTATCATATTGTGTTTATTATTTTTGTCAGTGTATTTTTAAGTAGATTTTAAGACATTCGAATACGATAAATTATTGTTATTGAATAAATAAATTGAATAAATTGAAATTCTTAAGTCTTTCTAACTGCAAGGAGGTTGTTAAACCAAATTCCAACTTTTTATTCAGCAAGTAGGTTGGAAACCCATTACAACGGTAAGAAGTTTAAAAAGTCTAATTAGTGCGCAATGTAAAATTTAATTTTAAATAACATAAAGATAGTATTAAATAAATAATATATCTTCTAAATTACTTTATTAATATATCATCGATGTCAACAATTGTTCCGGCCCACGACACACTGACCGCGTAGAAGAGAAACCATCAAATGTCACTGTCAAGCTGACGTTTTCGCCTTTTGAAGAAACACAATCAAGAAGAAGCAATACTGTCATTGATACCATACCGGCGCCACGTAGAAACTTTGTAACATCATCATAAAATTAAGATAAATTTGGAGAACAACTAATTAAAACTACTATTATTCCAGCTCATGCTTTCATTCAAACCAAATAGAAGAGAAAAGGAGATTACACGCAACAAACTTGGTGACCCTAGACGAGATATTTTGGACAACGCAGGGAGGCTCGAACATCCATCTGGAGAGGTGAAACAATCCAAAAACCGAAGGAAGTTAGCCCCATTCCCATCCATTCATATCCATAAATATCAACTTCTCTTCTTTGTGTAATTGGAGTCGATTTTTTCTCTTTACTTTTTCTTGGTTGGATTTACCGCCATTAACCTAACAAGTCAATGTGCCAAATTTAATCTTCTAAAATCTTAGTGAATCACAGCCCATCCATCACAATATCGTGTTATACAGTTAGTTTAACATATTGGCCAACTGTTTCAGGCATTTCTCGGGTGAAAACCGGTAAGAATTGCGAGCTATAAGCGCCGCCATCACCTGGTGTCGGTGCCGCCGCATGCGCTTGAGTCGGCGTCCAGTGTGCCTGTGCTTACTGTGCTGAGCTTTGGCAAAGTGCTTGTGCAGCATAGCGCGAACAAGGTTGTATTCATTGCATTGCTTTCATAAAACATATCCTACAAAATTAAAGTTGGATCCAGTCATTGTTTGTGTCTACCATGTCTGAACTAAAGGACCTCATTGCTCAAAGAGGTCGCATTAAGACTCGCATTACATCATTTGAGAAGTTTGTAAAGCCTCTGTATGAATCTAAATTGACAAAAAATCAATACAATGAAATTACACTGCGGCTAAATAAGTTCCAAGAGCTTTCATACAGTTTTGATGAGTTACAATCTAAAATAGAGTGCTTGGATCTTGCTGGTGATCATATGAGTGAAAGGGAGGAAGTAGAAAATAGGTTTTTTTATCTCATTGCACGAACTCAAGAAATGCTTCAAACATTTGATGCTAAAGAAAATAATAATTGTGAAACCGCATCAGCTTCTCAAATGTCCCAGTGCTCACATCATCACCAACATCTAAAGCTGCCAACAATCAAAGTCCTTCCATTTAATGGTGAACCAGGTAAATGGTTAGAATTTAGAGATACATACTCATCACTTATTCATGAAAATGATAGCATTGATAATGTTAGTAAATTTCATTACTTGAAATCATACCTTGAGGGAACGGCAAAGGGGGTTATATCTTCCTTATCAGTTACAACGGCTAACTACCCCATTCCGTGGACTCTTTTGTGTGATAGATTTAATAACAAAAGGTTACTTATAAATGAGCATATCAAGTGTTTATTTTCATTAGAGCCTATGGCTAAAGAATCTGATAAGGGCCTCCGTGGCATGATTGATGCAATTTCCAAAAATTTAAGTGCGTTGAATTCTTTGGATGAGCCCACTGCTAGTTGGGACTCAATGATAATATACATGGCTTCTGAGAAGTTGGACCCTGAAACTGCTAGGGATTGGGAGGAGCATAGGAGTTCTTTAGATAAAGCTTCACTAGACAAGTTCTTTGATTTTATTCGTAAACGGGCAACTGTTTTAGAAACAGTCCGTGCTAGTAAACATTCTAAGTGTGAAAAACGGAACAATATGATAAAATCTAAGTCCTTCATGGCCTCTTCACCTGAGTCATCTCCAGGCCTTTCTCATGGTCCATCTTATGGTGCTGCTCAACATAACTGCATATCCTGTAAACAAAATCACAAATTATATGAGTGCGTCAAATTTAAAACATTACCTATTGAAGACCGTATTATAAAGGTTGGTGAATGGAAATTGTGTAACAATTGTCTGCGTACAGGCCACAGGTCGTCTCAGTGTAGGCTCGGTGGTTGTCGTATCTGCTACAAAAAACATAACACTGTATTACATAGACAGTCATCTCTACAAACAAACGCACAACCACAACAACAATGTCATGAAGAAACTACATCTCTACTGACTACTGCTACTGTTTCAAACCATGACTTACCTTCTTCTTCTTCTTCTTTTGTGCCCCGCCAGGAGGGTGGGGAGTCTTCTTGTGTAGTCAGCATGTCTTCCGTCTCCTTTGATCAGGTTCTTCTGTCTACAGCCTTGGTTGAAGTTACAATTGATGGAAAGACGTTTAAATTAAAGGCTTTGCTAGACAGCGGAAGCCAGTCTTCTTTTATAACCGAATCTGCCTTAGCTAGAATTGGTCTCAATAAAATAAAAACTCAAAAACGATGCGTCTCAGGCTTAAGCAATTCTGTCATCAATATCACAGAATATTGCAGTTTTGTGATTAAGTCTTCATACAATTCTTTTAGTGTACCAGTTACTTGTTTTGTGATCCCGTTGATAACGGATCAATTACCTCATTTAGAAATCCGAGTTCAGGAGTTAGGCATTCCAAGTCATATTCAGTTAGCAGACCCAAACTTCTTTAGCCCGTCTGACATTGACATGCTTCTAGGAGCCGATGTCTTTTGGGAACTTATTGGTTCATCTCAAATCAGATTGGGTCCTAACAATAAAGCGCTTTTACGTGAAACCCAACTCGGATGGATAGTAGCTGGCCCCATGGGGGGAAAAATCAGCGGCAAGTCAAACCGCATGGTTTGCAACTTTAGTCAAAACATTCAACAACAGCTTTCAAAGTTTTGGGAACTTGAAGAGGTGCCAGTTGAGGTGCCTCCGTCGATCGAACATGAGTATTGTGAAACCCTCTTTACCAAAACGACTTACCGTGATGCAAATGGTAGATTTTGCGTTCAGTTGCCTCTTCGCGATTTGCCAAGTGTCCTAGGTGAATCATACCATATTGCTGAAAAACGATTACTTCAGGGAGAACGAAAATTGAGTAAATCGCCTTCATTGCGAACAGAGTACAATAAATTCATGAAAGAATATGAACACTTAGGGCACATGAGCGAAGTAGCTAAACCTTCATCTGGCTGCTACCTGCCTCATCATGCAGTTATTAGGGAAAGCAGTGAAACTACCAAGGTAAGGGTGGTCTTTGATGCGTCCGCGGACACGTCATCAGGTGTTTCTCTCAATGACATTCAATATGTAGGTCCAGTGGTCCAAGATGACTTGTTTTCGATCTTGTTAAGATTCAGGCAGCACCGCTATGTGGTTTCAGCCGACGTTGAAAAGATGTATCGTCAAATCGAAGTTAATCGCCTGCAGCGCCCTCTACAAATGATTTTGTGGCGCGAAAATGAAAATCTTCCTATTAAAGTCTTCGAGTTGAACACTGTTACCTATGGAACTGCTTCTGCGCCATTTCTTAGCACAAGATGTCTTCTTCAGCTAGCAAACGAATGTCCTGATAAACCTATAGCTCAACTAATTAAAAGTGATTTTTATGTCGATGATTTTTATCCGGAAGTAGCGAAGAAGAAGAGCTTCGGACAATTATAAACTCCGTCACACAGATTCTCCAGTCGGCGGGCTTGCCACTGCGCAAATTCCGCACGAATGCGCCTTCTATTGTACTCAACAATCCAAGTTCTGCAATTCCTAAAGTACTAGACTCTACTTCTCCTTCCAGTGCGCTGGGTCTAAAGTGGGACCCAGGTGCTGACGTCTTTAACTTCTCTATAAATATTGAGAATCCTTCTCAAGCAACGAAAAGAACGATTCTATCGAATTCATCGAAACTCTTCGATCCACTTGGATTATTAAGTCCGTGTACTATAATCCCCAAGATGATCCTTCAGAAATTGTGGATTTCGAATCTAAATTGGGACGATCCCGTTGCTCAAGAAATTGAAACATCGTGGCTTGACTTCGTTCATAATTTAAATAACTTATCGTCTCTAAAAATACCTAGGTATGTTCTTTGTGTTGAACCTGAAACCATCGAAATGCATGTCTTCTGTGACGCTTCTGAGGTTGCGTATGGTACATGCCTCTACCTACGATCAATAGATAGGTCTGGCCAGGTTCAAACTAATTTGCTTTGCGCAAAAACGAAGGTCGCGCCTTTGAAGCCACAAACCATTCCTCGTTTGGAACTGTGTGGGGCCGTATTAGCTGCTCGTCTGTCTTATAAAGTCTTAAAGGCTCTTAGACTCCGCATCGACAACGTCTTCTACTGGTCGGACTCTTCTGTAGTCCTTGGTTGGCTTTCTTCGCATGCACGTGACCTGAAAACATTTGTGTCAAATCGGGTCGCTGAAGTTCAGCAGCTCACGTCGTCTGGTTCCTGGAGACATGTTCCTGGAATTCAAAATCCTGCAGATCTAGCCTCGCGCGGCTTAGATCCTAAGCACATCAGTGAAGCTACCTTATGGTGGCATGGTCCTTCTTTTCTGCTTGAGGATAAAGTTAATTGGCCCGACCGAATTAAGATTTCTAAACAACTGCCTGAAGTTAAATCTAACTCTAATGGATTAATTCCTAAAACTACATGTACTAAACCTACAACATGCACTATAGCTACAAACATTGCCTCTGTTCAGTCAGTTGGCATAGCCAACTTCGAGAAACACTCGAAATTGACTACACTTCAACGAAGCATAGCTTATGTGTATAGATTCATCTACAATTTAAAACATGCAAAATCTAAACGTAGCGGTCATTTAACTGCTGAAGAGCTGGAAGCTGCTCTTCATTGCATAATCAAACAACATCAAGCCGAATGTTTCGGTACTGAAATAAATTTAATGAAAAATAAAAAATGCTTACCTGCTAAGTCAGGGTTGCTTTCTCTAAGGCCCTTCGTAGATGATACCGGTGTCCTTCGTGTAGGGGGCCGCATCCAAGGTGCATCTGAAACATACAACAAAATACATCCTATTTTATTAGAGTCAAAGCACAATCTTACTAAGCTATTGTTTGCTCACGAACATAAAAGACTTCTGCATTGTGGTCCGCAATTACTTCTAACTAATATTCGACAAAATTATTGGCCCATTACTGGTAGGCGATTAGCTAGAAGCACAGTCAATAATTGTAAGTTATGCAGAGTTGTCAAAGCAAAAACACTAAATCCCATTATGGGAAACTTACCTCTTCCTAGGGTAACTCCGAACTTACCTTTCCAGGTTTCAGGCGTCGACTTCGCAGGACCATTTCCAATACGTGATCGCGTTGGCCGTGGTTGTAAAATTATTAAAAGCTACCTGTGCATATTCGTATGTTTCTCAACGCGCGCCTTACATTTGGAAATTGCATCGGACATGAGTTCGGAGATTTTTATTCTTTGTCTTAAGCGTTTCATTTCCCGTAGAGGAAAACCAAGCGAGATTTATTGCGATAACGGTCGAAACTTCGTAGGCGCAAACAATGATTTTAGTCAATTCCTTCAGACAAGCAATGAATCAGTCTCTGCATTTGCCGCCGACGAAGGCATATCGTTCAAATTCTCACCGGCTTACACCCCACATTTCGGTGGGCTTTGGGAAGCCGGCGTCAAATCGGCAAAGCACCACCTAACTAGAATGTTAGGAAATACTCACCTCACATACGAGGAATTATCGACTTTATTTATTCAAATCGAAGCGATTTTGAATTCAAGGCCCCTTTGTCCGCTTTCTTCAGATCCTACTGACCTCTTTCCTCTCACTCCGGGCCACTTCCTGATCGGTAAGCCACTCACCTCTCTGCCTACGCCACCGCTGCTCGACGCCGATACAAACCGCTTAAATCGATACCAAGAAATTGAGCAGATGCGACAGCATTTCTGGGAAAGATGGCGCAAGGAATTCCTGAGCGAGCTACAGCAACGAGCCAAATGGAGGGTCAATCAAGGGGAGCTGCTGGAAGGCGATATGGTGATTCTTAAAGAAGCCAACCTGCCTCCACTCAAGTGGAAAATGGGGAGAATCCATCATCTTTACCCTGGACCGGATGGCGTTTCGCGCGTAGCAGACGTCTTCACGTCGAAAGGAGTCGTACGTCGAGCTATTTCAAACTTAAGCCCTCTACCTATGGGAAATCCCGATGCAGATGGGAGTCCTCGAGCACCCAAGGTCGTCGAGAGGGGGGAATATGTTCCGGCCCACGACACACTGACCGCGTAGAAGAGAAACCATCAAATGTCACTGTCAAGCTGACGTTTTCGCCTTTTGAAGAAACACAATCAAGAAGAAGCAATACTGTCATTGATACCATACCGGCGCCACGTAGAAACTTTGTAACATCATCATAAAATTAAGATAAATTTGGAGAACAACTAATTAAAACTACTATTATTCCAGCTCATGCTTTCATTCAAACCAAATAGAAGAGAAAAGGAGATTACACGCAACAACAATATTTATAAAAAATATGATAAAAATTAGCACTGCCTACTATCCTCGTGTGTTGATCCCTTATATGGCTTAATTATTATATTCGTACTCGTACGTTCAACTATTTCTTCAAAATAACATAGATTTGAGCAAACAATTTACCATTTTTTAAATTATGAAAATGAAAATAATGGCTGAATAAAGCTGGCGAACCGAAGCCGAAAGCCCGCCAGAGAAAAAGAAAAAAAAACGGGGAAGGCGGCAACTCAATCTTCATTTTCACTAATTTTTCTTTCATGTTTTTATTTTTACTTTCCTTGTATTCGTAATGAAAAGCACAGTGTTTACCTCGGATGAAAGTCTTTTAAGTCCCTCAAGCTCCATTGGCGCCCTCAAAAAACGTGACACTCAGGTAACAATGTACTGTTGCGTAGTGGCCTAACGCCTAGCGCCATCTGTTACTGAGAGGAGGAACTACTCACGAGTTGGGTGGCAGACAGCGCCATCTATTGACAAATGGCGGAACTACATTACGTGAACAATCCAGAATCAAGTTCCGGGTGTTTCTAGAGAGTTCGACGAACATGCTCGAATAATGAGACGAGCTATAAATAGAGAATCGCTCGGATCGTGGGACCGTTTTTATTAAGCTATAGAAGTGAACGTTTCGAGAGCGAAGTGTGAATTAGTGTCTTGTCTTGTAGTGTGTTTTATTGTGTGCTGTGTTTTAATAAAGTGTTGGCTTTAAGTGATAATATAAGTGTTCGTTGTGTAAAAATCGACTTTCATTGTTCAATAGACCCCCCGCTCGTAACAGTACTATAGTTATTGAGGTGGCGACATATTGATCGAGGAGGGTTTAGGAGAGTCTTGACTGGATAAGAAGAAGACTTAAAAAATACATTACCTATTTGAATTTAAAAAACTATTTAAACTGCATTCATATTTTTTTTTATATATTTCTCTATTTGAGCATTTGATAAAATAATTCATGGTAATCCTTTTATTCCTGACACTATGTTTTTAAGCAAAAAAAAATCCTTGATGAAGCCTTTCGACCGGTGATTATATTTCTCGTGTTCGACGGGTTCGATTCCCGGTTCAACCATGCAATTATTTAAATATCTATGAATGCAGTTTAAAATGTTTTTTAAATTTAAATAATGCATTTTTTCACTAAAATGTTCCAGTTACAATATTCATGGTATTTTCCCTCCATGTGGGTAAGGTGGGACGCCCTGTATAGCAACGATTTGTAACGTGTGGTGGCGAGTAATAATAAAATTCTTTATTGAGGACCACATAATTGTTCGTAAAAGTGCCTTAAGCATAAGGCACTAAACATTACGATGTATCTAGTCCTACAATCGGTGGTCTTATCGCGCGCATCGATTTCTTCCAGACAACCGTTTTTCTTAACCTAAAACTTAAAAATAACTTAAACTAAACTTTTAAGACGTTTCAAAGTGATTCTTGTATCGTATTGAATAAACGCTTATTGAATCTTGAATCTTGAATCTTGAATCTTGAACTAAGATAGTAGCAAAGCGTCCAAACAAGGCTCCACTGCCGTAGACAACAGGTGATGAGCGGTATAGAAGTTCACCGACCCCCGAATGATTTTTTAGTTTTCAAAAAAAAAAAAAAAAATATTAAAATATTTACAACAATTAAAATCAAGCCCCTCCACGCTTTTTGTACAATAATATAAATTTTTCAATTGATTATTACAGTTTTATTTTTAACTTTTTAGTTCAATTAGTTATAAAAGCGTTTTTTTTTGTTTTTTAAGCTATAATTTTTTTTTCTTTTTTTTTTCATATTGCATTTTCATCGACCTTTGACAGGTGTGCAAAGTTTGAATCAAATCTGATCGTTCAAAGTACGACAAAATCGAGCTCAAAGGGGTCGGTTACATACAAGCAAGCAAACAAACTTACCTACCTAAAGGTGAAGCTACATAATAAAAGCGTTATAAATAACTGTACTCACTTACGACGGTGCAGTCAGGTTTTATGCCATCACTAATGCTTTCTTCGTGCAAAAGAGAAAATGATTTCACTATGTAGGCCGCCATGAGGGTTGCTACGTACGCATTGAGCAGCAAACCCTGGATATTGCGGAGCTGGGGCAAGATGGAATACACCACAAGCACCAGAAGGAGAAAGAACGCGGAGATCAGAAGTCCTGGAACAATATCAATATTGCGACATTTTGCCATTCAACTAGGTTTTTTGAAAAGGACGGTGATAGCTAAATCCGAAACCACGAGAGTTAGGGAAAAGTTGTGAGAGGAGTCATGCCCTCGATTTATAAGAATATAATAGCTGCATATTCGGTTTCTTTTTTTAAAAATCTTTTATCTTTAAAAGTTAAAATTAGAGGTGAGTTTTCTTCCGTGTATATAAAATAGTGAAAATTTGCTATTCCCATTCATTTTTAGTAATACGTTTGTTAGCAAAGATTAAGATATTTTTTTTTAGTAATGTTTTATTCAGAACAATGTTACATAGTGTGCGAATTAAAAGCTAAACGATGAAACTGCGAAAGTTTTAAACTGTGTTGCAATCTCAACGCCCACCTCCTTAACCTATGAGTTTTGGTTCTGCTATTGATTGGTTCTTAGCAGCTACAGAATCCATTGTTGGTTCAATAATACAGCGCGTAATTTAAAAAAAAATAGAGTAAGTATAAGGAGGTCAACTTCCGCGAGGAAAAGTACAAGCACAGTTAATTATTAATTAAATAGGTTTTAAAGGTTAATTAACATGCTGTACAATAACATCATGACATGTGACAATTTTGTACACCCAGTTAACTCGCAGCCATTTATTGTAGGTACGGCAGGCTAAAAACCCCGAAAAAAGAATATAGGTTTCGTTTTAATTGGGTGTACAATAACATGCTGTACAATAACTGTACATACCTACATTGTCCGGACTCTATTCAGAATATACATAGAAGTGTACTAACCAATCGAAATAAAATTGAGTTTAATCTTCTCTGATGTCCTGTCACTTTTCATAATCCTATGGCGGATTAACAACTCTGGTATACCTTTATTCAAATGGACAAACATATCGACGCAGAAGTCGTGTATTTGCTCCCATTGGACATAGTGATTCGGTAGAGAAATCAAAAGTGTGCCTTGCTAAAACAGAGTAAACACCAGAGCATCAGATTATACGTACTTATACCCCTCACATTATTCACTGACCGAGCGAAGCGAGCCAGTGTCATCATCATTATCATCATCATCATTATCAGCCTGTGATAACAGGTAATATACCTGCATACCCTGACTACTAATTTACTACACGGACTATACACCACAGACTATATTTAACTATGTCTGCTATCTCAATCAGCCTGAAGAAGTTTCTGCTGTGGACTATTTTCTTGTAAATCTACATCATCATCAGCCTAATGAAGTTCACTGCTGGACATAGGCCTCCCCTACACATTTCCAGGAAGAACGATTCTGAGCTCTTTCCATCCATCGACACCCCGCAACCTTATATAACAATGTCGTCGGTCCATCTGGTGGGTGGACGCCCTATACGTTTCGTCTTCCGGTTCGTGGCCGCTTCTTCAAGCTATATGACCTGCCCATTGCCACTTCAACTTACTAATTCTACGAGCTATGTCGGTGACCTTGATTCTTCTACGGATATCCTCATTTCTGATTCTATCACGTAGTGAAACTCCCAGCATAGCTCTCTCCATAGCTCGTTGCGCGACTTTGAGCTTGTGCACGAGGCCAATAAGACCAGGGATTCCCAAAGTGACTATTACTTATGACTATGGTCATAAGTGTGTTTCTGCTTATCATTGGCAAAATGTGCTTTCATCTGTTTGATTTGTTGAAAAATAGATTTTAACTAATCTTGATGGAAATTGGCTATACAGTATGGCTATAGAGTGGCCACAACAGGTTCAACAATTTAAATAGTACATTGTTACCTGTACCCCAAGTCCCACTGCAATAACAACATTTCGTTACCAAATGTTGTTTTCGTTTCGCCTATTAGTCTCTGTCTATATGGAGAAAAGGTGAGACAACAACTCTAACTACGTAACGTATTTTTGCCGTCTCATATTTTCTCCACGCAATAGAGAGAGACAAAAAGGCGAAACGAAAACAACATTTGGTAACGAAATGTGGTAGCAAAACTCCGACTTCGGGTTCTGAGGATTGAAAGTCACGTTTTTGAGTCCCGAGACGGGTTTGGCGCCAGAGCGTAGCGAGGGCGCCAATGGAGCTTGAGGGACTCAACTATTTCTTTAAAATAACATAGATTTGAGCAAAACATTTACCATTTTTTAAATTATGAAAATGAAAATAATGGCTGAATAATGCTGGCCAGCCGAAGGCCCGCCAGAGAAAAAAAAAAGAAGCGGGAAGGCGGCAATTCGATCTTCATGTTCACTTATTTTTCTATCATGTTTTTATTTTTACTTTCCTTGTATTCGTAATGAAAAGCACAGTGTTTACCTCGGGTGGAGCTTGAGGGACTTATTTAAGTCCCTCAAGCTCCATTGGCACCCTCGCTACGCTCTGGCGCCAAACCCGTCTCGGGACTCAAAAACATGACTTTCAATCCTCAGGTAACAATGTACTATTTAAATTGGTGAACCTGTTGTGGCTACTCTAGCTATACTGTAGAGCTCTCGAGCTCCATTAGCGCCCTCTGATTTTCAATCCTCGGGTAACAATACTATTTAACACTTTGCTTAAGCATATCAACATGCCCTAATAGCCGTTTTTATCCGCCTAGAGTCTAGGAGGATAAAAACGGCTTTTGCACTCAGATATCGAAGAGCAAAAATACACTTTCCGAGATGAGGGATTGCGGTCAAACGCCAGCCGATAAATTGTAAAATAAATGTTATATTTACCTCTGTAAGTCTTAATTTTCCATCATCAGTCATAAAAGAGCAATCAGAAGAACTCTTGTTCATATACATTTTGCTATACAGTTTAGTAAAGTCTTTAATAGTCTTCGACGACATTTCATAGTAATTATCACTTTTGTAAATCTTCAATGAAGAGAAATCGAGTGGTAATGATATATTCGAAAGATTCTTACTCGCTAGGTATTTTTTTAAGCCCCTGATGCTCATGCACGTTGTGGGACTGTTCATCACTTGGTTTTCGGCACAGCACTTCACAAAACATGGTTTTTCCTTACTGCAATAACTCTGCATATCTACTTTGCTACCTGCCAGGTCAGTAATCCCGGGATCACACGACCCGGTGTCCTGGGAGCAAACGTTATGACATACGTACAATAAAATATAACTTAAAATTATATAATTCATTGTAGATGTAGGTATATTGCTTAATATTATTGCCTGGGCGAGAGATTGCTTAATAATATTGGACCACGATTCGTGGTAATTTGAACAAACCCTATTCGGGCCCCCCCCCCCCCCTTCCCCTCCCCAGGGGCGTATTTACCCTTAAGCCAAGAGGGCCATGGCCCGGGGCGGCAGGCTGCGAGGCGGCGCAAGCCGCCCCACGTTCAGATTCGTGCGCCTTTTTTACTTTACATCATCATCATCATCCACAGCCCGACTTCACCCACTGCTGGGTATAGGCCTCCCTTAGTTTGTACCTCGATCCTGTGCCAGTCTAAGCCATTGCCGCCCCACGACCCTTATCTGACTTTACATCCCTGAAGCAATTTTAAAAAGCCTTCTAACCAAAACTAACCTCGTTCGTCGAACGAACGAAGAAAAGACGAAACTCATAAAAATAACGTTAATTTTAACGGGGCGGTTGGCCGGCCCGGCGGCCGGTCAACGGGAACGGGCGAGAGCGGGGCGAGGCGTACTCCATCGCTCGTGAGTGACTCGGGACTAGCGATGGGCGATAACTACTATATTTTATCGAATTAGTCGATTGTTCAGTTCAGTCGATAAAAGTCGATAACAATTGAAACTAGTCGATTGTTATCGACTGACGGCGCGTGCGGCGTGCGGCGCGCGGCGACAATGACTGGCACCAACTTTAACTACTATTTGCCGCGTGGTCACGCCGCGCAACCACGCAACGCACCTAACTACTATTTTTGCCGCGCGGTCACGCATTCACGCAACGCACCTAACTACTATTTTCGTGCGTACTACTAAATCAGTAGTTACAAAAGATGATGCGTCGGGCGTGCGCTGCGCTACAAATCTATAGATTAAAAGTCCGTGCACCGCTACTTAATGCAGTTATTATGCGATTGAAGTTATTACATTAATTAATTTGTTTTAAAGTATAACAAACTACGAATAGATGGGTAGGTAAAGAGTTTCTAACTAAGGAAAACACAGACTAGAATAAAAATTAAGTAAAAAAGGTAGGTACCCTTATAGATATTTATTTGAAATATTTTCTATCGAAAATCAACTTATAGCTAGAAATCTACCTTCTAACATAATTTCGGTAACTACACTTTTTATTTGACAAGGTCAATTTTACATTTCTATAAAATGTATATTCATAACACAAACAAACCGAAGTATTATTACTTAGAAACAATCGACGCAACACCATCCCGCCCCCGCATGCACCGCCCCGCGCGGCCTTCCGCAGCGCAGTTCACCGCACCGCACGCACACTTACATGTATAGTAGTTAGTAGTTTGTCGATTGTTGTTCGAATAATCATGGGGAGGAACTACTAAATCGACAATCGAATGCGCAGTAGCGCAATTTTCGATTCATTCGATTGTTTTTTTTGAAACAATCGCCCATCGCTAGTATCCACGCCATCAACATTTGACACTTATGAAGACAATACTCCTGGTGAGGAGTGTGAACACTAGCGATGGGCGATTACTACTATATTTTTATCGAATTAGTCGATTGTTCGGTTCAGTCGATAAAAGTCGATAACAATTGAAACTAGTCGATTGTTATGTATGACTGACGGCGCGTGTGGCGTGCGGCGCGCGGCGACAACGACTAGCACCAACTTTAACTACTATTTGCCGCGCGGTCACGCCACGCAACCACGCAACGCACCTAACTACTATTTTTACCGCGTGGTCACGCATTCACGCAACGCACCTAACTACTATTTTCGTGCGTACTACTGAATCAGTAGTTACAAATGATGGTGCGTCGGGCGTGCGCTGCGCTACAAATCTATAGATTAAGTCCGTGCGCCGCTACTTAATGCAGTTATTATGCGATTTAAGTTATTACATTAATTAATTTGTTTTGAAGTATAACAAATTACGAATAGAAGGGTAGGTAAAGAGTTTCTAACTAAGGAAAACACAGACTAGAATAAAAATTAAGTAAAAAAGGTGCTTATAGATACTTATTTGAAATATATTTTCTTACAGAAAATCAACTTTTAGCTAGAAATCTACCTTCTAACATAATTTTGGTAACTACACTTTTTACTTGACAAGGTCAATTTTACATTTCTATAAAATGTATATCCATAATATCATGGACAAATTATATAAATTGTCCAATTTTATATAATTTGTCCATGATAATATTAAAATAATATACTACCTACGTGTTAACATTAAATGCAACCGAAGTATTATTACTTAGAAACAATCGACGCAACACCGTCCCGCCCCCGCATGCACCGCCCCGCGTGGCCTTCCGCAGCGCAGTTCACCGCACCGCACGCATACTTACATGTAATAGTAGTTAGTAGTTTGTCGATTGTTATTCGAATAATCATGGGGAGGAACTACTAAATCGACAATCGAATGCGCAGTAGCGCAATTTTCGATTCATTCGATTGTTTTTTTTGAAGCAATCGCCCATCGCTACGTCGGGACTAGTTGGGATGCTTCGACTTTCGTTTCTCGTGTTGTAAAGCAGCCGGGGCGGCGCGGCGTGGTCGCGGGTGGACTAGTGGCTAGCGGCACGTAAGTCTAGCGCTGAGCGATACGCGGAGGGGATAGCTGCGCATGTGTACTGTCGCGCACGCAATACAATTATAACTTTAAATAATTATTTAAATGAATCAATTGAAATGTTACATAAGCTTTACATTTTTTAATTGCTAACTCTTTTCCTTACATATAGAACTTTCCAAATTATTGTTTCTTGTAGTAATTTCTAAGAGGAGTGTACATTTTCGATAATGTTAGGCAGGTAGAAAAGGTGCGGGTTACCGTTTGGGGACAAATTAACATCTACCTGCTACGACTATTATTATTATTAAAGAAGTAATAAAGTGAATAAGCAAAAAAGTGAGAAAATTTTTAGACAAAATTTCTCCCCTTTTTGCTTATAACTTTTTTAATTTTAAATTTAAGGCAAAAAGTTATAAACATATTTTTAGCAAAGCGATTTGCTACAAATTATTCCTTGATGAATTTTTTGTAGGACGCATAGTTTCCGAGATATCGCGAAAAAAGTGTTTGCACACCTTTATCGAAGATGGCGGCCGGGGGACAAGGGCAGCAACCCCACAAACTTGGAGTATTGACGCATATCCCAAAAATAAAATTGCGTCCTTTATCAAAAATGCAATATTCGGTCCTTAAATTGTAACATTTCAATGGACTAAATTAGCTAAATAGTTATAATGACATGATTTTAATGTAGTGTTAAATAGTAAGATGTCCAAACATCTAAAGTAGGTACCTAAGACATAAACTTTTTATGGGGAGTAGAAAAAGAAAAACTTATTATCAGTCAATAACAATACAATTATTGAGAACGCGACTGTACACTGTATGTGCACGGGGTGTGGTATCGGTGTGTAAAGGCCTACCCCAAAGACAGTTCCCCCTATTCTGGGCCTCCTCCCACCATTTCTTATATATTTTATAAATAAAATATAAAATACTGGCAGGGTGTACTCAAACGCAAACCTATTTAGGTAGTAGGCACGTAAAAAAAAAACTTTTTTTCCGAAAATTTATGGGGCGGCATATCTTTTTGGCCCGGGGCGCCAAATCTTTAAATACGCCTCTGCCCCTCCCCACAGGATATTAGATTAGATTAAATTTCGGCGCTCATAAATTTACGCAATATTCACCACGGCATGTTTATCAAAACTTTTTTTTAATTTTTGATTGTACTTTCTGGGTTAAAGTTTTCTGTAATATTCCACTATCATTCTTTATTCTTTCTTTGTAAGCTTAATTACGTTTGCGTAGCAGGCAGATAGGTACGTAGGTAACTAATAACGACTTACATCTTGGCGTGTTTAAAAGTCATTTCATTGATATTATGTACACTTAGTATTTACACAGATACTTACAACCACAGAACAATATGCTTACAACACAGTTACTTATTTATTTACAATAATTGTTCGGCCGATCTTATTTTCACGAAAAAAGAAGAAGCAGATTTCTATGGTGTATGTGTGCGTATACGTATGTATATCTACATTTGTGTGCGTAAATCTTATATTTAAACTGTCAAAACTGACATCTCAAACTGTCAAATATCAAGAGGTCAATGTCATGCTTGCTTCTGCTTGCTACTGTTCTATATTTCTTGCTAGGCTATTTCGAGATACGAGCTAATATTTACGAAATAAAATCCACCGGAATATTAAATAAGACAGAAATGCGATGGCTGCAACAGCATCGGTAATTAATCATCTGTCTTATTATTATCATCTGAAGAGTATTTACCATTTCCTACAGCACAGACGACTCCAATACCTCCAGCAGCGTTGGGAACCAACCGCTCATAGTCAACTCCTACGCATAGTTACAACTGGGCAGTCATCAATAATGAGAAGAACATTTAATTCTTCAGGGCTGGACACCTCTGGCGCATGCCAGACTCTCGTGGGCTTTCATCTTCAGTGGGCTGAAGATGTGTGTCAAACTTAGCGCTAGAAGGTGGTAGACCCGACTTTAGTGGGTGTGTGATGTGTGTTTATAACCCTGCCAAAAGTGTGATAGGTCAGATTGTGAATGAAGAAACTTGCTATATGTGTGTGATGGAGTAACTACCTACTAAAGATATCTACAATGTTGTATAAATGTTTTTATAGCGTTAAAGATTTCATTTAAATTATTTTATATTTTCTTTAAGAATTATTATTCTGAATTGATTATTGTTATTATTCTCACACTGATTTATTTTAATTTAACTTATATTTTCTACTTTTTGTTTGAATTTTGTATATTGGTCGCCGATGAAGTATGTGAGCCATTTTTTTACATACCCTATGATCTTATAAATTGTACCATACTTCTTGCAAATAAATTATATTTCATTTCATTTTATTTGTACCAACTGTCGAACTACTCAGTAGTTACTAAACTACAGATGCAGAGTTATTGGTGAAAGAGACTCATTTCCTGTAGGTTTCATTTGCTCGAACTAGATATAATGTAACTATGCTACTCGGGGATAATTCAGCATTAAAGAGGCGAAAGAAATTTATCAGTCCAGTAGTTTTTGAGTTTATTCGTAACAAAATACAAATCTGTATAATAATGATGATGACAATGTTACCTACCTAAGTACCTATAAGTACATACCTACCTATTTGCTGAGAAGTCCCATTATCACACAGAACGCCTACCTATACATACATAATATGATTAAGTATTATGATTACACGCTCCTCTGAATCCACCATCAGGTATGCTCGTTGGCAGAGAGCACTGGTGGTCTAGTGGTAGCGGACCCGCCTTCCGATCCTTAGTCGTGGGTTCAAATCCAGTCGTGTACCAATGAGTTTTTCTGTAGAAAAATGTATGTGCACTATGCCAGTAAAACATCGTGAGGAAACCGGCGTGTTGTAGAACCTACAAAAGTTCAAGCAACTCGTTCGTGTCAAGCGCCACGCAATAAGGGCCCACTAGAGGCCTTGCGGAAACCAGCCCGCACATCAAGTGTGGATGATGAATTTGCCGGAGCTCGTTGGCATCAGTGCCTTGTCTACCTTATTCATAATAGGTAGGTACCTAAATAAGGTAGGCCTAATGATGATGATGATGAAAAGGTACCTCTATGTAGGTAGACAAGTCTATCTACCTATTTGCTGAAAAGTCCCATTTTACACACAGAACTCCTACCTACCTAAGAGCTGGTAATCATTTTAAACATAGGCTTCTGAATCCACCATCAGGTAAGCTCGTTGGCATCAGTGCCCACCTTACTCATAATACCTAACTAAATGCAGTAGATCTACAAAATCATGTAGGTAAATAAAACAAACATTCCACAGGATGGATGTTAGCAATGACCTACCTACTACGCGGGCAAAGCCTGCCGCGGGCGGCCGCTAGTTCATAAAATCTACAGTCACGAAAAACGCCTTTGGATGCTTGCTACTAACTATTATCTATTCTGTGAACCGTCACAGAATAGATAATAGTTAGTAGCAAGCACCCCGTGTCATAGTAACTACTAGCGTATCTGTAATTCGGAAATATCTTAGATTCACGAAATCTAACATCATCATCACCCTATCCCGAACCTTATCCCATACTAACTATCCTTTATTCCATGTCGTGAGAAACACCGCTTTTTTTTTACATTCTAGTTGCATTCGGTAAAAGCCAAGGCAAGAGAAGATTTGACTTCCTTAAAAAAAATGTTTGCTAAATGTTTGCTAGTGTGTATCATCAACTTATTATTAAAAAATGATGAAAGCTTTAATTAAAAATCGATGATAGATGAATGCAGTAAGATTTAACTTAAATAATCTTACAGAGAAAGAATAAAGAAAGAAGATGAAGAAAGATAGTGGAATATTACAGAAAACTTTAACCCAGAAAGCTCAAATTAAAATTAAAAAAAAGTTTTGATAAACATGCCGTGGTGAATATTGCGTAAATATAAGAGCGCCGTAATTGTTCTACGTGTCCACCTTGCTTTTGAATGCAAAGACGAGATCTGCGAAAACACTGTTCACGCACTCGAACCATCGTGTCTCTTTCACCTCTCATAATTTGGAATGCGTTCACTATTCGCGTTTTTAGTTCGTCGACATTCGATATTGTGTGGCCGTCACTTCCAATGGTCCGGATATTGGGGCTCCTACCATGCCGTTCATGGTAAAGGTTTCGTGCTCTTGCGAGCACCTCACCACTTTGTCGGTAGCATAACACCATCTCGAGGTATTCTTGATTGGAGTAACGATAATTCGGCATCGCGTATCGCATCGCATGCGTGCGGCGACTTAAAGGCGGGAGCTCTGACTGACCCGCGCCGCGAGCGGGCCGCGCGACCGCCCGCGCATGCGCATCAGGCGGGGCGCGGGCGCAGCTCATAGGCCAATAAAGTTCACGTAGCTCGCCTTTGTTTGAAATGGACTGTCGAGTCTACCAACGAGCCAATAATTCCAAACGTTAACCTACATCGATTTTCTCGGGATTTTCATAACAAAACTTAAAAAAATCATTTCATAAATATTTTTTATTTTAATTATTGAACCTAATTCCTGAGTATTTGCAGCTAATTATGAATAACCCTGTATAAAGTATAGTAGGTATATATTATTTATTTCTAGGTAGAGACTGTTTGGGTCCATCGGTCTTATGATATTTTTCAAATGATTGTATGTCTCTAGTCCAATTTTCAAGTATAGTAAGAATTGTAATGAAATCTCTTGTATTTATATGATAATGATTAAAAAGACAAGCTTTTATCAGATACTGCACTTAGATTCATCCTATTATGAGTTGACTGTTCATGCCGTTTTGTGGAAGGTCCGGTAGCTCTTGAAAAACCTTCCCCAATCTTCAGATACTGCCTCATCGGGGGTCTTTGGGAAGTGTACCCATTTATTGAATTCTCTTGATACTGAAGATATGACAGATCCATTAGGATGCCTAGCCATAGCCGGTACCAACTAGCTCCCTATGCCCAAGAAGTATAATGTGATGAAGACCTAGAAAAATAATGTAATTGTCATAAAATAATACTTAGTTTGCAATCCACAATGGCAGAACAGTGTACCTACTAATCTAACTTATTATTCTAGGTAAGGCCTTATAGGTAGGGGCTTGTCTTATTATGCTGTTATGAGGCATATCCTATCTACCAAAGGTTCCTCACCATAGAATTATATTTGGTTGGTAAGAAGTTAGGTTACCAAATTATACCTTTGATTTAGTGGAAATTTTCTCTGCTGCAAGTAGGGACCGCACGATATCTTCGATCAGTTCCCAGGCCAATGCTTTACTTAGCACACAAAGGCATTGCACAACCCCGCACTTTTTCTGTGTTTTCCATTTATCGTAGCCACAGAACAATACTACTCTTACGAGATCGTAGCTGTCGAGGCTTCTACAATGAGGTCGTCTATAAATTGCTCAAGGAAATAATCCATTCTCTCTTCGAAAAGAAGCATTAAAATAAAACTTTGCTGAAAATAATATTGTGTTTTGTCAAACGACTATCAAATTCAAGAGATCTCGAATACTGCGTTCTGTCTCGGCTAGTCCGGACTAGACGTTGCGTCTCGCATGAACTTCGACCGAGAAAATTGAAGGAAGAAATCGTGAGAATACGCCAAGATGGTTGTCACGACTTTTTGACCGACCTATGACGACATCTCCACCGAAAAATAATCCCGGTCGGCGCGAGAATGACGCAGATTCAAACTTTGCACACCTGTTATGCCACGTTTCCACGCGTGCGTTCAACTCGACATTCAACGTGCACATTCACATTCACGCGCGTGGAAACGGTACGCCCGAGCCCGTAAACGCGCCCGTGAATGTGAATGTGCACGTTGAATGTCGAGTTGAACGCACGCGTGGAAACGTGGCATTAAAGGTCGATGACAATGCAATAATATGAAAAAAAATATATATATATATTTATAACTAATTGAACTAAATGGGGGGCTTGATTTTGATTGTTGTAAATATTTTATCAATAGTTTATTATATCTGAAGTTATTATAAAAAGCACCCTACGCTTTATTGTACAATAATATAAATTTTTCAATTGATTATAACAGTTTTATTTTTAACTTTTTAGTTCAATTAGTTATAAAAGCGTTTTCTTTTTAGTTTTTAAACTATAATTTATTCTATACTGTTTACAAGTATTACAGAACGCAACACAAAATTGTTCTATCCCGGTCAGCGGCCGGTGACGAACTGGGGGCCAATTCTAGACTTTTAGAAATTAACGCTCGAAATAGAGATTTGAAATGTCGCGAAAGCAGTGTCATAATCACCAAATTTGTCGAAGATAATATCGAACCGCGCTAAAATGCGTATTCTAGCCACCGTTAGACTTTTACGCTAGACTTTTACTATAGAGATGTCAGAAAGAAGGTTCATTCTTAGAACTTCCACAGACTATCCCGTTGTTGTTCATGTTTATCTACGTTCCGTTTCTATCGATAGAATAGTTCGATAGCACTAACTTTATTATTGTCTTCAAATAAACATATTTCCTATTAAACGGCGTTTATAATGCGTTCTTGTTGTTGTTTATAATAGATTCATTTTCATTAGATAGTAATCAATGGACTTTTCGCACAAAATGTTAGTTACAATAATTAATTCCGGAAACACACGGAACGTTATGTAGCATAAAACTGTAAACTTTGTTGTTTGTAATCTATGGTCAGTTGTCTATGAAGTGTTGTAGATATGTCATTGTCAGGATCATTACACTCAAGAGAAGGACTCCGATGACTTGAATTTTTAATTCAAAGGTTATCAACTAGATGGCCATTCAATGCAAAAAGAATATTTCTCTCGAAGCTTGAACCCCGGATACAAGTATAGACGTTGACTGTCTGATTGACTGCTCTTCTAACTGCGCCATTGAATAATTACTAAGTACGAGCTAAATTCAATCACTCCTCACTTATTGTAGGTTTATGAGAAAGTATTATTCGCGTTCTCGCTCCCAACTTGTATCCCCTACAAACAAGTAAACATCATTGACTTTTTATCAAAAAGTAAGACTAGGTGGTATGGTCTTGGTACTCTAGCCTGATCCAAGGACCGAAAGAAAAAAAAAAGCCCAAAGTCACCCAAAGTATATTAGAGATGTCAATGTCGACTACTACTCACCACTCGACACATATCTAACGGCCTTCGCTCGATAAATGTCTATAGTGATATTGCTGGAATACGATATCTATTGAAAATGTCATGTCTATTTAAATTTGACAGTTCTTGTGATATATATCTACCGTGACAAAAAAGTCACTGGTCTAGAATTGCCCCCCTGAACATTGGCCGGTAAACACCACAGGCCGCTACACCACGATTCCTTTGAAGTGTGCCCAAAAAACCGACAACTCCCCGATTGCGCGCCATGCTTGACAATTGTCCGCCAACATATACCAATACCCCCTGTACACATTGGCGTTGGCCTGTAGTGGGCCAGCATGGGCAAATGTGTACTAGGGCCTTAATAGTCAATTTTCCTGTTTTTTTTTTATTGCCATCTCGAAATGGCACTAACTTAAAATAACCTGTTGCTATTATAATGCAACAACATTTTTTTGATCTAAATCTATTATATCTAAATAATAGGTAAATCTATAATCATTAAAAATATGATATGTGATAATTAAATTCAATTTCATTAGTTCAATTTCATTACTTCAATTTCGCCCCATCACTAGCTCTTTAGTTATTTATTTTATAGGGTAGGTACCTAATAAAAACAACATAAAACTACTTTATTACTAAAATTAATGCCTATCTATCAATTTTATCAATCAGCATAAATCAGCATTGCGCTATTAATAAATACATCATAAATAAGTTACAAATAAAAATTAACATAACATTACAAATAAAAATAAAATAAAAACATAAGTAAGTATTAACAATAATTACAATTCATTACGTTCATAATTTCAAATAAATGAATTACAGGCATCTTAGTATAAATCCAGTGACAAAATAAATTCATGCATAATTACAAATAACAACAATAATCATAATTAAAATAAAATAAGGACGCTCCATGAAAGAGACAAATTAAAAACAATGCTCGTTTGACTAAGGTAGAATCAAGGATTTTATATACTATCTGGATAACGCACGAAGATTAAAAATCAATATTTCATTCATACAAACTTATGCTGTAATTACTATTCTTTAGAGTTTATTTTTTTCTGTCTCAACTCAGAATAGAAAAACGAACTACATGAGAGACTCAAAAATAGTAGTTTGTCCTTGTCTAGCAAGTTGCCATTGCAAAACAAAAAGTATTTGGTAGATTTAGAAGATTTCTCTCATTTCAATAAATTTAATTAAAAATAGGTCATTTGAATTCTTCTAACTTAATATTTTTTTATTTTGCGTGTTTGATATTTTTTACGATAATATTGCAAGTAGGTACAAGTTGTAAATGCTATTTATAAGAAGTCTTAGTAATATTTCGTCAGCTGCAAGCGGCAATACTGGCTATAACTAAAAATGGCAATGTGACGTGGTTTGTTGATCTAAAATTATTGGTGTGGTTTTTGTGATTTTTAGCTAAAGGAATTGATATTATTCGTCAAAATGGTTCATTTTTGCTGCGTAAATGGTTGCAAAAAGGAATGGTATCCCGGTTACATTTCACAGGTGAGCTATTTTAAATGTTTTTATGTAAGTGGTGTTATAGGGTGTCCATGAATATCAGAGGGCCTAGGAACAAAGATTGTAATAAGTAGGTACAATTATTATGGTTTAATTTTTGTAGAGGTATCATACTATTACACAAGCATGACGACTATGTTAATGAGTCACGAAAAAAATTGAAACCGAATACAGTACCTTCAATCTTTAAAATGGAAAGTCATACTTTTATAGGTGGTCATAAAAGTTATAATTACAAGAGTATTAATATAAGTTAGAAGTAATATAAAAGTTATAATTACTTAATTGTGTTGTATCAAAGATAATATATTTTGTTTATTTACAGATCAGACCTACAGCAGTGATTTATAAATTGAGCAGTATACTGCTCAATGTTTTAATGTTATAACATTAAAAAGCCCAGAAAAGAAAGAAGTGCCACAAAGTATCAGAAGCCATGCTCGTCAAGACCACCTGAGAAAAAAGCTAGGAGGGAAGAATCCGAAAAATCAACCCAATCGAACTTAAATACTAATACGCCAATACACAAATACAAAAACACATACATACGCACATAAAATGCCAAATTGCCCAAGTTGTTTATAAGATCTTCGTTCGCTTCGCTCACTCGATCAATTATAATACAAGTTGGAATATAAAAGATTGTACCTTAACATTTACTTGTTTTATTTTTTAGAAAACATAATTATTATGCCTAGTAAGTACCTAGTTTTTATACTTAATTGCGTATCTGGGCTCGTGTAAAAATCAATAAAGCTATTTTTCTCAGAAATAAGAATATTCCCAGAAATAAGCCCTAGCTAGCTCGATTATTCACCCCCGTAAATCGCCATACTGCAAATTTCATCGAAATCATTACAGCCGTTTTAAGAACGTGAATACAAATCAGTTTGTACAAATAAATAAACAAATATTGCTAGTTTAGGATAGGTAGTAATTTATTCTAATAAACAAGATACACCTACAGTGCTTTAAGAATCAGGTTAAAAAAAAAATATCAAAAGAAATATTCATGAAGTGCCTATGTTGTTACCTATAATAATAGAGGGAAGGGAGGCCTTCGCCCTGTACGGGGAAACAAAAGTCAGTAATTAACAAATCAGTACATTTTATTTCAAGCAGTTTCTTTCGATTTTCTTAAAAGTACAGATGTGCGGACATCCTACTTAGAAAGAGATGCGTTACTACTTTGGTGCTCTCACCGGGCTCGTTTTTAGGAAACACTGCGTTATCCAGTTTACGAAGTATGTAGATTCATGGGTAGAATAGGTTACTATAATGTGCCTGTCATAACCGTCAACGTCAGATTCGTCAGAGTCACTGTCAAGGGGCCGTTCGAGTCGACGAAAATAACAAAATTTTCGTTTTCAACCCATGTTCGGTTCGAAAGAAAAGTGATCACTGTGATCGTTTTGAACAGTTTTCACCCCGGTTCGAGTTGGATAAAAACGCTAAAAACGCTACCGATTTTTGCCACTTTTTACCCAGCTAGGTCGATGGGTAAAAATTATTGTTATTTGACGTTTACATGAGTGTCTTCGGAAATTTTTGTGTGAATTGGCGGGAACAAAATTTTTAAACAATTTGTGTTACTTCAAGCTGGAGAACTACAACAGAGATGGAGAGCAAAAGAGAAATAAACGAGACTCTGTTTCCCGTTACGGTGGATGACCCTAAAACGGGTCAATCTGTGTGTGTCTCAATGACGATGGAAACCTTTAGAAAATGCAAGAACGGTGATCAAATCTTTAACTTACCAACATGTTTTGTGTACTCACTGAGGACGGCATTTAACATGATATACTTATTATTTTATTCACAGATAAACGGTATCTGCGCAATATTGTGAAAATGTTAGGCACTGGTAAGAGTGGTAAGTGATTTGGTAACCTGTAACATATCGAGCTTCTCATTCGTTTTATGTAATTAGTTTGGTAAAGTAGCTAGATACCTACTCAGCTCAAGCAGAGCACTGTCCGTCACTTTGTCTAGTTTCAATAATATGGCCTCATACAAGTTGAACCTCAGTGTCGCCAATCGATTGCCTGGAATCAGTGGAGTGGGACCGTGGTTTTGGGAATGAACAAGTAGAATCTGATTAAATTTGAGGGATTGTATGTGGAAGCACTTTTTTTGCAGTAGTAGTAGTTAACACTTAACACAGAGTGGTGAATGAAGATGGCGGAATCCAGGTAGAAAAATACAGAAAAGTTATTTTAATTTCTTTACCCCATCTTAAAATAAGTAGGTACCCAACCACCACACTCAGGGTTCAACACCCCTTTTAACCCATAGTTAAAATCAGGCAGGTACCCAATAATCTATAGCTAACCAATTTACTGTACTTACAAATTGATGTTTGCCGTCACTTATTTCAGATGCTGGTTACCAAACGCAGTATGGCGTGGGTACACAATATAGCAGCACAGGTGTGCTAGATACTGTTGATGATGTGGAGAGTAAGTTCAATTCAATTTATAAATAAGTTACAGACAAATGATTTAATATAGGTAAATAGAATAATTATTCACACAAACTTTCATATTTACAACAATACTAGGATTTGTAAGGAATCTGTCATTAATGCATGCTTTGAACTAACTTTAGATGCTACTATCCAAACGCAACAGTATTATGGTGATCCCAGGCTGGATACTGATACTACCGATGCCATAGAAAATGTAGAGAGTAAGTTCAATTTAATTTTTAAATACCTACGCTACAGACAAAGGATGGAATATAAACACAATACTCGTACATGCACAAAAACTTTCATGTTTACAACAATGAGATTATCAGGTTTGTATGGAATCTGTCATTAATGCATGCTTTGAACTAACTTTAGATGCTACTTTCCAAGCTCAATATGGTGAGCCTATGCTGGATACAAATACTACTGATGCCATGGACAATGTAGACAGTGAGTTTGATTTGACTTACCAATTAGCTAAAGACGGTCGAAATTTTTGCTCGTTTAACTATAAATTTTTGAATATCATCAAGAGATCCAAGAGAGAAACAAGAGATAAAATAAATAAATCAATAAGTATAATGGATTAACCACACAACACTATCTAGCCCCAAACTAAGCAGAGTTTGTACTATGGGAACCAGATAGCTGATATAATACTTGTATGTTATTTAAATACTGTTTTTAAATTTCGATAGACCAAATCTATTGAAATTAAAAAAAAATGTTGGTATATTTTAAGCTTAAAACATAATTCCATTGTAATATTTTTAGGTGTATATCGCTGGCGTGACAGTAGCGTGCTGTTGCTGCTCACACTTTATGAAGAAATTGAGCCCAAATTCAATGACCCTAAAACAAGTAAAAAAAAGGTGTGGCAACAGGTAAGTGTTCAAAAGCCATCCGGCCATCACATAGCAGTTCACCAGCCAGATGATCACGTTAAGACGGTTGGAATTAGCTGGATTCAATAGCTGTAGGACCGGATAGAGTGGCGTGCTCAAAACGAGGCCTTTACCCAGCAATGTGTGAATTTTAGGTGATTAGATAGATAGGTATTGTTATATCCTTATTCTCAGTTAAGTTATTATTAAGACAAATGTATAACTCTTTAAATACAGTAGGTACATACAGTACATAAAAATTAGCCTCATTTCCAGATTGCTTCTAATATGGGTCAACCTATTACTGGGCCACAATGTATGACGAAGTTCAGGGCATTGCAGAAATATTATAAAACAGTCAAAGACCACAACTCAAAATCCGGAAATGACCGAAAGAACTGGAAATATTATGATGTTAGTAAATCTTAAATAAATAGTCGAATTTCATTTTTATTCACAGAACAAAAGTAGTCATTATCAATTCATTTCATTTATTCATAAACAATTTACAAAAATCGTGTTTGAAATTACTTCAAACACGATTTAATAAAAATATTATCAAGCCAAATCCCCCATTTCGTTCTGCGGGGGAGGCCTCATCCAATAGTATATTTATGAGACCTAATAACTGCCATGCAATTTTTACAGCGAATGGATGAAATATTCGGGAGAAGAGCGTGGGCGAATCCTGTGGCAATTGTCTCCAGTGACACACAAGCTAATCAACCAACCACAACTGCAGCCTGTACGTCAGCTGAGAAAACCCGAAAAAGATCAGCAGTGGAAGGTATTATTATATACTTACACATATTATCATGTGTATATTAAAATGCTATAGATATGCAGTAGGATTTTCACATTCACCTAAAAGATTGACGAATATGCCAAGCTGATTAAAAAAAAAATGATTCAAAAAGAAGTACATGAAAGAAACAAAGACCGACGGCACAACGAGCTAATGGAAATATTAAAAAATATTTTAAATAAAAGTTAGCTAAATGTACATAAATGTCGCTTTATTCGTGTTTTCAATTTTAGCGCCATCTGTTGCTGAGGAGTCGAACTCAGGAGTTAGTGTGACGGAGAACAATTGAGAAACAAGTTCCAGATATAAAAGATTTTCATGAAATTTCATCACAGGAGGTTTTGGGGGCTATAAATTAACATAACATAACATAATAACATTTATTTTCCACAAAAAGGTTTACAAAAGTAATCTAGGATTCATTTTTAGAAAATCTCGTTTTATTGCTTTCAACAATCAAATTTATCGATAATCAACTTAAACATAAACTGTACACACAGTAGGTAAGTATAGTCCGTCCAAGCTAAGTCTGCATTTTTCGAAAATTAGATGAATTTAGAAATGTAGGTATATTTGGAAGCACCGCATGTGTTTCCAGCTTCAAAAGAGAGTTTGATACTTTTGTTTCGAAAAGTTATTTATTGTACCTACAATCTGATGCTTTCATTCATACAGAATGGTTTTCATGATGCAGTGAGAATTTGATCCAGAACTGTCACATGGCCCACCTGATTTTAAAAGAGAACCATCGCCCACAATAACCACTACATAATTTAATGGACCAAAATCAGTAGGCATAGTATAGAAAAGAAAGAAAATAAATTTTATTTGACTTATAGGCTTGACGTAAGAGCACAGGGCAGACATTAAAACACATAGAACGCCGCTGAAGATGTAGGTACCACACACACTAGCTGTGTACCTTCCTATACCTATACCAATAGAAACTTTTGGAAACTAGTTCCCAGCCAGTCCCATCCCATGCTGAGTAGTCTAAAGATCTAATAATATTATGTCAAATAGGCCCCGACTCAGCTTTTTGCTACCTGATATATGTTTACAGTATCAAAATGATCGTCCTTCTCGTGAACTCCAGTCAACTTCTCGATTTTTTTTTAAAACACTGTCTCTTTTGTCTAAGGACGTTTTGTTTCTATACATCCTTATATTTATTAAGCATACTATACAATAGATCCCGCATTTAACCTTTTATTGGTTTATCCATCATAAAAGATAAATTACTATTACTACTAGCCTGTAGTGTCCCACTGTTGGGCAAAGGCCTCCTCCCATTTACGCCTCCCCCCCATTTTTTAAAAGATATTTTTTTTTTTAAATAACCACGCCGCAATCGATCTAACAGCTCACACACCATCAAAGTAACTGATAAAAAATAAAATAATACCTACCATGCACAAATCTTTTTGGGGATACCAGTAAAATTAACCGGCAGAGTTAGCTTGGACAGACTATAGTTTATGCAGTACTTAGTTCTAAACATCCCGAAGAGGTAATCGAGTTGCGATTAAATTTCTTTTTGCAACGGCTTCTTGATGGTATGAACTTAAACTATTATACCCAGCAGTAGTTGTCAAGCCCATCTGAGTTGGAGCTATTATCTCTGTTAAATCTTCATTCATTATGCATATGTTGTGCAAAATGCAACATGCCGCTACAAAGGGCATTGGGTAACTTTGTATGGAGTCGTGGCGTTGTTTTTTTTTAATGCGACCACTGATGCAATGTGTTTTGAATTGAAGTACTACACCCTTAGACAATTTAGATCAGGACCTGCCTTGCATGGATCTTCCCCTCTGCCAAAAGGTACAAGACTAATGAATCTGTCATATCTAGCACGTTTATAAAAACCACTTCGTAATCGATCTTTATCAGTGTCAGTATCGGTATCGCGGTGAAAGGACCTCTTCTAAAAATGCCAACATATGCAGTTGCAGTGTGTAATAGGAAGTCCAACACATCAAGCTTGTAAAAGGATGGTGTAACATTTCATATGTAATTATTTTATTGCATAGTTAATGCTTTTTTCTATTAAAATAATGTAAAATTGTTGTGCGGCGTTTAGCTCTAGAACATCGATTCAGTATACGTTTAGCTTTTTGATCTCCGTCTATTTAGTGGAAGATGTTTGCTAAATAATAAGATTTATTTTTGAATGTGTTCTTTTAATTAAACATAAAACGAATAATTATTACAGTTAGCTAGCGTGATCGAACTAGGAGAGAGTGTTACAGTAGAGTGTCTTACGGTAGAGTCCCGAATCTGTCACTCGGTCAAGCTTTTATAAGCTTTATTATAACATAAACAATATGCATGTAGCTAGGCTTTGTTTACAATAGGTAACGCTACATCTACATCCCACATAAAAAAAAAATTATAGCATAATTTTACAAGTAGGTATATAAAATAAAAATTTAAAGTTTGTAAACTTGTTACAAATACAAACTAACTTGATTATAGTTAAACATTGTTCGACTTAAACATATCTCATAAAAATATTCCTACTAAAAATATTAATAATAACTTAAAGTGATATAGAGTTCATGGTAATTATAGCGTACACTGTGGCTAATGTTTTGATAATCAAAAGGTCTCTTTTTAGAACAAAGATACTTAAACGCGCACTACACTTTTATTATTGTTAATCACTGTTTATGCTACACTTGAACACTTTTTGTTGACCACCGCCGATGTCATGGTTACATGGCACCCCTGCTGAGTGCGTTACGCGGCTGGCACAAGGTGTTGACTGTTGAAGTGTACAGTAGCTGTAAATAGGCCAGTCCCTTTGTTCCCAAGTGCGTGAATGAGTAGTCCTGAATGATCTTTGTTTATGACCGTGATATTGTTCGCTGTTGGTAATAGTGAGCACTTGATAAGCTGGAGTCAAATATCGAACCGAACAGTCTTTTTAACCGTTCGACCGGATCTCGTTATGACTGGAGCTTTTGTTCTCACATCAGATTTCGGCGGACCCATTTCATCAGGTTGCCGAGGTGTTTTATTTGGGATACTTAGTGGCATTGTTGTTTCAACAAGTGTCGGACTCTGAGAAACTATAGTTTCTGGGGTCGCGTTGCTAGGTGTGTAGTTAATAGCGTAAGCTGGTTTGAGCCTATCTAGCGAAATAACGACATTTCGAGAACCTATTTGAACTGTATAGAATTTAGGGTTCCGTTCTATTACTTTAAAGGGTCCCTCATACGGTGGAGTTAGTGATTTTTTCACTTCTCTTCTAACAAAGACGTAGTCCGTAGTTGCGAGATCCTTATGTATAAAAGTTTTTCTATGATCCGATTGCTTTCTTGCACTTGATTGTATTGTAGCCAATGTTTCCATTAAATTACGTATATACTCAGCATCATTAATATGTGTTTCTGATGGTACGAAAAAATCTCCTGGTAGACGGATAAGCATTCCAAAGGTCATTTGCGCTGGGCTAAATCCTATGTCCTCTTTTATAGTTGATCTAAGACCTAAAAGTACCATAGGTAGCTCTCTCACCCATTGATGAGAGTTGTCGCAGCGTGACATAATGGATGCTTTAAGTGTGCGATGCATGCGCTCTACTTGTCCGTTTGCTTTAGGATTGTATGCTGTAGTGTGGATTTTTTCTATGCCTAGTCTTTTTGTTAATTGTGTAAAAAGTTGAGATTCGAACTGTCTACCTTGATCAGTTGTTATTTTTACTGGACAGCCAAATCTTGAAATCCAATGCTCTACAAATTTATTTGCTATTGTTTCGGCTGTGATATCCTTAATGGGTATGACTTCAGGCCATTTAGTGAAACGATCTATGATGGTGAGGCAATATGTGAAGTCTTCTGAGGGTATCAATGGTCCAATAATATCAATATGAACATGAGTAAACCGATTTGAATTTTCAAACTCTCCAAGTGGTGTAATTGTGTGTCTTTGGACTTTAGATTTTTGACACTTCATGCATTTTTGTACAAATTTAGCGACATCGTGGTTCATGCCGGGCCAAAAATAACGTTGTGTAATAAGGCGTCTTGTTGCAGTTACTCCTGCATGGCTTAGTCCATGAGTACATAAGAGAGCTTGTTCTCGGAATGCTGTAGGTAGGTATAAACGAGCTTGCGATGTTGATATTTCAAATATTAGTTCTCGTTCCGAGTATGGCATGATAATCGATTTAAATTGTAAATTATTTTTATTTCTTAACTCCTGTAACTCTGCATCTTCGATCTGGTTCTGGTACAGCAGCTCATAATCGAAGATATCAGGTAAATGGATTTCTTCTATTCTTGATAAGAAATCCGCTGCAGCATTCATTTCTCCTTTTATGTACTTTATTTCATTACAAAATTGCGCGATAAAATCAAGTTGACGTAAGCGTCTTGGTGAATCGGATTTCGACTCTTTTTTTGTTAGGGCGAAAGTAAGAGGTTTATGGTCGGTCACTACTGTAACATTTCGTCCTTCTATGATATAACGAAAATGCTTAATACCCATGAAGATCGCTAAAAGTTCTCTGTCGTAGGTACTGTATTTAGTTTGAGCTGTAGTGAGTTTTTTTGAATAAAAACCTAGTGGTTGAATAGCACTAAACTTGCTGATGAATCTGGATGGGCTAGTAGTACCGCTTCGCTTACTAATTGTTTACATTTGTTGAACGCGTCTGTGGCTTCTGGTGTCCACACGATTTTAGTTTTATCGTTTTTCTTAGAGTTGTGTAAGTATTTTTCTAACACAGATTGTACTTCGGCTGCTTTAGGAATACTGCTTCTGTAAAAGTTGATGAGTCCAAGAAATCGTCTTAGTTCCTGGATAGTTTCGGGTTGCGAATAGTCTGTTATGGCATTTACCTTTTCTTGGTTTGGTTTGATACCATTGCAGCTGACGTGGTAGCCGAGGAATAGTAGTTCCTTCTTGCCAAACTCACATTTTCCGCTGTTTATTGTTATGCCGAATTTATTTAGTCGTTTGAATATTTCATCAAGATCTTTTAAATGCGTTTCCTCGTTTTCGGAAGCGACTAATATATCGTCTAAATAGCAGAAAGTATTTCTTGTGTCTTTCATGACGTTGTTTATGAAGCGTTGAAAGCTTTGCGCCCCATTGCGTAAACCATAATTCATTTTTAAGAATTCAAATAATCCGAAGGGGGTTATTACTGCTGATTTAGGAATGTCCTCCGGTGCGATAGGTATGTGGTGGTATGCGCGTCGTATGTCAATTTTCGACATGATTGTTTTATCCCTTAAAATGTATGTGAAATCCATTAATCTTGGTATTGGATATCTATCGGGTTCTGTTATTGCATTTAATCGACGATAATCGCCGCACGGACGTAATTCGCCGTTTTTTTTATTGACGACGTGTAGTGCATTTGCCCACGGGCTAGTAGATGGTCTACATATACCCAACTCCATCATTCGTTCAAACTCTTCTTTTACTAATTTGTATTTGGCTGGATTTAAGGGTCGCGCTTTCTCATATACGGGTGCGCCCTTTATGCAAATATAGTGTTGCACATTGTGTTTGGGAATCGATTTGAATGATTCTAGTTTAGTTATATCGGGATACCGCAACAGTAGTGTATGGTATTTGTCTGTGGTATTGACAACTTTTATGGTAGGGAAATTATCCGAAATAGCTTGTATATTCTTGGAAATGTTGGTCAGCTTATCTATTAGTTTTCTGCCGTGTAGGTCAACTAATAGTTGATTTTTGGCTAGGAAATCTGCTCCGATGATTGACCGTTGTACGTCTGCTAGAATGAATGTCCAACGCATTGGGCGCCGAAGGCCAAGATCTAGAGTTAATGTTTTCACTCCATATGTTGATATTGGCATTCCATTCGCAGCATATAGTGTATAGTCGTCTGGTTGTTGTTTTGGGCGTTTTTTGCACGCAAGTACGGATACGTCGGCACCGGTATCAATTAAAAAACGGTAGCCGTACTTATAATCCGTAACACTGAGGCGATATGTGTGATCGGCAACTAAACTCGCCGCATTAGTAGCCTGTTCTAGTTTAACGACCTTTTCTTGCAACATTGGTCGTGACCACATTTGGTGGCTTTATCTTCATATATGAAATGGTAGTAGCATTTGAAGTCGCTGTCACCAGGAACAGCAGTTTGATTCTGATATTTGATGAAATTACCTCTTACGCGTGAATGTGATCTGCTGGTGCTACGAGTATTATTACTACGAGTATTACGCTCCTTTGATCGACCGCCTTCTCGCCGCTCGTTTTCTATTTGGTTGAATTTATTTTTCAAAGCGGTTAATTCGAGCGTTAATTTTTTTAGCTGCTCTGTTACAGACGTCGATGATGATGATGATGGTGTTTGGAGTTGGAACACACCCGCAGGTCTCATTGTTTCTATAATTTTATCGGCAATATTGGCCGCCTGCACAAGGTCAACCGTGTCGCATGCAGTGATTACGGGCCGTACACTTTGTGGTAGTCTGTTCATCCATAATATTTTGAGAGTAGATTCTGGTACTCTATTGCGACCTAACTCGCGCATCCGCCGCAGTAGTTGCGACGGTTTTTGGTCGCCGAGTTCGATTTCCGTGAGCAGATTTTGGAGCTGCTTGGTCTCCGACTCTTCGTAAGCTGATATGAGGCGGGCCTTTATACAGTCATACTTATGGTCTGTGGGTGGGTTCTCTAAAATGTCGCTTACTTGCGCTAACTCGTCCCTACCCAGCTTAGCTATAACTAACTGAAACTTGTGCAAGTCACCTGCTTTCTGTGGCGCGACTATGGCATCGAATTGGTGGAACCAGAGTCGCGGCTGATTGGTCCAGAAGGTGGATATCCTGGAGCTGATGGTGACAGCAGTGATGAGGCTGTCGGTGGATGGCTGCGCCTGCGCTGCGTACGCCGCGCCCTCCGGTCCAGGCTCCATGTTAAGCTTGGTGTGATCGGAGGTGGTAGTCATTGTAAAACTACTAGGTACTTGGCACAAACCACTGAATTTAATTTAAAATAGTCACTTGCACTTTCACGTTTAATTAGTACACTTTTACTGGTTATCACATAATACGTGAATTTAAACCAGAAAAAATGATCACGTCGGGGTCACCAATTTAGCTTTTTGATCTCCGTCTATTTAGTGGAAGATGTTTGCTAAATAATAAGATTTATTTTTGAATGTGTTCTTTTAATTAAACATAAAACGAATAATTATTACAGTTAGCTAGCGTGATCGAACTAGGAGAGAGTGTTACAGTAGAGTGTCTTACGGTAGAGTCCCGAATCTGTCACTCGGTCAAGCTTTTATAAGCTTTATTATAACATAAACAATATGCATGTAGCTAGGCTTTGTTTACAATAGGTAACGCTACATACGATTATACGAAAAAGATCGAATCGCCTCGAGTTTCCTGCCGTCAATTATCCGCATTTAATTTTCAACCTTATCACAAAATGAAATAGACTATAATTGCGAAATAATCTCTAATTGCCAAGCAATTTTAGTCACTAGCAAAAATTTAAAATGGTAACGAGACTACCTAGAACTCCCTACGAGACTAGTTGGGATTTCAAAAATGAATTTTTGACCTTACTGATTTAGATATTAAGTCGATTTGGCTTTGAATTTTTCCAGCCCGAGACATCAAAACCCCGCCCTCCGGTAGCGAGACTAGTGATAGAGGTGGATAAATGTTTACACACAGTTTTTTATCGATATCGATAAAAGCACGGGTGTTCTAGCGAGTAGATTTATCTTAGCTTTCTGATTGATTGTGGGTTCAAATCCAGTCGTGCACCAACGGATTGTGTCGAAGTTGTAACGTGTTATTTTATACATAACATTACGTAGCCTACATGTTTAATTTAACAATGTAGCTGTTGAACAATTTAGGAACTTAAAAAACTTTTAACTTTATACCTTGTGGAAAAACCAGCCCGCACATCAAGTGCGGATGATAAAATTTGCCAATTTGCGTATTCGGACATCCAAAAGCATAGCATTTGACACAAATTTAGTTCCAAACATTTATTCATCCCACCTTTTATAAGATGGATAGTTTTTGTGACCTTTTACCTTGAGAAACTAACGTAGTCATCATAGAATTTCATGTTATTTTTGAAAGAACTTTTAGAACACCTTTATGACGGTGTATACGAGTTTCCAGCTTATTCGCTCTTATTCTGAGGTTGACCCCATATTGGTTCTAAAATGATAAGTTTATTTAGGCCAAATAAAAACATCGATATCTTTGATTCTAAGCTCAGAAAATTTATCAATCTCTATGTAAGTGTCAGTTTTGAGTAGTAATGCTGCCAACTTAATCAAGATGTAGTTTGTCGAGATTTGGGGTAAAAATAGGTTCTTAGTGCAAGTAATGAGTAACATACAATAAAGGATTTGTCTCTCATGGCATCCTAGAGAGCTGGCTGTAGTTTTAGTGTTGTCCAGACCAGATCAATTGAACGAAATGAACTAGTCTGCCTGTGATATTCATTCATTAACAATTATACATTTGTGTCTGAAAAATAGTACATAATAAGCAAAAATAATATGAGTCATATCATAAATTAAATAATTATCAAAGAAATTGTTATCAAATAATACTAGCAATGTCACTTCATATTTATAAAATCATCAGTAGAATAAAAACACCCTTTCAACAAAAGCAGCTTTAGTCTAGTTTTGAATAAATGTAGACTGTCTATTATTTTAATGTCAATACGTAAATAATAATATAATTAAATGGCCTGATATCTATAAGATCATTAAGGAACATGCCAAAAAATATTGGTAACTGCCCCGGATTCTGTAACAACTTCTTGTTTACCAAAAATGCTTCTTATCTCTACGAATTGTTTTATATTCGTAAGGTATATACTTAAACAGATTAAGTACGTCACCTCTGATACCGTAGTGTTCTAGCTTAGCAATCAGTAATTTATGATTTATAGTATCGAAAGCAGAAAAAAGATCTAAAAACAAGCCTGCTACTTTCGTTTTATTATTAAGATTTGTAACAACATCGTTCACCAAATAGTCGATAGCATCTACCGTACCTACATTCACCTGGTAGCCAAACTGTCGTTCATATAGAGTTAATTTTTAAATGTGATACTAACCTATCTCTGATAAGTTTTTCAAAAACTTTAGAAACAATAGGTAGCAACGAGATAGGCCTATAATTTTTATATTGTTTGTCTTGAACATAAATACCCGACGACCATTAGTACCATGAATTCTAAAATAATATTCAGAATGAATATTTAATAAATAAATCTTACTGACTTCGGAAGCTTTACATTCTTTCATACTTAACATAGGGTAAAATAAAATGATGATACGGCATCACTGTTGTGGTTCTCTGTATTTTGAATGTGTGTCACCTGTATATACAGTAAACTTGAACTAGTGTTAAAGATTTGTATTTGTGTGCGTTCATAACAACACAAGTAATTGTTGTTTGTGTAACGATCGTTTGAATGTGTGTCGCTTTCGTTTCAGTGTGTGCTTTCCTCGTCCCCCTCAAAATATGGCAGAAAAACTTGTTAGGCTGAATAGATGCAAGGCAAGTCCTTAGGTTAAATTGTCTAAGACTCATACTCATACTCATATTATTTATTGCAATTATTATGTTACATGGTGAGGTCTTAAAGTAAAAAATGGTAAATACATAATAGGCCCTAATGCTCAGGGCATAGCAATATTTGGAGTGGAAGCGGGCCGAAGTCTGAAAAAGTAGATTAATTAAAAGCTAGTTGTTAGTGTTCTATAGAAGTCAATTAAATTATTATTATAACGCAGGCAATGTATCATTGAAAAAGTCATTTATATTATAATAGCATTTTTTTATCAATAAGTCCTTTAATTTACATTCAAATGTCCTATCCTTTTCTAGATTTTTAATTTGTTCGGGGATTTTATTATAAATTTTTGATGCCATTGTTGTTGGACCGGAACTGTGTATTTTTAACTTAGAACAAGGCAGTACTAGTTTGTGCTTGTACCTGCATGGGTAACGCCGTGGCAAGTCAGTTTTTTTCACGAAAAATTGTGGATATTTCCTTACAAACTTACAAGCTTCGAATATGTAGATGCTTGTTAATGTTAAAATTTTTAGGCTACGAAAATGTTCTTGGCAGCTTTCCGGAAGCTTTATATTGGCGAGGGTACGGATGCATGACTTTTGTAGAACAAAGAGATCATGGATATCAACACTATTACCCCAAAGGATAATGCCATTTGTGAGCCAAGCGAATGCATAGGCGTAATAAGCAGTTGTTGAAGTTTGTAGGTCTGTTGCTTTTCTAAGTTCCCTAAGGGCATATGTAAAACTAGACAGTTTGGACCTTATTTTTTGGATATGGCTTTTCCAATTCACGTGAGAGTCTATGTTTAGTCCTAGGAGTGTAAAAGAGTCGGTACATTCTAATTTAATATTATTATAAGTAAAATTTATGTCAAGAGGGGGTTTTTGGTATGGCCTGAATTGCATAATTTTGGTTTTTGAATAATTTATGTCCAGATTATGATCAATCATCCAATTTTGAATAGAATTTAGTATGTCAGTTAGTTTAGTTGTCAAGTTGATGTCATTGTTTTTAATTGATGTCAAAATTGAAATATCGTCTGCGAAAAGAACACAAGAATCGTTTAATATTTTTGGGAGGTCGTTGATGTAGATTAAAAACAGAATACATCCTAAGACACTTCCTTGAGGGATTGAGGCGTGTGTCTGTATGGGGTTTGACCTTATTCTACTAATTATGCCGGTTACGTTGTCAATGTACTCAACTTCCACGAACTGCTGACGATGCTTAAGATAAGAAGTGAGCCAATCGTGAGGCAGTCCGCGTATACCTATTCCGTATAGTTTATTGAGTAGTATGTTGTACTGTACTTTATCATATGCTTTTGTCATGTCGAGTAGAATTCCTATAGCGTAACTTTTATCATTTATTATATTTAGAATTTCCTGAACATATTTGTAAACAGCAAGCGTAGTCGAGCGGTTTTTTCGAAATCCGTTTTGGCTTTCGTCAAATATGCAGTATTTTTCACAGAAAGAGGTCAAGCGTGTCTGCATAGCTTTTTCAAATATTTTTGAAGAGGTAGGTAGTAGCGCAATTGGTCTATAATTATTAGGGTCAGTTTTAGATAATTTTTTGTGTATCGGTCTAATTATTGACACTTTAAGTAGGTCTGGGAATGTGCCTTCCAAAAACGACTGATTAATTAGTAAATAGTATGGAAGCGTCAGTTCTTTTGCGCAATTTTTTATCAGAATCGGAGGTAATTCGTCGATACCATAGCTATATTTACTTTTTAGGTTGCGGATTATTAGGTACAGCTCGCGCGGCTCGACCGGACTCAAGTACATTGTAGTTGCAATGGGATGATGCACCGGCCGGCCGGGAGCTATACCGGTTCTGAGCATACCTACTGATGCGAAGAACTCGTTAAATTCATTTGCTATTTTGTTAGGGTCCGATGTTATGCCTTCTTGAGTATTAATTTTTAAATTGTTATAAGATTTTTTTATTGTTTTATTAGTGCGTATTTTAATAATTTTCCACATAGTTTTCATTTTATTTGTAGATTTTTCCATTTCACGTATGTAGCTTATTCGTTTAGATTTATTGACGGCTTTTTTTAACAGCTTTGAGTATGTTTTATAGTGACCTGTGAGAATGGGATCTCTTAGATAATTAGTAAGTGATTTAAGTAATCTTTTATGTTTACAAGACGATTTTATGCCGCGGGTCAACCACGAGTGTTTTTTATTTAATTTAATTTTCAAGGTTTGTTTGGGTATACAGCTATCTAAAATTTCTGTAAGTTTTTTATTGAAAGCGGTGTAGTTTTCGTTAATTAAAAAGTTGGGATTTATTATTGTAGTCCAGTCTATGTCGGCAATTGCATTTTGGAAGTTGTTCATATTTTTTGTGTTGTATAATCTTTTTTGTATTATTAATTTAGTAGGATGTTTTTGGGTACTAGGCAAGTTTTTTAGGGTTGCAACGATGCCCAAATGGTCCGAGAATCCATAATCATGGACATGCGTGCTAGTGTAGTTTTTATCAAAATTTGTAAATAATAAGTCAATACATGAAGATACAGTTTTGGTTATACGAGTTGGTTCATTAATATATTGTTTAAAGTTATATTCACGCATGAGATTCAATAGGGTATTTGATTTTGAATTATTTTTTAGGACATTAACATTAAAATCACCGCCAATTATAACATTAATTGAATTATATTTACTAGCTATAAGCTTCAATAGCTTATTTAGTTGTCTGTAAAAAACATCGGCCGCTTTTCCATTCCAATAAAGCACAATCAATAAGACATTGCATATAGGTATTATTATGGCACAAAGTTCGATGGCGTGTTCCACAGAAAGGTTTGAGATATCTTCTTGTTCTATGTATTCAAACTCGTTTCGTAGTAATATGCATACCCCGCCCCCTCGGCTATTAGGTCTGCAGTACGAAGCTGCTAGGTTGTATCCAGTGCAGTTAATTAACGTTGATTTTTCGGGCGATAACCACGCTTCGGTTATGCATAATGCGGTGAAGTTCGGTGATCTATTTACAAATTCTTCCAATAAGTGTTGTTTGTTGTACATACTTTGCATATTTTGAAATAGTAGTATTGGTTCCGTGGGGTTATGTGGTTTTTGATGAGGGACGAAAATTGTGTTGGGAGCTATTTATTGTGGTATTGTTTCCATATGAAACAGAAGCATCAAAATTTGTGGAGTTCCGTGTGGTGTTATTTATCTGCGAAGCACACTGCTTAGTTGAAGGGGAGGCATGATGGGTATCATGGTAAGCAATCGTTACTTTTCCGTTTATGTACAGTTTGTTATTCCTGATAACCGCATGATGTCCGTTTCGGCGGGCGGCACGTACCTGTTCCTGCAGGCGTTTACGTTGTTCTAGGGATTCTTCGTTTAGGTATTTAGAAATAGCTAGGCCGGTGTTCCTAAAAAAGGATGCATTTTCCAGTAGGTATTTCGTCATGTTTTTGCTCAGTAGCTCAACTACTACCGGTCTCTGGTAACCTTTTTTACCTATTCTAGTTAGCTCCTCAATGTAGCCCGAAAGATCTACATTGAGGATGTCTTGAAAAGCGTTAATTATTCTCTCGTATAGGCAGTCTTCGGTCTCTCGATCGTATTCCTTAAGTCCATAAACTACTATTCTCTTTGTGTTGTCAGTAGGTATAGTGTGGTATGGTTGTCTGTTTATGTTTATTATTTGTTGTTGTAATTGTGTGATTTCTTGTTTTAAAATGTTGTTTTCCGATTCCAGTTTTTCTATAGTAGTAGCTATTGTACTTACTAGATTTTTAGTTTCTGTGTGTTCGTCTCTTAGTGTGTTCGTGTTGTTTGTTATATCTTTTTCAAGTTTCTGGATTGCTTTGTTTACCTCTATTTGTATAGTATTTTTAATTATACTCTTTATCTCGCTAAGTGTAGATATTTTATTCTGTTCTAGTTTTTTGTCCAGTAGCTGACTAAATTTTTCTAGGGAGATATTTTCTTGATAGGGAATGGACTGATTTTGGCCAGGTTTTGGAAGAGTTTCAGACCTTGAGTTATTGCATTCTCGATCTGTTGTTATTTCGTTCAAATTCGCCTGACCTTGTTTTCGTACTGGTGTATTATCGTTCCTGTTTCGCCTATTTGTAACGTTACTACAAGGAGGGCAACGCCAAGATTGTTTTAGCTCTTTTTTATTGCTTATAAAGTAGGCAGGGTCCATGTTTAGGCATGCATAGTGGAAGGTTTGGGAGCATCCAGTGCATTTTAACATTTCGCCTAGATCAGTGATTTCTGTAGTGCAAGCTGAGCAGTTCATTGTATAAACACAGTTTAAAATACCTTTATAAATAATACGGCGTCGATCAGCTGATATTGCTTCGTAGTATACGTATTTGCCGGTTCGTCGAACTTGCAGTGACGTAAACAATGCTTGAACGATAGCGTTCGAAAACTGCAGCGGTTATATTTTTTGAGCACTTATAACTTCGCGAGTTTACACTGTACTTCCAAAATTTTTCGTGTTTTAGGTTCTTGATATTATTAGCTTCAAAACAGTATAACTATCAAGCGTCTAAGGATGTTATTTATAGCACTTTAGATTTATTGATTCAGAGCGATACAGACAGATATTATTATGTTAACCGTTCAACGGTCACCGCTCACTCATCTGTATACATAATATCAAAAACAAAAAACGTCGTAACTTATATCGGAGCAAAAATATACGACTTTGAAGTTAGAAGAATAACATTGTCCAAGTACCTATGGGATAAAATGCATTTTATTTAAAAAACTACTATTATTACCTTTGGAATCGGTAAGTTAGGAATAAAAAACTTGGATCCCATAAATAATCATCATCATCATCAAACTTTTTCAGTCCACTGCTAGACGTAGGTCTCTCCCAAGACGTGCCACTGAGCCCGGTCTTCGGCTCTTCTCCTCCAGTGCTTGCCAGCTACATTTCGCAGATCGTCGCCCCACCTTGCCTGAGGGCGTCTTACACTACGCTTACCTAAACGCGGTCTCCACTCTCGTATTCGTTTGCTCCAACGATTGTCTGTTCTACGGCAAACATGACTGGCCCACTGCCACTTCAGCTTACTAATCGTTTGAGCTATGTTGACCACCTTGGTCGACATAGCTCAAAGGTTCTCTGTCGGATAACCTCGTTCCGGATTTTATCCTTCAGAGAGACTCCAAGCAAAGCCCTCTCCATAGCTCGTTGAGCGACTTTCAGTTTGTGGACCGACTCTACTGTTAGTGTCCACGTTTCGGCAGCATAGGTCATTACAGGTCGCACTGGTTGAAGACTTTCGTCTTCATACATTGTAGAATCGGCAACGAGAGAACCTGACGGAGTTTCCCAAACGCAGCCCAGCCCAGCTGTATTCTCCGGTTTAGCTCACTCTCAAAGTTGTGTCTACCTAACCGCAAGGTTTACCCGAGGTAGACATACTCCTGCACAACTTCGAGAGGTATTCCAGCGACGGTGATCGGCTCTGGGGTGATACGATCATTGAACATGATCTTAGTTTTATCCAAGTTCATGCCCAGGCCAACCCGTTGTGAGGAAACAGCTAGGCTGTTCAGCATCTGTTGTAGGTCCTGCAACGAATCTGCCAATAATGACGATGTCATCAGCAAATCGTAAGTGTGAGATGCATTCGCCATTGATATTGATGCCTATTCCAGTCCAACTCAGCGTCTTAAACAAATCTTCCAGTGCGCTTGTGAACAATTTGGGGGATATAACGTCCCCTTGCCTCACTCCGCGGTGCAACTGGATAGGTTTTGACTGCTGGTTCTGGACCTGAACAGACATGGTGGCGTCATTGTAAAAACATCTCAACACTTCGATATATCGCCAGTCAACCTGACATCGTTGCAGGGACTGTAGAACAGCCCAGGTTTCAACAGAGTCAAAGGCCTTCTCATAGTTCACAAACGCTAAGCACAAGGGCTGATTATTATATAATAATGTACTCTTCAGATTTTTGTATAATCTGCCGCACTGTGTGAATGTGGTCTATGGTGTCAAATCCTCCTCGAAACCCAGCCTGCTCCGGTGTTTAAAACTCGTTAAGTCTTCGCGCAAGACGGTTCAAAATAACCCTGGAAAACAGTTTGTAGACATGGCTCAAAAGTGAGATCAGTCTATAGTTCTTCAATAAAGCTTTATTGCCTTTCTTGAAGAACAATACCATGACACTCTCTGCTCCATGCCTTTGAAGTTCTCCCATGGTTGAGAACAGAATTGAAGACACGTTGGAGTTCCTTCAGAACAGGAGAACTACCTGCTCTTCACTGCTATAAAAGCCCCAGGGGAAGACGGAATCACTTCCGTCTTCCCCTGGGGCTTTTCCATTTTTCAACTGTGGTCTAGAAATTGTGCCGGGGAGACAGACAGATTTGTTTGGTATCGCCCCCACCCCAGGCAATGGTGTCCTATAATGGCGTATCACCCTTGAACTTCTCGTTTGACTAGTATGTTAACCAAATAGGTTCGATTGTTAATATGTCGCGGTTGTATCCTTCTACGTTACAGCCATATATTGATGCCACCAGGGTTCTGAGGATGAGTTGGTTTGGATTCAAGTCTACTTCAATCATATAAATGCCTTGCTTGATATGTTCTCCATAACAGCTTTGTGATTGAGCTATTTGATATGTACCAAGGGCGAATATATCAGCAATTATTTGTGGAAATTCACCCATTACAGATACACCAGCTGCAATTGATTGAAAATCGGTTCGTCTTCTGTTCAGATTGTTTGCGATTATGAATTCACATGACTCCACTGAGCTCCAGGCAGGTTTACAAAAGAGCACGTTATGTTCATGTTATGTTTGTCAACTTCGACTAAAAGATCAGCCGGACGATCCAACTCGGATGGACAGCGTTCGAGAAATTGCACCTCACTTTCTTGTCTCAGATACCGCAGAGCCCCAAGACAAAAGTCTTTAATCAGTGCGTTTTACCAGTGATGACTTATGAAAATGAGACGTGGTCGCTAATTATTGGCCTCGTTCACAAGCCAAAGCGCAACGAGCTATGGAGAGAGCTATGCTGGGAGTTTCACTACGTAATAGAATCAGAAATGAGGATATCCGTAAAAGAACAAGGTCATCGACATAGCTCGTATAATTAGTAAGTTGAAGTGACAATCGGCAGCGAAGACTAAACGTAGGGCGCCCAACTACCAGATAGACCGATGATGTTGTTAAGATCGTGGGAAATTGATGGATGGAAAGGGCTGGAAAGAATCGTTCTTCCTGGAAATGTGTAGTGGAGGCCTATGTCCAGCAGTGGACTTCTTCAGGCTGATGCTGATGATGATGATGTTATGTTTAACATCACCATCTATTATACTATTACTATATCTACCACCTACGATTACTATATCTTTAGGAAAATCTTATTAATTGGCTATTTAGACGATACTTTTATGAATTTTTGCAATTTAATATCTCGCTTCCGATATACTTTACGAAGTTGCTGTAATAATAAAAGTTGCTTATTTTTGAGAGTACTAATAAATGGCGATAGTTTTTTTACTGGTCGCGGGTCTTCAAAAACAACGCCACTTTTACCCAATGCCCTTTGGGTATGTTTTCGGTCCTATCCATTGGGACACAATGAAGTATGCTGCGCCATCGTGTCTTTAATAAGCCAAACGATCTTTCAATGGCCATCCGGGCAGACGACAGACAAAAATTAAAATTATTCTGCCTGTCCGTGAGAAGTCCGTTGTCCATAAAGGGCACCATCAAGTTAGGGTGCAGAGCATATGCCGCATCACCTATAAGATGGGTATCTTGCGGGAATTTCTCTTCGTTACCCAGGAATTCGTCTAGTGAGGAAACCCTGAAGACCCTCTGATCATGGGTTGAGCCCGGGTACCCAACATAAATGCAAGCATCTATGATCGCAGACCGCCTGTAAGCAAACAACATTTCTCATAACACAGCCATGCTAGCTAGGTACCTAAGTAATAAAAGTTAATAGTGATCTAACTGATTCAAGGCAGTTAAATAAGGAAGGTTTTGACTTGGTAGGTAAAGTAGGTATCTACTCTCATTTTTAATAATCGACTTCAAGTAGAAAAGGAGGAGATTCTCAATTCAGTTGTAAAATATGTTTTTTTATTTTTGTCATCCCATAAATTCATCATATACCTAGTTTGAAAAATATAAATAAATAAATAATAAATTGAAATCATGTTTTTAATGGGTAGTGAAAACTTAAAGAGCGAAGGTGCACTAAATTATGAACGTTAATCACTTGTAACTTATTTTATATATTCAAATACAAGATAAATCAACTAAATCGTTTCCATGTTTTCTTCTTAGTGACGGCTCCCTGTTTTTTTTCTACCAAGTAATCACACAAACTATTTATTGCAAGTAGCAAAGATTAGAAAATTAACTATAGGACCTTATATAATTGAATTATCCTTATTATTATACCACTTAATTCCCTTTTGCTTTCATTCGACCATTCTGACTATGCACGCGTCCCCGCGTGAGTACTGTTAAATATTTAATATTTTAAACAATTTAACAATTTCAATTAGTAATTCAAAGCTCAACGTAAAAACAATAATGGTTAGAAACTATTTCCTTAGCTTACAAATCTTAATACGAATCTTAACAATGATTTCAATCTAAAATGATTGTCTTTAACATATTTCTAAATGATATTTCAACTTAATATGACTGTAGTCAACATAAAAATAAAGAGGCTCTATTTATCTCTTCTTCTCTAAAATTTAAAAGCTACCTATGCTCTTTTCGGGCTTTTGATGCAGTTTTCTCCATTCTTTCCTCTGTTGTTAACAATGCCGCAAAGTACTTCTATAACACAGCGACTGAAGTCATAGCTGCTGCATGGCTGCCAGCTGCTAACGCCACAAAGGGCTAGTAACGCCACGTAGGGCTAATAACGCCACAAAGGGCTAGTAACGCCACATAGGGCTTGTAACGCCACATAGGGCTTGTAACGCCACAAAGGGCTAATAACGCACTAATTTTCAATATTGACCATATTTCAAACAAATAAATACATTTCGTTTCATTTAAACGCCACAAGGGCTAACAACGCCACACGGGGCTAATAACGTACTAATTTGCAATATTAACCATACTCCAAACGAATATTCATTTCATTTTAACGCCACTAGGGCTAATAACGCCACACGGGGCTAATAACGTACTAATTTTCAATATTGACCATACTCCAAACGAATAAATACATTTCATTTCATTATCGTCTCATTTTCATTTCATTTTAACGCCACATAGGGCTAGTAACGCCACAAAGGGCTAGTAATGCCACAAAGGGCTTGTAACGCCACATAGGGCTAGTAACGCCACATAGGGCTAGTAACGCCACACAGGGCTAGTAACGCCACAAAGGGCTAGTAACGCCACAAAGGGCTAATAACGCACTAATTTTCAATATTGACCATAATTATTTCAAACAAATAAATATATTTCATTTCATTTTAACGCCACAAGGGCTAACAACGCCACACGGGGCTAATAACGTACTAATTTGCAATATTAATCATACTCCAAACGAATATACATTTCATTTCATTTGAACGCCACTAGGGCTAACAACGCCACACGGGGCTAATAACGTACTAATTTTCAATATTGACCATACTCCAAACGAATAAATACATTTCATTTCATTATCGTCTCATTTTCATTTCATGTTAACGCCACATAGGGCTAGTAACGCCACAAAGGGCTAGTAACGCCACAAAGGGCTTGCTACGCCACATAGGGCTAGTAACGCCACAAAGGGCTAGTAACGCCACAAAGGGCTAGTAACGTACCAATTTTCAATATGACCATGCTTCAAACGAATAATTCATTTCATTTCATTTCATGCAACATTTTTGAAGCATGTTGCCATAATTTTCCATCGATGAAAAAGCTGACTTTATTTTTTTTTGTCCACTGAATTACTTGCACTATTTGCACTTCTGTATTTTGCTGGCAATGTGTTATCATAATGAAATATACCTGCATATAGGGTAGGTACATTTAATTTTGTACATTTTCATCAAAATTATTTAGGTTCGCTGCACTTCATCGATTTAGACTACGACATAATGGTAACACGCCGGCTCGTCGTAGGTCGTAGTCGTAGACAAACTAGGTAATTCCTTGGTGTTTGTTTTGTGTGTCTTCGCAATGTTCTAGAAAAATCCTCCAAAAGGCCGGTCTATAGACGATGCCTCCAGAGGCGTCTCTAGCCCATGTAGCGCCCGTGTGCAAACATTACCCAAGCGCCCCCTAGTAAGTGCGCGTTCAAAATGGAATGGATACAAAGTACAAGTAACAGCACATCAAGTTACAACAAACTGTCAAATTTCCCCAATGGGTAATTAACTCTATTGCTTGGAGATTTTTAAGAAGAAATGCAGTTTGGTTACCACAATGTCCTGTTGACTATATTTAGAATTATTATGCAAGGTGTTCTGGTGTAAACCCTAACAAGCCAAAACTTATCGAAAAAGAACTTGGAGAAAAAGGGGGAAAATGGTTTTAAAAAAATCAACGCAGAGCCTAAACCGTAAGTTCTAGAAGCATGAAACTTGGAGGGTGTGTTTCTATTATAGCTTAGAAATGCATTTAGAAAGAAAATTTGAAAATTCTTTCTTTATGAGGAGAAAAAAGGGGGGGGGGGGAGGGCGCCGAGTGCCAGCGGCGCTTGTCGGCCCCTATGATGCTATTTATCAAATATTAGAAGAGCTCAAGATGCTATACAAAATCTATGCAGAGCGGAGCTTTTTTTACGTTGGTCATTGAAAGTGCGGCGCCCGGCCAACGCGCCTGCCAAGTTGTGCTCCTTAGCGGTCCTAAAGGGCGCCGAACGCAGAGCGGAGCGCTTTTTACGTTGGTCATTGAAAGTGCGGCGCCTGGCCAACGCGCCCGCCAAGTTGAGCTCCGTAGCGGTCCTAAGGGACGCCGAACGCAGAGCGGAGCTTTTTTTACGTTGGTCATTGAAAGTGCGGCGCCCGACCAACGCGCCCGCCAAGTTGAGCTCCGTAGCGGTGCTAAGGGGCGCCGAACGAAGAGCGGAGCGCTTTTTACGTTGGTCATTGAAAGTGCGGCACCCGTCCAACGCGCCCGCCAAGTTGAGCTCCGTAGCGGTCCTAGGGGGCGCCGAACGCAGAGCGGAGCGCTTTTTACGTTGATCATTGAAAGAGCGGCGCCCGTCCAACGCGCCCGCCAAGTTGAGCTCCGTAGCGGTCCTAGGGGGCGCCGAACGCAGAGCGGAACCCTTTTTACGTTGGTCATTGAAAGTGCGGCGTCCGGCCAACGCGCCTGCTGATAGTGGCCGAGCGCCCCGCCGCGGCGCTCGGCGCCCCCTAGGAACGCTGCGCCCGTGTGCACTGCACACCCTGCACAATAGGTAAAGACGCCGCTGGATGCCTCAACATCACTCACAGTTTTGCAAAAAGTCCAGCACATGAGTTGACGTCTCACACTTCTGTAACTTATTTTATATATTCAAATACAAGATAAATCAACTAAATCGTTTCCATGTTTTCTTCTTAGTGACGGCTCCCTGTTTTTTTTCTACCAAGTAATCACACAAACTCTATTTATTGCAAGTAGCAAAGATTAGAAAATTAACTATAGGACCTTATATAATTGAATTATCCTTATTATTATACCACTTAATTCCCTTTTGCTTTCAGTAGGTAACCAGAGCTAAAAACCTTAAGCCGACGTGATACTTTGAATGTATGAACCTATTTTATATGCATCGATCAATACGCACTTATGGATGGATATGATTTTCTATTGATAAAATCAGCTTTGTTTGTTGTTCCCGGGCATTTAATTCTTATTTCTGTTCCGTCAATAGCCCCAATAGTATTGGGGAAGGAACTGGACGTCTACTCTAATTCAACGAACAACGAAATTTCGATCGAAGTTTCGCACGATTCCTACCACGGTTCATGTTCGTTCCGAAACTTCGGCCGCACGTAAACTGTTGACATATAAATTCTCTAAACCCACTCTAATTCATTTTCGGTCCGAACGAAAAATTGAATGTGACGGATGTTTGTTCGGAATTTTAACCTCAAATAGACGAAAACCAAAGTGCTACCTTTTGATTTTCGTAATCTTTTTATTTTGTGAATTTTGTCGGAAATTGATGTGGAATGGCTCCTAGATTTCTTTTAGTCGAGTTTTCTCTGCGTGAAAAATATATATAGAAGGAACCGGCGCCTGCGCAATCAACTCAATAATTCTCAATATAAGTATTATTCACAACTTAGACTTTGTAAGAAACTACAACTAATATAATCTGTATGTAGTTATGTTTTATGTTTAGTAATTAAATGCAAGTATTTAAAAGCATATTTTTTTTATTAAAAGTAAAAAATAATATGTTAGCCTACTAATTTTAGACTAAATAAAACAAAATAACTATACTACATAACAATTAAATCAAACAACTCAATAACTCAATAACAAATAAATCAATTAAACAGACACATACAAATTAAAATATTATGGCATACACTGTCTGACAAGCCCACACAGCTCTTACAGAGCAGTCTTGATTCCTGAAAGCTTGTTATTTCTGTCTCTGTGTGCTTGTTCCTCTTCTACTGACCTCCGAGAATCAGATGCACCTTTCTTGGCTAATTCACTGCTGAATTGTTTTGATACAACCACCCATGGAATTGAGCATGTTGCATGAGCATGAGTTCATCCCACAACATCTTTGCCTGGACATTTACTTCGACACTCCTCAATCTTCCGCGGGCTAGATCTTTATGCTCAATTGAGGAGTGTATTTATTTGCTCTGGCGCAGCCAAACCCACAAGTGGAGCCATTATAAACTGAAATACAATATGTATTTTATTATTCGTATAGTGAATAAACAAAATAGATTCTACTTACAAAGTTTCCAAGACAAAGGCACTTGTAGGGACCCAAACTGCAGACTGCGAGAGTAATACTTGAAACCATATTATGGAATGTGTATCCCACATGCACTTGAGAACACTTTAGATAATACAGCACAGCATTTGAGAAACAAACGCTAATGAAAGTTATAAAAACTCGTGAAATAAATCTTCTGTTTACATACTATCGCATGTGACTATACGGATATTTTAGATTGTTGAAGGTTTAATACCCGTCGCTTGCATAAAATAGAACTCTTCAAATTGGTCGGATAACAATGTCACTCCATATTGTTCATTCCGCTCGGTCACAAAAATTTACGATGGCCGATCTTATTTTCACGAAAAAAGAAGAAGCAGATTTCTATGGTTTATGTGTGCGTATAAGTATGTATATCTACATTTGTGTGCGTAAATCTTATATTTCAACTGTCAAATGTCAAGAGGTCAATGTCATGCTTGCTTCTGCTTGCTACTGTTCTATAATTCTTGCTAGGCTATTTCGAGATACGAGCTACTAAAATCATCCGGAATATTAAATAGGACAGAAATGCGATGGCTGGAACAGCATCAGTAAATAATGATCTGTCTTATTATTATCATTTGAAGAGTATTTACCATTTCCTACAACACAGACGACTCCAACGCCTCCAGCAGCGGTGGGAACCAACCGCTCCTATGCAACTCCTACGCATTGTTAGAACTGGGCAGTCATCACTAATGAGAAGAACTTTTAATTCTTCAGGGCTGGACACCTCTGCCAGCCACCTCGTGGGCTTTCATCTTCAGTGGGCTGAAGATATGTGTCAAACTTAGCGCAAGAAAGTGGTAGACCAGACTTTAGTGGGTCTGTGATGTGTGTTTAAAACCCTGCCAAAAGTGTGTGAAGTCAGATTGTGAATGAAGTAACTAGATAAATGTGTGTGATGAAGTAACTACCTACTAAAGATATCTACAATGTTGTATCAATGTTTTTATAGCGTTAAAGATTTCATATAAATTATATTCCATTTTCTTTAAGAATTATTATTCTGAATTGATTATTGATATTAATTTTTTTATTTGGCTCAAAAAACACAACTAAAGAAAATAAAACCACAGAAAGAGAAGAACATTGAGTAAAGGTACCGCTACACAAGAAATCATAAGAGAAAATAAAACATAGAACACATAGGTACAGAAACACATAGAAAGAAATAGGTACACACATAATCCTAGTTCTATTGCTGAAAAGGGTGCCGACAGTATCCAATTAGGTATACTTATAAGTATTTGTTTATGAGCCAAAATGGTCCTCACTCAGCTTAAATGCTACTTCGCCTTCAAAAAGGGGATGAGGAAGCTGGGATCTAATAATTGTACCATACTTCTTGCAAATAAATATATTTCATTTCATTTCATTTGTACCACCTGTTGAACTACTCAGTAGTTACTAAACTACAGTACAGATGCAGAGTTATTGGTGAAAGAGACTCATATCCTGTAGGTTTAATTTGATTGAACTAGGTATAATGTTATTCAGGGATAATTCAGCATTATAGTGGCAGAATAAATTTATCAGTCCAGTAGTTTTTGAGTTTATTCATTACAAAAATACCAATCTGTACAATTTATAATGATGATGATCCACAGTAGCCCAAACAAGAGATGAATGGAGAGAAGGAAAAGAGGTCTTTGCCCTGCAGTGGGACACAACCGGCTTTTAATAATAATGATGATGATAAGTTACCTACCTAAGTACCTATAAGTACATACCTACCTATTTGCTGAGAAGTCTCATTTTCACACAGAATGCCTACCTACATTATATGATTATAATGATTACCAGCTCCTCTGAATCCACCATCAGGTAAGCTCGTTGGCAGAGAGCACTGGTCTAGACGTAGCGGACCCGCCGTCCGATACGCCTAAGGTCGTGGGTTCAAATCCAGTCGTGTACCAAGTAGTTTTTCTGTAGAAAAATGTGTGTGCACTATGCCAGTAATACATCGTGAGGAAACCGGCGTGAAAGTTCGAGCAACACGTTGGTGTCAAGCGCCACGCAAAAAGGGCCCACTAGAAGCCTTGCGGAAACCAGCCCTCAGTGCCTTGCCTACCTTATTCATAATACCTAACTAATTATGCAGTAGATCTACAAAATCATGTAGGTAAATAAAACAAACATTCCACAGGATGGATGTTAGCAATGACCACTAATAGGCGGGCAAAGCCTGCCGCGGGCGGCCGCTAGTTAATAAAATCTATAATAGGTATGTATAGGACAGTCACGAAAAACGCCGTAAGATGCTTGATACTAACTATTATCTATTCTGTGACGTTACCGTGTCATCATAGTAACTACTAGCGTATCTGTAATTCGAAAATATCTTACCGCGCCTCCACACTACTCGCGAAGTTGAACGAGGTTAGACGAATAGAATAATGTAGAGAGGCAGTTCGGCTTACTTCGTCCAACTTTACCTCGCCTCGGCCGACTTCCGTTTGTTGTCGGTTTTTGCGCCCGAGTCAAAGGGCACGAAGTTACCCGAAGTGCGTTCTCGAAGTACCTCTCTACACTACTTGGCCGAGCCGACTTCAGTACGCGTCAAGACGCCGTTGTGAACGCACTTGTGTTTAATAGATTTTATCGTTGATGTGCGAGACTCTATTATGAGCGGCATACAGTGGTCACAGGAGCAAACTATGTTGTTCCTTGAAACACTTAATAAGTATGCACGTAGTTATAATACGCTAGAGAGCACATTGCTACGGCAGCTGCTACTTGAGCGTCCATTATAATAAACGTCCGCAGGGTACCGGTAACGCTACACGAATGCGCTCCTCGCGAAGTTGAACGAGTGTGTAGTGTAGCACCGCGGACTTCAGTCAACTTCGGCCGAGTACTTCGACGAGAAACTTCGCGAGTAGTGTAGAGGAGGCATTAGAGTGACGAAATCTAATGGCTGTTTTATACGAGGTAAGTAACTGGCGCCGAAATCGAGACAAGTCAGCGCTGACCTGCCACTGCCATCGTGTAAATCGATTTTGAAGACAGCGCAGTACTGTCGGACAGCGCTGTCTTCAATATTCCCGCTTCATATTTTTCGGCGCAAGTCCGCTCCCCCCGCGACCCGCGCCAGCGCCACTGTTCTCGTGTAAACGCCGAAGCCAGTCACTGTCGGTGTATTGTATGGTGACTACGCTGCATCGCTCCGCGATACGATGACGAAAAAACTGAACGAAGCCGAAAACATAAAGCTCGTACAACTATACAGGGAACATGAGTGCCTGTGGGATAACAAATCTATACATTATAGAAATAAGGATATGCGTGCAACCGCATTGCAGAGTATTGCACAAGAATTGAGTATAGAAGAGATTGGCCCTTCCGAGGTAAAAAATAAAATTAAAAGTTTGAGGGCATCACAAAGGTTATTTTTCTTAAACAATTATTCACTTTCGTTTTTTGTAGTTTTCGATTATTCATTTTACGAACGTGTGTGCACCAAACAAAATATCCTCGACGACTGGCCTCGTGTAAACGGTGGGCGACAGTTTTTGGCGCCAGCGCTGTCTCGGCACTGGCGTCAGTTACTTACCTCGTATAAAACAGCCTTAACATCATCATCACCCTATCCCTGTCGTAAGAACCGCCCATTTTTTATTTTTTTACCTAATTGCATCCGGTAGATGCCAAGGTAGGAGAAGATTTGACTTCCGTAAAAAAAATGTTTGCTAAATGTTTGCTAGTGTGTATCATCAACTTATTATTATAAAATGATGAAAGCTTTAATTAAAATTCGATGATAGATAAATGCAGTGAGATTAAACGTAATTAAGCTTACAAAGAAAGAATAAAGAAAGAAGATGAACAAAGATAGTGGAATATTACAGAAAACTTTAACCCAGAAAGTACAATCAAAAATTTTAAAAAAGTTTTGATAAACATGCCGTGATGAATATTGCGTAAATTTAGGAGCGCCGATTTACGATGGATCCGAAAGTCTTGTCTGAATCCGAAAATGAATTAGAGTCAAGGATTTTATATATGTAGATTCATGATTAGAGTAGGGTAACCAACGAAATTTCGTTTGATTTTCGTTCGTTGACGAAGTTTCGCAACGGAGAATCCAAGTAGGCTTCCTGTTCGTTTGAAATCCATTTTTTATAGGCCCAATTTGCTCTTTAGATGGCCAGTGTATGAAAACATTAAAATTCTTTTTAATAGAGCGTTTATAACACGATTGACAGAATCGTATGCCGTTGCTTTGCCGACATCAAAACGGTCAGCAATTGATCTGTAAACATAAAAATAAGCAAAGTTGTTTATTTATAATAGTTAGGTACTTACTACCTTAGCAGTTGGGTAACTATCTAAAAAAAGTACGTAAAGCTAAGAATCTATTAGTTTAACTAACTAGATAGGTAGTTTAGTTCCGTGATGAGATTCCCAACATCTTTGAGCTTGTTTGACTTCGAATCTCGATGTTTGGAACACGGTCTATAGGCATCAAGCCTATGCTGAGCATGGCTGTCTAGACAACTCTCATCCTATTCACAGTCTCTAGTGTAAGCGTCCACATCTCGGCACCATAAAACATAGTAGGCAAAACACACTGATTGTGATTATACAGGTGGGTTTTCAGGCACTGTGGTTTTTCAGCGGACTGAAGAATGCCGTAGGTATATATAATTTTCCAAGCGCAGCGCTCAAAGTACAACCTATCCTTCGCTTGCTCATTCGATCGTAAAGGAATACCATGCTACTAACCGATATGTTTCTGTGTTTGCCATCCTCCAAAGAGCAATCATAAGTTGAGTCTTTGGAAGGGCCTGTTCATTGCCAGAATGAACCTTGATGAGGTCTTCATGTATGTATTCCAAAACTTTTTGGAAAGTAGACCGAGTCAACCTGGTATACATTCAGATTAAATATCATTTAGGTAGGTGTCGGTAGGTGAAATAGATATGATAAGAAACTAATGTAGGTAAGTATACGTAAGTAATTGGGATTTGAAATAGTACTTACTATTTAAAATCCCAGGTATCACCTACTATGTTTACCTCCATTATTAAATATTTATACCTGAAATGGCTTTGGAAATCAACATCACTATATAAGTTAACGGTGTCCAAGTAATTCATCACCCGAGGTTTTCGTTTTCTTAGATGGGATCTTTCCATTGCCTGCAATTGGCATAGGAAAATAAAATCTTCTTCGTCTGAAGAGTCAGATGACTCTTCTAAAGTAGTTAATGCAATGGCTATGTTGTGATCCATGCTGCTTTAATAACTCTTCCGAAATCTGTAACTAACTAAATATAGAACTCTCATAAACTGAAAACCCGCACCCGCTTCCCGCCGGAACTTTCGAAGCTTGGCGCGCAAACTAATCTGGATGTCAAAATTTTTGACAGCCGTGCGTGAAACTGCACATCTTAGCGTTCGAGACACTGTGGGCAAAAGTTTTGAAATTTTCGTTTCGTGCCAAAACGAACAACAATCATAGTGGATGTAATCGTTTTGTGCGTTCTTGGCAAAATGTGCAAAATATACGTCGACTCGAACGGTCTATGTGATCGTGGTCTACAATTGTGCATTGGCGGAGCCTGCTGGCCCAGCATGGGCAAATGTGTAGAGGCCCCTTTAAGTATAAACATTTTATCACAGTTGCACAAGATGTATCTTTCTTGCGTTAGTTTCTTCAGGAAACGTGTCGCAACTCGCAACATGTTATCCAACACCTACCGGATGCTTCGAGTGTACTGTATCGTATGAATGAACCCCCTACTTTGTTTAGTTAAATTGTCTCATCAAACTCTTGTTTAGTGACTTCTTTACTGTAACGTAAACCTACTTACTGGGTCTTATTAATAACCCTAGCGTAGCGTTGGACTGGTTGATCCGTGTTTTGTCTCTTGCATTGACATGCAATTGTCAACTCGAACAAATGTGACAAAACACGATTTAACTACTCCAGCGTTGCGCCGGGATTATTAATAACACCCACTGAGTTTACAATAGTATTCCTCGTAGATCACAAGATTTTATGATCAGCTAGGTATATAATTCTACGAGCACAGAGGCACAGGCCAAATTAGGTTCGGCGCTCAATACTGTAACATAGTTGCATTGTTAACATGGTATGGTAACAGTCTAGTTTCCATGACCTTATTTGTTATTTCGGTGCTTTTAGCTTCAACATCATCATCATCAGCCTGAAGAAGTCCACTGCTGGACATAGGCCTCCCCTACACATTTCCAGGAAGAATCTATTCTGAGCCCTTTCCTTCCATCGACTTTCCGCGATTTTAACAATGTCGTCCGTCCATCTGGTGGGTGGGCGCCCTACGCTTCGTCTTCCGGTTCGTGGTCGCCATTCGAGAACCTTTATTCCCCAACGGTTGTCGGTCCTTCGAGCTATATGGCCTGCCCATTGCCACTTCAACTTACTAACTCTACGAGCTATGTCGGTGACCTTGGTTCTTCTACGGATATCCTCATTCCTGATTCTATCACGTAGTGAAACTCCCAGCATAGCTCTCTCCATAGCTCGTTGCGCGACTTTGAGCTTGTGCACGAGGCCAATTTAGTTAGCGACCACGTCTCAGTTCCATAAGTCATCACTGGCAACACGCACTGATTAAAGACTTTCGTCTTGAGGCTTTGCGGTATCTGCGACGAGAAGATGTGGCGCTTATTCTGACCCCTCAGCTCAGTTGGTAGTTGCTTCGCTTTCTGCGCCGTAGCTCGTGGGTTCGATCCCCACCGAGAAAAAATATTTGTGCAGTGAACACAGATGTTTGTTCTCTGTCTGGGTGTTATGTTGTAGTTTCCTGAACGCTGCCCATCCGAGTTGGATTCGTCGGCTGACCTCTTGTCGAAGTGCTCTACCTATGGATCGTCTGACCCAAATATAGTGGTCCACAACTTCGATGATATCGCTCCCAACATGTACCGGTTTAGCTTTTTGATCTCCGTATATTTTGTGTGGAAGATGTTAGCTAAATAATAAGATTTATTTTTGAATGTGTTCTTTTAATTAAACATAAAATTATTACAGTTAGTTAGCGTGACCGCGCTAGGAGCGAGTGTTACGAAAGAGTGTTCCGATAGACTGTCTTACGATAGAGTATCAAATTTGTCGCGCGGTCACGTATTTATAAGCTTTAAAACATAAACAATATGCATGTAGCTAGCTATGTGTACAATGGTAACGCTACATCTACATCCCACATAAAAAAAAAAAATTATAACATAATTTTACAAGTAGGTATATAAAATAAAAATTTAAAGTTTGTTACAAATACAAACTAACTTGATTATAGTTAAACATTGTTCGACTTAAACATATCTCATAAAAATATTCCTACTAAAAATATTAATACTTAAAGTGATATAGAGTTCATGGTAATTATAGCGTACACTGTGGCTAATGTTTTGATAAACAAAAGGTCTCTTTTTAGAACAAAAATACTTAAACGCGCACTGCACTTTTGTTATTGTTAATCACTGTTTATACTATACTTGAACACTTTTTGTTGACCGCCGCCGATGTCAAGTGGTTACATGGCACCCCTGCTGAGTGCGCTACGCGGCTGGCACAAGGTGCTGACTTTTGAAGTGTACGGTAGCTGTTAATAGGCTAGTCCCTTTGTTCCCAAGTGCGTGAATGAGTAGTCCTGAATGATCTTTGTTTATAACCGCGATATTGTTCGCTGTTAGTAATAGTGAGCACTTGATAAGCTAGAGTCAAATATCAAAGCGTACAGTCTTTTTAACCGTGCGACCGGATCTCGTTATGACTGGAGCTGTTGTAGTCACATCAGATTTCGGCGGACCCATTTCATCAGGTAGCCGAGGTGTTTTATTTGGGTTACTTAGTGGCATTGTTGTTTCAACAAGTGTCGGACTCTGAGAAACTATTGTTTCTGGGGTCGCGTTGCTAGGTGTGTAGTTAATAGCGTAAGCTGGTTTGAGCCTATCTAGCGAAATAACGACTTTTCGAGAACCTATTTGAACTGTATAGAATTTAGGGTTCCGTTCTATTACTTTAAAGGGTCCCTCATACGGTGGAGTTAGTGATTTTTTCACTTCTCTTCTAACAAAGACGTAGTCCGTAGTGGCGAGATCCTTATGTATAAAAGTTTTTCTATGATCCGATTGCTTCCTTGCACTTGATTGTATTGTAGCCAATGTTTCCATTAAATTACGTGTATACTCAGCATCATTAATATGTGTTTCTGATGGTACGAAAAAATCTCCTGGTAGACGGATAGGCATTCCAAAGGTCATTTGCGCTGGGCTAAATCCTATGTCCTCTTTTATAGTTGATCTAAGACCTAAAAGTACCATAGGTAGCTCTCTCACCCATTGATTAGAGTTGTCGCAGCGTGACATGATGGATGCTTTAAGTGTGCGATGCATGCGCTCTACTTGTCCGTTTGCTTTAGGATTATATGCTGTAGTGTGGATTTTTTCTATGCCTAGTCTTCTTGTTAATTGTGTAAAAAGTTGAGATTCGAACTGTCTACCTTGATCAGTTGTTATTTTTACTGGACAGCCAAATCTTGAAATCCAATGCTCTACAAATTTATTTGCTATTGTCTCGGCTGTGATATCCTTAATGGGTATGACTTCAGGCCATTTAGTGAAACGATCTATGATGGTGAGGCAATATGTGAAGTCTTCTGAGGGTATCAATGGTCCAATAATATCAATATGAACATGAGTAAATCGATTTGAATTTTCAAACTCTCCAAGTGGTGTAATTGTGTGTCTTTGGACTTTACATTTTTGACACTTTATGCATTTTTGTATAAATTTAGCGACATCGTGGTTCATGCTGGGCCAAAAATAACGTTGTGTAATAAGGCGTCTTGTTGCAGTTACTCCTGCGTGGCTGAGTCCATGAGTACATAAGAGAGCTTGTTCTCGGAATGTTGTAGGTAGGTATAAACGAGCTTGCGATGTTGATATTTCAAATATTAGTTCTCGTTCCGAGTATGGCATGATAATCGATTTAAATTGTAAATTATTTTTATTTCTTAACTCCTGTAACTCTGCATCTTCGATCTGGCTCTGGTACAGCAGCTCATAATTGAAGATATCAGGTAAATGGATTTCCTCTATTCTTGATAAGAAATCCGCTGCAGCATTCATTTCTCCTTTTATGTACTTTATTTCATTACAAAATTGCGCGATAAAATCAAGTTGACGTAAGCGTCTTGGTGAATCGGATTTCGACTCTTTTTTTGTTAGGGCGAAAGTAAGAGGTTTATGGTCGGTCACTACTGTAACATTTCGTCCTTCTATGATATAACGAAAATGCTTAATACCCATGAAGATCGCTAAAAGTTCTCTGTCGTAGGTACTGTATTTAGTTTGAGCTGTAGTGAGTTTTTTTGAATAAAAACTTAGTGGTTTAAGTTCACCGTTAATTGATTGGTGTAGCGCGGCTCCCATGCAGCTGTCTGAAGCATCAGTCATTAGCACTAAATTTGCTGATGAATCTGGATGGGCTAGTAGTACCGCTTCGCTTACTAATTGTTTACATTTGTTGAACGCGTCTGTGGCTTCTGGTGTCCACACGATTTTAGTTTTATCGTTCTTCTTAGAATTGTGTAAGTATTTTTCTAACACAGATTGTACTTCGGCTGCTTTAGGAATACTGCTTCTGTAAAAGTTGATGAGTCCAAGAAATCGTCTTAGTTCCTGGATAGTTTCGGGTTGCGAATAGTCTGTTATAGCATTTACCTTTTCTTGGTTCGGTTTGATGCCATTGCAGCTGACGTGGTAGCCGAGGAATAGTAGTTCCTTTTTGCCAAACTCACATTTTCCGCTGTTTATTGTTATGCCGAATTGATTTAGTCGTTTGAATATTTCATCAAGATCTTTTAAATGCGTTTCCTCGTTTTCGGAAGCGACTAATATATCGTCTAAATAGCAGAAAGTATTTCTTGTGTCTTTCATGACGTTGTTTATGAAGCGTTGAAAGCTTTGCGCCCCATTGCGTAAACCATAATTCATTTTTAAGAATTCAAATAATCCGAAGGGGGTTATTACTGCTGATTTAGGAATGTCCTCCGGTGCGATGGGTATGTGGTGGTATGCGCGTCGTATGTCAATTTTAGACATGATTGTTTTATCCCTTAAAATGTATGTGAAATCCATTAATCTTGGTATTGGATATCTATCGGGTTCTGTTATTGCATTTAATCGACGATAATCGCCGCACGGACGTAATTCGCCGTTTTTTTTATTGACGACGTGTAGTGCATTTGCCCACGGGCTAGTAGATGGTCTACATATACCCAACTCCATCATTCGTTCAAACTCTTCTTTTACTAATTTGTATTTGGCTGGATTTAAGGGTCGCGCTTTCTCATATACGGGTGCGCCCTTTGTGCAAATATAGTGTTGCACATTGTGTTTGGGAATCGATTTGAATGATTCTAGTTTAGTTATATCGGGATACCGCAACAGCAGTGTATGGTATTTATCTGTGGTGTTGACGACTTTTATGGTAGGGAAATTATCCGAAATAGCTTGTATATTCTTGGAAATGTTGGTCAGCTTATCTATTAGTTTTCTGCCGTGTAGGTCAACTAATAGTTGATTTTTGGCTAGGAAATCTGCTCCGATGATTGACCGTTGTACGTCTGCTAGTATGAATGTCCAACGCATTGGGCGCCGTAGGCCAAGATCTAGAGTTAATGTTTTCACTCCATATGTTGATATTGGCGTTCCATTCGCAGCATATAGTGTATAGTCGTCTGGTTGTTGGTTTGGGCGTTTTTTGCACGCAAGTACGGATACGTCGGCACCGGTATCAATTAAAAAACGGTAGCCGTACTTATAATCCGTAACACTGAGGCGATATGTGTGATCGGCAACTAAACTCGCCGCATTAGTAGCCTGTTCTAGTTTAACGACCTTTTCTTGCAACATTGGTCGTGACCACATTTGGTGGCTTTATCTTCATATATGAAATGGTAGTAGCATTTGAAGTCGCTGTCACCAGGAACAGCAGTTTGATTCTGATATTTGATGAAATTACCTCTACCGCGTGAATGTGATCTGCTGGTGTTACGATGATGCTCCTTTGATCGACCGCCTTCTCGCCGCTCGTTATCCATTTGGTTGAATTTATTTTTCAAAGCGGTTAATTCGAGCGTTAATTTTTTTAGCTGCTCTGTTACAGACGTCGATGATGATGATGATGGTGTTTGGAGTTGGAACACATCCGCAGGTCTCATAGTTTCTATAATTTTATCGGCAATATTGGCCGCCTGCTCAAGGTCAACCGTGTCGCATGCAGTGATTACGGGCCGTACACTTTGTGGTAGTCTGTTCACCCATAATATTTTGAGAGTAGATTCTGGTACTTTATTGTGACCTAACTCGCGCATCCGCCGCAGTAGTTGTGACGGTTTTTGGTCACCGAGTTCGATTTCCGTGAGCAGATTTTGGAGCTGCTTGGTCTCCGACTCTTCGTAAGCTGATATGAGGCGGGCCTTTATACAGTCATACTTATGGTCTGTGGGTGGGTTCTCTAAAATGTCGCTTACTTGCGCTAACTCGTCCCTACCCAGCTTAGCTATAACTAACTGAAACTTGTGCAAGTCACCTGCTTTCTGTGGCGCGACTATGGCATCGAATTGGTGGAACCAGAGTCGCGGCTGGTTGGTCCAGAAGGTGGATATCCTGGAGCTGATGGTGACAGCAGTGATGAGGCTGTCAGTGGATGGCTGCGCCTGCGCTGCGTACGCCGCGCCCTCCGGTCCAGGCTCCATGTTAAGCTCGTTGTGATTGGAGGTGGTAGTCATTGTAAAACTACTACTTGGCACAAACCACTAAATTTAATTTAAAATAGTCACTTGCACTTTCACGTTTACTTAGTACACTTTTACTGGTTATCACATAATACGTGAATTTAAACCAGAAAAGATGTTCACGTTGGGGTCACCAATTTAGCTTTTTGATCTCCGTATATTTTGTGTGGAAGATGTTAGCTAAATAATAAGATTTATTTTTGAATGTGTTCTTTTAATTAAACATAAAATTATTACAGTTAGTTAGCGTGACCGCGCTAGGAGCGAGTGTTACGAAAGAGTGTTCCGATAGACTGTCTTACGATAGAGTATCAAATTTGTCGCGCGGTCACGTATTTATAAGCTTTAAAACATAAACAATATGCATGTAGCTAGCTATGTGTACAATGGTAACGCTACACCGGCATGGGTGTGACATGAGCATTGGACATGATTTTTGCCTTGCTCATATTCATGTTTAGACCCACCTGGGCTGTTATTCACTATTGCCAAACCACGCGTGTTACGTGAACACGATAAGACATCGGCGTGGAATCGCTTAAAATCGTATTCCCTATGCCAAAGTTGTCATTCCATAGCGCGGCACGGTACGATTTGGGCACGGTTAGATCTGTCAAATGAACGCGCTCGATTCTTGCGCGATACGCCACAGATTAGCGTGTTCCTGATAAAGTTAGTATGGCTCGTTTCTCTTGAGCATGTTTTGAGGTTATGTTTGAAAGTTGTTTATCATTGTATCAACAAAGTATCATACAATTATCTACATGGTATAAAATAAAGAAAAACAATGAAAGTAGTGTGGCTTAGCTTTTATAATATTGAAACCATTTTTTTTTACAGGATTGTATGGAGATTTCAAAAAAATACTTAGTAGAATTAAATTATACACTTGTTTGATTACATCCTTTCTTGTTCGGTGGTAGGAAATTTCACATAGATTGGAAGCAGCTCATTGAGGGCATTAACAACTTCCTCTTCACAGCGACTTTACCTGAAATCAATAAATAAAATAAAATAAAAATAAGCCTTTATTTCTCTGACCAAAACAGTTTTGCTTAACCTAACTTATACTAATCCTACTTACTAAATATACTAACTAAGCAAAAGTTTCTATTATGTATGACACCGACGTGGCGGTACTACATAGGTCGGTCGGGTTGTCCTTCGACAAAGGCCTCCTCCGGGGTTTGCCACTTGGCTCGGTCCAGACATGCTCTGCGCCACTCCTTAGGGAGCTCATCCTCCCAACGCTTCAACTGCCGCCCTCTGTTGCGTTTTCCATCTCTAGGGTACCAGACTGCAATCATACGTCCATTTACTCCTTCGGGACCTCATTTTTGGACGTATGAGGTCCTGAAATCAATATCAACCTTTAAATATTGTAGACAATCTACTCAACACTATCTAGCCCCATACTAAGCAGAGCTTGTACTATGGGAACTAGATAGCTGATATTAATACTTAGTATATTTTTTTGTAAATACATAGAATATAATATAACACCCAGACAGAGAACAAACATATTATGTGTTCACCACACAAATTATATTTGTTCTCGGTAGGTATCGAACCCACGACCTACGGCGCAGAAGGCAGAGCTACTACCAACTGAGCCAGTCAAGTAGGTAGGTACATTCATCCACTTCACCTCAGCAGCCTGAAATGGTGCACTCCACTGCTGAAGGCAGGCATCTAGGTACCTACTACCACTGCTACTACAACAATACGGAATCTCCAATGTCATAGCGAATAACCTCCCGGAGACAATATTGAGGTCTCTGAGCATTGTGCCTAAGGGCTAGCGCATATATACAATTTTTAGTTGAACAACTATTTAGTTGTGTTTCCTATGTACACAGCAATATATGAACGTGCGCATATTATCAACTCGATAGTTGATCGACAAAAAAATCAAAAAGCCACATCGATCTGCTTTTGATTAAAAAGTTGTACAACTATCGATCTCACGCTCATTTTGTATTGCAATGTATTGAAGTGCGCATACCATCGACTAAACAGTCGATCCGCGACTGTTCAGTCTCGCATTTGCATTGGAAGCGGCACAACGTTTGTTTTGTTCTCACAATGGCGGGAACCTCCGTCGACTCAACAGTTTAGTTGTGTTATGCGCACCTCCGTCGACTCAACAGTTTAGTTGTGTAGAAATCACGACAAGTACACAACTCGACGAAACAGTTTAGTCGATTTAAAAGTTGTATATATGCGCTAGCCCTAAGTCTTCCAGCGACTCCGCCATTATGACTATGTCGTCGGCAAATCGAAGGTGAGTGATGAATTCGCCGTTGATGTTGATGCCATACCTTGTCCAGGACACGAGCTTGAAAATATCCTAGCTTTTAGCTTATCTAGGTATTTGAATAAATCTTAAAAGTCACAATTTGGAATTGGAACGCGATAAACTCCGAAACTACTGAACCGATTTCAATCAAATTTCACATGTACCCGTATTTTAGTCTAACTTACTGGATTGGTTAGTTTATATTCAACTAGCTGTGCCCGCGACTTCGTCCGCGTGGTATAGTGTCTATGGGTAGCAATTTTAAATTGGCAGCGGAAGAAAACAGTCATTAAATAACAACGTCATATTCGCGTGCACGTGACACAGTCGTCTGCCCTCTTACTAAACTTAGACATATGGCGTCGTACTACGCCACACTTTCATCCCCCCCGCATTCCTCTCCGAACTCCCCCCACACCCCCCCCGCACCTCCCCTCCACACTCCTCCTGTACTCCCCCCGCATCCCCTCCACACTCTCCCTGTACTCCCCTCCACACTCCCCTCAACACTCCCCCCACACCTACCCTCCACACTCCCCCCTGTACTCCCCTCCACACTCCCCCTGGCTTTGACGAGAACAGAGTGCTCATAGACGCTCTAGAATGTTCTGTAAGGTTCTGGAATAATCAAATTTAAAGTATCCGGAATGCTCCCACCTAATATACCTGTATGGGGGATCAGAATATTTCGAAAGCTGTTGCCGAAAGACGTCTAGCGCTTGGTATCTTTAGGAGAAACCCGACGCCAAAAAATTTAGAAGCATTAAAAAATGAGATTAGTGCGGCACAAAGAGTGATACGCAGTGGTAAACGTAGGTAAAAGAAACAGGTAAAATTTTCATGCTTTTAATAATAATGGTACATTCTAGAACTTAAATATAGGTAGGTACATATAAATTCTCACACGTATTCTGAAACAGTGCTTAGGTCTGAGTCGAGACTCAAGCACAGATTTTTGACACTTTTCAATGGAGAACTGTCATAAAATCTATGCTTGAGGCTCGACTCAGACTCAAGCGCTGTTTCGGAATACGGGCCTAAGAGTATCTGGAGTAATTCTAATTTTGGGACCGAGTGTAGCGTCTCATAAGAAGCCAATCTGTTTCAAACATTTTAATCTAGGTTAATCATTCAGACAAAGGAAACATTACAAATCAATTCACTTCCTATACCTCGTCTACAACTATCGGGCTGTAAGCTAGAAGCCTTTAAAAATTATAAAAATTGAAACAAAATAATAGTAGGATGAAACCCATTAGTAAAGGAGGGGAATATTATAAAAATGAAAGGAAACATAATTTACGGGCGATCTGAGGTCGGGAAGGGGATGGGGGTGAGTTTGGGTAAAAAACGGTTTTTCTCGATTTCCGGCAAAACTAAAAGTCCTATCGAAAAAAGTTAAATGGCAAAGTTGTACGTAATAAAAAGATGTAAAACTTTTGTATTCACACTTTTTTCACGTAACGTCAAAATGTATGTGAAAAATTCAAAAAACCAAGCTATTGGTTTTTTATTTATACAAAAAATTTTTTTTTTTAACGAAATTTGGTGAAAACTTACCTTTTTATGTCCCAACTAAGACCAACAGCTTTAAATAACTTATTAACTAATTAATCTAGGTTATCAGAGAAGCCAATTAGCGGTCCTTACGAATAGCTACAGAGTGGTGTTTTTGTAAAAGATAAAAATAAAAAACCAAAAACTTGATTTTTTGAATTTTTACATAAATTTTGGGATAACGTGAAAAAGTGTGCATACAAAAGTTTTACATCTTTTTGTTACCTACAACTTTACCATTTGACTTTTTTCGATAGGACTTTTAGTTTTGCCGGAAATCGAATAAACCCGTTTTTTTACCCTTAAAAACTCACCCCCATCCCCTCCCCGACCTCAGATCGCCCGTAAATTTCTTTTCTTTCATTTTTATAATATTCCCCTCCTTTTCTAATGGGTTTCATCCTACCATTATTTTGTTTTGTTTTATAAATGATCCCCCGACCCTGGTTAACCCTGGTCTAATTGTTCCAATGCGTCGGTGACTGTGGCTGTAGCCTCCGACACTAGACGAACGCGACGCTCGACGGCGGCCTTCATAAGGCGGCCGTACTCGGTGCGCTGCGACTCTATGTACTCGAACATAGTGGCGAGTTTTGAACTTTGGTGAAAACTTACCTTTTTATGTCCCAACTAAGACCAACAGCTTTAAATAACTTATTAACTAATTAATCTAGGTTATCAGAGAAGCCAATTAGCGGTCCTTACGAATAGCTACAGAGTGGTGTTTTTGTAAAAGATAAAAATAAAAAACCAAAAACTTGATTTTTTGAATTTTTACATAAATTTTGGGATAACGTGAAAAAGTGTGCATACAAAAGTTTTACATCTTTTTGTTACCTACAACTTTACCATTTGACTTTTTTCGATAGGACTTTTAGTTTTGCCGGAAATCGAATAAACCCGTTTTTTTACCCTTAAAAACTCACCCCCATCCCCTCCCCGACCTCAGATCGCCCGTAAATTTCTTTTCTTTCATTTTTATAATATTCCCCTCCTTTTCTAATGGGTTTCATCCTACCATTATTTTGTTTTGTTTTATAAATGATCCCCCGACCCTGGTTAACCCTGGTCTAATTGTTCCAATGCGTCGGTGACTGTGGCTGTAGCCTCCGACACTAGACGAACGCGACGCTCGACGGCGGCCTTCATAAGGCGGCCGTACTCGGTGCGCTGCGACTCTATGTACTCGAACATAGTGGCGAGTTTTGAACGCCATCTGTAATAGAAATAATGTAAGATGACGTTATAATTTCCAAATCTACAATACCTTATACCTTTAAACGAGAAAATCTTGTATATATATATATATATTCAGGATCTCTGAAATGGCACCAACGATTTTCATGAAATTTAGTATACAGGGGTTTTCGGGGACGATAAATCGATCTAGCTAGGATTCATTTTTAGAAAATATCAGCTTTTCCCAGTTTAGAACAAACAACTTTAACGTAATATCATTACTCCTAGCGCCATCTGTTGCACAGAACCAAGCTCTGTGAGAACCTGAGAACTCAAGGGTTATGTTTAAAAGAGAACGCCATCTATTGACGAGTTTTGGAACTAAATGACTACGTTAACGCTATACACACGTTCCGGAAGTTTCTATCTCATTGCCTTCATGTTTTTTTTTTTAAATAACCAGTACCTACTTATTTTTTTATTATTATGTAGTATGTTAATAAGATCATAAAATATGATTTTATCAATCATAAGTTATTAATAAATTAATACGTAACTCTGTCTCGCTTTCACGCCAAAACCACTGAACCGATTTAAATGAAATTTGGTACACAAATAGTGTAGAGCCTGAGGAAGGACATAGAACTTTTTAATGAGAACAAAGGGTTTGCAAGGGGTATTGGACGAAATAAAGTTGCATTTTTTTTATGTAAACAAATAACTAGCAGTTGGTAACCGAGCTTCGCTCGGAATTTTTTTCGGTAATTTGTATTTTTAAGAAATCATAAGAGTCATATTATCATCCTTACTGGTGTATTCTTACTGAAAAACGCCACCTGCTGGACATGCTTGCAGTTAGTTGCTCAAAATCGTCAATAGATGGCAGGAGCAGTCACATATTCAGTTTATGTTTAATTATTGAACTCGGAAAGAAATAATCATTTTCTTAAAATGAATCCTAGCTAGATCAATTTATCGCCCCTGAAAACCCCTGTATACTAAATTTCATGAAAATCGTTGGCTCAGTTTCTGAGATCTAAGATTTTCTCGTTTAAAGGTAAAAGATAAATAATGCGGACAATTCACACACCACTATCTAGCCCCAAACTAAGCAGAGTTTGTACTATGGGAACCAAATAGCTAATATAATACTTCAATACTTTTTTGTAAATTACATACATAGAATACAATATAACTGGGTGTGTATTGTTTTAGATTATTTTTGATTTGTAAAAGGATCATATAAAAATACGGTAGGAACCGAGCCGTAGTTTGTTGCCTGTTCTTCTAGGCTTGGTCGAGTGGAACTGGCACCTAGACTCACCTAGCTTTAAGACGTTTCAAAGTCATTCTTGGAAATGAAATGAATAAAATTTTATTGAGTATGAGAGGCCTTTGCCCAACAGTAGGACGATGTAGGCTTAAAAAAAAAAAAAAAGATTATTCTATACATGTACAGTTATATAACCAGCTGATGGAACCAGCATATGGCTCACCTGATGTAAGTGGTAACCAACGCCGATAAGAAAGTCCAATACATTTTTGGCTGGCCTCTAGCTCAGTTGGTAGTAGCTCTGCCTTCTGCGCGCCTTCTGTAGGTCGTGGGTTCGACCCCACCGAGAACAAATATTTGTGGAGTGAACATAAATGTTTGTTCTCTGTCTGGGTGTTGTATTGTATTCTAAGAATGTCATCATCATCATCATCCACAGCCCGACTTCACCCACTGCTGGGTATAGGCCTCTCTCTGTATGTGCCACTGTTGCCGGTCTTGTGTCAATCTCATCCAGGTCTTGCCTGCGATGTTAACCACATCGTCTGCCCATCTTGCCGCAGGGCGACCAACGCTTCTATAGCCAGTTCTTGGACGCCATTCAGTCATCGCCTTACTCCACCTGTCATCACCTCGCCTTGCCAGGTGTCCTGCCCAGCTCCATTTTAGTTCCGTTATGCGATTCCCAACATCTTTGACCTTTGTTCGACTTCGAATCTCGATGTTGGGAACACGATTCCCAACATCTAAGAATGTATTTACAAAAAATAATATTTAAGTATTATATCAGCTATCTGGTTCCCATAGTACAAGCTCTGCTTAGTTTGGGGCCAGATAGTGTTGTGTGGATTGTCTACAATATTTATTTATATTTATGTAATGTATTAAAAGAGAAGCGTACTGCTGATCCTGCTTCTCCCAATACTGGAGCTCCTGGCTGGCCCTGTCGTAGTTCCTCTGCTCGTCGGCGAAGGCCTGCAGACGGTCCCGCGTGGCGAGGAGCTCGGCGCTGCAGGCCTGCGCCGCGGCGGCCTCGGCGCCTGTCTCCGCCTGCAGCGCAGCCGTCGCCCGCTGGACATCCGTCTTCAGCTCCAAGATCTTGGCGCGAGTCTCCTCCTGTAATGGTTAGTATTAATCTATATATATATAAAAGAAAGTCGTGTTAGTTACACCACTTATAACTCAAGAACGGCAGAACAGATTTGGGTGAAAATTGGTATGGAGGTAGCTTAGAACCGGGAGAAGGACATAGGATACTTTTTATCCCGAAAAAGCAACGGGAACGGGGTGTTACGGGAACGGGAGAGCGAAGCCGCGGGCGGCCACTAGTGCAGATATAAAGGAAACGAAGTAGCAGATGCTCTGAACAGAGACTCTATTAATTGATCTTACAAATAACTTGGGCAATTTGGCATTTTATGTGCGTATGTATGTATGTTTGTCCGACGATAACTTTCGAACCGTTGATCCGATCTGCATGAAACTTAATAAGTCGATAGCTTGTACTTGAGAAATTTACTGATAAGTATATGAGTAAATCTGATGATGGGTTATTAAGGGGCCGACGGAGGGCGAATTTTCATACAAACGTAGTACCAAAATGATTACTAATTTAAGCAGATTTTCACTATATTACTGTAATAATTGTATTTGTATAGTATTTATCTATGTTCCTGAACAGTTTTAATTTTAAATTACTAACCCCAAATGAAATTAACGCCAATCACATTTTGCAATGAAAAAAATGTGTAAAATGCGATTGGTGTTTATTTCATTTGAGGTAAGTAATTTAAAATAAAAACTGTTCAGGAACCTAGACAAATACTGTACAAATACAATTATTACAGTAATATAGTGAAAATCTGCTTAAATTAGTAATCATTTTGGTATTACGTTTGTATGAAAAATCGCCCTCCGTCGGCCCCTAAAGATATGGGGTTTTATAAGGGTGGAAAAATAAAAAAAAGTGACACAAAAAATTCAAGTAAAAACTTTGTTTGGACATTCCAAAACTTTTTTCAAGGACGCTCAGTTTTTGCTATACAAAAAAAAAGGTAAAATTAAGATAAATAACGATCCGAGAGCTCCCTTCTCAAAGGATTTCGTTGACATCAAGGTTTTTCTACCGGTCGGTCAACACGTTTGCTTTTTCTTATTTTTTTTCATGAAATAAATTAAGAAGGTACTCAGTTGTCGTAAAATGGTAAAAGCGACCAGTTCTGATGATGGAGCCAAGGTCAGGCCAACGGAACTCTTCAATCAATTGGCCAATTGAATTAAAACTTGTTTACCATACAAGTCAGAGGCAAGGCCAAACAGTGAATCTGGACAGATATACTTACTCAAAGTAGATAAAACACAATGCGTGATGGTGGCACATTTTTATAACGCTTTTATTAGCTTCACCTGTATGTAAGTTTGTATGTAACCGACCCCTTTGAGCTCGATTTTGTCCTACTTTGAACGATCAGATTTGATTCAAACTTTGCACACCTGTCAAAGGTCAATGACAATGCAATAATATGAAAAAAAAATGCAAAAAAAAATAAAGTAAAAAAAAATTATAGTTTAAAAACAAAAAAAAAACGCTTTTATAACTAATTGAACTAAAAAGTTAAAAATAAATCTGTAATAATCAATTGAAAAATTTATATTATTGTACAATAAGCGTGGGGGGCTTGATTTTTATTGTTTTATCAATAGTTTATTATACCTGATGTTATTATAAAAAGCACCCCACGCTTTTTTGTACAATAATATAATTTTTTCAATTGATTATTACAGTTTTATTTTTAACTTTTTAGTTCAATTAGTTATAAAAGCGTTTTTATTAGTTTTTTAAACTATAATTTATTTTCTGATTACCATTTGCCTATGTGCTTAACTTTGCGGAACATTTGGATCGCATCACGAGATCTTAGTTCGGGGCCAACTACTAGTTAGCCTAGTGTTGTGTATGTGTATGTGCAATACTCACGAGTAGCGCAGTTCGCTTCCTGCTGAGCGCGTGCTTGTGGCGCGCTTGCTGCGAGCGGCGCGCGCTTAGCTCGGCCGCGCAGCCTCGCAGGGCCTCCACGGCGCTACAGACCAACTGAAGGCACGACGACCCCATCAGCTCTCTGGAATCAATACAAATAATGTGGTCAATCCACACAACACTATCTAACGTCTGACTAAGTGAAGTGGCACCACACTGGAACTTCGCACTGCTATTATTTTTGATTTGTAAAAGGATTAAATAAAAGAATGATCTCTCGTATAAGTTGGTCTACTCTTCCGCAAGTAGTTTTCAACAGTATTCCGATTCCTTTTAGTGACTCAGTCAAGAACTTGGGAGTAATTTTGGACAAAACCATGTCATGGGAGCCGCATCTAGCCGAACTGAGCAGGAAAATGTTTGCGTCAGCTGCTTCACTGAGAAGGTTAAAAAACTTTTTACCCACATCAACCAAAGTTACGCTTGCGCAATCTCTTTTGCTTCCTATTCTTGATTATGCCGACGCCTGCTACCCTGATCTCACTGAGGCACAACTAGTCAAGCTTGAGCGCCTCCAAAACTTCTCCATTAGGTTCATATTTGGCTTACGCAAATATGACCATGTTTCCGATTTTCGCAATAAGCTCAAGTGGTTGCCTATTCGCTTTCGCAGGAATACTCATCACCTTTCCCTCTTGTACAGTGTCTTGTTTAACCCCTCCACCCCCCCATATCTAAAAGAACGCTTTGAATATTTAGATCATTCACACTCTCGTACCTTACGATCTTCTGTAACTTTACAACTTCAAACTCCTGTCCACTCTTCTTCTTTCTATAAGCATTCTTTCACTGTACAAGCTATCCGCCTTTGGAACTCTCTTCCTGTTGACATTAGAAAAGCGAAATCCCTGCCCATATTCAAAAAGCTTTTGCATAGCCACTATTCATCTGAATTAGAAGGTTCATAATGATTTACCTATGTTGTCAGTATTTATGTACGTTTATATTATTATTGCTATCTATGTACTCACGTTATAAACTGTAGTAGTCTACAGTATTTATTTATTTATAGTTCCTACTTAAGTACATGCAAATTTTAGTTTAAATAAGTAGTCAAATTAGTGTAGAAGCCCTTATGGCACCGCCTTTTCGAATTTCAATAAAATCCTGTCCATCCAAAGGTTGTCTGGAAGAGATCGCTCATAGCGATAAGACCGCCCATTGTACTTCGCTTTAGTTTAAGTATTTTCGTTAAATGTGTAATATCCTATTCTTGTGGTGTACAATAAAGTGTTATCTATCTATCTATCTATCACTTCATTGATTCCTTCACTTGAGGATGCTGAATGTACTGACTTTTCATCGATAGCGAGCGAGGCCAACTCCGGGAACTGTGCAGACAGGTGGATGAGTCCCTGTTTGTATTCCAAGCAGCTGTCCAAGGTCTTCTTCTGCCAGAGAGCCAGTTCCGTCTCCTTGCTTAGCACCATCTACAAACAAAAAACCATGTGATTTTATGAGGGCTCAAATGCATAAGGAACGACTGGTTATCTATATTTAAAAAAGCGGCCTATTACGAGTCGGACTCTCCCATGAAGGGTTCCGTTAAAGTTCTTGTAGTTCGTCGCAAGGTAAATTGCGGTTTACGATTTATGACGTATAAAAAAAAAACTACTCACTAGATCTCGTTCAAACCAAATATCGTTTGTACATCATAATTTCCTTCAAACCGAAACACAGCGATGCTGCTTCACGGCAGAAATAGGCATAGTAGTAGTACTTCCCCAGACGAGCCCTACACAAGGAGCTCTACTACTACTACTACTAAGTGGTATTTACTAAAATGATTATTAGTTCATGAACAATCTATCTGACGTTACGGCTATTACTTCACAGCATACTGGTATATTACAGTACCTTTGCAATTTGTTCAGCGAGCGCTCGCTTCGAGTCCTGCACTCTGAGCGCGTAGTCCACTTCATCCAACAACTTGGTGCGCTCACACACCGACATCGCTTGACTTTCCACTTCTAGCTTCAACTGTTGACTTTCAGCGCTGGAACAAAAATGTTAGTTACTGACCAACTCTAAAAATAAGTCTAAGATAATTTAGAACTTGAACCGCAAGGATCACTTTGAAACATCTTGAAGCTAGGTGAGTCTAGATGCCAGTTACACGTCAGAATACGTTAATTTTAAGAATAGCCAATAGATTGATCGCCATTCGAAAACCTTTTTTTTCGAATGGCCCCAACCGTTGTCAGTTCTTCGAGCTATATGGCCTGCTCATTGCCACTTCAACTTACTAATTCTTCGAGCTATGTCTGTCCACGAACCGGAAGCCGAGCGTAGGGCGCCCACCCATCAGATGGACCGACGACTTTGTAAAGATCGTGGGAAATCGATGGATGGAAAGGGCTCAGAATCGTTCTTCCTGGAAATGTGTAGGGGAGGCCTAATGTCCAGCAGTGGACTTCTTCAGGCTGATAATAATGATGATGATGATGATGACTAGATGGATGTATAGATTTCTCCCGCAGCATTTCTCGACGCTCCAGTAGCCGGGTTTCCCAACTCACTTGATTTTCTCTATCTCAGCGTCGAGTCCCTTCAGCTCCTCCTGCAGGTCTCTCCGCCTCCCGCGCTGCGCCTCCGCCTCCGCCTGCGTGGCGCGCCGGCCCGCGCGCTCGGCTCGCAGCGCGCCGAGCAGCGCCGAGCGACGCTCCAGTAGCCGAGTTTCCTCAGCGCACGCCGCCTGCTCCGTCTCGTCCTCTAGACGGGTTTCGAATTCTGGAAATAATATAACTCTAAGAAAATATCCTTTAAGATCATGGATGAAAATATCCTTACATGGATAGATTAAGATATTGTAACAGAAACGAGAACAGGGCGTAACTGGGCGAGCAGCCGCTAGTGACAAATAAAGGTACGATGGGTAGCCTTATCGCTAAGAGCGATCTCTTCCAGACAACCAGAGGATGGAGAGGATTAACGAAAATTAGAAAAAGGTGGCTAATTATAATAAACTAGCTGTGCCCGCGACTTCGTCCGCGTGGTATAGTGTCTATGGGTAGCATTTTTAATTTGCAGCGGAAGAAAACAGTAATTAAATAACAACGTCATATTCGCGTGCACGTGACACAGTCGTCTGCCCTCTTACTAAACTTAGACATATGGCGTCGTACTACGCCACACTTTCATCCCCCTCGCATTCCTCTCCGAACTCCCCCCACACTCCCCCCACTCTCCTCAACACCCCCCCACATTCCCCCGCACTCCCCCCAGACTCCCCTCCACAATCCCCCTGTACTCCCCCCGCACCTCCCCTCCACACTCCCCCCTGTACTCCCCTCCACACTCCCCCCGCACCTCCCCTCTACACATCCCCCCTCACTCCTCCCCTCCACACTCCCCATGTACTCCCCTCCACACTCCCCCCGCACCTCCCCTTCACACTCCCCCTGTACTCCCCTCCACACTCCCCCCTGTACTCCCCTCCACACTCCCCCCAAACCTCCCCTCCACACTCCCCCTGTACTCCCCTCCACACTCCCCCCTGTACTCCCCTCCACACTCCCCCCTGTACTCCCCTCCACACTCCCCCTGTTTTCTCCTCCACACTCCCCCCGCACCTCCCCTCCACACTCCCCCCGCACCTCCCCTTCACACTCCTCCTGTACTCCCCCCTGTACTCCCCTCCACACTCTCCCCGAACCTCCCCTCCACACTCCCCCTGTACTCCCCTCCACACTCCCCCCTGTACTCCCCTCCCTCTACCCCCCCAGCACAAACTTTGAATGTCATATTTTTTTATATCAAATCAACAGACTAAAAAATAAGTTTTAAGTTTCTAGCTCTAAAAATGACGATACTTCCATACAACTTTCAACCCCTATTTTCAACCCCTTACAACCCCTTTTTTCGCAATAAAAAGCCTAATATGTTCCCAGCTTAAATATCGATCTTTTCAATCCATCGACGCTTATGACTATCTGCCACTGGCAACACTGGTCGGCAATCAGTCAGTCATAAGGACTTGGCGAAAAGACTTTGCATCCCCGCCAGCACAAAAAAAAAGTCAGTCAGTCACCTACACAAACAGAAATTTCTCGATCGAAAGCCGTCGCAATTGTACAAAAAAGTGTAATTCTCATGAAAAATGGTGTTTTCAATAAGTGTTTTGCAATAATAAGTTGCATAAATGTCCTTTCTAATGATTTAACCTATCTGTGTACCAAATTTCATTGCAATTGGTGATCGTCGGAGTGTTTTGGAGTCAGAGTGAGACAGGAACATCAATGTGATGCTCTTTATAACGTTTTAAAAGGTTTGTAAACCTTTTTTCACAATAAAAAGTAGCCTATGTCCTTCCTTAGGCCCTCAACTATCTGTGTACCAAATTTCATTTCAATCGGTTCAGTAGTTTTGGCGTGAAAGCCACACAGACAGACAGAGTTACAAACGCATTTATAATATTAGTATGGATTACTTTTAATAAGTTCCTGCAACTCCGCAATCTTCTCCTCATCATTCCCGAGCAGCACCTCGAGGTTCTGCAGATACTCCTCCGTCAGATCCTGGAACTGAGGGCCCGGGTCTTGGAACCGGACCCAGCACTTGTCCAGGAAGTCGCGCCGGAGACAGGCCAGCTCGTCCTTCTCGATGTACAGCAGCTCCACGAAAACTGGCATTTCCTGAAATCATGCTCATCATTCTCATCAGCCCGACAAATTCATAGCTGTAGGCCCTACCACAAGCTCTGTCTGCCTTTGGTTTTGAGTCTGTGTGAGTGTTGACTAAATAAATCCTACGTCGAAACGTCACACACGCAGTATAATACACTGGTGAGCACTCACACAGACTCAAAACAGGATACTTTACTACAGGATCACTTTGCAATGTTTAAAGGCTAGATGAACGTAGGTGCCAGTTCCACCAAGTCTAGAGCCCACAGGCAAGTACACTTACGATGTGATTGACTAGGTCCAACAGATACGCTATCAAGGCGAGCGCGTGCGGGAACGCGTGGAGAGTGTTTACAGCCTTCAGCCACGACTTGGACACAGTTCCGGGGTAGAGTAGGCGCTTTGATAGATGCGGCAACTGTAATACAATAGGCATGAAGACAGTAATCAAGTATCGCCAAAATATTTATCTGATCTAATGAAAAAGGATTCAAAGATTTTGAAAAACGTATTTATTCTCTTATTAATCGCGAGATTAATAATTTACTTGTCAAAATAAATCTACAAAATACAAGAATCCACCATGATGGCTTAAACACCGGTCAGAGCGAATTACGTCACGGTTCTGTAAACGTCATTCTGATTTAGTACAAAAGCACCAATGTTTACTGTTGATATACATACCCGTGACGTAATAACAGACGCCATTACACCAGCGAGCGTTTTGGCGTGAATTTGAAAAATAAATTTAAATGTACTTTTATTGCACAAAAACCGAAATATTTCTACAGAAATCTATATATATATAACTCAAAGGTGACTGACTGACTGACTGACTGACATAGTGATCTATCAACGCACAGCCCAAACCACTGGACGGATCGGGCTAAAATTTAGCATGCAGGTAGATGTTATGACGTAGACATCCGCTAAGAAAGGAAAATGGAAAATTATTTTCCAAAGAGGAGAAAAAGGGGAAAAATGGTTTAAAGAAAAATCAACGCACAGCCTAAACCGTTAGCCCTAGAAGCATGAAACTTAGAAGGTGTGTTCCTCTAATAGAGCAGAGGTGCACTAAGAAAGAAAATAGGAAAATTCTTCCCCTAAAAGAAGAAAAAACGGAAACTGATTTTAAGAAAAATCACAAAAAATTGCTTTACAAAATACGCAAAAAAACATTTAAAAAATTTCAGTTACCGCAGCATCTGGCACCAGGTTCGATTACACACAAAGGTTCACAAACAAACCAATGATAACCACTACGAAAAAATCGCGGGAAACACCTATCATACTTAAACTAAACACTGCTGAAAAAAATCGGCGACAACAGCACTCGCCTTCAAATTCAAATACACTCTAAAGTACAAGCTCAAAACTATAGTAACCAGCAGTTGGTCATGTCAAATTAAAAAAATCTGATACGATTATACACCAACACGCATACGAAACCCCAAATTAGCCACTAATATAACATAAAATCACAAAAAATAGCTTTACAAAATACGAAAAAAAAACATAAAAAAATTTCAGCTACCGCAGCATTTGTCACCAGGTTTTAATACACACAAATGTTTACAAAAAAACCGATGATAACCACTACGACAAAATCGCGGGAAACATCTATCATACTTAAACTAGACACTGCTGAAAAAAATCGGCTCCAACAACACTCGCCTTCAAATTCATATACACTCTAAAGTACAAGATCAAAACTATAGTAACCAGCAATTGGTCATGTCAAATGAAAAAAATCTGATTCGATTATACACCAACACGCATACGAAACTCCAAATTAGCCACTAATATAACATAAAATCACAAAAAAATAGCTTTACAAAATACGTAAAAAAAAACATTAAAAAAATTTCAGCTACCGCAGCATCTGGCACCAGGTTTGATTACACACAAAAGTTCACAAAAAAACCGATGATAACCACTACGACAAATTTGCGGGAAACATCTATCATACTTAAACTAACCACTGCTGAAAAAAATCGGCTACAACAGCACTCGCCTTCAAATACACTCTAAAGTACAAGCTCAAAACTATAGTAACCAGCAGTTGGTCATGTCAAATTAAAAAAATCTGATTCGATTATACACCAACACGCATACGAAACTCCAAATTAGCCACTAATATAACATAGAATCACAAAAAATAGCTTTACAAAATACGCAAAAAAAAAAAAAAAAAATTTCAGCTACCGCAGCATCTGGCACCAGGTTTGATTACACACAAAAGTTCACAAACAAACCGATGATAACCACTACGACAAAATTGCGGGAAACATCTATCATACTTAAACTAAACACTGCTGAAAAAAATCGGCTACAACAGCACTCGCCTTCAAATTCAAATACACTCTAAAGTACAAGCTCAAAACTATAGTAACCAGCAGTTGGTCATGTCAAATTAAAAAAATCTGATTCGATTATACACCAACACGCATACGAAACCCCAAATTAGCCACTAATATAACATAAAATCACAAAAAATAGTTTTACAAAATACGAAAAAAAAAACATTAAAAAATTTTTTGCTACCTCAGCATTTGTCACCAGGTTTTAATACACACAAATGTTTACAAAAAACCGATGATAACCACTAAGACAAAATCACGGGAAACATGTATCATACTTAAACTAAACACTGCTGAAAAAAATCGGCGACAACAGCACTCGCCTTCAAATTCAAATACATTCTAAAGTACAAGCTCAAAACTATAGTAACCAGCAGTTGGTTATATCAAACTAAAAAAAACAAACTCAAATACCCACGCGGACGAAGTCGCGGGTATCAGCTAGTATTATATATTTTAGACATATTAGATACTTCTGAATATGATAGAAGAGATTTTGAAAATTAGTCGTCATGCCTATTCAAAGTATGCTAGTTATAGTCGGATTTTTAATTAGACGATACCGACTGACAGTAGCTAATGTCACTTTGTAAAATAATGTTGCCATATTTAAAGTAATAGTGCTGCGTTCAGTTCTCGTTCAATCAGATGAATGAACATTGAGTGAATAGTTAATCATTTCAAACTTTATAATAATATTGAAATTTGTATAAAAAAATGTATAAAAGTGCTCTGATATAAGTTACTTGTAGAATGTAACTACAACCAGATTTTTGACGGTTTATTACAAAGCGCGGCGTGGCGACTAGTGCCAACACCGATGAACTCCATGCGCGTCGGTCACCATTTTGTTTGTAATTCGGCTTCTAACCTCTGGTCTGATAGCACAAATGTTTTTCTGCGCTCACGTTGTTTAGTTATTGTTTTTGTAAAGTTTTTCGTTACGTTGTGTTTGTGGTAATTGTTGTGTATTTTGTTTCCATATTGTTTCGCGCGAACGATATGGAGTCTCAACCAAGCACGTCAAGTCAAGTTCGGCACACTAACTATTCACTAGAAAAACGAGGCAATTTCATTAATTCAGGAGTTTTTTCAATCATTCACTTTGTCACAACACTATTTTTATTTCATCAAAAACTGACAACACAGTTGTTGGAAGTGAGGACGCAATATAGTGCTGTCTCGCTCTCGCCCTTAACGTATCTCCTCTACTAAGGTCATTGCATTGTGCCATTACGTTGTATTTTTATATTCTAAATAATAAACTCTTTCAAGTATCTAAATAAAAGTCTCGCGTATTATTTTATCAGGTTATGGGCCGTCTCATGCTTGGAAATAGAAATTAGCAGTTTTCCTCTCGTATCAAAAAAGTTCTAGTGATTAACCTCAAAAATCGTAACGCGCTCCACCGGCCGGCATCCGAGTTGGTCTTTTTTTCAGCCTATTCTAGCAAAATGTCTACGAACCCTAGTGGCATTATGAACATTGAAAAGCTTACTGGAAGAGACAATTATGCGACATGGAGATTTGCAGTGAAAGCATTTTTGGAACTTGAAGAACTGTGGGAATGTGTCGTTGACGGAGGCACCGACACGAAAAAAGACATCAAAGCTAAGTCCAAATTGATTTTACTAATCGATCCGATAATTTATGTCCACGTACAAGAGGCTAAAACAGCTAAGGAGGTGTGGGACAATCTGTCTCGGGCTTTTGAAGATTCAGGGTTAACCCGTAAAGTTGGCCTACTGAAAGATTTGATAAATACAACATTAGAAAGTAGTGGAAGTATAGAGGATTATGTTAACAAAATAATGTCCTCGGCACACCGTTTGAGGAGTATAAACTTCAAAGTAGATGATGAGTGGCTAGGAACATTGATGTTGGCAGGCTTGCCGGATAATTACAAGCCTATGATTATGGCAATGGAGAGTTCTGGAGTTAAAATCTGTGCAGATTCCATCAAAACAAAGTTATTACAAGAAGTAAAAACGACAGAAACAAGTGCATTTTACTCAAACTTTAGAAATCAGTCAAAATCAAATAATCAACATCAATCACTAAGACCAAAAGGGCCTAGATGTTTTACCTGTAATAAATTTGGGCACATTAGTAAAAATTGTTGGCATAATAATAATAATAATGATAAGACAGAGACAAAAGATAATGGTTTCATTGCGGCTTTTTCAGCAACCACAGTCAACGGCTCACTGAACTGGTTCATCGACTCTGGTGCATCGATGCACATGACAATGCACAGAGATTGGTTGGAAGATGAAGCAGCACCACCTGTAACCAACATAAGGATTGCTGACAACAAAGTGCTCCGTGTGGAAAGTTGTGGTAATGTTACCATCAGAGTACCAGATGCACAAGGACAAAGCAATAAGATACAGGTTAGAAACGTTTTATATGTACCTGAACTGTCAACTAATCTAATATCAGTGAGCAAGATAATAAAAAGTGGTTGCAAAGTTGAATTCAATGTTGATGGTTGCAAAATATGGAACAAAACAGGAAATCATGTAGCGAGTGCACATGTAATCAATGATATGTATATACTGAACATTACCAATTATGGAGTCCATGCCATGCCAGCCATTACAGAATCAGACATCTATCTGTGGCACCAGCGAATGGGTCATTTAAACTTTACTGATGTGAATAAAATTCCATATTGTACAACGGGTGTAAAATTGTCCCCGTCTAAAGAAAACATAACTTGTATATGTTGTATAGAAGGAAAGCAGACAAGACAGTCATTTCCAAGTGAAGGCTCCCGGGCAACTGAGTTGCTAGAGCTTATCCACTCCGATGTATGTGGACCGATGCAAACAACAACACTTGGAGGTGCCAGGTACTTTGTCACTTTCATTGGTGATTTTTCACGAAAAGTATTTGTCTATCTGATTAAAAGTAAAGATGAGGTGTTTTCAAAGTTTTTGGAATTAAAAAACAGAGTAGAAAATGAGTCAGATAGAAGAATAAAAAAACTCAGGAGCGACAATGGCACCGAATATAAAAATAATAATTTTAATAAATGCTTGAAGAATTTTGGGATATTGCACCAATCTAGTAATCCATACACGCCTGAGCAAAATGGTTTAAGTGAGAGGATGAACAGAACACTTATTGAACGGTCTAAATGTATGATGTTGAATGCTCAATTACAGAAGGAGTACTGGGGCGAAGCTGTTGTCACAGCGGCACATATAATCAACCGTTCACCAACAAGAGCTCTCTCTGGCATCACTCCTGAAGAGGTATGGTCAAAAAGGAAACCTAATTTAAGCCATATGAAAATTTTTGGATGCAAGGCTATGGTGCTGATACCCAAAGAACATCGGCGAAAGCTAGATTCTAAATCACGTGAGATGATATTCGTAGGATATAGTGAAGGTATAAAGGGCTACCGATTTATAGACCCAATAAGTAAAAAGGCTACAACAAGCAGAGAAGTTGTATTCCTTGAAGGCACCGTACAAAGAAATAAAATCGAAAAAAATGCCAGTGAAACACTACCTGAAAAAAAGGAAAAAATTATCAGTGAAGAAAATAAATCAAGAGAAATTAATAGAAATTATACTGAAGAAAGATACTTGCCATCATCATCAAAAATGATTAGTTTACCCCTGTCTCAAGGAAAATCTGAAGTATGTGAGAATAACCCTGTTGATGAGACAGTCATTGAAGTTTTGAGCGATGACTCAGACTCAACAGTCCAAAGAAATTTAAGTGTGTCATCTCAATATTACACTGATCCAGCAGACTCAACATACTCACCTAGTACAATTATTGAAACTCAATAGAATGTAAGACCTCGATCAAATCGAAGAAATGAAATTTTTGAGGTAGATAACTTACGAACTGATGATAATTGTGATGAAGGTACAGTTTCCCCTGCCAGTCTGGTATGCAATGCAGAATCTACTATGAGTATTTTGGATAGTGACCCACAAAGCCTTTCTGAAGCTCTACACAGCGAAAATGCAGAGAGATGGGTAGAGGCCATGAATGAAGAATATCAATCATTACTAAGTAATAACACCTGGACACTTGTGGATCTACCAAAGGGGAAAAGAGCATTAGCATGCAAATGGGTTTTCAAAACAAAGGAAGATGAAAATGGCATCATAACAAGATATAAAGCAAGACTGGTTGTAAAAGGTTTTCAACAAAAAAAAGGAATAGACTACCATGAAATCTATGCTCCAGTCATACGATATTCTTCAATGAGATATGTCATTGGCTTAGCTGTAAAATATAGTTTAAATATCCACCAAATGGATGCTGTAACTGCATTTTTACAAGGCGATATTGAAGAAGAAATATATGTGTCACAGCCTCCCCATTTTGTAAATGGTCCACAGGTCTGCCGCTTAAATAAATCTGTGCATGGCCTAAAACAGGCAAGCAGACAGTGGAACAAAAAATTAAATGCAGCATTGCTAGAAATTGGTATGTCACGATGTAAAGTAGATCCATGCATATACTACAGAATAGTTGATGAGAATGATATACTATTTATTACTGTGTATGTTGATGATTTATTATATTTATTTAATAATGAAGACACAGTTGCCATGATGAAGAAAAGGTTAAATGAAAAATTTCAAATGAAGGATCTAGGTAAAGCAAGATGTTGCATTGGCTATAGAATAATTCAAAATGTGGATATGACTGAAATCACTCTTGATCAATCACTCTACATAGAGAAAATACTTAAACGTTTCAACATGAATGATTGCAAGCCCGTCTACACACCATGTGAGCCCAACTTGCAGTTGAAGAAGGCTGAGAGTGATGAAGAAGTTATGAAGAACATTCCATATCAAGAAGTCATTGGCTGCCTGTTGTATTTATCGCAAGGCACTCGACCCGACATTGCCTATGCGGTAAATACACTAAGTAGACATAACAATAAACCGACTGCTCAACATTGGGTGGCTTTGAAACGAATATTACGATACCTAAAAGGAACCATTTCAAATAAGCTTGCCTTCAAGAAAAATAGCTGCAATATAGTTGGTTATTGCGACGCCGACTGGGCTAATGATTCAGAAGACCGAAGATCCTGCACTGGATACATGTTTGTTTTTCAGGGCGCTGCGATAAGCTGGTGCTCAAAGCGACAATCAACCATAGCTTTGTCCAGCACTGAGGCAGAATATAGTCTCTGTCAACAGCGATACAAGAAGCTGTATGGCTTAAACAATTAGAACAAGATTTTTGGCCATACTTATCAGGTACTCCGATTACAATGTACTGTGATAATCAAAGTGCTATTAGTATTTCAGGTAATGATATCTACCATGCACGCAGCAAACATATTGATGTCCGCTACCATTTTGTGAGGGAGAAGGTCGCCAGCAAACAAGTTTCAGTCTGCTACAAAAGCACCGAGGAAATGGTGGCTGATGCTTTGACGAAAGGCCTGCACCGACCAAAGCACGAAAATTTCATGCGGGCTATGGGTTTGCGTCCAGAGGAGGATGTTGGAAGTGAGGACGCAATATAGTGCTGTCTCGCTCTCGCCCTTAACGTATCTCCTCTACTAAGGTCATTGCATTGTGCCATTACGTTGTATTTTTATATTCTAAATAATAAACTCTTTCAAGTATCTAAATAAAAGTCTCGCGTATTATTTTATCAACAGTAAACGTCAGCTAGCTTCGTCTAATTAAAAACCCGAGTATAGTTCACAGTTCAGCCACCCGATGTCTTCCAGGAAGGCCAGCAGCTTCAAACCGAGCTCTTGGAATGGTCGTGTTAGAATACCTTGACGACATAGTTGTCGTTGTTGAGCTTGGTCAGACTTTAACAATACCTGCACGACATAGTTGTCGTTGTTGAGCTTGGTCTGACTTTGACAATACCTTGAGGACATAGTTGTCGTTGTTGAGCTTGGTCAGACTTTAACAATACCTGCACGACATAGTTGTCGTTGTTGAGCTTGGTCTGACTTTGACAATACCTTGACGACATAGTTGTCGTTGTTGAGCTTGGTCTGACTTTGACAATACCTTGAGGACATAGTTGTCGTTGTTGAGCTTGGTCTGACTTTGACAATACCTTGACGACATAGTTGTCGTTGTTGAGCTTGGTCTGACTTTGACAATACCTTGACGACATAGTTGTCGTTGTTGAGCTTGGTCTGACTTTGACAATACCTTGACGACATAGTTGTCGTTGTTGAGCTTGGTCTGACTTTGACAATACCTTGAGGACATAGTTGTCGTTGTTGAGCTTGGTCAGACTTTAACAATACCTGCACGACATAGTTGTCGTTGTTGAGCTTGGTCTGACTTTGACAATACCTTGACGACATAGTTGTCGTTGTTGAGCTTGGTCTGACTTTGACAATACCTTGACGACATAGTTGTCGTTGTTGAGCTTGGTCTGACTTTGACAATACCTTGACGACATAGTTGTCGTTGTTGAGCTTGGTCTGACTTTGACAATACCTTGACGACATAGTTGTCGTTGTTGAGCTTGGTCTGACTTTGGCAATACCTGCACGACATAGTTGTCGTTGTTGAGCTTGGTCAGACTTTAACAATACCTGCACGACATAGTTGTCGTTGTTGAGCTTAGGCTGACTTTGGCAATACCTTGAGGACATAGTTGTCGTTGTTGAGCTTGGTCTGACTTTGACAATACCTTGACGACATAGTTGTCGTTGTTGAGCTTGGTCTGACTTTGACAATACCTTGACGACATAGTTGTCGTTGTTGAGCTTGGTCTGACTTTGACAATACCTTGACGACATAGTTGTCGTTGTTGAGCTTGGTCTGACTTTGACAATACCTTGACGACATAGTTGTCGTTGTTGAGCTTGGTCTGACTTTGGCAATACCTTGAGGACATAGTTGTCGTTGTTGAGCTTGGTCTGACTTTAACAATACCTTGACGACATAGTTGTCGTTGTTGAGCTTGGTCTGACTTTGACAATACCTTGACGACATAGTTGTCGTTGTTGAGCTTGGTCAGACTTTGACAATACCTTGACGACATAGTTGTCGTTGTTGAGCTTGGTCAGACTTTGACAATACCTTGACGACATAGTTGTCGTTGTTGAGCTTGGTCAGACTTTGACAATACCTTGACGACATAGTTGTCGTTGTTGAGCTTGGTCTGACTTTGACAATACCTTGACGACATAGTTGTCGTTGTTGAGCTTGGTCAGACTTTGACAATACCTTGACGACATAGTTGTCGTTGTTGAGCTTGGTCAGACTTTGACAATACCTTGACGACATAGTTGTCGTTGTTGAGCTTGGTCTGACTTTGACAATACCTTGACGACATAGTTGTCGTTGTTGAGCTTGGTCAGACTTTGACAATACCTTGACGACATAGTTGTCGTTGCCGAGCTTGGTGTCGGGCGCGATGACGGCGAGCAGGCCGCCGGCGATGTCGACGAAGCGAGCGATGGTGAGCGGCCGCACCAGCGCCATGCCAGCGCCGCCTCCGCGCGCCGCCAGCGCCGCTTGCACACGCGATAGCTCCGCGCGCTGCCACGCCGCGTTACTAGTCGCCCTGCAAACCATTTCACTGGCCTCAGTGCCGGATTTGCCCTAAAGCACAGTAGGCCCGGGCCCAGATATTCATCATCATATAGCCTCTCAGCTCAGCTGGCAGTGGCTCTGCCTTCTGCGCCATAGATCGTGGGTTCGATCCCCACCGAGAACAAGTATTTGTGTGGTGAACATAGATGTTTAATCTCTGTCTGGATGTTATATTGTATTCTATGTTTGTATTTACAAAAAAAAAGTATTTAAGTATCATAATATCAGCTAGCTGGTTCCGATAGTACAAGCAAAGTTCAAAGTTCAAAGTTCATTTATTCATAACACGGTTACACGTCAAATACAGTAAGTAATTCATTGAACTATATGCTATACAGTAGGTATGTATGTATGCTCATTCTGTAAATAAAAATATACAAAAATATAATTACTCTACACTATTATGGTAGGTAGTGGCAAATATTTACGTCATATAAAAATAATCAGAGAATCAATCAGTCAATAGGTACACAATGTCAAATGTAAAATAAAAATAATAATAATAAAAATAATGTTCAGTTTAAGTCAGGTACAAGTTCACTAAATAAAAATAAAACAATTCAATTCACGTATATAATTTTAGGGCAATAAATTCATCGATGTGATAAAACGACTGATCGATGAGCCACTGTTTCAGCTTGAACTTAAAGGACTGCGCCGACGGCGCCTCGGTGATTGTGGACGGTATGCGATTGTAGACCAGGGGCCCCATCACGTGGATTAGCTTTCCTGATTTTGCAAGTCTATGAGGAATGGCTCTCAATCGCTCATCGTGTCTGAAATGATATCTATGACCATCCCCACATCTTGCGTACTCTTCCAAGTGGTTTCGGGCATAGATCGCAGTCTGGTAGATCACGATAGCGGGAACCGTCATAATTTTCAGAGAAACGAAATATGGTCTGGCAGATGTATACTGCGAGACTCTGACAATAGCGCGCACCGCCCTCTTTTGGAGCCTAAAAGCACGCTCCCAGTCTGCAGCACGCCCCCATAGCTCCACCCCATATTGCAAATGCGAGTGTACTGAGGCAAAATAGAAATTCCGCACCATCTCCCTCTCTAATGTTGCCGAGAGGCGCCAGAGGGCGAAGCAAGCCCTGCCTATCTTTTTGCACAAAGTGTCGATGTGGTGCTCCCACGTGAGTGCCCTATCTAGTGTAAACCCTAGGAACACAGTCTCGTTGACTTGGCTGACCTCTCTGCCATTTATAGCCACGGACAAAGATCTGTACGCACGCCCCGACAGGTTAAAATGCATGAAGTTTGTCTTAGTGACATTTAGAATAAGACCATTATAGCTGAACCACTGTTGCAATTCACCTGCGATGGCGTTTAGTCTAACTTCCAGGGCGTCGATCGTTCGAGCCTCCACTACAGCTGCCACATCGTCTGCATACATTAGGATGCGCCCATCCTTGATGCATCCTGGCAGGTCGTTTAGAAGTAGGGAGAAAACGATATTAGAAAGAGATGACCCTTGAGCAACTCCAATGTTATTAGATAACGGCTGTGATCTGACCTTGCCTCCCCTGCCAGTCACCACCTGAGATCTATCAGTCATGAAACTGGTCATCAGTTGTAGAGGTGGGCCGCATATACCGTAGTGCGCAAGCTTTGCGACAAGAACGTCATGATCCGCGACGTCAAAAGCCTTCGACAAATCGCAAAACATGACCGCTACTTGCATCCCGCGCTCGCGAGCCTCTAGCACGTGACGCACCACCTCCCTTGTAGCATCCGTCGTCGACCTCCCTGTTCGATAGGCATACTGCCTATCAGACAGCGAGGCCGTGCTCGACAGATACTCTGAGAGCCGCGTACTAAGGCCGTGCTCGAGTATTTTGGCGATACCCGGTATTATGCTCACTGGTCGGTAGCTGTTAATATCCTCCCTTTGTCCTTTGCCTTTGTATAAAGGTGAGACTCTCACGTTCTTAAGCGTCTGAGGATAGACACCTTCATTCAGGCACCTGTTAAATAAAGTGGACAGAATAACCGATATTGGAGCAGCGGCTTTATGAAGAAGTGAGATAGAGATATCATAGATGTCCTTAGTGTTTTTATGAGCTACACCTACCATTAATATTTTATAAATTTCAAAAGGCGTAAAAGGCCTATATCTAAGCGACCGGTCAGAGGGCTACCAAGATGACAAAAGTGCGCGCATCGCGGACGGCACGCAAGCGGCGGCCGCACCGCACGTTACCGAAGCATTTACGAAATGCACATTTACTGCATCCACAGTGTCTTCCTTGCTTGAAAATTCGGACCCGTCTGGTCTTCGTAAAGAATCGATAAAGTCGAGGGATTTTTGTTTTCGACCAGTTTCGATTTTTACTATGTCCCACATGGTCTTAGCTGTATTTCCCGATTTTGTGATTAGTCCACAGTAAAAATTGCTGCGTTCTGATCGCATCACCCTATCAAAACGGCACTGGAAATCATCAATCCGGGCCAATAGGCCCACGTCATCAGGAAAGGTGCTCAACAACCTTTTCATTTCGCGTAGCAAGTGGTCCAATGTTATTAGCTCACTTGATACCCAAGTCTTTTTATTTGTGTTTATAGTGACTTTTTTTAGTGGAATACACGCGTCTAATTTATTAATAAAAACATTGATTATCGCGTGTGCTAGCTGTGCTAGCTGTGCTCATTTGATGAAGAGGTTCTGTATTTTTGAGTAATGAATACCCAGTCAATACTCTCCATTGCCGCTGCAAAATTACAAATATTAGTATCCGAATCCGACCTGGCGCTATACGTAGCCGAGACATTAGCGCGTGACTCACATTGTATCACGGCGCGCACTGCGTAGTGATCACTTATATCCGTGCGTACGGGGGTCGCGAGTACGGTGCCCGACCTTGCCCAGTCGTTCTTTACATATACAAGCTCTGTTTAGTTTGGGGCTAGATAGTATGTGTGGATTGTCCGCATTATTTATTTTATTTATTTATTTATCATCATCATCATCAACCCGAAGAAGTCCACTGCTGGACATAGGCCTCCCCTACACATTTCCACGAAGAACAAATCTGAGCCATTTCCATCCTGACTTCCTGCGATCTTAACAATGTCGTCAGTCCATCTGGTGGGTGGGCGCCCTACTTTTCGTCTTCCGGTTCGTGGTCGCCATTCGAGAACCTTTATTCCCCAATGGTTATCGGTTCTTCGAGCTATATGGCCTGCCCATTGCCACTTCAACTTACTAATTTTAAGAGATGTTGGTGACCTTGGTTCTTCTACAGATATCCTCATTTCTGATTCTATCACGTAGTGAATAGTCTCTTTGGCAATTTTAAGTGTGTTAAAAGGCTGGTGTTCACACAATGTTTTCCTTTGTCGATTGAGGATACTGGCTAGAGAGTCCTGCTACTGAGAGTAGCAGGACTACAATGTGTGTGCACTATACGTTTTTGGCCGGAAAATCTAATTGGTGTACTACTGGAATTGAATATTTGCTAAACCTATGTGGTTCTGCTGCTAAGATCTCTACCAAAGACAATAAATAAATATTGTGAACACAGCAGGGACCTATTCTTCTTCTTCTTATCTGTTCCTTAAAACCAGTGTGGTGGAAAGAATGTTGTATGGCTATGCTTAATCTATGCACTACTTAGTATTACTTATTTAGGAATTCCACACATAAAATGCTATGTTTCCATGCGTACCGGGCAGCCCGGCAGGCTGCCTGGCAGGCTGCCTGGCGGGCTGCGTGGCATGCAGCCCGTCCCGGGCCAGCGAACATTCAAGCTGTTTACATGCTTGCCGTGCAGCCCGGCGAGCTGCCTGGCGAGCTGCGCGGCATGCAACCAGTGTTACCAGGTACACGGTAATTACCGTAGATGCACGGTATTTTTGGCTTAAACACGGTATACGGTAATGTTTCACTACCGTGTCATTTTATACGGTATTTTTAATTATGAATTACCTTGACAGTCAATATGTAAATAATTACGAAGTATTCCCCGATCATCAAAATACGTCTAAATGTAAAAGTATGCCCTTTGCCCTGCCCACTAGTTAAACAATCAGTGTATATGAAAATTGGTTGTAGGTATAAATTATATGAATGAATGAATCGCTTTCTCGCAACTCGCACCGTACTCTTTTTTTCTTTGATAGTTTTGTTGGTGTTTGATGTTTGGCAAGTGCGCAGTGCATTATTCAGCGAAACAATACTTTTAATTTCGACCATGTTGTAATTATTACGATACTCTGTGATTACGACTTTGTAACCTATACTCGGATTTTCAATTAGACGAAGCTAGCTGACGTTTACTGTGTTGTCAGTTTTTGATGAAATGAAAATAGTGTTGTGACAAAGTGAATGATTGAAAAAACTCCTGAATGAATGAAATTGCCTCGTTTTTCAAGTGAATAGTTAGTGTGCCGATTTTGACTTGACGTGCCCGGTTGAGGATCCATATCGTTCGCGTGAAACAATATAGCAACAAAATACACAACAATTACCACAAACACAACGTAACGAAAAACTTTACAAAAACAATAACTAAACAGCGTGAGCGCAGAAAAACATTCGTGCTATCAGACTAGAGGTTAGAAGCCGAATTACAAACAAAATGGTGACCGACGCGCAATGCGCATGGCGTTCATCGGTGTTGGCACTAGTCACCACGCCGCGCTTTCGTCAAAAAACTGATTGTAATTACCTACATACTACAAGTAACTTATATCAGAGCACTTTTATACATTTTTTTATACAAATTTCAATATTATTTTATACTTTGAAATGATTAACTATTCACTCATTGTTCATTCATCTGATTGAACGAGAACTGAACGCAGCACTATTACTTTAAATATGGCAACATTATTTTACAAAGTGACATTAGCTCCTGTCAGTGGGTATCGTCTAATTAAAAATCCGACTATAACTAAACATGAAGACATTTGTTAAACAATAATTGACTCGTTGTCTTAGCAACAGTCACAGAGGTTTTATTCTAACTGATGCAACCTCAACAGTAATCTCCGATCGTAGCGACTTTTTTTAGCAACGTCCACTCGTCACGAAAGCGCGAGAGAGACTGACTGACTGCCCGCCAGTTATGCCACGTGCCAAAGCAAAATATCTGGTGACAGACGGACAGATAGACAGACAGACAGTCAGACGGACTGACAGTGAAGTCTTAGTAACTATATTAACTATACTAATAGTATTATCGATTCTTTTTCTGTCATTTCGGGAAGGAACATAGCTTTTTGATTTTAATTGTTTTTCATGACAACACAACTTGAGTATTTTAACATTACTTGAGGTCTTAGCTCAAAGTGTTAGCAATTAGAATTAAAGTGTATTATGTGATATTCTGATTTGATCGAAAATGTTTCAGATGGTTTTGGAATAAACGGCCATCTTTCTTCCAAAGCCAATTATGTAGGGCCGACTATGACAGAAGACTGACGATTTGACGGAAAAGTATTTTATCTATGTAATATATTATCATCATTCTCAAACTACTCGACACTGGCAAAATTGATCCGAAAAGGGCAGATGCCATTCATTAAGAAGAAGAAGAATAGTATTATCAAAAGTGGATCTAAATTAATATTTTTAGCCTTTATTATGTCTAAAGATGTTCATCTAACATAGACTAAATCAGATTCCAAAAATCTGTATAAAAGTAGGGTAAAATCTGTAATCTGTAATACTACCCTAAATTCTGTATAAATACAGATAAATCTGTATGATTGGCAACACCAATTTGGCCCGCGCGCGTGTAAACAGTCAGCGGGTTCGCGGCATTCACGTTCAGCGGGCGCGTTTACGGGCTCGGGCGTACCGTTTCCACGCGCGTGAATGTGAATGTGCACGTTGAATGTCGAGTTGAACGCACGCGTGGAAACGAGGCATTATACATTTTTTCTTTACCTTGCATCCTTGACGGTGACAAAAGCCAAGGCTCTATCGAGAGATGTCTGCCAATTGCGGCTTTTGCGATCCCCCGAGGGTGTCCTCTGTAAAATAACATTAATTATCCTTTTAGATAGATTGTTTCACGTAAAAATAACTGTGCATACTCGCCCGCAATACACACATAGGCAATCTATGGATATATTTGGTGGTATGATATATATGGCAAATTTTATTTGCAAGTAGGCCGCTGGCGGACCTTTTTTGCGTGACCCTTGACACATGTTGCTCGAACTTTCTTAGGTTCTAAGACACAACGGTTGTCACGATGTTTTCCTTCACCGTTTTGAGAGTACTGGCATAGTGCACATACATTTTTCGACAGAAAAACTCATTGGTACAGTACTGGATTTGAACCCACGACCTTCGGATCGGAAGGCGGGGCCGCTACCACTAGACCACTGGTGGTACTGGTGGTATGATATGAAATGAGGCAAAATATAATATCTAACTATTACCTAGCTATTAGTTCACCAGTCATCCCAAGTATCTAACCACTTCACCCTAAGTAACTTACCCATGCGCAGAAAGGTCTCCTTCAGTGAAATTCACGTGAAACAAACAATAACTATGTTTTATAAATGCACCAATAAAGCTAAAGTGGTGGGGCAGCTGAAAATGAATGAAATACTTTGCAGGAGGAGTAGATATTTCACTAATTCACTTTTAGTCATTGCTACTTGGAAAGTTTTCCTAATTACAACACAACTTTATAACTTTTCATCTTTTCAGGGTGAAAAGTCAAAAGCAAAGCTTTACTAGATTGGATTTAAGGACCTACCTGTGGGGTGGGGATTGACCTGGCCGTGTACTGACTGGATCTCATCGGAGTCATTGAAGACTGACCAAATCTGTCTCCTTGCTGGGAGCGGGATCTCTGCAAAACAACATATTACACAAATTCATTCACCTCATTGATATTGACTGAAAATAACAAATCCAATCTGTAACTACTATTGTTGTAATTCGGGGCAAGATAGTGTTCAGTGGATGCCCTTCAAAATTAATAGGTATATAGGCTAGTCATAAAGATGGTTTCACCCTGGTGGAGAAAAAAGCGAAACCGTCACGAAATACGTGGTACCGCGAGCGTCATAGCATCCGAAGCCACCCTGCGTGCTGTGGACCCGACCATCCTCCTTTACCTCTCGAGATTGGACCCGAATACTTCAGGTGATGAGGTCTTTTGCTACGTAAAAGAGAGGATCTGTTTTTGGATTAAGGACCCGCCACCAATACAGCTACATCTGCAGCGGCTAGAGCCATCGGGAGTGAGAGACACGGCCTTTAAATCGTACATGCTTCAAGTGCCTGCGAAGCATGGGGACATGTTTCTCAATTCGGATTTCTGGCCACCAGGAATCGTCTATCGTCGCTTTAGGGGTGCGCTAACGAAAAAAGCCCCTAGGATTTGATTTTGATTAGTAATTTTATTTTATTTTATGTATGTTAGTCTCTAAGGTATTTATTAACTATGGACCTAAGATGTTTCATTTTTGTAATGTGTGCATTTTATGTTGTCTGAAATAAACGATATTATTATTATTATTATTATAAGCTTAAATTAGGTAAGAATCTCGGAATTCGAGATACCCAGCTGTAATTTTTCATACGGTGAACCGTTTTCGAGATAAGAGGGCAGAGAGTGCGCGGTCACAACATCACTTCAGGTCAACCAACGACCGGGCTGTGACTTACAGCTGGGTATCTTGAATTCCGAGGTGAACTAACTATAATGACTGGACTAATAACAATATGTCAATTTACCAAAAAGTTGTTGAATTTAATAAATAAATAATAATAATAAAGTTTACCCCATTAAGAGGCAGCTTAGTAGCAGAGGCCTCTCTGCTCAGCCGGCCCCCTCCGAAGGTGGATCGCGATGGCTCAGCGCTGCTGGAGCGGTGGCCCGCCGCGCTCGGCCGCCTCGCCTCCGCGGACAGCCGGTCCGTGGAGGCCGGCCGCCGTGGCTTGGGCAGCATCGACGGCTTACCATCTCCGATCCTTCATGTAACATACATACCTACATCATCAGCAGAATTTGCTAACCTTAGGTAGTTCAATTGTCTATTGGTTGGCTACCTAAACATAGAACTTACAGAATGGACGTGGTCTAATTTCTAAATTACACTTCTACAAGCAGATAGGAATATAGTGAGCGATAGCTTACCTCGATTTTCGTATGGCGCCGGACTGTGCAGGAGCAAATCTTTGAGGAATCATTTTTACTATCAAAGAGAGATTAAACCAATAAAGTAACGGTGGTATCCTTGTTTTTCCTATGAATTACATTACAAACACAGCAATAAAAATTGGTTTGGCCTCACTCCGTCCGTTCGCCTATATAGTCGTTACCTAGTTTTAATATAAATTCAAAATTCAAAACATTTGAATTTGGCCGATCTTATTTTCACGAAAAAAGAAGAAGCAGATTTCTATGGTGTATGTGTGCGTATACGTATGTATATCTACATTTGTGTGCGTAAATCTTATATTTAAACTGTCAAAACTGACATCTCAAACTGTCAAATATCAAGAGGTCAATGTCATGCTTGCTTCTGCTTGCTACTGTTCTATATTTCTTGCTAGGCTATTTCGAGATACGAGCTAATATTTACGAAATAAAATCCACCGGAATATTAACTAAGACAGAAATGCGATGGCTGCAACAGCATCGGTAATTAATCATCTGTCTTATTATTATCATCTGAAGAGTATTTACCATTTCCTACAGCACAGACGACTCCAATACCTCCAGCAGCGTTGGGAACCAACCGCTCATAGTCAACTCCTACGCATAGTTACAACTGGGCAGTCATCAATAATGAGAAGAACATTTAATTCTTCAGGGCTGGACACCTCTGCCGCATGCCAGACACCTCGTGGGCTTTCATCTTCAGTGGGCTGAAGATGTGTGTCAAACTTAGCGCTAGAAGGTGGTAGACCCGACTTTAGTGGGTGTGTGATGTGTGTTTATAACCCTGCCAAAAGTGTGATAGGTCAGATTGTGAATGAAGAAACTTGCTATATGTGTGTGATGGAGTAACTACCTACTAAAGATATCTACAATGTTGTATAAATGTTTTTATAGCGTTGAAGATTTCATTTAAATTATTTTATATTTTCTTTAAGAATTATTATTCTGAATTGATTATTGTTATTATTCTCACACTGATTTATTTTAATTTAACTTATATTTTCTACTTTTTGTTTGAATTTTGTATATTGGTCGCCGATGAAGTATGTGAGCCATTTTTTTACACACCCTATGATCTTATAATTGTACCATACTTCTTGCAAATAAATATATTTCATTTCATTTTATTTGTACCAACTGTCGAACTACTCAGTAAAACTACAGATGCAGAGTTATTGGTGAAAGAGACTCATTTCCTGTAGGTTTCATTTGCTCGAACTAGATATAATGTAACTATGCTACTCGGGGATAATTCAGCATTAAAGAGGCGAAAGAAATTTATCAGTCCAGTAGTTTTTGAGTTTATTCGTTAAAAAATACAAATCTGTATAATAATGATGATGACAATAATACCTACCTAAGTACCTATAAGTACATACCTACCTATTTGCTGAGAAGTCCCATTATCACACAGAACGCCTACCTATACATACATAATATGATTAAGTATTATGATTACACGCTCCTCTGAATCCACCATCAGGTAAGCTCGTTGGCAGAGAGCACTGGTGGTCTAGTGGTAGCGGACCCGCCTTCCGATCCTTAGTCGTGGGTTCAAATCCAGTCGTGTACCAATGAGTTTTTCTGTAGAAAAATGTATGTGCACTATGCCAGTAAAACATCGTGAGGAAACCGGCGTGTTGTAGAACCTACAAAAGTTCGAGCAACTCGTTCGTGTCAAGCGCCACGCAATAAGGGCCCACTAGAGGCCTTGCGGAAACCAGCCCGCACATCAAGTGTGGATGATGAATTTGCCGGAGCTCGTTGGCATCAGTGCCTTGTCTACCTTATTCATAATAGGTAGGTACCTAAATAAGGTAGGCCTAATGATGATGATGATGATGAAAAGGTACCTCTATGTAGGTAGACAAGTCTATCTACCTATTTGCTGAGAAGTCCCATTTTACACACAGAATTCCTACCTACCTAAGAGCTGGTAATCATTTTAAACATAGGTATTCAGCTTCTGAATCCACCATCAGGTAAGCTCGTTGGCATCAGTGCCCACCTTACTCATAATACCTAACTAAATGCAGTAGATCTACATGTAAGCTTCTGTTATTATTCCATGAGTTTTAGATGTTATTTGAAACCTTTTGGTACCTTAATTGACAGGAAGTGTGGACTTTGTTACTAAATTGTTAATAGAAGGTATTATTAATTAATATTAAGATGATTAGGTTCATAAAAATATTATTTGTTTTGTTACCGTTACAAAATACAGAATTATTCAGGGATCAATAAATCAATATGGTAATTGAATTTCCATCGGTTGCTTGAGCTCCAACCTTCAAGCTTCAAGCTTCAAGCTATAAAAATAAAGAGTAGGGATGGTTTGGGTCTGCAAGCAAGCGAATGGTAATTCAAGCAGGCATTCGGTTTTGAACCGTCGACAAGACAAGTCCACTTAGTTCGTCTCGGCGATAGCCATGTACAAGTTTAGCTTAATGTATCTAGATCCATAAAGTACTCAAGTTGTTAATAAAACTGAAGAAAAGGCTATAAAGTGGTTTGAATTCTACATCCTCGGTCTTCTCTGTTAGTGGATCTTTCAAGTCAGAAGTGGGTAGAATCAAGGTACGTAATATTTTTTATATTGTTTAAAAGTAATAGCTGTAATTCTTACAATTATCTGGTAAAAACGCATGTATAGTTTATCGTGTGACACACATGGCCAAGGCTACTCTTTGGTAGTGTTATCACACGATTGCTATAATTTATTTGGTTGAGTAAATGCATTCAGAGGTTATCGTGTGGCACACATGGCCAGGGCTACTCTTTGGTAGTGCTACCACACGATAGCTGTAGTGTATTTTAGTTTTTTTTTAGTAAATACATACACAAGTTGTCGTGTGGCACACATGGCCAGGGCTACTCTTTGGTAGTGCTACCACACGATAGCTGTAGTGTATTTTAGTTTTTTTTTAGTAAATACATACACAAGTTGTCGTGTGGCACACATGGCCAAGGCTACTCTTTGGTAGTGCTACCACACGATCGCTGTAGTGTATTTTAGTTTATTAATTACATACCTACGTTGTTGTGTGGCACACATGGCCAAGGCTACTCTTTGGTAGTGCTACCACACGATAGCGGTTGTTATTCTAGGAAAGTTAAATGCATGCATAGGTTATCACGTGGCGCACATGCCAAGGATACCCTTGGGTGATGCTACCATATTAAATGTGACTAAACGCTGCTTGTATTTCTTTTATCTACCATAGATTGTCATAAAAAAGAAATACTGTAGTTGGTTATCGAATAAATCATCCCTTTTATATATTTCTTTTCATGCGACGGCGAGGAGACACCAACGGAGAATGACGAGTGTCATCCGACCATGGCCGCAATAGAACATGGACCACCCGGACATGGAGCATCAAGAAGATTGGACTCGACACTGGAACGCGACTCAATGCCACTACACCGAAACTGGACTAGCTGGGCGATTGCAAGTTGTAGCCGTTCGTTGCTGTTTCACATCGTGAAGATTGGTTAAGCGCTACCAGCAGAATGAAGTAAACGAAACTGCAAGACATTTCAGTAGAAAATTAACACGTGAGTTCACGTCTCAATTCCCAAAGATTTTTAATATTGGCTCATCAAGTACTAGAGTAGATTCAGCACTGATGCTAAACTGAAACGATATACCTAAATTAAATAATATATGACTTAGGTTAATGGTGTGAACCATGAATGTGTAATGGTCATGTGAGGGTGTGTGTGTGAATGTTGTATCAGAAACTTAATATTCAGATGATAACGATAGAGGGTAAGAAGTGAAATATAAAAAAAAGGGGAGTTCTTATGATTTTGGGTTGCTTACGAGCTTAGCGGTAGATAGGCATTTTTTTTCTCACTTTTGCAAAGAGTATATTTACGGAGTGTAGTGGAAGAATTCTATCGTATTTAATTGGTATTCTATGTATGTACGTATCCCTGGGACATCTTCTGGTCTGGTTTTTAAAAATTTTCGATACAGTTTGTCCAAATGGCGAATACTATTCAAGAAAATAGGAGTGATCCAAGGTTCAAATACGTTTCTGGTGAAGATAGGTACCTACGTTGTCAGTTTTTTGTTTTACTTTTATTTATTTATTTGGATATGCAATGGATTACAGCGACCTTGTCTGGGTCATTAGACAGATGATGTGACGTCTGAGGTGGGGGCAAGTTTTATCATTAATATCATTCCAGTAGGTGCCACCGTGAGAACAGTAGCAGGAATATAAGAATAATAGGAAATAGAGGCGCTAAGAAAAATAGTAGATGGTTACTTGTTTGTTTATTTAAATCACCACAAAATTACGCACAAAAAAAAAAATATAGGTTCAAACAAACAAAATATTCTCCCTCGTGCTTACTCACTGAAGGTTGCCTTCAGTACTAAACTGGTAAACTGGTATTATAAATAGGAAGGGTAATGAAAATAATTGACGAATATGATATTATAAATAGGAGGGGTAATGAATAAAGACAGGTACAATGATATAGGTAGGAAACCACATCACACACTTAATATTTATTTACTAGTTATCAGGGTTTTCAAAATTGACTTAAAAGTCTAGAAAGGTAAACTAGGTGCACAATTAATCTTAAGGTGGGTACTTTGCAACTAAACGTTTAATAGTCTATGACGTTGACTCCTCGATCTAACTAAGTATAAGAACTTTTATGTAGACGCGAAGGATCTCTGCTTCGGCTGATCACAATACTGGTTTGGCGACGATGACATTCAGTTGAGGTTTGGAATGACTTAAGACTACCATGCTCTTGGTTACGATTGGACAAATTCATAATTATCCAATCCTTCGTAGGAATGAAGGATCGTTTTCAACCTAAAATCGGTTAGTATTAATTATCAGAAAACAAAACAACAGTTTATACTACAAATATTTTGTTAATGCAGTATATTTTTTGTATACCGTGATCTATCCGATTGCAGTATAACTTACTCAACATCGTTCATTATGAAAGGTAAACTGCAGTGGTAGAATCTGCGAAGGGATTAAAAATTAGCCTCAGCAGTTAAAAGTAAATAAGTTAAAATCATGTTCATTTATTATTGATTGTCTAAGGGGTGTTATAATGCCAAAGTGCAGTGTGTCTAGTTCAGATAGATAGATGGATAGATAGATAACACTTTATTGCAAACAAGGATACCTCATTGGAACTAAGCGTACCTAACTAAATAAAGCGTTATTAGCTTGTTACTAAGTATAAATCGTTAGTTCAATGCCTATTAAATCTGTACATAAAGTACTACCTTACAGAATTAAACTTACCTACTACATAAGTTTATGAATCATCGTTTCAATTTTATCCATACCCTTTTCAGGGTGAGTTTTGTTATGGGTAGAATTTTTTTTGTGCGTAGGAAGTTGCTATCCAGTGACGTTCAACAAAGGATGAAACCGTCGTTTTGTACGAGCTAGTGGTCAGAAAATATTATAATTGCTCTTTCTTTATGCGTGCGGTTTTCAGGAAAGTAGATAGGTCTGTTAGGCCTTTCAATATTCCATCTTTTAGTGCCTAGCCTATCTGGCTGGTGCTTTTGTTAACAATGCCTAGTCGTATAAAAATAATAATTGAAAAAAAAAAAAGATACGACAAAAAGCTGTTTCTTGCATATGCCTTGCTGGCGTTAGCTATGTCTGTTAAGACGGTAGATGTCTTTTATGTTGTGAGTCATCGAGGTACACGTACTGCGTCAGCTGTTGTTAAAACAACGTGTTTTAGATCCCCCTATGTTTCAGTTGTCAAATGTGATGAGTTTCTTATTTCAACGCTGTTGCCTCTGGCATTAGGTTCCAGGTTTCAATTTGGTTCTTGAAACTGGATTTTTGTGTCTTTATTGGTAAAAATGTTTTAAATCAACGGCGACGAGACACATCACTAGTCGAGAATGCAAGATCGAAAAAAAAAGATGACATCGAAATGAGTAGATGGTTGTTCCGCGTGTTTATAGGAATACGGAGTTCTTAGCTATAAACAAATGGGTAGTTTTCGCTGAAATAGTGAGGAGGTATCATATTGGTTGACATGAGCTCTATCGCATCCATTTTACATCGTTGATGGAGAAGAAAATAGCTGCAAATTTGTCCTGGTCTCCCTTGTGTTAAGCGAATAGATCTAGAATTTCCGATCTGCATAAGTCATTAATCTTAATAGTAATGTTGCGATTTTACTTAATTACGGTTAGAAGAGTATAAAAGTAATTAATGACAGCAAAATTAAAAACCTTTTTATTATTATTATTGCGGATAGCCAAACAAAAAAGTACTAAGTAGAAACTGGTTGATAATCATTAGCTAAAACACAAATGGAACTGGGAAGATAGATTAATGATGACCTTATTAAACTTTAAGTCTGTCTGTCCGTCGCGCTTTCACGCCAGAAATAATGAACTGATTTAAATGACATTAGGTACACAGTGTAGAAATTGAGAAAGGGCATAGACTACTTAAAAATAAAAGGATGGTAAGGGGTTGAAAAGAGGGTTGAAAAGATTTTAAATGAGTGAGCGATGCAAGTATGTGTTATGTTGTGACAATTATTAGTAAGATTCCATTATATAAGTATTAAATCCATTATATATGTAAGTAATAAAATCATATTAAAAGCCTTTATTAATAAATAAAAATAAATGAGACGTGAACCACCAATAGAAAAATGGATGAAATGGATATAGCACTGATGAAATGATTTCCTTTGATCACACTACAAATAAGTGTGCATTAAACAGAAAAATAGATGAAATGGATAGCACTGATGAAATGATTTCTTTTGATCACACTACAAATAAGTGTGCATTAAATTGAAAAATGGATGAAATGGATATAACAATGATGAAATTATAACTTTTGATCACACTACAAATGAGTGTGCATTTGTTGATACATTCAATTACACTTTCTGTCGACTAGCTTAGCTTAGCTTAGATTAGCTTAGATTAGCTAGATAAACAATTGAATAAATAATTATTAAACGCAAGTTATTACATGATGTCTTAGTTTCAAGTCAATTATTAGTATTGTTTAAACGATTAACATTGTGTTAACGATTATTTTATTTAAAGAAAAAAGTTTTTAATCATCTATCTAGCTACCATAGCACGAATTCTACTTAATTTGGGGCTAGATAGTGTTGTGTGGATGGTCCACAATAATTATTTATTCAGTATGGTCAGTATAGTCAGTATGGTCAGTATGGTTAGTATGGTTAGTATGGTCAGTATGGTCAGTATGGTTAGTATTGTAGTATTGTAGTATTGTAGTATTTTAATTTTGATTTTGATCTTGATTTTGATTTTGATTTTGATTTTGATTTTGATTTTGATTTTGATTTTGATTTTGATTTTGATTTTGATTTTGATTTTGATTTTGATTTTGATTTTGATTTTGATTTTGATTTTGATTTTGATTTTGATTTTGATTTTGATTTTGATTTTGATTTTGATTTTGATTTTGATTTTGATTTTGATTTTGATTTTGATTTTGATTTTGATTTTGATTTTGATTTTGATTTTTTACTTTTGTCACTCATGTTTCTCGTGTTACTCATGTTGCTCATGTTACTCATGTGGCTGATGTTACTCATGTGGCTGATGTTACTTATGATACTGATGTTACTCATAAGGCTGATGTTACTGACGTTGTAGATGTTACTGAAGTAACTAATTTTAATGATGTTACTGATGTGACTGATTTAAATGAAGTTACTGATGTTACTGATGCTACTGATGTTACTGATGCTACTGATGTGACCGATGTGTCTGATGTGACTGATGTGACTGATGCTACTGATGTGACTGATGTGACTGATGTGACTGATGTGACTGATGTGACTGATGTGACTGATGTGACTGATGTGACTAATGTTGATAATGGTGATAATGTTGATAATGCTGATAATGTTGATAATGTTGATAATGTTGATAATGTTGATAATGTTGATAATGTTGATAATGTTGATAATGTTGATAATGTTGGTAATGTTGATAATGTTGATAATGTTGATAATGTTGATAATGTTGATAATGTTGATAATGTTGATAATGTTGATAATGTTGATAATGTTGATAATGTTGATAATGTTGATAATGTTGATAATGTTGATAATGTTGATAATGTTGATAATGTTGATAATGTTGATAATGTTGATAATGTTGATAATGTTGATAATGTTGATAATGTTGATAATGTTGATAGTATTGTAGTATTTTGATTTTGATTTTGATTTTTTTTACTTTTGTTACTCATGTTTCTCGTGTTACTCATGTTGCTCATGTTACTCATGTTGCTCATGTTACTCATGTGGCTGATGTTACTTATGATACTGATGTTACTCATGAGGCTGATGTTACTGACGTTGTAGATGTTACTGAAGTGACTGATTTTAATGATGTTACTGATGTGACTGATTTAAATGAAGTTACTGATGTTACTGATGCTACTGATGTGACCGATGTGTCTGATGTGACTGATGTGACTGATGTGACTGATGCTGCTGATGTGACTGATGTGACTGATGTGACTGATGTGACTGATGTGACTGATGTGACTGATGTGACTGATGTGACAGATGTTGATAATGTTGATAATGTTGATAATGTTGATAATGTTGATAATGTTGATAATGTTGATAATGTTGATAATGTTGATAATGTTGATAATGTTGATAATGTTGATAGCGTTGATAGCGTTGATAGCGTTGATAGCGTTGATAGCGTTGATAGCGTTGATAGCGTTGATAGCGTTGATAGCGTTGATAGCGTTGATAGCGTTGATAGCGTTGATAACGTTGATAACGTTATTAACGTTGTTGATAATGTTTAGAATACTGATAATGATTGTTAATAATTAAAGATATTGATAATAAGAGGTTGATAAAGTTCATGATAATGTTCGTTGATTATGTTCATTGATAATATTCGTGGTTTGTTGATAATTTTCTTTGCATGTTGTTAAGTATTGTTGAATTGATAAAGTTGAATAGTTAATAATATAAAGGTATATAATATATTGATATTGTTAGTATATTGTTCGTATTGGTACCTAGTTGATACAAATGTTGAAAAAAAATGTGGATGTTTAACAAAATGGTCACTTTGTTTATTGTTTTGATGAATCATTACAAACGTGTTATTTCATAAACTATGTACCTATCACGAGGTCGTGACTGTTTATCAGGATGGACGAACTTGTAAGCTTCTGTTATTATTCCATGAGTTTTAGATGTTATTTGAAACCTTTTGGTACCTTAATTGACAGGAAGTGTGGACTTTGTTACTAAATTGTTAATAGAAGGTATTATTAATTAATATTAAGATGATTAGGTTCATAAAAATATTATTTGTTTTGTTACCGTTACAAAATACAGAATTATTCAGGGATCAATAAATCAATATGGTAATTGAATTTCCATCGGTTGCTTGAGCTCCAACCTTCAAGCTTCAAGCTTCAAGCTATAAAAATAAAGAGTAGGGATGGTTTGGGTCTGCAAGCAAGCGAATGGTAATTCAAGCAGGCATTCGGTTTTGAACCGTCGACAAGACAAGTCCACTTAGTTCGTCTCGGCGATAGCCATGTACAAGTTTAGCTTAATGTATCTAGATCCATAAAGTACTCAAGTTGTTAATAAAACTGAAGAAAAGGCTATAAAGTGGTTTGAATTCTACATCCTCGGTCTTCTCTGTTAGTGGATCTTTCATACAAAATCATGTAGGTAAATAAAACAAACATTCCACAGGATGGATGTTAGCAATGACCTACTACGCGGGCAAAGCCTGCCGCGGGCGGCCGCTAGTTCATAAAATCTACAGTCACGAAAAACGCCTTGGGATGCTTGCTACTAACTATTATCTATTTTGTGAACCGTCACAGAATAGATAATAGTTAGTAGCAAGCACCCCGTGTCATAGTAACTACTAGCGTATCTGTAATTCGGAAATATCTTAGATTCACGAAATCTAACATCATCATCACCCTATCCCGAACCTTATCCCATACTAACTATCCTCTATTCCATGTCGTGAGAAACACCGCTTTTTTTTTTTTACATTCTAGTTGCATTCGGTAAAAGCCAAGGCAGGAGAAGTATGACTTCCTTAAAAAAAATGTTTGCTAAATGTTTGCTAGTGTGTATCATCAACTTGTTATTAAAAAATGATGAAAGCTTTAATTAAAAATCGATGATAGATGAATGCAGTAAGATTTAACTTAAATAAGCTTACAGAGAAAGAATAAAGAAAGAAGATGAAGAAAGATAGTGGAATATTACAGAAAACTTTAACCCAGAAAGCTCAAATTAAAATTAAAAAAAAGTTTTGATAAACATGTCGTGGTGAATATTGCGTAAATATAAGAGCGCCGTTTGAATTTCAAAGAAACGAAACGAACACAATTATTAAAATGTGACATGTGACAAAAATGAAGTGAAATGTCATGTCTTTAGTTATGCCAGTTTGTCAACTCCTTTGTTTGATGAGGCTTGGTGTTTGATTCAACTTTTCAAAGGGTTTGCTTGTTTGTGGTTTGCAGGTAGAATCCTTGGGTTTGCCTTGAGTAGCGAAAAAAAAACCTTAGTTATGGGGCTCTAATTTCTTGAAAGCAGCATAAAATAGTGCTAGGTTAGGTGTTTTGCATATTACTCCGATATCTTATCACATTATTAAGGCATTAAGTAGGTATTTATTTATTTATTAACATATTCTTTGAGTATTTTTTCTGTTTCTTTTACTACTTGGGGAAATGCAGGATCCAACAGGCACAGGCTTACAAAATTACTGTAGTGAGATGGTAACGTGTCACTCGCCGTGATAGCTAGAATGCAAGAAAAACAAATAAGTACTTTGGTACATAATTTTGAAAATGTATACAGGGTTATTCATTATTAACTGCAAATACTCAGGAATTAGGTTCAACAAATAGAATAAAAAATATTTATGAAATTATTTTTTTAAGATTTTATCAAAATTTTTTTCAAGTTTTTGTATCAAAATTTTATTTTTATTAATTTCTTTACGGCTATTGCTTATTGATTGCCACGGAGAACAGGACGATGACCCACCCAGGCGGTGACTGAACGCAGAGTGTCACTCACGGCGCGCGGGCGCGGATCAAAGGTCAAAATAGGTCAGGCACCAATGATTCCTTTATCGATTTTCTCGGGATTTTCATAACAAAACTTAAAAAAAATCATTTCATAAATATTTTTTATTTTATTTGTTGAACCTAATTCCTGAGTATTTGCAGCTAATAATGAATAACCCTGTATAAGTACGGTACAAGGAATCAATGTTAGTTGTTAAAATACAACTAAAGTTCAGCCGGCGTAATTTATCGGGTTCAAGCCCGATAAATTACGCCGGCTGAACTGTTAGCCGTTTGGCGAATCTGCCGTCAGTCATTATTGGCTAATTACGCATATACGGCTGACTTCAGGCCCGCCAAATTACGTCGGCTGAACTGTAACATTGATTCCTTGTTGTACTTGCCAGTAATTTCACCTGTATGTAGTCATAGTGGTGAAATTACTGGCAAGTGGGGCTGAATATCGGTATGCCCCAAGTTGATGGACGCAGAACAGTGCATTGTAGGGCACGTTCCTGACGTGCGTAACCTCCAATGCAATGCTTTGTTGCAGAGGCGGTTGCATATAAAAAAGATAAGGGAAAACACAAGTCAACATTACACTATAAACAAAGTAATCTAAAACATAGCTGGTGGGTCTTGGCGGTCTGAAGTAAACCGCTTGTGCAAAATTACCGTTAATTAGAGGATTGATTTTCTAAAAGGCTAACTTCATACCCAAAAAGATCCACCAACCGTATTGCTGGTGATAACTGATAAGTATAGAGTAGGGAAATATTTACCATGGCCACTTTCCAATCGAGTGATAGCGGTTTGCAATACTTCATCGATATCTCGATAGTTCGAGACTATGCAAGTTTCAGATCCATTGTAACTTGCAATAGGGAAATGTTTTCCTAATTTTTGAAGACACTGCGCAACGTTAGATAGTATTCTAAATTTGATTTTTCGAATCTGGAAACAAATAAAAGGTACCTTAGGTATTTTCTCTACCACACGAAGTGTCAGTTTTTTTTTCTGTTTTTTAAAATAAGTAAGTAGGTACTCATAAATCGTAAGGTAGGTACATGACAATTTTTTTTTTTTATATTTTTCTGTTAACTATCATGACTGACTACGGGCCCATCGCCCGTATTTGGCTTGACGATAATTTCTGCGACACCCTGTATTTATTTTATAATAATTATTAGTACAGCACATTGGGTATACTCACTTCTTTCCCAGACAAACTAACATACAATATGAGGATATCTTCTTTGTAGATCCCTTTCACCTTTCTAGTCAGGTTTATGGATTCAAGGATTTTTGAATCAGACGTAATAATCAGTAGTTGATCGTAGTTTATACGTAGAACTAGGTGTTTACACTCTAATTCATATTTCATCCACTTGTTCGTTCGCCATATCATAAGTTTTTCTATTGGTGTCGACCACGCAGTCCACGCATCTAAAAGGAACCAAAAAAATATTCAATTTCAGAACAACAACTGCTGTTATGATATTAAATACCTACGCACCACTCATGGCTTTGGCCAATTTTATTCAATGATTTGTATGCAATATAAATAGACAGGCAAGAAATACGGACAAACTAAGTGATTTCCAACCACTACATAAAACAGCTATATAGTTTTTTTTTTGCCGTGCTGCGTTTCGCGCCAAACGACAACAAAACGAAGCAAACACACCGCAACAGCTAACGACACCCGAGTACTCGAGTACAACACTAGATTGGTGTGACGTAACCGGAAACGTTATTTTCCATAGACAACATCATGAGGTCAAGTTTGACAAATAATGCTGCCAACAATGCTTAGCTTTGAGCTTGATCTAACTTTTTCCATGGATTGCTTTGCTTACCATGACTTGGTAGACCTTAAGGTAACAAACACATTTTTTAAGAGACCTCCTGGAACTTGGAATAACAAAGTTTGTGACCTAGAATAAGTAGGTTTTTTTAATACAACTATACAGCTGCTGGAACAAGCATAAAGCCAACCTGATGTTACTGCTTCGCAATCACGTTTGCTTTGATTCGCGTATGTAGTAGGGTGAAATCCACTGAGTGCGGGAATGCCACGGAGCGTTATGACACATGGCATGCCTTCAACTAAAAATAGGCATACATTACGGTACGGGCATGTCTCAGGTGTGTGCGCGTGTTGAATGAGTGCCTTGTTGTCTAAGGCTAGCCGTATGCCCTTGTTGAACAGTGTTGCCAGATGCGAAAGTTGAAAATGCGGTAACGGTACTCCAAAAACGCGGATTTTCAACAAAAAAAGCGGAATTTCCTGTTTTAACGTTAGGTCGATTTTTCTCACTCAGTTCATAATCGTATTACAAATCAAAGAGTCATGTGAAGTAAACTTCCTTTTCATTGCTCATACTCGGAAAGTAGGTCTGAAGTTGCCTGAGGGGCCTAATTGAAAGTAATACTTTCAGCCCTAGGGAGAATCGCTTTCTACTGACAGCTGTCAAATTATAAAAAAAAACAAGTTCTATTTTATTCAACCATGTTCCAACTTTCTAAAGTGTTTCTAACTGCCAGGAGGTTTTTTTTTTTAACCTGCACTGGCCCACTGCTGGGCAAAGGCCTCCCCCAAAATCTTCCAACTATCACGATCTTCGGCGACTTTCCACCAATCCTTCTCCAGAGCTTCCAGATCGTCTCGCAATCGTTTTTTGGGTGGCCACGCCGCGCGCCGTCACCTTCCGTCCTCCGGCACCCAATGAGTCGTTATGTTTGCCCACTTTTTAGGGTCCATCCTGCTCACGTGGCCCACCCACTCCCACTTGAGCTTGGTTGTTTTGCTCTCTACATCGGCAATGCCAGTCATTAAACGCAGCATTGTATTTCGCACCCGGTCGATGCGTTTAAGGCCGAGAATGCTGTGTTCCATTGCCCTCTGGCAAATCTGCAGTCTAGACTTCTGTAACTCAGTCAATGACCAAGTCTGGCAAGGAGGTTATTAAACCAAATTCCAACTTTTTATTCAGCAAGCAGGTTGGAAGCCCATTACAACGGTAAGAAGTTTAAAAAGTCTAAGAGCGCGATGTGAAATTTAAATTTTAATAACATAAAGAGTATTAAATAAAGAATATATTTTTTAAATGACTTTATTATTATTTAGCTTCAACTATTTCTTTAAAATAACATAGATTTGAGCAAAAAAAACACCATTTTTTAAATTATGAAAATGAAAATAAAGGCTGAATAATGCTGGTCAGCCGAAGGCCTGCCAAAGAGAAAAAAAAAGCTGGAAGGCGGCAATTCAATCATCATTTTCACCATCGAGATCTAAGTACCTACTACGTGATGATTTTCACTAATTTTTCTATCATGTTTTTATTTTTACTTTCCTTGTATTCGTAATGAAAAGCACAGTGTTTACCTCGGGTGAAAGAATTATTTAAGTCCCTTAAGCTCCATTGGCGCCCTCGCTACGCTCTAGTGCCAAACTCGTCTTGGGACTCAAAAACGTGACTTTCAATCCTCAGGTAACAATGTACTATTACTTCACAGAACAGAAACAGAAGGTGGCTCAGGGAGGCACAAAAGATATCAATCAAGTTCAGTCCACATTCTTCACAGTCAGTGAAAAACTTGTAGCTCGATCTGAACTTGCGCGTGTGCAACTTCATAACACTGTGTACCAACATGACAATAGTGATTTGACAACATAAATTTCACGGACTATATGGGACAGCGCTATACTAAGAAAAGAGATACAAGTATTTCTGTCTTGCTTTCTCGTATAGCGCTGTCTCCTACCCAACCTATCTCCCTATTACCCAAAGGTTAGCTGGTAGATAATGCTATCTAGCATTAAGTTCGCCTGTGTACAGTAATTTTTAATTTTGTGCAATAAAGAATTTTTTCCATCTATTCAATAAAGAATCTATCTATCTATCCTATTTGGCGTAGTTTTGGCAGGAATGTAGAGCCCGCTATAGACATTTTTTAGGTTCTTCTATTTGAGAGAGTAAACGGATCGGTGCCCATAAAAATCTCTTTAGTGGGAAGATAATATTTTAATCCTCATGTCCTATCAAAGTCGAAAAAAGTGGAACCCCGCTGGCTAAAGGCGGATGGCGGATCCATTGTCAAAAAGGCGGTGTAAAAAGTGGAAAAGCGGTATGATCTGGCAACGCTGTTGTTGAATGTTATAGCACAGTGTGAACTTAGAATAAATGATGTAAGTTCCAGCGTCAGCATCGATACATCGCATTGCATTCCCATCCACTAATAAATTCTATCCAAAATCTAATCATAGTTGGCAACATTCATTTAAAATTTTAAAGGCGAGGCGCGCGCAAGTGTACGTAAATTGCGTTGCAGCTTTTTGTAAAATCTCTATCGATTCATGCAATGGCTGCTGGCACGTATTACTTTGTCATCGTCGGGCACTCTGACAATCCAATATTCGAAATGGATTTCATCCCAGTCACGAAGGAAGTCAAGGTATGTCTGACCTCATTTCAGTTTTCGATGTACTTTGCCGCCCCTCGTTTTTAGCCAACCAAACTAAATTCGTAAGCAGCCAGCTTGCATGACCTATTGACCCAATTTAATAGAACAGCCCAACCCATGCCAGGGTTTACGAGTCTCAAGAGTATAATTATTTTCAAGACCTAAAATTCGTTCAGTGGGCAGCAGCTAAGCAGTAAGTAAGCAAATTGATTTGGTACAACAGTCCACTAATACCTATATAGTCTGGTATAATAGTTTGATTAAGGCATTTTTATTTGTCACAAAGGACTGCTCCTAAGAATTATCCTATAAGAATTTGCAATTGTGTAGAAAATATGGTGGATGTATTCCTGTCAGGTCTAGATTCCAAAGCCTATCAATATGGAAATAGGTCTCTTATTCCAGAAAGAAGACAACAGACACTTGAACCAGTTCATAGCTCATGCTGCATTGGATCTGGTAGATGAGCATATGTGGAAGGTCACTAATACCTACCTCAAGTCAGTGGACAAGTTCAACCAGTGGTTTGTGTCTGCGTTTGTCACTGCCAGCCAGGTATAATATTTTGTAAAATCTGCTAAATAATTATTAAGATATTATTTCTAGGCTTCTCATATGTTTATGAAAGTATTTACCATGTAATTCTCGACTGATTTACCAGATATTGGTAAGTAATTATAATATTTCTTATTAGAATCTTCTAAAACCAAAAGACTAAATAATATCTCCTACAGAGCACAACCATCATTTTTCCAAAATATTCTATGAAAAATCTTATAATGGCAACACCTTCCAGATGCGTTTTATAATGGTCCATGATGCTCGGAATGAGGATGGCATCAAGAATTTCTTCACCGACGTCTACGAGTCTTACATCAAATTAATGCTGAATCCATTCTACAAGGAAAACACAGTCATAACTCTACCAGCTTTTGAGAAGAAAGCACAGTTTCTTGGCAAAAAGTACTTGACATAGATATGGTAGATTTATAATTCCTTGTGTTAATAATGTACCTGCATACTGTGAAGGGAAACTGGTCAAGCTTTACATGATAAAAAGTGTCAAAATGCTTTGAATACTGAACATGTAAAATATTGTGATGTAATAATGAAAGAATGTAATAGGTCTCCGATGTGGGAGCCGATTTGTAATAAAATAATCAAATGTAGGGCTATCACTAAAGAAATACAAAGAACAAAAATATTCGGGCGCCAGATAGCCTACTGCTAATAGAAAAATAAATTTACCTGGATAGAGAGAGAGTCAGACGCGTCACTAGACCTTTAATCTAAGGAAAGGGGGATAAAATAGAACACTGTAAAATTTGGGAAAGATGGGGTTTATTCAAAACTTTTTGTTATGTCCGTGGAATCTTGATAGTTGTAAATTTAAGTTTATATCCAAAGGTTACTTCTTAATTATAGTTATTTTATTTAGAGTTTACTATTTAGCCTAAAAGTTGTACGCTGTTGTTACTGCATCGAATGAATGTTTAAATTAAAAATAAAGAATTGTTTGAAATACCTGTTGGTTTGAGCTTTACAAACCCATAAGCCTAATACGAATCGTCCCTATAGTAAAACCATGGAGGCCGAGGTGAGTGGTCCGGTAGGGGACTCCGGTTGCGAACCAGCTTGGCTCCTCCGTAGTGTTCAGCAAGGGGTCAAAATGAAGGGTGAATGAATGTAAAAAAGGGGACTAATATGACTCAGCTCCAACGCGTGGTCATTTCTATAAATTTATGTTCCAAGGATAAATTTGAAAACTAGAAAAATAGTTTTAAAAAATAGTTTTTTAAAAAATATAAAAATATAAAAATAGCGCCGAAGAGCTAGAACAAAGAAAACAAAGAATAATTACCAATTTATCCAAATAAGAAACGAACGTGTGCCTTTGTTAAGGAATTTGTCAAAATACATACCGCTATTTTTTCTTATAAATGTCCCTTTATGAACCAGGGCGGCATGATGAAGAAACGATGAAGATCGTGTTTAAAATCTAAAACAATTAAAGACTTCCATTAAGCTAACATTCGAGGTAAAAATACCACGAGATTCCAAAACTCAAAACTCACCGAAAGAACCAAATTAACGGATAAAAATCCAGAAAACTAATTCCAGTATTGTTTCACAAAACATGATAACAATATCTATTAAAATCAACCTGATTTTTACAGATTAATAATTTTTAAAATAAAAATTACGATCTGACATTGTTGTTCGTCAGACCGGGCGGAGAGAAAGCAAAGCCTGCTTCTTGATTTACACCAAGCTAAAAAAATCGCTTTCGAATCTGTCAACTGAACAGCGCTGCTTCCTTGTAGTGTCAGCTGTCACTGTCATTACTGTATTATGACAGACACGAAGCTAATATTCCAAAGAAGAAGAATAAAGGCATTGAGTCCTACTTTACGAAACGTAAACAAACGAAATATTATTAATTTCTTGAACAAAATTTATCAGCACCTGTAACGGCGAAAACGACTCGTTACATTACATACTATCCCAAAAAAATAAAAGAAAGACTACTTTCTTTTATGCCAAAACATAAGAAAAGCATCAAAACAAATCCAAAACGTTCAAAAAATTTAAATTTAATTTAATTGAAACTCTACCAAAAATATTCTAAAGACTCTACCAAAAATATTCTAAAGACTCTACCAAAAATATTCTAAAGACTCTACCAAAAATATTCTAAAGACTCTACCAAAAATATGCTAAAGACTCTACCAAAAATATGCTAATAATACAAAATAGAACAAACCAAGAAAACGATCTTAGGCTTTTTGCTGTAGAAATCCGACTAGAATCTTAAGACTCTAGGAATCATTCAAACAACAAAGCAAAAGAACAAAAGAAAATGATAGATTTTCTTAAAACAATACTATAACTATTAACTCTATAATCTACTTTAAAGTGCGGTTGGACACCTTCGTCGCCGACTCTTAAATTCCGAAACTCCTTTATAAAGTGCGGTTGGACTCCTTCGTCACCGACTCATAAATTCCTAACTTCTCCACTCGCTAAAAACGAGGAAACCCTCACAGCAAAGGCTGTGCAAGTTCAAAAATCACAACACCAAAAGTGTGTGGAAAAAATGAGAAATGTACTGTGATCGGCGTAACCCTACCAAAATTTCCGAACACAGACATCCTACCAAAAACGTGTAAAATTTGTCTATTGTGATTGGCATAACTCCACCAACTTACCAGGCACAACAGAACAAAAAAACATAGAACCGGAGGAAAATCCGAGAACTAAGGAAACAAAATATTTGCATATTGTGATTGGCATATCTCCACCAACTTACCAGGCACAATAATACAAATCAAATTATAGAACTGGATGAAGGTCCAAGAACTATCTAAACAAACGAAACTATAGAACCGGAGGAAGATCCGAGGACTATCTAACAAATCAAATTATCACTTTAGGGGTCCGCACCAAATGGCAGAAAAAATCCCAATACGTGAATGTCAAATCAGGGTGGTACCAATTGTTGTCAAATCCGGGAAACTAAACTATGAACAACACAAAAATACCCAAAAAACATAAACATTTAGGTTGTGAGAACAACACGAAACGTTCTAAGCAAACAAATATAACTAAGTTGTATAAACAACACAAAACAAAACAAATTCAAGGACAAAATATCCTCTAAACAAATTTACAAATGTACATAAGATCTTTTGATGTTGGAAAAATGAATGTGGTGAAACAAAATTACCTAAGCTTTAATTTAGAACTTTAAAATCTCAAAATTTAATGTTGTCGAAGTTAACCATACACTACATCATCATACAAGGCCATAATCACACTAACCTTTCATACATCAATTCTCATTCTTCTCATACAGAGGCCTAACTCCTAACGTTATCAAACTCAAGTTTAAAGTGTAAATCCAAAAATTAGTATTTTATAATATCTTTAACATGGTAACGACCGGAAGTATTTTTACTTAAATCTTTCAAAATATAGACGTTATCAGAAACTTTATCAATAATTTCACATTTAACAAACTTAGGTGCAAACTTAGCCGAAAAATATGCCGGGGCACTAGATTGAACAAAACTCCTTCTCCAAACAATATCACCAACAGCAAAAGAAATGGCTTTCCTCCCTATATTATAATAACGCGCATTACGCTTATAAGCTTTTAATAAATGAGCTTGAACTTTAACATGAACATCACCAAGTGATTTAAGAGAATAAGCAAAAGAATTCCTTTCTCCCATCTCAACTTGTGACAAATTTTCTAAAGAATTACTAAAACGATGTAAAGAGGCATCAAAAATGAGTTCTCTTCCAAACATGAGAAAATTAGGTGTAAAATCAGTGGCAAGACTAACACTGTTATTCAAAGCTAATTGAACATGAGGTAAAAATTTTGACCAAGTGCGTTGATCATCTCTAACAAAACATGAGATACAAGTTTCTACCGTTTTATTATACCGTTCCACAGGATTATTCTGAGGGGTATACAATGTATTATAAAAGATTTTAACAATATTGTAACTTTTCATAAATTCTACAAAATATTTAGAAGTAAATTGAGTTCCATTATCACAAACTAAAATTTTAGGACAGCCAAATTTAAGAAATATTTCTTTTTCAAATAATCTACAAATTGATAAGGTCGTAGCTTTAACCAAAGGAAAAATCCAGCAAAATTTAGTGAAAACATCAACTACTGAAAGTATATACTTATGACCAGAATAACTTTTAGGCAAAATTCCTATTATGTCTGCAGAAAGCATGACCATGGGATGATCTACTTTTTTAGGATTAACCATAATACCAAAAGGGGGGGACGTACTATGCTTATACGCTTTACAAATATCGCAAGATCTAATATAACCTTGAATATCATTAAACATTCCATTCCAAAAATAGTGTTGTTTTAATTTCTTTAAAGTTTTATGAATTCCAAGATGACCTGAATTAATATCATCATGATTGGATCTAATAGTATCAATTATATTTTCCTTAGGAATAACTATTTTCCAATTCAAACGACTATTGGGATTAAATTTACTTTTACAAAACTTATACAAAACATTACTTTCGACTCTAAAATTTTTATATCTAGTAGGAAATTTTTGACAATTAATGAACACTTTTTTATACCAAGAATCTTCAATATCTTCATCGGGGGAAACGATTTGAATGGGGGCAATTAATAATGATGTGACTTCAATTCTTGACAATGCATCAGGAACTAAATGTAAGGAACCTTTTTTATGAACAACATTAAATGTAAATTGAGAAATTCTAGCAGCCCAACGTGCTAAACGTCCGCTTGGATTATTCAATTTTAATAACCATTGTAAACTAGCATGATCAGTAATTACTGTAAATTCCATTCCTTCAACGTAAGGTCTAAAATGTTCTATTGAATCTAAAATCGCTAACAATTCACGTTCCGTGGTACTGTAATTACGTTCGCATTTGTTCAATGAACGGGAATAAAATGCAATCGGATGTTGATTACCATCCGCGTCTTCCTGACTCAAAACACTACCAATTCCAACAGAACTAGCGTCGCAATGTAAAAAGAATGGTTTTTCAAAATTAGGGCATTGTAAAACGGGTGAGGTAACTAAAACATGTTTTAATCTAAGAAAAGCAATTTCCGCTTCATCATTCCAAATAAGAGATCTTTTAGAATTCTTGCTACCAGCCGTCAATTTAGTAAGAGGAGAAGCAATATCAGCAAATCTATCAATGAATCTACGATAATATGAACATAAACCAAGAAAACTTCTAAGTTCTTTAACAGTTTCAGGGCGAGGAAAATTCTCAATGGTATCTAATTTAGAAGGATCGGTATGTAAACCTTTACTATCAACAATATAACCAAGATAACGAAGTTTTTCTTTGCAGAAGGCACATTTCTTTAAATTAACTGTTAAACCAGCATCTTTAAGAGTTTTATAAATTTTATTTAAATATTCTATGTGATCTTTGAAGTTATCAGTAACCAAAATTAAGTCATCTAAGTAACAAAACAATACATTTTCAAATTCAAATCCAAATAATTTATCCACTAGCCTCTGTAATTCAGCGGGGGCGTTAGTTAATCCGTAAGGCATCCTAACAAATTCAAATAATCCTTTTCCGGGCACTACGAAGGCACACTTTTCACGCGAGGATTCTTCCAGCGCTATCTGAAGAAAAGCTTTAGAAAGATCAATAGTTGTAATGAACCGAGCTCCTCGCAAACTATCCAGTATCTTAGAAGGATACGGAAGAGGATAAGAATCTCTAATCGTAATTGAATTTAAACGACGTGAATCTAAACATAATCGTGTACTACCATCTTTCTTCTCAACAGCCAAAACAGGTGAACTCCAAGGAGATTTAGAAGGTTGAATAATATTTTCCTTAAGTAAAACTTCCACTTCATCAAAAAGTTCCTTTTGTTTAGCAGGACTTAACGGCCAATATCTTTGTTTAAACGGTTCTCCAGTAACATTAATTTTATGTTGGATCAGGTGAGTAAGACCTAAACCTTTCTTTTCATATGAAATATCTTCAAAAAGTGAAATTGTTTTATCAAGTTGTTGTTTCTCAGAAGGAGCTAATTCAACAGCTGAAGTAACTGAACAAGTTTGAATTTTATTATAATCATCAACAAAAACTATATTTTTCCATAAATCTTTAGCAAGGTCAAATTTTATCCAAAAGTCAAATCCTAAAATAAACTCATAATCGAATAAAGGTATAACCATGAATTTAACAATTTTTGTAACATTATCGCAAGTAACTGGAAGATTAATAGCACCTATAACTCTCTGAGCAGATCCGTCCGCAGTATAAGCAGAATCGTGAACAGACTGAGGTATATGTTCCATCTCATAACCCAATTCCAAAAATCGCTTGTGAGCATTCGCACCAAGAACGCAAGTATTAGCACCACTATCTAATAATCCTGAAAATTTTTGATTACCAATAGAAAATTGTAAAAAAGGTCTTGAATCGTTATTCTTAACAAAAAGTACAGGTGAAGCCTTATAAACGCCAAAAAAAGTTTTTAAATATTTTAACCAATCAGAAAATTCTTTTTTAATAATGGTATCATCCGGTTTAAGACTGTGACTAACAATTTTCTTCATCGAGTCAGCCGAAGTTTGCTCAGAAACTGGTACTCGATGATGCCTAATCAGTTTTTTGACTCCGAAGAGTTTTTCTTTTCCGAATTGCACACATCGCAAAACTTTGTGATAACACCCAATTTTTTGCATTTAAAACAAACCATACCAGGAATGGTGGTACAATCTTTGTAGGTATGTCCAGGAGACTGACACTTCAAGCAAAGGGGGTTTTCAGTTTTAACAGCACTAGACTGAATCTTCTCCACCTTGAAAGGCTTAAACTGTTCCTTAATAGACTTCCTATTAACAAAAATCTCTAATTCTTTTCCTAAATTCATAAAACAATCTAATGAAGAAATATGTCTACCTACCACATAAGGTGTATAGATCGACAGCATGTTGTGCTTAGCAATGGTAATGACCACAGACTCCGAAATAGGGGTAACAAGACGACTAGCCATATCCATAAGTTCAGTAATGAAGTCCGGAAGCGACTCACTAAGTTTTTGTTTTCGAGTACGAAGTTCATACTCCAGAAAGTAATCGAATTCAAGCTTATCAAAACGCTTGAGCAACGCAACCTTAAGCTCAGACCAAGAAGCTATATTAAATCGAATGGTACGGAACCACTTGGCGGCAGAACCAGAAAGTAAATCCGAAAATGAACCAACCAACAAAGACTCATCGAAGTTTTTGTACAAAAAGTATTCCTCAACCTGGGTAATAAACTCACGAACACAAGTTTTCCCTTCAAAAATAATCCGGCTTCTCTTCAAGTCGGGCAACTTATTACTTGAAGCAGGCAAATTTTTTCGAACAAAATCATTCATCGCATTAAAAGATGGTAAGTTTTGACCAGCAGTAGAAGAACTATGAGCAGGCAAATCAGTATTCAAGAAAGGATCCGGGAACCCCGTCATTCCTACACTCTCCATGTTCAATGGAAGCTCCACAGAAATCGGTGCGGGCTTATTAACTATCGAACCCAATGTAGTGTGACTATCCACAGAAGTAGATGGAAACTGAACCGCTTTATCCATGATAACTCACAGACAAAAACTCCAAAATCAAAATGTTGTAAAATATTTCAATGTAAAAGTTAAGTCAATTTTTTTAAATATTTAAAGTGTAAAAGTTTATTTGTTATTTAAGTTTTAAATTATTTAAGTTAAGTTGTTTAAAGTCAAATTATTCAAAAGATGCAATAACCACTCACAATAAAGTTATAACTAATATTAACTTATAGAAATGTAAAGGAACACTTCCTAAAGATACCTTAAGAATACAATAAAGGTTCACTTAAAACATCCGTAAACAATTATCCTTATTTTTGTATATGTGATACAAGAATATTTAGACAGCTTTGTCTAAATCATTAACATCAAGCGGGTAATGTATAACAAATTCATAAAGTTCACTGTAGAAAAGTACACATAAACGGATAAATAACCTGAGTTATAGTAGTTCTGTTAGAGAAATAACATTGCGCAAAAAAGGCACAAATGTATAAACAAAGTTATCAAATTATAATAATAATTGCACTAAAAAGTTTCTAAAGAAATATTACCAAATATATCAAAAATTGGTTTTTACAAATTCACCAAAAAACTGTAAATGTTGTAACAAAGTTTACAAAAAAGTAAGATGCAGTAACAGACAGTAAAACCTCAAGAAACCACTTCAAGTCCCTGTTCGCTGTGCGACAATTGTGATGTAATAATGAAAGAATGTAATAGGTCTCCGATGTGGGAGCCGATTTGTAATAAAATAATCAAATGTAGGGCTATCACTAAAGAAATACAAAGAACAAAAATATTCGGGCGCCAGATAGCCTACTGCTAATAGAAAAATAAATTTACCTGGATAGAGAGAGAGTCAGACGCGTCACTAGACCTTTAATCTAAGGAAAGGGGGATAAAATAGAACACTGTAAAATTTGGGAAAGATGGGGTTTATTCAAAACTTTTTGTTATGTCCGTGGAATCTTGATAGTTGTAAATTTAAGTTTATATCCAAAGGTTACTTCTTAATTATAGTTATTTTATTTAGAGTTTACTATTTAGCCTAAAAGTTGTACGCTGTTGTTACTGCATCGAATGAATGTTTAAATTAAAAATAAAGAATTGTTTGAAATACCTGTTGGTTTGAGCTTTACAAACCCATAAGCCTAATACGAATCGTCCCTATAGTAAAACCATGGAGGCCGAGGTGAGTGGTCCGGTAGGGGACTCCGGTTGCGAACCAGCTTGGCTCCTCCGTAGTGTTCAGCAAGGGGTCAAAATGAAGGGTGAATGAATGTAAAAAAGGGGACTAATATGACTCAGCTCCAACGCGTGGTCATTTCTATAAATTTATGTTCCAAGGATAAATTTGAAAACTAGAAAAATAGTTTTAAAAAATAGTTTTTTAAAAAATATAAAAATATAAAAATAGCGCCGAAGAGCTAGAACAAAGAAAACAAAGAATAATTACCAATTTATCCAAATAAGAAACGAACGTGTGCCTTTGTTAAGGAATTTGTCAAAATACATACCGCTATTTTTTCTTATAAATGTCCCTTTATGAACCAGGGCGGCATGATGAAGAAACGATGAAGATCGTGTTTAAAATCTAAAACAATTAAAGACTTCCATTAAGCTAACATTCGAGGTAAAAATACCACGAGATTCCAAAACTCAAAACTCACCGAAAGAACCAAATTAACGGATAAAAATCCAGAAAACTAATTCCAGTATTGTTTCACAAAACATGATAACAATATCTATTAAAATCAACCTGATTTTTACAGATTAATAATTTTTAAAATAAAAATTACGATCTGACATTGTTGTTCGTCAGACCGGGCGGAGAGAAAGCAAAGCCTGCTTCTTGATTTACACCAAGCTAAAAAAATCGCTTTCGAATCTGTCAACTGAACAGCGCTGCTTCCTTGTAGTGTCAGCTGTCACTGTCATTACTGTATTATGACAGACACGAAGCTAATATTCCAAAGAAGAAGAATAAAGGCATTGAGTCCTACTTTACGAAACGTAAACAAACGAAATATTATTAATTTCTTGAACAAAATTTATCAGCACCTGTAACGGCGAAAACGACTCGTTACAATATAGTGGGATAGGTTACATCAAAAAATGTTTATATTTTTATATTTAATATTTAAAATAACTTACATAGCTACCTACATTATTATTAGCATACTGGACAATGTTGTAATTCCTTTTAGCTCTAGAATGCATTAACTTTGGCCTACAGAGAGTTGGCCAAATGTAAAAGTAGTCCAAACATCTATTTTATTAGCAAATAGTCTTAAAAATAATTCTTAAAACTAGCATAATGATAATAATACTAAAATCACCAAGGTATTTTGTTATTCACTGTTTTTTATTATTCAATACAGAGCTGGGAGTCCCAAATCATCATCTGGTAGACTGTCGAGCGAAAAATCATCTGTAACAAAAACAATTTGCTGAGAAATATCTAGAATTACAGAATAGGCACTATCCAGTATGCATATCATGAAAAAATAACTTGTATTAGAACTAAGCCATTTATTTACTTTAGTCTCATCATTTTAGCACGGAGTCGACTGAAGAAAGAAGAATTTTTGAATGTCAGGTGTATTGGGATGGGATTAGGGCTCACTTTGTCTATCAGTCAGTCTTTTTCTCTCTCCTAATACAGTTGGCATGCAAGCATCGGATGCCGATATGCTTCACAGCTCACACACACACTTCACAGCAATCTGACTTTGAATATGTACTCTTTTAATATATGCTGAGCGATACTGACTTTATTATGCTGAGCTAGAGTCCATTTTGCGACGCACAAAGCTCACCTCTGTAGTGTATTGAGTTGTCAAGTTTATATTGTTAGTGTGAGTTTTACTTTGCTTTGTAAATAAATATTTTTTCTTTCTTTACTCAATATAATATAAAAGCAAGTGTGTCACTGCCAACTGGGATCTACTACCCGTTGCGGTGATTGGAGTGGAAGTGGGTGGTCAAAGTTTTGAAATCTATATTTCTTCCTATCCTTTTCTATCACATGGGACTTTTCTTAAAATTCTAGTTATCTATTATTCAAGCTATTAAACATACGCACAATGTAATCTACCCAGGCAACACCGGGTTTTGCTGGTATTCTTTATTAAGAGCGGGTCGTGCGAAAATTTGAGATTTAAAAAAAAAAATCATAACTAAATAACTAAGTGACATTTTAAAAATCGCAAAAGGACTAATTGTAGACTATACATTTGAGATCAATTCGAATTTAGGTGTGTTAAAAAAATATACTATTTAACATGACATTTCTATTTAACGCTGACATACGATTTTCATTAGCGTTAAATAGAATGTCTCGATGAATCGAATTTTCGCACGACCCGCTCTTAAGGGTTTCAAAAAATGTTATGATGCATTAAAAAGTGAAAGATGTTTTTGTATTTGCCTATTTGACCAAGATAGGCTACTGGATAGTGCATATCCGACTACCTCGTACTGAAGTTCAGATTATTCCAGGGTTACTAGGTAGTATCTGATTCACCACTAAAGCCAGAATGCAGGGCAGGTTTTAATTAAAAAAAATTGGCTGTCTGTAAAGTCGGTTTACTGACGATAGTTGAATGTGACGTCATACAGCTGCCCACGCGGATGCATCGCTCACTCGAGCAGGAGAGAAACAGATTTCGAACGCGGAGCTCGATTGTGCCTCTTTGTCGCTCGTTCCGCGCTCTCGCTTGAACTTCATGCTATAAATGGAACGCCTCAGAGCAAGGTAACGCCGCATGAGTCATGTTTTTTCGTGCGTGCAGCCAGCTCCATCAAATTATAAGACATCACGTCAATAATATAAGGACCTAAAATGTACCAACCTGTGAAAAAGTCATCCTGATATGAAGAGTCGAGCTCCATGCTGTGTCTCCTGGTCTCTGGGGGTGGAGTGGAAGGAGGAGACACCTCAAGTCTCTTCAGCTCAGGCTCCGGATCCAAGAAGTCAATAAGCTCCTTGTATTTATCTGCAAGGAAGAAACTTTTTAGGTTTGAAAGAGGACATTATAAGCTTTCTTTCATGGCCTTGCAGTCTAGTGGGAAGGTAGACTTAGGTTCAAGCGATTGTCAGGTCCATATGATCAGGAACTGTGACAGAAGTGGAAGTGGCACACATCAAAAAGTTGACTGGCAGGTAGACATCTAAAAACAGAGTACTCACCATATGTGTAAGTTGGCTTGGTGAATTCAATTTCCTCCATCTTAAAATCCTGGTCATTATCATCACTGTATATGAGGGCAGCGACATTGACTGCTCGAGGAGTGAATACCGTTCTAGCCGGGGTGCTCTGCAGGGTTTTGCCAGTATTCGACATAAAAGACTTCTTGGGCTCCTCACCCTTTTTCATGGGCTTGATAGGTCCTGCGGAGACCATCTTGCCCATGTTCTCTGCAAGTGTTAGAAGGTAAGTAATCATCGGGTTTTTTGAATTTAAACGGATTATTCTTTCTTGTCACATGAGTTACACAGGCTAAAACCTAGTGCAAGGAAGGAAAGGATTGAAGAGAATAAGTCATAAGTACAACTCACCGTTATTAGTTAATGGTTGGCGTGTAACATTTTTCATGACCTGTCGAGTATGGTGATCACCAAATATATCAAAAAGGGACTCAGCCATAACTTTTGATGTTTTTCAGAGCCCTGAGTATGAAAAGTAAACGGAATACTAAACAAAGCCGGTCAGGAAACTCGAAATATAATTTAGGCTCGAAATGCAGAACAATACAATCTTATTTTTTGAAAACAACGTTTAATTTAATTTTAAATTCAGTCTGAGACAGAACGCGAATGAACGAAGGAAGTGACTATTTGTACGGGTGCTGGATGAATAAATTATATTTATTCGTACATTTATTCAATTTTATAATGAGTATTCATACGGATATTATTCAAACTCGGGGCACCCCGACTTAAGTCACAAAAGTAACAGAAGGTTGTTAGGTTTATTTTTTATTTTTTATACCTACTTAATTTCAAGAATGGTGCATGTCAGTGCACCATTCTTGAAATTAAGTCCCTCCCCCTCCCCCGTCCCTCCTCCTCCCTAACAATAATAAAGCCAACCCAAATTTTAACTTTACTACGCCTTTTAAGTGACTGTAAAGTTTTTTAAAAATCCAGATTCAAATTCGGGGCACTCCGACTTAAGTCACAAAAGTAAAAATAGGTTGTTAGGTTTTTTTTTTTTTGATACCTACTTAATTTCAAGAATGGTGCCCCCCCTCCCCCCGCAGTACCCGTATTAATAATTATAAGTTGTTCGTACGGTAACCGTAGTAATAACTATAAATTGTTCGTACAGTACCTGTATTAATAGACTCAGTCATGAACGAAACCTTTGGTCTGTCAGATTGGTCTACAGATAAGAATTGCCCCAACCTCCTTGTCCTTGCAGCGAGAGAAATCGGACTTTTCCGAAACAAATAGTCAATTATTATGGGCCGTTCGAGTCAACGAAAATAACGAAATTTTTGTTCTCAACCCATGTTCGGTTCGAAATAAAAGTGATCACTGTGATCGTTTCGAACAGTTTTCACCCCGGTTCGAGTTGGATAAAAACGCTAAAAACGCTACCGATTTTTGCCACTTTTTACCCAGCTAGGTCAATGGGTCAAAATTATTGTTTTTTGACATTTGTGTCAGTGACTTGAGATTGATTAGTTGTTGTGTTGCAAAATAATAAAAGCTAAAGATTTATGGCAAATTATTTATTTTTACGACTGAGATGGAGAATACGGGGACTTTGTAACCCTACCCATATCCATAAATGGCTCAAACCGGGCTATCTATTACCGTACGAATGTCGTTTTCATACTAAGTAACTGGACTAGATCTTCGGCGTCTGAAAAATCCAAGGAAGACTCGGTCAAGAAGCCACTCACTGGTTTCACATGAAAATCAGCGTCGCTACACTTCAAGGAGCGGCTTTATGCTGAGTTGGGAACAGATTGTGTCTCACGCGTACATGGACCACGGCACGAACTGATTTGCGGCCCGTAAATTTTTGTGCCTACGTGTTGAGCAGGGTACTCTACCTACCTAGTGGATTATTTATTAGCTATCATGGGGACCTACACACTTACCTACTTAGAATTTATTCCTTTGTTTTCCTAGGTCTCAATCTACCATTACGGTGGGTAAGTCTACTTGTTTGTCTACCTACTACCTACCTGCTAGCTATCTTGTAAATTGTACCTACACTGATTTATTTGTCCTTTGGTTTGTGTGTATTTCCAAAATAAATTCTTATCGTTCTTCTAATTATTTCTTTCAATGTTGTTAGTACTAGTGCTAAATTGGTATTCATGCTCGAACTCTTCCAAAATTGGCATGATGCGAAGACGCAAATGTGTCGACACAGACACACGCAGCTTCACAAGTGGCCTCCCCAACTCCCATAATATATGTAAATGCGAAACTTACGATGTTTGGATGTAAGTGAGTGTTTGTGGCCCAATTATACTCTACCCTACCGACACCAACGCTGCATCATTAACAAAAACCCGCTGCCCGTGCCGCTCAACTCAAAATCAATCAAAACAAGATTGGCGCGCAAACACACCTGTCTCAAATATTTTGATAGTCGTGCGTGAAATGTCATCCCGTTCGAGACACTGTGGGCAAAAGTTTTGAAATTTTCGTTTCGTGCCAAAACGAACACAATCATAGTGGATGTAATCGTTTTGTGCGTTCTTGGCAAAATGTGCAAAATATACGTCGACTCGAACGTCCCATAAATCAATTGAGATTGAGATTGTCAGTGTCATCTGTCGTGGTCAAGTCAGATATAGGTTATTTTTGTGCAAAACAAAACAAAAAATCCATATAATTTAATGTTTAGTGTTTATTCTATTCTATTACATACGGATTGAATCTGCGAAACAGTTTCTTAATGTCTGAAGAAAAATCGAAACCCAATGGCACAGATCCTCCGCAACGTCTTCCCTCGTTCAAACCCCCCCGAGACCTTTCACTTGGGGGTGTGAAACCAAAAAAAGTTTTCACCCCTAATCTGAATGTTTCTAGGAATAAAAACAAAGGGTGAGTGTGCTATTTAATACTTAAAATTTTATTTACCTAGAAAAAATATCTAAATGCTTAATACTTGAATGTGCAATAGAATACTAGCTTACTTATTATAGGTTGCTAAATACCTTACATTCTTTTTATCTCTTTCAGTCCAAGCTCTAGTGGGCATGACTCAAAAAAAGATGAACGAAACCGTGGCCGAGATCGCAATAACAGACCAAGGCACAAAAATGGCCCCAATGTCATCAAGTCTACTGGAGTCTTTTCTGAAGGTAACAGTCTTAACACCTAATCAACCCGCACAGCAAAGTCCTCTCTAGTACCATTCGCTGCAAATATTACAAATTAACATTAGGAGTTTGAACTAAACGAAACAGTAGAAATTCTACTAAACGTAAACTATTTTTGATATAGTCAACTCTATTTTTATGAAACAACGGGATATTTACCATGATTAAATTTTGTTGAATTGACTTCCGATAGTTCGGCACAGTTGCATGCACCATGATCACGGTTGAACACAACACAAAATATCCCGTTGTTTCATAAAAATAGTGTTAAAAACCATGATAGTTTCAAAAGTTAAATAGTCAACTCTATTGCATTTCTTTTATCTTTAAACTGCCAAAATAATCAAAGACATTAGGATTTTTTAAGTGTTAAGAAGTTGATAGCTATTCAAATCTTTTATGTTAGGTACCACTACTTTCATCTTACTTCCTCACATATCAAATTTATTCAATTCAATTTTACTGACAGAACAAATTCCAATGCACATGTGACATGCAAATATAGTACTTCTTCACAAGAAAGGGGATATCATCAATAGGCAACTACAGACCGATCAGCTTTATAAATAAATAAATATTGTGGACAATTCACACAACACTAACCAGCCCCAAACAAAGCAAAGCTTGTAATATGGGAACCGGATAGCTGATATAATACTTGAATACATTTTTTTTTGTAAATACATACTTAGAATACAATATAACACCCAGACAGAGAATAAACATTTATGTTAACCACACAAATATTTGTTCTCGGTGGGGATCGAGCACAGGACCTACGGCACAGAAGGCAGAGCTACTACCAACTGAGCTAGAGGCCAGTCAATGATCAGTCAGTGATGAGTAATGTCCAATGTATACAAAGCTTTTACTATGGCCGTCCAAAATCGCATAAAAGGAACGCTTGACCATCACCAACCACCTGAACCAGTTGACTTTAGACCCTATTACCACTACCACTCAGTAGTCTATGTACTGCCTTCACAGCTCAGTTGGTAGTAGCTCTGCCTTCTGCGCTGGAGAGCGTGGGTTCGATCCCCACCGAGAACAAATATTTGTGTGATGAACACAGATGTTTGTTCTCTGTCTGGGTGTTATATTGTATTCTATATATGTATTAAATGTATTAACAAAAAAAAGTATTTAAGTATTATATCAGTTACCTGGTTCCCATTGTACAAGCTCTGCTTAGTTTGGGGCTAGATAGTGTTGTGTGGATTGTCCGCATTATTTATTATTTATTATGTAGTCTGGCCAGCGTTTTCTCAGGCGGTGGTGGCGTCGTTTACGCTCTGTCGGTACCCATTCTGTGGCTTAAATAACTACCTGCCTTTAATATTCACTTGATTTATCATTCCAACTAAATTTTCAGGTCTGGGCAGTGCAGAGAGGCAGTCAAGCCGAGCATCCTACAGCAGAGGAGCTGGTGATGCAACTCCTCAGCTCCTGCAGAGACCTACCATCAGAGTCAAAGATGTTGTCAAGGTATTAACTATTGATTGAAATGTGATACAAGATTGGTTTGTGTTTATGCTGATTTTTTTATTATCCTCCTTACTGCTGAGACTCTAAAATAAGGTATATGTTTTATAGTCTTCATGATAGTCAGCTCGTATTGACCCACTGCTGGGCTTAAGCTTCCTACCTCAGGCATCAGTCTTGTCGATATTGGGCCTTAGAGCACTGGTGGTCTAGTAGTAACGACGACATTAGGATCCGAAGGCGGGGCTTCCGATCCTAAGGTCGTTGGTTCAAATCCAGTCGTAACAATGAGTTTTTCTGTCGAAAAAATTATGTGCACTATGCCAGTATTCTCAAAACGGCGAAGACAAAGAAGGTGAGGACACCGGCGTGTCGTAGAACCTAAAAAAGTTGAAGCAACACGTGTCAAGCGTCACGCAAAAAGGGCCCACCAGCGGCCTACTTGTGGAAACTGTACACCAAGTGCAGATGATGAATTTGCCAATTTTTTTGCTGGGCATAAGCCCTCAAACGCCACTCTTCTTGGTATTGGGCTTTATAAATTCAGGAATTTACCTGTACAGCAACAATATCATCCACCCACTGGGCTGTTGATCTGCCAAGACCTCTTGCATGCCACCATTCTGTCAGCGAGTAGGGCTGACACCTGCTATCACCAAATCTTGCCGACAGATATTTAGGTTCAGACTGTTCAGGGTGCTGTTAGTAATAACTAATAACTCACATAATTATGGACTAACTAGCGGCCGCTCGCCTTGTTCCCGTTACGCCCCGTTCTCGTTACTTACATCCGTTCTCCGTTACAATATCTTTATAAATTGTAGCCTATGTCTTATTCTGATGCTACCTATATTATTGTAAAGTTTCATTAAAATCCATTTAGTAGTTTTTACGTGAAAGAGTAACAAACATCCATCCATACTTACAAACTTTTGCGTTTATAATATTAGTGGGATAGGATAGTAGGAAGTAGGATGTAAAATAATACTATTTGGCTTTGATTTGATTTGACAGATAGACAAAGAGCTGGAGGAACAGAAGATCAAGTGTGTGATGGGAGAAGCAGGCAGTGCAGACCAAGAAGATAACTATGACTTCAGGCGCGCCAGAGAACGCGACGCACCCATCAAACTACCTATGGACGATGGTAAGCACAAACTATTCAATAGGCAATTTTTTTTTTGACGTGACAACGTCTTATAATTCGATGGAGCCGGGTGCACGCACGAAAAACATGACTCATGCGGCGTTACCTCGCTCTTAGGCGTTCCATTTAAGGCTTGAAGTGCAAGCGAGAGCGCGGAACGAGCGACAAAGAGGCACGCACGGCCTCCGCGTTCGGCAGCGTTCGACATCTCTCTCTCTCCTACTTGAGTGAGCGATGCGTCCGCGTGGGCAGCTGTATGACGTTGCCACGTTCTACTATCGTCAGTTACTTTACAGACAACCGATTTTTTACAAATTTTACAAATACAAATTAACTTAATTGACATAAACATAGTACAGTATGATTGAATCCATAGGTTCCCGAACTAGTAAAAACTTTGTTTCAGGAACCAGAATAAATGAATAGCACTGTAGGCCATAAAGCCACCATCTTTAGTTTATTCGTGCTCTTAAAGCACACGCCTTTAATAACTGAGTTGTTCATATTATCCATATTGATCAATGCTTGAGATATCGGGCTAGAATGTGTGAAATTAGATGTTCTATTCCATTTACTAATTATGAAATAACCCACAAAAGTTTTAAAACATCTTTTAGTTTATAACTTTTTATTGATTTTATTAGTGTTTACTACACTTAGGGAAATCACAAACCCAACAGTGTTAGTGCCGAACAGTCCATGAGTTATTCGTCGAGTGTGATTAGGATCCGATGGCGCAGCGGTCAGCGCATCCCCGTACCAAGGGGAAGGTCGCGGGTTCAAATCCCGCTCGGCTCTCAACTTTTGGGACATTATAAAAATCTTTGATCTTTTAGTTTACTTTTCTAGTCTTTTCTTTTTATGTTATAACAGCATGCACCCTCAATGTTATAGGGGGTTTTCTTAGACAGAAGACGGTGGCAGTGAAGCAGGAGGTATTTGTGAAGGAAGAACCAATGGACGAGGAATACACTAGTAAGATAAATAACTGTTTTTTTAAAGCAGCTCCTTAATTCCTGGCGAATTGTTTCGTGAAGGCAGCTTCCCTTGCCTTCAGAATTAATGGCAACAGCAGAATTAATTACAATTAATTCAACTAAAATATATGAGTCTTATAGAAGCAAAGGTAGCAACCGGAGGAAACCGGCATATCGTAGAACCTAAAAAGTTCGAAAATATGTGTCTAGTGCACGAAAGGAGCCTCTTTGAGGCGCACTTAAAATCCTTTCACCACACTTGGTTCGAAAGAATCAGTGACACGATAAGAAGAAGAAGAAGAAGAAAGGTAGCAACATCCATGTCTACTAAAATGGTAGACATTTTTTAAAAATGGATGTGTCTGTCAATGCTTTAAAAAAGCAGCCAAGTGCGAGACGGACTCGCCCATGAAGGGTTCCGTAGCACGACGAACTACAAAAACCTTTATATTATGTTACTTGATGTAACATAATAAGGTTCTTGTAGTTCGTCGAAAGGTAAAAGGTAAGGTGTGGTTTACGGTTTATGACGTATAAAAAAAAAACTACTGACTAGATTTCGTTCAAACCAAATATCGTTGGAAGTTTGCATAGTAATGTACAACATATATTTTTTTTAGTTTTATCATTCTCTTACTTTAGAAGTTAGAGGGGGGGGGACCAACTTTTTTCCACTTTGGAAGTGTCTCTCGCGCAAACTATTCAGTTTAGAAAAAAACGATATTAGAAACCTCAACATCATTTTTGAAGACCTATTCATAGATACCCCACACGTATGGGTTCGATGAAAAATCATTTTTTGAGTTTCAGTTTCAAGTATGGGGACCCCCGAAATTTATAGTTTTTTTTTTATTTTTATGTAAAAAACTTAATGCGGTTCACAGAATACATCTACTCGCCAAGTTTCATCAGTCTAGCTTTTACGGTTTCGGAGAAAAATGGCTGTGACATACGGACGGACAGACAGACAGACAGACAGACAGACAGACATGACGAATCTATAAGGGTTCCGTTTTTGCCATTTGGCTACGGAACCCTAAAAATGAAGGGATAAAGTGGTTTTTGCTACCAACCTCAATCTAAAACACTCATTTTGTCTAGGATGTTACTAGTTTTGACACGATTTTATTATTCGGTCAAGTAAACTTGTCAGAACACTATCAAACTGCATTAAAATGTGCCACATTCAAAAAATGGGATGTTGCTACCTTTGCTTCTAGGTAATGACTCATATTACAAGATACAAGATTTATTTGTAAAAAGCTTATTATACCTATGATTTATACCATTGCTAGAAAGACAGGCCACAACTCAGTTGGTAGTTTTGCCTTCTGTGCTGTAGGTCGTAGGTTTGAACGCCACCAAGGATTAATGTTTGTGCGATGGTAGTTATCTGGTTCCAATAGAACCAGCTTTGCTTAGTTTGGCTAGATAACGATGTCTGAAATGCACACAAATATTTCTTATTACAATTATTTTATTTTAAATAGTTTATACTATTGCTTTTAGCGACATAATTCTTTAATGCATATCTGTACCCGAACTCGGAGTTTTGCTACCACATTTCGTTACCAAATGTTGTTTTCGTTTCGCCTATTTGTCTCTCTCTATTGTATGGAGAAAATATGAGACGGCAAAAATACGTTACGTAGTTAGAGTTGTTGTCTCATCTTTTCTCCATACAATAGACAGAGACAAATAGGCAAAACGAAAACAACATTTGGTAACGAAATGTTGTAAATGCACTGGGACTTCGGGCTCTGTTGTAAAAGATTTTGTAAGTGATTTATATAGCGTCAGGGGCAAGGTATTAACTCATGCATGCCCCTACTTGCGGGATATACACCACTATTTTGTAACTACCAAAAAAAAAAATAGGGTAATGTAGTAGGGGTAGAACATTATGAATGTGCAATCAGAATATTTAGTTTCGATAAAATGACAAAGTTATTAAATGTTAAAATTTTCAGAAATCCTGCATTAAATTATGGACATATTAGTTAGTACTAGAGAGAAACAAATTTACGCTGTTCGGTTCTGCTTGGTATTTAGCGTTTATGAATGAAATGATTTTTGCTTGTTGAATCATTTCTTAATATTTTACTAAAATTGTGGTTATTTAGGGATATTTTTTTATAACTTGTTTTTATTTTCGCGGACCGTGTTCAGTTACAGCAGCCAATATCGGCATTTTTTTTTTTGGTAATTACAAAATTAGTGGTGTATAGTGGCCTGGGTAGTGGCCTGGTATGGTAGCCCAGTATGTACTCCTGTAACAGGCATGAAGACAGTAATCAAGTATCGCCAAAATATTTAACTGATCTAATGAAAAAGGATTCAAAGATTTTGAAAAATGTATTTATACTCTTATTAATGTCGAGATTGACAATTTATTTCATAATATAAATCTACAAAATACAACAATCCGCCATGATAGCTAAAACACCGGTCAGAGCGAATTACGTCACGTTTACGTAAACTTCATTCTGATTTAGTACAAAAGCACCAATGTTTACTGTTGATATATACTAACACCGTGACGTAATAACAGACGCCATGACACCAGCGAGTGTTTTGGCGTGAATTTGAAAATTTCAATTTAAATGTACTTTTATTGCACAAAAACCTTTATTTTCTACAGAAATATGATATATTTTAGACATAATAGATACTTCTGAATATGATAGAAGAGATTTTGAAAATTAGTCGTCAGGTCTAATATTTTTTTCTATAGATTTGAAGGCAGTGCCTGGCGTGAAGCAGGAAACATGTGATACTCCCGACATTGTCAATCTGCTGAAGAGTGAAGAGCCTACGATTATGTTATTACAGGTAAATATCAATAGCAATTTGCAATGTCTGTACCTACTATTTCGTATCTTATTTTTATATAATAATATGCTGTGTAGATACTTTATTACAACTTTGAAGCGTAGCGTGTGCTGTCTTTGAAACTTTTGCTTTTGTATTATTGCATTGCATACGTCTGAATAAGTGAAGTGGCACCACACTGGAACTTCACTGCTATTATTTTAGACTATTTTTTATTTGTAAAAAAGAATCATATAAAAAAACGGTAGAAACCGAGCCGTAGTTTGTTGCCTGTTCTTCTAGGCTTGGTCGCGTGGAACTGGCACCTAGACTCACCTAGCTTTACGACGTTTCAAAGTGATTCTTGTATCGTAGGTATTGAATAAAATTTTATTTAGTTTGAGTTTTAGACGCAGTGCATCGTAGGTCACGTTCCTGACGTGCGTAACCAGCGGCGCAATGTTTTCTCCTCCAGTGGGGCTATATGCTAGTTCCATCAGCTAATATAAAATAACTCTGTTCTAGTTTCCTCAGTCCCTGCCCGGCCAGGCAGGCAACAGCGATGATGACCCTCCGCGCAAGAAGGACGCACCTTCCACATCCAACGGCGAGGCCGCTGATGATGGTGAACAGAAACCGGTAATATTCAATATCAGAGGGAAAAGACTGAGGGCAGAATAAGACGAGTAGAACGGCCCCCTAGGCAATGGACCGACGACATTGCATTCTAAAGATCGGTATAAAATTGGAATATTGACGTTGATGATTATGAGAGTAAATTACTAATTAATGTTGACAGGTTGATAAAAGCTGTTGCCTAAGTGACTTGGAGGAAGGCAAGATCGGCAAACTGCGTGTTTATCATTCCGGCCGCGTCACACTAAAGCTTGGAGATACTGAGTTCGAGGTAAGTGCATCAACTGGCCTCTCAGCTCAGTTAGTAGTTCTGCCTTCTGCGTAGGTCGTGGGTTCGATCCCCACCGAGAATAAAATATTTGAGTGACACAGATGTTTTTTCTCTGTACTGTCCTGTCCTGGGTGTTATATTGTTATGTTATATTGTACCATGCTTCTTGCAAATAAAATATTTCATTTCATTTCATTTCATTTCATTTCATTTCATTTCATTTCATTTCATTTCATTTCATTTCATTTCATTTCAAGTTAATATGTATTTATAATAAATTATAGTTTAAAAAACTAAAAAAAAAACGCTTTTATAACTAATTGAACTAAAAAGTTAAAAATAAAACTGTAATAATCAAAAATTTATATTATTGTACAAAAAAGCGTGGGGTGCTTTTTATAATAACTTCAGATTATATAATAAACTATTGATAAAATATTTACAACAGTCAAAATCAAGCAAGCACCCCACGCTTTTTGTACAATAATATAAATTTTTCAATTGATTATTTTTAACTTTTTAGTTCAATTAGTTATAAAAGCGTTTGTTTTTAGTTTTTTAAACTACATTTTTTTTTCATATTGTTGCATTGTCACCTTTGACAGGTGTGCAAAGTTTGAATCAAATCTGATCATTCAAAGTAGGACAAAATCGAGCTCAAAGAGGTCGGTTACATACATAAATACATACATACAGGTGAAGCTAATAAAAGCGTTATAAAGTATGCTTAATATAAATTAAACATAAATTTTTGGACAGAACTTATTGGTGTATGGCCAGATTTGAACTACTAACTACATTATCGGTGCATGATAGAGATATGCCAGTATGTATATTGTAATTTGTATTGTTTTCAGGTGTCAATGGGCACCCAAGCTGCGTTCCACCAAGAAGTGGTATCGGTAGCGTGTGACGATGCGTCGCGCTCTGCTAACGTGATATCTTTGGGAGCGCTCACTCACAAACTAAATGTGGTACCGGACTGGGAGAAAATGTTTAAGAAGCTTAGCGTTTGAGCCCTATACATAAGTCTATGGCTAAAGAATCAGACTGAAACAGTTGACAAGTTGAGTGACGTAATTGAGTATCTTTTGTTGCAATCAAAACCTAGTCCTAGACCTAGATAGGTATTTTTCCGAATACCTATAATTTGGGAGTTTTCAAAAGAGTGAATAGGTATCTTCTAGGTGAGCGCGCTACACCGTCGATCGCATCATCACTTAACATCAGGTGAGATTGCGGTCAAGCGTTATCCTATAAATTGTAAAAAAAAAAGTCGCATCTAGCACTTTTTAAATTAACGCGATCGTTATAAGGAACAAACGGGTATTTATCGCGATTACCTTCATTAATTCCCGACGTTTCAACCGTGTTACAACAGCCGTGGTCGCGGGCTGACATAGTTGCATCTGTCAGTTTTGACACTAAGTTGAGCTTCGGTTGCATTAGAAATAAATTGAAACCAAATTATCTTGACAAGGAACGATTGCAACAAGACAGGGGGCTAATTCTCGGGCCGATCTCGATCATTTTGAAATTTCATTTTATTGCTTCTTTTCGAAGGGGGAATGGATCATTTCTTTGAGTAATTCATAAACGACCTCTTCGTAAAAGCCTCGACAGCTACGATATACGGAAAACGTACAAAAAGTGCGGGGTTGTGGAAAGCAGCATTAAAATAAAATTTCAAAATGATCGAGATCGGCCCGAGAATTAGCCCCCAGAATGTTGACTTCATAAACATGAGATAGCGAATAGGAACTTCGCTTTGTAAAACTAGTATGGCAACAGTTAGTGGTCGAAAAATGATTGCAACAGATATGTGAACCCTTCCTTGTTAGTATCCCACTTTTGATTGCAACACCTTTTCATTGGTTTTTTATTATCCTGAATATAAAAAATGTTTTAATTAAAAAGTTACTGCAGTAAATCGTCTTTATCTTAAAATCAATAAACTAATGGCGGCTTTTCGCCCTACTGGTCTTAGCTAAGTAGGTGATGTATCTTTCAGAATTACTAAATATAATGATAAATAATAATGGTAACATAATATAAGTTCTAAACCCTGATTCAGACACAAAGTCATTTTTAGTCAAATTTTAGTAATCAGAGAAATTACACTTTCCTAATGACAAGTCAGTGGTAAAAAAACAAATTTCTATGGATCACTACTAGTAGTAACGGCGCGCGGCTTTGCTAGTACGATAGATACCTACCAAGTTCGGCAAGTTTTATCATGCGCACTTGATGTGCGGGCAGGTTTTTCCGCAAGTAGGCCGCTGGTGGGCCCTTTTTGCGTGACCCTTGACACGTGTTGCTTGAACTTTTTTAGGTTCTACAACACGCCGGTTTCCTCACGATGTTTTCCTTCACCGTTTTTAGAGTACTGGCATTGTGCACATAAATTTTTGGACAGAAAAACGCATTGGTACACGAGTGGAGTTGAACCCACGACCTTCGGATCGGAAGGCGGGCCCACTATCACTAGACCACCAGTGCTCTAAGATGAAGGGTTTAAAGTGAAATGATTTCATAAACTGGACATAATTTATTATCAATCTATTTACATATTTAGCAACAACAATCTCAAGCCGATACATTTTTCTGTTCACTTTCCTTTGGTGGTACAATAGGAGTGTCCCGTCCAGGATACTGGTTGCCTTTCAGATCTAGAGCAAAGTTGTAGTCGGTGGGGTTAGCAAGGGCATGGTCTATGGCTGCGTCAAGGGTTTCTGGAGTGATGAAGGTTTTGCTTAGCTCCTGCAAAAAAATAGGGTATTCTTAGGGTTTTCATTCGCCTTGTCTTTGAATTAATTAGAAACTCCTTATTAAATTAAGTACATCCCAAGAAAACCTCAAAAATAATTTCTTACTGAAGATACCTAATTACAATATACAAAAAAGGTTGCCAGGAAGAATTCACTGTCAGTGAAAGGGCCTCCATTGTACCTACTTGATTTAATTACACCTATTACTAAAATGTATCCTTGTGTATGTATTAATTTCAAAGTGAGAAATACAATTTGTTTTATAGAACTTTATATATAATTGCATTACTAAATCAAATTCAAAATGTTTATTCAGTTGTTGTGGTAAAGTGAGTCTGAGTGCAAGTTCCATGAAATTAAATTATTTATTGATTACTAAAGCAAACACAATAACATTAATTACATGTGACCAAGCCTAGAATAACAGGCAACAAACTACAGCTTAGTTACTCGTTTTTTTTCTATGATAATAACCCACCTTTTCCCTTCTTATCTCTTCTGAAGCCTTTTCAATTCTCTGCTTGTGCTGAGCGTCCTTCATCTCCATGCGCTGGAGAGCATACTCGTCCATAGCGGCTACTTCCAACTTTCTTCTCTCCTGTCTTTCTAGGGCTACCTGTAGAAGTGTTAAGCACACCTTATTTTCTGTTATGGCATTACGAATTTGAGTGTGTGAGGACTTTAGTTTATGGAATTTTAGCTTAATGAGGACATCGGAACTAGTAACATAATATATCATCATCATCATCAGCCTGAAGAAGTCCACTGCTGGACATAGGCCTCCCCTACACATTTCCAGGAAGAACGATTCTGAGCCCTTTCCATCCATCGACTTCCCACGATCTTAACAATGTCGTCGGTCCATCTGGTGGGTGGTCGCCCAATGCTTCGTCTTCCTGTTCGTGGTTGCCATTCGATAACCTTAATTCCCCAACGGTTGTTGGTCATAATATATTCTTTGTCTGTAATCTGGGACTGCACCATTGATTTCAGCACTATGAAAGCATTCTACAGCCCTTGGTAAACTTGATGTGTGCCACGATCGCGAGGAGTGAGGCGACTGGTATTTAAGTAAGTGCTGATTACCTGCTTGTTCCACTGCTCGTTTATATCAACACATTTCTCCCACTCCTCAGCTTCCAATCGCAAAGACATCTCCGAACTTGCACTGTCTCGCGTCGATTTATCGTGGATCATTTCATCGTGATAGAACCTTCTGATAGCGCGCATTTGTGTCTTGTAGTTATTGTTAAGGCGCAGTAGCTCTAAACGTTCTGCTTCGGGAACTTCTGGCCGCTTTGGTATACGAAATACTTTGCTTTTAGCAACAGGGAGCCATCGAGGTTTTCGGTGTGCTTCAGCTGTTTGTATCAACACTGGGACAAATCGTTTCGATAAACATTTTAATGAAATCATGTTTTCTTCAGTTTAGTAGTGAAAACTGAAGATTTCAGTCTTAAGTTAATAACCTAATTTTCTTTGTAAACAAAACAATCTGACACGACACGGCCGTATAATATCTGGAAGTAGGCTTGTTGAAAAAATATCGATACATCGATATATCGATATTATTTTTTCAATATATCGATATTTTTGAGCGATATTTAATAGTTCGATATATCGATGTATCGATATAAAATTCTAAGTATCGAAAAGGTATAAAAACCGATATTTTTTTCAGACCAATAAACATTTATAAGTTTTAAGATTAAAAAATCCCAAAAAGAAAATACTTTTTTCATGCTAACATCTTTCAACAAATTATATTATAAGTATTTTTTGTTTTTGGTCGACTTGATTTGCTGTTTTATAGTTTGGTTTTTAAGTTGGCAACTCTGTTAGTCAATTTCAATTTCAACAGCACGAATATTCTCTGTCAAGTCAAATCATACCGATATATCGATATATCGATATTTTTTAATAAAAATATCAATATCGATATCGATATTTTCAAAAAACATCGATACGATATATATCGATACTTTATTGCATTTCCGACATCCCTATCTGGAAGCGAAGCGCCCCGCTTCCGAATTTATCTAGTAGCAGTCTAGCATAGGAGTGAGGCATATATATCGGAACAGGTAAAAATAACAGGTATTTTAAAACAACAGCTTGGAACTGTTGTCTAAACCACTGAGAACCTGTTCCAGTTCCATTCCACAACAGCCCGAATCTGCCGAAACATGCGTCTCTTTATTCTAGCTTATGGAGATTACTTTTGTTAGAAGGAGACGCCACGCACGGAACATGTGAGGCATATATATCGGAACAGATAACAAAATAACAGGTGTTTTAAAATAACAGCTTGGAACTGTTGTCTAAACCAACCAATGAGAGCCTGTTCCCTGCCTGTTCCAGTTCCAGTTCCATTCCACAACAGCCCGAATCTGCCGAAACATGCGTCTCTTTATTCTAGCTTATGGAGATTACTTTTGTTAGAAGGAGACGCCACGCACGGAACATGCTCTTCTCTATTCTAGCTTACGCATCTTACCTTTGTTAGAACGAGATAGCCTGTTACAAGCAGAGAACAGGTGTTGCGTTCGGAAAATACTATGTTGCATGCAACACAACCAGCTGTTATTTTGGAACAGGTTTTTGGAACTGTTGTTTTACTGGAACTGGAACAGGCGGAACAGGTTTCTTATTTTACCTGTTCCAACCCACTCCTAGTCTAGCACAGCTAAAATAAAAATATGCTTACCGGTTTCGGAGTAGTACGGTTTTTTTATTCGCACAACACAAGGAGTCTGTGTATGTCAGGCAAGTTACGGTTTTGTTATTTGTTTGACAGAATTGTGACAACCAGTCGCAGCACTACAGCCTCCAGCCGCCCAACGCCCAACAGCAAAAGAAAAAAAGAAGAAGTGAAGTTGTTTGTTTTGTTTGATTTCGTGGGGTGCGGTTAATGTACAACCATGGATTACACAACCCGAGAAAGCACGGCCAGGAAAGCACAGGCAGGAAAACACAGCCAGGATTTGGCAACCAATGGTCATCAATTCCATGGCTGTACATTCTCAGAACGTTCCGAGATTGTGCAACCAAGGAAAACACAACCCTGGAATACACGGCCCGGAATTGATGTACATTTTGGCTCCAAAATCCTGGCTGTGCTTTCCTAGCCGTACAAACGTGTGCACACCCTGGATTACACAACCATGGAATTGGCTGCCATACCTCTGTGATTGGTTGAGTGGTTATTGACAGTCAACCAATCACAGAGACTGTCTGATTGATCGGAATCCTATGCCTCATTTAACTAAAACTACAGAGTAAAAATTGTACTATCCCAATTTCGATTAGACAAATAGCACAGATGAAAAAATTAAATTCCGAATTGAATTATTTCACACAGGCACTAATTGTATGTACATGTATGTGTATTGTAATGCAAGTAGATACATAATATAATAAAGGTGACAAATTCGTTATTCATCGTCACGCATTATTAGAAACACCCTTTCGACAACAACTACTTTGAGTAAATATCAAATCTTTCCTCCAAGGTACACTACGTACGGCCGGGCGTAACTTGGTTGGCGAGCCTGAAGTTAGCTGTTTGACCTAGCGATGGGCGACTCCGAGAGATACTAATACTAATGTTTCGAAAACTCATATCTCTCGAACTGTTCGAATAACGCTGATACTAATATACTAATATAACTAGCCCGTAAGAAATCAAAAGTGTTCTGTGAGCTAGCCTGACTGTAACGAACGAAAGCAGACAGTACAGTTGTATGTATACTAACGAACGACTAACGAACGAAACGAATTGCTAATAATCCGGATCATTGAATATGATAGGGACGGGAAGCATCTTATTAAAACCTTAGCAATCTTGGATCAAAACGAGTATTATTGAACCCATCAAGTTACCCACCAAAGGATTAACAATGATATACCTACTCAGGCAAAAATAATATATTTTTTGCCTAAGAATTAATAAGTTGAAGTGGAAATGGGCAGGTCATATATCTCGAAAAACGAATATCCGTTGGGGTATAAAAGTTCTCGAAAAGTGGCCACGAACCGGATGATGAAACATAGGATGCCCACTCACTCGATGGACCGACGAAATTATTAAGATTGCGGGAAGTCAGTTGATGGAAAAATCTCAAAATCGTTCTTCATCGAAATAATATAAAAGGGAAGCTTATGTCCAGCAGTGGACTTCTTCAGGCTGATGATGATGATGATGACCTACTTATAATTCCTTCCATGGCACATGAACAATCAGTTCAAAAAAATTTAAGGTTAGCCATAGACAGACCACCGCCACAGCCAGCGTTTTCAACATAGACATTTTTTATATTTCCAAACTAAACTTTAGTCGTTGCTTAGATATTTATTTTTATTAAGTAATTAAAAACAAAAAAAGGATTATTATCAAAATAACTTTTTGCCATGAAAGTCACATGTCACATCCCTAGCCCTTGAACGGTACTATATGCGAACGAACATTGCGTGAGCGAAAATGAATCAATCAAACTAAGCCCCGCCCCATTCGTCTCTCGAAAGAGCTCTCGAATCATTCGAAAGCGTAAGTCATTCATGGACTAATTTCATATTCGAACAGAAAAATTGGTAACGAGAGTTCTTTCGAACGCAGTTTTCATTCGAAAATGCGCATCGCTAGTTTGACCTAAACTTCGATTTGCTATTGGATATTTTCGCTTATACGGCTTAGTTCAGACCTGTAAAGTAAAATTGTCCGAACGAACAATCGATAATCGATATTTATTGATTTTCATGCGTAAACAGTATTTTTTAAATCATTTTCGTTGTTTAAACTAATATTATATAGGAAAGATTTGTACCTATTTTTGTATGTTTGTAATGAATAGGCTCAAAAAGTACTGGGCCGATTTAAAAAATTATTTCACTATTATAATGCTGCATTCTTCCAATTTGACATAGGCTACATTTCATTTAAAAAAAATTAGGGATCCTTGGTAAAATTTGAACAATGTAACCGAAGGTGTAGAAAAATGAGTCTTAAAATGTCTTTCGTCGAATGCGCTGCCGAAACTGTTAGCGATAGAACAAAATAATGTAGGTACAACAATATTGTCTACCCCGTGCGAAGCCGGGACGGGCTGCTAGTATGTTATATGTTAGGCATTACATTTCATTTCGCATTTTTTACGTGTAAGTTATCCTATTTCTTGATTAGGTATTGTAATTACGATCCATGTAAATCATGAGTACTATGAGGTTCACGGTCATTTATTTTTAATTAAAAAACATTTGCATGAATTGTGATTCTCTAACTCATGCATATAATGTGGTGTTTTACTGCGTACAGGTTGCAAGCCACCTAGGTGGCAGTCTATGTGTCTTAACAATGTGATCGGTTATCCATCACATTGATAGGATCGCAGGAATTTAATAGATGGAAAGGGGTCAGAATCATTCTTCCTGGAAATGTATAGGGGAGGCTTATGTCCAGCAGTAGACTTTTCAGGATGATGATGATGATTACCCTCTATTTTAAAGCATCAGCTTAGCAAAGTGCATTGTTATTTGTTATTCAAAGACTACCCATATTTCAAAAGGCTTGCTCAGTATCAAGTGGGCCATCTGCTTGTTCCATGTAGTTTAAAAAGCTATTGTAAAATTAGCAATATTTAATCAATGCAGAGCAATGTAAAATAAGTACCTAATCAGTGAACGAACAAGAAAAATTGTAAAAGCAATCATCACAATATGCCATGATTATGATGGGTTCCATCTCGCGGAACTAAAGCGAACTACGTGCAGGTTGTTACATAAATTATCTAAAATCACGATCTCAAATGAATCTCGGTTGATAGAGTCTTGCGCACTTGACGCACATACAACCCGCTAGATAGCGCAAATAAACCATAGAACGGTAACAAGGTAGGTGAATCCACTAAGATATCTGATACATACAAAGATAATAATACTGGAGAAATATTATGCTTTATATTATGTGAGTGCGCACATCTAGGTGATGGTGATGGCGATCAGCTAAAACGCTGTCATTTTTGACAGCGTTTTAGCTGATCCTTTCCTATCAATATTTTGAAAAAAGAAGAGCTTGACAGAACTATGAAATATAATTTTGGTTGAAAGTTGAACTTTCCATCAAAGTAAAGACAAAGTTCGGTCTATGAATCTCGGCCTCAGCCTCAGTGAGTGTCAAGTCCCCGTCATCCCAATTCATTTACAACATTTCGTCACGAAATGTTGTAAATGAATTGGGATGAATAAAACGTTTCGCTGTTTTGCCTCTCTCTCTATTATATGGAGAAAAGATGAGACAGCGAAAACACAATACATGTTTAGTATTTGGCAGTCGGAGTTTTTTCGTTGCACTTTGCGTCAATTTTGCGTCACAAAATCTACAAAATCGTGGTGATATTTTGCGTAAGCTAATAAAAGCGTTATAATAAATTATAGTTTAAAAACTAAAAAAAGGCTTTTATTACTAATAGAACTAAAAAGTTAAGAATAAAATTGTAATAATCAATTGAACAATTTATATTATTGTACAAAAAAGCGTGGGGTGCTTTATAGAATAACTTCAGATATAATAAACTACGAGCCAGTATGACCGAGCTTCGCTCGGGATTTGATTTTTTTGTAAATCGTATTATTAAAGAAAATTGTATTATTATTTGCCAATAGATGTCAGGAAGAGTCATAATCTTTAGTGGCTTATTTTTACTTACCAACGCCATCTGCTGGAAAAGCTTGCAGTTAGTTACTTACAATCGCCAATAGATGGCAGGAACAATCATATATTTAGTTTCTGTTAGATTGTTACAAAAAACCATTTCTCGTCATTTTCTGAAAATAAATCCTAGCTAGATCGATTTATCGCCCCCGAATACCCCTGTATACTTAATTTCATCAAAATCGTTGGCGCCGTTTCCGAGATCCTGAATATAATGTTCGTGTTTCTCATATCTACCGTGTGCCGTCATAAATAAATAAGTTTTATTTCTTTCTTTCTTTTCTTTCTTTTGAATATTTATATTACAAGATGTTCTCGTTTAAAGTATAAGCTAAGATTGATAAAATATTTACAACAATCAAAATCAAGCCCCCCACGCTTTTTGTACAATAATATAAATTTTTCAATTGATTATTACAATTTTATTTTTACCTTTTTAGTCGACCTACAACAGATGCTGAACAGCCTAGCTGTTTCCTCACGACGGGTCGGCCTGGGCATGAACTTAGATAAAACAAAGATCATGTTCAATGATCGTATCACCCCAGAGCCGATCACCGTCGCCGGAACGAAGTGCCTGGCAAGCACTGGAGGAGAAAAACCAGGCTTAGTGGCACGTCTTGGGAGAGACCTACGTCCAGCAGTTGACTGATATAGGTTGATGATGATGATGATTATTTATGGGATCCATGTTTTTTATTCCTAACTTACTGATTCCAAAGGTAATAAAGTAGTTTTGAAAATAAAATGCATTTTATCGCAAACTTAGACAATGTTATTCTTTTAACTTCAAAGTCGAATATTTTTGCTCCGATATAAGTTACGACGTATTATGTTTTTTATAATAAGTATACAGGTGTAGTACTTAAATTCAAAACACATTGCATCAGTGGTCGCATTAAAAAAAAAGCAGCCAAGTGCGAGTCGGACTCGCCCATGAAGGGTTCCGTAGCATCAAGTAACATAATTTAAAGGTTCTTGTAGTTCGTCGAAAGGTAAATTGCTGTTTACGATTTATGACGTATAAAAAAAAAACTACGGACTAGATCTCGTTCCAACCAAATATCGTTGAAAGTTTGCATAGTAATGTACAACATAAATTTTTTTTAGTTTTATCATTCTCTTACTTTAGAAGTTAGAGGGGGGAGACCAACTTTTTTCCACTTTGGAAGTGTCTCTCGCGCAAACTATTCAGTTTAGAAAAAAACGATATTAGAAACCTCAACATCATTTTTGAAGACCTATTCATAGATACGTATGGGTTTGATGAAAAAAAGTTTTCGAGTTTCAGTTTCAAGTATAGGAGTACCCCCAAAATTTCTAGTTTTTTTTTCTATTTTTGTGTAAAAATCTTAATGCGGTTCACAGAATACTCGCCAAGTTTCATCAGTCTAGCTCTTACGGTTTCGGAGAAAAATGGCTGTGACATACGGACGAACAGAAAGACAGACAGACAGACAGACAGACAGACATGACGAATCTATAAGGGTTCCGTTTTTGCCATTTGGCTACGCAACCCTAAAAACAACGCCACAACTCCATACAAAGTTACCCAATGCCCTTTATGGGCAAAAGTTTCGAAATCTATGTCTATCCTTTTCTAACACGTAGGGACTTCTCTATGTCTATCCTTTTCTATTACTTATGGATTTTTCCGATAATTCTTGGCTTTGACGAGAACAGAATGCTCATAGACGCTCTACAATGTTCTCTAAGGTTCTGGAATCAAATTTAATTCTAAGACTAATTAAAATACTCAAATATACTTATTTCAATTATTCACTAAGGTCATAAATGAAAACGAATATTATGTACCTATGTATCAATTAAATGTTTCGTGTTGATGTACTGTTTAGTTTTAGGAAGTTCTCATAGATGGCGGTGTACGTTGATTCATCGGGTCCGGTTAATGTACGTCAAGTACAGCATGCTATTGTACACCTAGTTAAAACGAAACCTTTTTAGGGTTCCGTAACCAAATGGCAAAAATGGAACCCTTATAGATTAATCATGTCTGTCTGTTTGTCCGTCCGTATGTCACAGCCATTTTTCTCCAAAACCGTAAGAGCTAGACTGATGAAACTTGGCGAGTATATGTATTCTGTGAACCGCAGTAAGGTTTTTACTCAAAAATAGAAAAAAAAACTTTATATTTGGGGGGCCCCATACTTGAACCTGAAACTCAAAAAAAAATTTCTACGAAATACGTGTGGCGTATCTATGAATAGGTCTTTAAAAATGATGTTGAGGTTTCTAATATAGTTTTTTTCTAAACTGAATAGTTTGCGCAAGAGACACTTCTAAAGTAGTAAAAGTTTTATCATTCTCTTATTTTAGAAGTTAGAGGGGGGGCTCTAACTTCTAAAATAAGAGAATGATAAAACTAAATTAAATATATGTTGTACATTACGATGCAAACTTTCAACGATATTTGGTTTGAACGAGATCTAGTGAATTGTTTTTTTTTATGCGTCATAAACCGTAAACCGCAATTTACCTTTCGACGAACTACAAAAACCTTTTTATTATGTTACTTGTTGCTACGGAACCCTTCATGGGCGAGTCCGACTCGCACTTGGCTGCTTTTTTGTTTTTTCGGATTCGTTTTAACATGCCGTACAATAATTGGCTGCGAATTAACTGGGTGCACAAAATTGTCACGTGATATATTGTACAGCATGTTAATTGGATGCACACTGAGGCAATTCAATTATTTCTTATTTTTTGTAGGCAATGTATACTCCCGTCGTTAATCATTGTACATTCATACAGTGTACATTAACCTGCTGTACATTATTATCATGCTGTGCATTAACGGGTCGTACATTATTGCCTCCTGATTCATCGATAACATTCTTCAATATTGATTGACATCTAGGTTGCAAATATACCAATAGATGGCGCTGTGTTCTGTTTCTCAAAATATAAATTCTATTACTTTATTTCACGTAATATTTATTTATGTGCACGATATAACCGTATTATTTTAATGGTATGTGACGGCGCTCTTATTAAGTAGGAAACGCGCAGGGCTGCCGTTATCAGCCTAATCATACTAAACGAATAACTCCAAGGTACTATTCAGCACTGACAGGAAGGTCACGGGTTCAAATCCCGTCTTAACTTTTGGGACATTATTAAAAACTTTGTGAATTCTTAAATGTTGTCAATAATTTGTCAAAATGTTCTAGAAAATAGTGCTCCTTAACGTTATAGAATGTTCTTTCATCATCATCATCAATTAATATCAGTCCACTGCTGGACGTAGGTTCACCTTGAGTAACATAGGCTATATTTATGTGTTTAAAAAATTAATGTCCACCCGTGCGAAGCCGGGACAGACAGCTAGTGTTAAGTAAAACATTATTAAAACATTGAAAAAAAAACTTTTATTGAACTATACCTTAAACAACAAAAAAATCATGATATTAAAAAAAACTAAAACTAATTAAAACTAAACCTTAAAAATCTAGCAAAAGTGGGTGTCCATGAGGCATGGTGCCAAGAACGCTGGCTGCATTTCCACGTTGAATAGCATTAGCTATTCTCTGTGCGAGAAAAGAGCCAGCCCTCTTGTCACCAGGGGCGTCGACCAGCTGAGGAAACAATTTGCTTAAAAAAAAAAAAAACTAATTAAAACGAATTATTGGAAATAGACATATTATATTATAATCAATTTATATACATTCACTTGGTTTTATTACAGAAAAGGTAGGTACAAGTTGTGCCTACCCCATTTAAGTTGGCTAAGGGCAGGGAGAAGAGTACTACTTCTACAAGTATTTATCAACTACCTTTTCAGTTAATAATTGCAAAACACTGTCTTATTCAGTGTAAGTATAACATTTTCACATTACCTACCTATTGCAAACTGTGCAAAAATCTTTCTCCACTTAAAGTATAAAAAAGCATTTTATTCAGTTGTATCACAAGCACAAGGATCATTTTGAAATGTCTTTAGATGGGTCCTAAGTAAAGTAACTTTTTCATTTCTGCTTTGTATTGTTCATGAAAGTAAGCAAATTTTCCTTAGAAGGCAATGCAGTGTGAATCAGCACTTCAAGGCAGCCTTTTGGATCTGAAACAATATAGCTATATCAAAATCTCTTTATGTATTTTTTATGACCTACATGCACTGGCCAGATTTACACATGGTTACTCTTGATCTCGATGAAATTAAAACATCCTGCAGGATAGAAAGAACCCATAGAGCATGGTAAGTTTGAATAATAATTATGCTAAAAAATCAGGTAGGGAATGATATAATAGTCATATGACCGGATTCTAAACACTTGATCAAAGCTTTAGTCAGATAACAGGTGTACTAAATTAGCAGGAATGCTAAATATAATTCTTCTTCTTCCTGCCCCTATCCCACTTTATGTGGGATCAGCACAACATGTCTTCCTCTTCCATTCCCCTCTTTCAGCCGTCATCTCTGCATTCACTCCTCATTTACCCATGTCATCTTTCACACAGTTCATCCTTGTTTTCTTTGGTCTAGCTCTGCTCACATATCCATCCACATCCATGCTCATCACTTTCCTAGTCACATGACTTTCATCTCATGACATGCCCGTCTCACACAAGTCTAGTGCTCCTCAATTTTTCTGTCACTGGCGCTACTTTCAAACTTCCCCTGTTATACTTGTTCTGGGGCGTCATTCTCGCGCCGAACGGAATTATTTTTCGGTGGAGATGTCGTCATAGGTCGGTCAAAAAGTCGTGACAACCATCTTGGCGTATTCTCACGATTTCTTCCTTCAATTTTCTCGGTCGAAGTTCATGCGAGACGCAACGTCTAGTCCGGACTAGCCGAGACAGAACGCAGTATTCGAGATCTCTTGAATTTGATAGTCCTTTGACAAAACACAATATTATTTTCAGCAAAGTTTTATTTTAATGCTTCTTTTCGAAGAGAGAATGGATTATTTCCTAGAGCAATTTATAGACGACCTCATTGTAGAAGCCTCGACAGCTACGATAAATGGAAAACGCAGAAAAAGTGCGGGGTTGTGCAATGCCTTTGTGCTCTCCGATTATGCTTCTAGGAATCACTTTATGCTAAGTAAAGCATTGGCCTGGGAACTGATCGAAGATATCGTGCGGCAGAGAAAATTTCCACTAAATCAAAGGTATAATTTGGTAGGTAACCTAACTTCTTACCAACCAAATATAATTCTATGGTGAGGAACCTTTGGTAGATAGGATATGCCTCATAACAGCATAATAAGACAAGCCCCTACCTATAAGGCCTTACCTAGAATAATAAGTTAGATTAGTAGGTACACTGTTGTGCCATTGTGGATTGCAAACTAAGTATTATTTTATGACAATTACATTATTTTTCTAGGTCTTCATCACATTATACTTCTTGGGCATAGGGAGCTAGTTGGTACCGGCTATGGCTAGGCATCCTAATCGATCTGTCATATCTTCAGTATCAAGAGAATTCAATAAATGGGTACACTTCCCAAAGACCCCCGATGAGGCAGTATCTGAAGATTGGGGAAGGTTTTTCAAGAGCTACCGGACCTTCCACAAAACGGCATGAACAGTCAACTCATAATAGGATGAATATAAGTGCAGTATATTAAATCAATGCTCTGATAAAAGCTTGTCTTTTTAATCATTATCATATAAATACAAGAGATTTCATTACAATTCTTACTATAGGTACTTGAAAATTGGACTAGAGACATACAATCATTTGAAAAATATCATAAGACCGATGGACCCAAACAGTCTCTACCTAGAAATAAATAATATATACCTACTATACTTTATATACCTACTAGAGGAAAAAATTTAATAGACTGAATAAAAACCACATCTTTATTTACAAATAACTTTATTTACAAACATATTTATAATTACAAAATTCACATGAAACCGTTGGGCTATTTGCAGACTATATTTGCAAATAATGCTTCAAGCTCGGTGGTTTGTACAGATAGACGAAGCAAAGTAAGTAAGTCCTGTGTGTAGTGGTAGACTAACAATATTGTTGCCTGATAGTACTTATATAATTTCCAGCACTATTTTTATTCAACCATAACAGTGCTTTACAGTAAATTTTCTTTTGGCTTCACCAACCATTCCTTAGTAGTTCTTTCAGATTTTCCTGCAACAAAATAAATACAAATATGAATAAAAGTATTTACATACAGGCCTTTTCATCTATTGTAGATGATATAAATAAGCCTCAGGGGCTAAACTGGTGATTACTCAAGCCCTACTCGCGGAACTTTATAGTGCCTGGAACAATTTAACTGAATAAATACAATTTTGATGTGATTGATATGATTTTAGATGGAATAGGCTTGCCCAGCACCTATACCAAGTAAATAGGTACTAAATAGGTACATAATGCATCTAAACTAAAGATTTGAACATCTAAATAGGATTCAATGAGACAATGAATAATTATTATGTGTGACAGGGATTTACACGATTATTTTAGTAAAATATAACAGTGTACGTCTACTGCTGTTCTTTTCATCCCAGTTTCATCTGCTGTTTGAGTAAAAAACCTCTATTCAGTTTCATACGGCAGTATTTCAGCTTGCTAGTGTTTGTTGGTTGGTACACTTCCAATCACCTCATAAACACTTTGTAAATAACACAACGAGCCCCACTTATTATAGTTTTGTCCTTAATGCAAATATTTTGGGGATACAATCATTTATTTACTTTTGTACAAAAAACACAAACAAAACAAATTCTTCTTCTTTCTTGTGGTTTGAGTGTTGCCCGCTAGTGAAATGTATTTCAGTTAGTTCAATAAAAAAATGAATATTAAACCACGTTTGTTTTTTCTGTTCTGTAAAAGCTGTTGTAAGCTATATACCCACACATAGATACGCCACACGTATGGGTACGATGAAAAAATGTTTTTGAGTTTCAGTTTCAAGTATGGGGACCCCCTAAATTTATAGTTTTTTTTCTATGTTTGTGAAAAAATCTTAATGCGGTTCACAGAATACATCTTGGTTTCATCAAGACTATTTGCCAAGTAGCTCTTACAGTTTCGGAGCAAAGTGGCTGTGATATACGAACGGACAGACAGACAGACAAACAGACAATCATATAAGGGTATTTACCATTTGGTTACGGAATCCTAAAAAGACAATTCAAGGGAGAGGATAGATTAATTTATCTTTATCACGCAATTAATTCTACACAAAATGCGCTTTATACAATAGCGTGTGAGTATGTATCTAGTTTTACCAATGTAGATAGGCAGATAAAATTTACCTGCAACACCAATAAAATCGGCATGAAGAATTATTCAAACAAATCAAATGATGAAAAAATTACACATTATTTATATATACCTACTATGTAACGTGATAACATTGCAACTGAAAAAAATTGTAGGTAAGAGTAAGTAATCCAACCGCTAGATATAACGCCAAAACTTTAGAATCAAATGGCAGCACTACTACCTGCAAATGCCCGCTTACGTTCCGTTATTGGTCAGTTTGATACAATATACTTGAATTTTGATATAAAAACTCAATTTTTCCCAACATTTTAGCTTTGTATAAACGTAATTCAATTGTAGTAACAAATTGAAACATCATTTGATAAATAATTGAACAAAACACTAGAATAATAGTAAATGACCGATCGATTAATCGTTCGATTATTGGATAAGCGTGTAACGTAACGCATCTCGTGTTGAAAAATATGCCATCAACAGAGATAGATGTCATATTTCACTGAGAATTGGCTTTTTGAGTATAGACAGACATTTTTCACTCGGGATAGCTTATGTTTGTCAGAGATCAATAGGCCGAGATCTTTTAGGGACATTGAAAATCCCGGTCGGCCCGAGAATCATGCCCCTGTATCCTATCCAATCTGTCACTCCACACATCCATCTCAACATTCGCATGCCACATGTACCTTTTCTCCATCCGTCCTGGGGCCTTATTCTCGGGCCGATCTCGATCATTTTGCAATTTTATCTTATTGCTTCTTTTCGAAGAGAGAATGGCAGATTTCCTTGAGTAATTCATCAACGACCTGTATGTTGCCCAACACTCAGATCCAAACATTACGAGAGGTCCTAAGATCGTCTTGGTACACTTTTCCCTTCAAGTCCAATGCCTACGAGAGGTTCCGTGTCACCGACAATAATAATGCCATGGCAGCTAGATTTTACGTGGAATTTTTATTGCTTTAGTGTTATGAAAAGAGGCGTTCCTGCAACCTGTTTTCAAGATGACAAGGGATTTGACACATTATTAAAATTTGATTTGATAGTTTGATAGTGTCATGATTTCCTCATTACTAAAGTTTGATAAATTGATTCTGTAATATCGGTCATCATACCTTTCTGCAAAACCTTGTTCTTGAATGTGTTCTATAATGGTGCTAGCGATAACCTTCTCAGGATTCTGATCGTTTTATTCATCTTCGACTCGACTCGAATCTGGGGCGTCATTCTCGCGCCGACCGGGATTATTTTACGGTGGAGATGTCGTCATAGGTCGGTCAAAAAGTCGTGACAACCATCTAGGCGTATTCTCACGATTTCTTCCTTCAATTTTCTCAGTCGAAGTTCATGCGAGACGCAACGTCTAGTCCGGACTAGCCGAGACAGAACGCAGTATTCGAGATCTCTTGAATTGGATAATCGTTTGACAAACACAATATTATTTTCAGCAAAATTCTATTTTATTGCTTCTTTTCGAAGAGAGAATGGATGATTTCCTTAAGTAATTCATGGACGACCTCATCGTAGAATCCTCGACAGCTACGGAAAACGTAGAAAAAGTGCGGAGTTGTGCAATGCCTTTGAGCTCTCCGATTATGCTTATAAGAATCACTATAAGCTAAGCAAAGCATTGGCCTGGGAACTCATCGAAGATATTGTGCGGTCCCTACTTGCAGCAGAGAAAGATTTTCACTAAATCAAAGGTATAATTTGGTAACTTAACCTCTTACCAACCAAATATAATTCAATGGTGAGGAACCTTTGGTGGATATGATATGCCTCATAACAGCATAATAAGACAAGTCCCTACCTATAAGGCCTTACCGAAAATAATAAGTTAAATTAGTACACTGTTCTGCCATTGTGGATTACAAACTAAGTATTATTTTATGACAATTTCATTATTTTTCTAGGTCTTCATCACATTATACTTCTAGGGCACAGGGAGCTAGTCGGTATCGGCTATGGCTATATAGGCATCCTAATGGATCTGTCATACCTTCAGTATCAAGAGAATTCAATAAAATATGGGTACACTTCCCAACAACCCCCGATGAGGCAGTAGGTATCTGAAGATTGGGGAAGGTTTTTCAAGAGCTACCGGACCTTCCACAAAACGGCATGAACAGTAAACTCATAATAAAAGATAATTTGTAAATGTCTCTGTGTGCAATGAAGAATTATGAATTATAATAGGATGAATATAAGTGCAGATATATATTAAATCAATGCTTTGATAAAAGCTTGTCTTTTTAATCATTATCATTTAAATACAAGAGATTTCATTACAATTCTTACCATACTTGAAAATTGGAATAGAGAACTTACATACAATCAAAATAGAAAATAACCTACATTAATAGAGAAATATCATAAGACTGATGGTTCTCAAACAGTCTCTACCTAGAAATAAATAATATTTATATACCTACTCACGAGAGGAAAAAATTTAATAAACTGAATAAAAACCACATCTTTATTTACACCATTACTTTATTTATAAACATAATAACAAAATTCACATGAAACCGTTGGGCTATTCGCAGACTGTTGCAAATAATGCCACAAGCTTGGTGGTTTATACAGGTAGAAAAAATATAAATTGTTGCCTAATAGTACATATATAATTTCCAGCACCATTTTTATTCAACCATAACAGGGCTTTGCAGTAAATTTTCTTTTGGCTTCACCAAACATTCCCTATTAGTTTTTTCAGATTTTCCTGCAACAAAATAAATACAAATATGAATAAAAGTATTTACATACAGGCCTTTTCATCTATTGTAGATGATATAAATAAGCCTCAGGGGCTAAACTGGTGATAACACTCGCGGAACTTTATAGTGCCTGGAACAATTTAACTGAATAAATACAATTTTGTTTTGATTTTAGATGGAATAGGCTTGCCCAGCACCTATACCAAGTAAATAGGTACTAAATAGGTACCTAATGCATCAAAACATCAAAACTAAAGATTTGGACAACTAAATAGAGTAGAATAGTAATACAATGAGACAGTGAACAATTATTATGATTGACAGGGATTTACACGCTTATTTTAGTAAAATATAACTGTGTACGTCAACTGCTGTTCTTTTTAACCCAGTATCATCTGCTGTTTGAGTAAAAAACCTCTATTCAGTTTCATTCGGTAGTTTTCCAGCTTGCTAGTAGTAGCTTGGTAGTGTTTGTTGGTTGGTACAGTTCCAAACACCTCATATACACTTTGTGAATAACACAACGAGCCCCACTTATTATAGTTTTGTCCGTAATGCGAATATTATGGGGATAAAATAATTAAATTACTATTGTACAAAAACCAAAAATAAACTCTTCTTCTTTTTTGTGGTTTGAGTGTTGCCCGCTAGTGAAATGTATTTTAGTTAGTTCAATAAAAAAAACTGAAAATTATTAACCACGCTTGAAGCACCTTGGTTCATAAATCAACCAAAAAAAAAACAGTTAGGTAAACGTGTGACGTCACGCGACCTCGAAGATGAATCACCGACGCTAGCATTTGTTTTGGCGCCAAGAAACCCCGTCGCGCGCGACCCACTTGAAACGCCAGATAAGTGTTTATGTTCTTGGAATTCCCGTCTTGTAAACATCTCTCGTATTCGAGCTTAATGGCATGATGAATTGCATTTAGAATTTTGATGAGTTTGCTGGCCTAATACTACGTAAACAGTTCCGAAACAAAAATTTTGACTAACTCAAAAACTTTGACAGAACTCGAAGCATTAATTTAAATTCACTTAAAAATAAAGTGATAATATTATTTACATCTCGTATTTTTTTGCATCGCGGGTGCGCAGGCGGATTTTAATAATATTTAATTTCTAGAAAAGTCCTACAAGTAATTATAGTTAAAAAAATAGTATCTCCTGAAAGCTTATTTCAGCCCTGAAGCAAGGATTTAGTTGCATTTATTTGTCATATTAATAATTTTTAATACTCACATAAAAAAGCGGCGTGAAAAAATTCACACGTAAACAATGCCCGCGCGCGGGGTTCTGTAAGACTGATTTTGTTTTTTTGTGTTGTTGACGTCTAGGTAACTGTTTTGAAGTTGACATACAAAGCTCAAATCAGTGCGAAAAGGATGGTTTTCCGTTCCTTACGACATCGTAGTAGAAAAAGCGAGTCAGACAGATGTCTCAACGCTTGGCGCAAAACTTTTTTGGATTTTTTTTCAAAACAAGGTGCTTGGTTTGTGTTTGGTATGGAAATGCACCAAGGTGCTTTTTTTTTGGTAGTAGCTCTGCCTTCTGCGCTGGCGGGCGTGGGTTCGATCCCCACCAAGAACAAATATTTGTGTGGTGAACGCAGATGTTTGTTCTATGTCTGGGTGTTATATTGTATTCTATGTATGTATTTACAAAAAAAAAGTATTTAAGTATTATATCAGCGATCTGGTTCTCTTAGTAGAAGCTCTGCTTAGTTTGGGTCTAGATAGTGTTGGGTGGATTGTCCGCATTATTTATTTAATTATTATTTATTTTAGTTTGTACAGTTTGAATAACGTGATATAGACAACTTTGTTGCTATTAAGAACTATTCTACTTCGAGGCTAAAAATAAAATATTAGTTACGAGTAAGTCCTCCAACTGCTAGATCTAGCGTTTTATCGTTAGACAGAATTAAATAGCAACACTGATGAAGTATGCGCCGAATTACGTTCCGTTATTAGTCAGTTTGATATAATAAACTTGAATTTTGAAATTTTGCCCTATAAACTCAATTTTTCCCAACATTTTAGCTTTGTATAAACGTAATTCAATTGTAGTAACAAATTGAAATATCATTTGATAAATAATTGAACAAAACACTAGGATAATAGTAAATGACCGATCGATTAATCGTTCGATTATTGGATAAGCGCTTGTAACGTAACGCATCTCGTGTTGAAAAATATGCCATCAACAGAGATAGATGTCATATTTCACTGAGAATTGGCTTTTTGAATATAGACAGACATTTTTCACTCGGGATAGCTTATGTTTGTCAGAGATCAATAGGCCGAGATCTTTTAGGGACATTGAAAGTCCCGGTCAGCCCGAGAATTATCCCCCTGGTTGTCTGGTTGGCATAGAATGACAAAAATATATTTTAAAAAATATACCAAAACTCTACGTAAATCGATGTTCACTCACTGTGGAAAGTGTGGTGGAACTGGAAATGGAAACACAAACAAACGCAAGTCAAAAGTCAAGCAAGACATTCGCAAGCTTGGACAGATAATATATTCGCAAGATTAGAGTCCACACACTCAAAATCTAAGGCCCGAACAAAGTGTGTTTCTAGGTTTTATAGTTCGCTTAATCTGTGGTACTCGTCCTAATGAAATTGGTTTAGTAAATGTAACCCTGTAAACGAAGCACAAAATTTTGATGAACTCTGATTCATTGTCAGGCGACCAATCAGAAATGGTCACAAATTCTCAGGTCGTGTTTTCCAGGGTCGTACAATCCCGTTACGTGCCGAGAATGTACAGCCAGGAATACGCAGCCAGGAAAACACAACCTGAGAATTTGAAACCATTTGGCAGCCTTTTCCATGGTCGTACATTCCCGGCCCGAGCCGAGATTGTACAGCCTGGAATATCCAACCACGGAATGCACAGCCATGGAATTGGCTGCCAAAATGTACATCAATTCCGGGCTGTGCTTTCCAAGCCGTACAATCCATGGTTGTACATTCCTGTCTCCCATTTCGTGCGTACTGTACTTTGGCTTTGCTTGGTAGTACAATTCCGAAAAATCAATGAGTTAGAACCCGCAAATAATGATAAAAATCGTAGCGCTTACCGATGAACCGGAGGAGGAAAGTGTCTCAGAAGATGAAGTGACCAAAGAAGCGCTAGAGCAAATAGCCTTGCAACAATACGCAAAATCGCTAGATCTGCAGCGAAAGGGCAACTTGAAAGATGCCACTCAACTCCTCAGAGATCTATTGGACACAGAACTGCTCTACGATGTCAAGAAACCTGGCCCAGGTGAGAAGGTGGCTGGCCCACTATTTAATTTGAAGTATTTATGTTACAAAAACTTAGCTGCTATGCTGAGCGAGGCGGACGAAATAGATGCCGCAATAGAAACCTACTGCGCTGCCGCCGAGCTAGACGACACTGATATTACCCTTTGGCATCGATTAGGGCAGCTGTGCATGCGTGCAAAGCGGTTTGAAATGGCACTACACGCGTTTCAAAGAGGTGCTGAACGGAACCCTCGACATTGGCCCTGTTTAGACAAAATAGTTACGCTTCTACTTGGCCTAGATTACAAAGAAGAGTGTATCTCTACTATTCATGACACATTGCTACTTGATCCAGGCTATTTGAGAGGTCTGGTGTTCAGAAAGCACATCTACACTACATTCCCTTACATTAGAGACTTCATGGAGTATTTGAATCCAATTTACAAATGGAGAGAGGAAGATGATGAGGAGATAGATGAAAAGCAAGCTGAGAAGCTGATAAAAGAAGCTGATGACATCCATGAGATATTTATTGAGCAACAGAAAGCAGATCAATTCAAGTACAAACTACCCAACTTAAAACTAAGACAGCCAATCACTGACCTTTCTTGGCATTCAGTAGGCGATTCTCTTGTAAACATGCATCATTACATGACAGAGAACTATTTCAGCCATGCTTGTTTCATTGAACTTGTGTTTGAAGAACAGGCGAACGAAGAACCCATGGAAGTTTGCGAGGAACCTCAAGAAGTTGAGCTTGTAGATTCTACTAAGGATGAAAAAGATACTACAGATACTGAGAAAAGTCCTGAAATACCTGAATCAGAGAGTGAAACCAATAATTTATCTGACAAAGAGAAAGCTGCAACAGATGCTGAAAAAGTTGAGAGTGATATAGAAATAATTCCCAATGAACCGGAAATAACTGAAGTTCTGCCAGAGCCTAAAAAGAAAACTTCAGTAAGAAGGCGAGGAAGTGATCTGGTGTGCCTACAACAATGGGGATGGTGTACTAAACGCAGATCTGGAAGAAAACAGAAAACGGTCAACAGACAAGACCGTCTTAATGAAAACATCTATGATACTTTGAGAAGAATGGTCCCACTGCACTTATCTCCAGAAACAGTTGAAAAGAAGGAAAACAAAGAAAGAGCAGTTTCACCTGAAACACAAGACCTTGATAAACTGTTTGATGAAAATGTACCACCACCTGCGATAAAAGCAAATAAAGGATATTTTGGCACTGAAGATGAGCAGAAAGATGTAAAGCAGTTCATAACTAAATACACTGAAAACAAAAGAGATATTATAGACATGTTGAAGGAATATTTGAGTATCCTAGCCAGCAAGTGGAGGTTAAAATGGCCAGAAGGCTTACCAAATATACTAATTGAAGCTAATAAGTGCTACAACAATCACATTGATGTTCCTACATGCACTGATCAAAATAGAGAAGAGCTCATCCATCATGCAAATGTCAACATACTAGTTGAAGAGTTTTCTGTCAATCAAAAACTGAACTCTGAAGAAAAACTTATGCATGAGCTATCAACTATAGAAGCCATAGGGATCACACTCTATTTGAAGCCTCATATCTTTACTGGTGTTGAGTGCTTAGAGCTCATTTTAAGACAACTGTGGGTTAAACTGCACATTCATATTCTAAACAAAAATGAAGAGTTTGGTTTGGATTGCCTCTATCAGTTACTGTGTATATTTGAAACAATGGGAGAGCATCATGACACACATAGTTTAGAAGTAGTAAATTTCACATTCAAACCAGAAATAAATGAATCAATAGTCCTGGCAAACATCAAGTTTTTTGAAAGGAACAAAAAGCTTTCAACTGCCATGGATTTGTTTGAAAGGGGTAATTATAATGAAGTGTTAGCTATTGTGATCGACTCATTCGAGCACTGTAAAACAATGGCCAGAAATCAAGAGGAAGAAGTTTCCCTAGACTTGGCTGTACAAATGTCGCTTATACTAGACACATACTGGGCTTTGGACAATGTCGACAGCTGCTTCAGATGGTCTCTAATCTGTCTAAATGAAGCTCTGAAACACTATTTCAGATTTACAAGTGGCTCTCCTGAATATGATAAGTGGACATTGACTGTTGTCAAAATTCTCTGCTCGATAGAACACATTCTGACATCAGAAGGTTTGTCTTGTTTGGATACGATTTCACAGAAAGAGCTTAGCCAAGGCCTTGAAAATCTGATCAGAATCATTGGACATCAGGTAGAAACGAAAGCTACAGAAATGCCCCTCGGTTCTGTAATACCATGGATTATACTGCATTACATTCTGCAAAGAGAAGAGGATCAGAGTAGAGGAAGGGTCGAGAAAGACAAAGATCCTGACGAAGTCCCCAATCCATTACTAGTCCTGTTCATTGCACACGAGCAGCTTGGCACCAGAGGATGGTGTTGTAAATCTGAAGCGAAACTTCTTTATTTCACACTCGACACCGTAGTCCCTCGACTGCGCGCTCCAGCCCTGTCGAAATGCCTGGAGCAGGTCAACCAGTATATGGAGCAGTGTGTATTATGTCTCTTTGGGCATCCGGGGAAGAAAACTAAATTGAAATATCTCGTGGATCATAGTAGCACTACCCACACTTTGAACTGGGAGAGAGCGCAGCAAGTTTACGAAATATTCAGACCTCTAGAACTTCCGGAGATAGAAGTGAAGCAATCCAGTATATCACCTGATACGGAGTTGTTGTTCAAAAATATTTTGGCATTGTTGCCAGCAGAACATGACCCGCACAAACACGTCGTCGACGTCAAAAAGTATATCAAAGGAACAATAGAAAAGTTACCGAAATTTCCATCTCTAATGCCGTTCAAAATGAGAGACATTTACTTCTTACTGGGCGATTACTATTTAAAAAGAGAGGAGCATATGACTTCTATAAAATACAACATTCTAGACGTTATAGTAAACAACGATCGCTTAGAATCGTGGGCGGAGATTTCACTTGCTAAAACTGTTCATTTAAGTAGGGCATTAAACTCTTGTAAAAATCTCAACAATGACAGAGATGTTTTGAACCCTGCGAAAGAAATAATCAGATGTTTTAAACGTGCTCTAGAGTTGGACCCTACACATTGTAATATGTGGATAGAATATGGTATCTTTGTGTATACCGTCCATTCATTCTGTTCTCGACTGTTGAAGCAAGCCAGCGAATCATTGAGTATGGAAGACTTCGAATCTCTTGAAAAGCAAAAGGAGGATATGTTAGATACGACTCAAAAATGTTTCATGACTGTACTGAACGATCCTAACAACAGCCACAATGATGACAAGGCAAATGAAGACTCTTGGCTTCATTACTACATGCTAGGAAAAGTAGCAGAGAAACGTAATAAATCCCCTATCGTTTACCTCGATTACTATTTAAAAGGCGTCAAAAGTTTACATGAAACAAACGCGACGTATCCATTGAAAATAAACTACAATTCTCCCACACATTTGTGCATTGAAGTCTTAGAACTGCACTACAGAATACATTCATCAATTCTCAAATATATTGAGCAACATGAGAATAAGCCGATATCTACCTCAGTAGGGAAGGTTTTCAAGACTTATATTGAGGAATGGAAAAGTGGGCCATATGGGAAAAAAGCTTTTAAAAAAGATGGCCCGCCAGAATCGGAAAATTCGACATCGGAGACCAAATCCGACCAAATTGAGCCTATTCAGCAGGCTGGTAATATTTTGAAACGCTCTATTAGCGATGGAGGGGAAGAAGAGAGCCATGAAGCTAAACGGCTGAAATTAGCTGCAGCTGCAAAAGTGCGAAGATCAGCTTCTTACGATACAGATAGACTACCTAATAAAGACGCACCAACTCCACCAACCGAAGATTCTAAAGAAACAACCGATGGAGAGTTAACAAAACCTACAGAAGAAATAAAGCAAGCAACCTCTCTAGAAACACTTCCTGAAAAACAGGAACAAGCAAAAGTGCCCCAGGAAACGAACCTGCCGGAAAACAAAGAAAACCCCATTGAAATGGGTGTCGATTTGAAAGTTCAATTGGAAGTATATAATAGCTCTAGTAGCTCGTCTTCGTCGTCATCAGATTCAAGCTCAAGCGACTCATCTTCTGATAGCAGCAGTGATTCCAGCAATGACAGTACCGCATCAACGAATTCAAATGACAACAAACCTTTGACGGATGACGAGCTCATGCAAATCGTGTCGGCCTGTCTCGATTCTTTAGAAGACTGCGCTAGTAGATTCCCACCGCACTACAAAGCAATATATCGAGTAGCTCATTACCACTTTTATTATAAAAAGGGTAAAGATATTGAAAGATGCCGAGATTTGTTGCTCTCCAATTTTACTTCGAGGACTGGACAAAAACTTGGAGGTCTTTTCAGTGAAAGAAATAAAAACAACTTTTTCAACAACATTTGGAAAATCCCGCTAGATGAGGTCGATAGAGCTGGTGGCTTTACTTTCCATATGAGTCGCTCCGTGCTCCTGACTATGGAAATTTTGAAAGAGTTCGACGACCACAAAACATTGCTTGATTTAAGCATGCAGCTACAGAGAATACCAGAACCGGATAAGACTTATCTACGTGATTCTGATAGGGAAGAGTTAGCTCAACAGGCATTTTCTCTCTGTGTGCAATCTCTCAAGGGGCAGTTGACCAAGTTTGGCCAACAAGCAGACTTGAAGAGCAACGACGTAGAGCAACAGGCGCTGAAAAGCCTGATGCTGGACATCTACAGAGCGTACCAAAGAGCCCAAAAACAACCTAACTCAAAACAGTTTACTAATTTGCTGATAGAAGCGTTTAAGCTGGTTACTCCTGATCCTATAACCGAAAACATGAACCTCGTAGATCTCAGCATGAAGTATTGCCAGCGCCTGCTTCAGCAGTTGAGACACGAAGCGACGCTCGCTAGTATGGATAAAACTCAGAAGCAGGAAAAGAAGCAAGCAGCTAAACAAGCGGTTGCTGAAGTGTCAAAAGTTACAGCCCATACTTCTATGGGTAGCCAGACAAAGCCCGACTTGAAACCGCCAACTTCCGCTGCTGTGTCCACTCTTCCAAAGATGTCTGCTCACGATATAGCTACCGCATTCCAAAACTATCTGCCCATGTTGAACGATCCCATGATGTCTCAGCAAACTGCTGCCGCAATATCCCTTTCGTCTTATCTGAACAATATGAGCGCTCTAGCAGGGTATACATCGCTGCAAAACAGTCTGCAATCAACGCTACAAAGTACTCTGCAGAATTCGTTCCAAGCCGAGTTTTACAGGCAGTTTTTGGGTCAATCAATGTCTTCTTACTTACCACCGCCGACAAAGAAGCAGAAACGAGCGCCGAAGATGCCAAATGTTTTTCGATCAGCTCAACCAACGAAGTCTTCAAAACAGAATCCTACATCTTTGACGAATCTCCACAAATCTACATCACTTCCTATGGGGCTTCCGAAGACAACACAAGCACCGGTATCTTCAAAAAACCCACACAAATCTTTATCGATGACTTCCTCTTTGGGAATGCAAAAGTCTGCATCAACTTCTATGGCTTTGTCCTCGTCTTCGTCAACGTTGGCGCCAAGCATGGGGACGGTGTTGTCGAGTCTTCCCGCGTCTTTGACCGCGAACCTGACATCATACGGTGCGCCGCATTCGTCTCACTCGCACACCACGCATACTAGCAGTGTGCCTACCCAAGCACACATGTCCTCTACGTCTACTGTGAACGCGGCTATCCATACGAAGCCTCCTTTACCCCACCAGCAGGTAAGTCCTGGTAAGACGCTGCAGGAGAAATTGGCCGAACGTCAGAAACACCAAGCCAAACCTAGCTCGCAAGACATCAACGCGTCTATCAGTAAGCTGCCGTCTTCGCTCACCGTCACCAAGACTAAACAGAATCCGCCTAAAAAGCCTGATGCTAAGAAAACATTGCCTTTTAGTAATCTACCAAGGCCGATATCTTCAGATGAAGTGATAGTATTAGATGATGATTGAAACCGTATTTATTTTAGCTTGTAGAAACATGTAATCAATTAAATATAACATTATGAATTTGATTATGTAATTTTATTCAATAGTAATTAATTATTTATTATACTTGTAATATTTACATTTTACAACTAATTATTTCAGTGGGCAGTTCAGTTACACATTGGTACACTTTTAGGAAATAGTTCAGTATACAAGGTGTATCTAAATATGTGTACTATGCGAAGGTGGGGGGTTTCAGACCACAATGGTGATCAGTTGTGGGGGGGAGATAATTAAAAATTCCTATTTTCAGTTTCCCATACAAAAATATTTAATTTCATAATGCCTAAATAAATTGACAACCCTATCCTTGTAACCCCTTGACCCCTTGACCTACTACCTCTGTAGGTCTACTACTACTACCTACTACCTCTGTAGCTGAGTTTAGGGTTGTCACTTTGTATAAAGTCAGCTGTTCATGTTGAAACTTCGTTGCAGTTTTTTTCAGAGATACCAATCGAAGTTCGAAAAGTCGTTGAACAAAAGTTGTTCCCCGGGGGATGGAAATTCACCCCCCTTCGGGATAGTACACATATTTTGATACACGTTGTATAGGTACTAAGTATTTGTAAGAACTTTGTGGTTCACAAATCAGATCGCTTGATTAGGAATCTTCAAACAAATAATCGCTTTCATAGGGGTTAAACTACACACATGCAAGTTCTGCATTTCCTTCACATTCTCACTTTTAAACATTGCTTCTGCACCAAACAATCTTCTAAATTATTATTTTAATATTCCGATAGCAATGGAATGGGGATCGAAACCACGACTCATGCGTACACCGCAGCGTTAGCGATCCTTATTTGACATCTGTAAAACGCTTCTTGCTCTGAAGTTGTCTTCGATTCATCCTTGATCTTTCAAACGACGTGCTTCTTGGCTCATGGCTAATTTAGTTTATCTGTGGTTCTTCTCTTACCATCAATCATGTTTAGATATTATAATTCATGTTAACCTTTCTCATTCTATCCCCAAAAAACTTTCATCAAAGGTCTTGTATTTCTTTATTGATTTGATTAGTCTTTATTCTAAACTTGATTCATTACTCTTTATTCAGATAAAGAAACTACCACAAGACTGTGATCCCTCATATATCTTAGTACAAAATTCTTCAAGTCATGACTTCATTTGACTTCATTTCGCCCTCTGTTGTTATTGAATAGAATTCCTGATTTGTGTTTCTAGGGTTAGTCTATGGTACTAAAGTACCCGATATTGGTAGAAGTATATCATCATATTGCTCAAGTTGAGGTTAATGACCAATGTAACCAGGTAAGTGAGGACTAGAACTGGCAGAGGAAATAGGAGCAGCCGAGCGTTGTGAAGCATCGCCAGATCTGGAAATACGATAGAAAAATGTTAGCTCTCTTTCTGGGTTGTATAAAATGAGGGAGTATGATGCGTTCTGTAAGAGATCTCATAACCTCATGAAGATCTAAGCCTAGAAGAATATTTACTTGTATTATTTTGATGCTACTTGCTTGTAATGGGCATATGACCCACTTGATGTTAAGTGATAACCATCACTTATAGAAAAGTGCACGTAACGTAACTTAAGGTATACAGCAGGTTGCAGGTTGGGTGGTCGCGTGGAACTAGCACCTAGACTCACCTAGCTTTAAGACGTTTCAAATTGATCTTTGATAAACACTGAATTGACTGGCTTCAGCTCAGTTGCTAGTAGCTCTGCCTTCTGCGTCGTAGGTCGTGGGTTCGATCCCCACCGAGAACAAATATTTGTGTGGTGAACACAGATGTTTGTTCTCTGTCTGGGTGTTATATTGTATTCTAAGTATGTATTAAAAAAACTTATATAAGTACTATGACAGCTCTTTAGTTCCCATAGTGCCAGCTCTGCTTAATTTGGGGCTAGACAGAATTGTGTGGATTGCCCACCATATTTATTTATTTATTGTAATGTGCACTTACTGCTATATCCGAGGAAGGTGATATACATGTAGTAAATAAAAGCGGCGAGCCAAAACGTGTTCGATATAAAACACGAAAGGAAACCACTCTCGCCGAGAAGATCTGAAACATAATAAAATAATATTTAACTACACACATACATAAAATCACGCCTCATTCCCATGGGGGTAGGCAGAGATCACGGATTTCCACTTGCTACGATCCTGAGACACCTCTTTCGCTTCATTTACTCAAATAACATTCTTCATACATGCTCGTCGGTTTAGGGTACTCCTAACCTGATCTTGATATTTAACTACAAGATATTGGTATACGATTTTAGGGTTCCATATCCAAAGGGTAACACGGGAGCCTATTACTAAGACTCCGTTGTACGTCCGTCTGTGTCAGGCCTGTCACCAAGCTGAAAGTCATGAACCGTGAAAGTTAGGCAGTTGAAATTTTCACCGATTTGTATTTGTATTTATTGTTTACTTTAATTATAACGGTTAACACCAATTACAATAATTAAAGAAGAATAAGAAAAATGAAAATAAATAAAGTTTAAGTAAACAGTTTTGGTCAAATTTAAAAATACAATGTCAATATTATAAATATAAAACAAAATGTCAGGACAATAATATACTACACTATAAATTGGAAATTCACACACAGCTATACATCACGCTCACAGAATCTCAAACATTCAGACATTATTTTCATCCAGCCATCCTCAAACAGATCACACCCAGGACTAGTATCAAGGAGAGCATTGAGTGCGGCGAGAATGCGCGGAATTGGTGACGAGGCACGGGCCACAGTACGACATAGCGGCTCCGAAAACAACTTGTGCTTCCGCCCTCGACAATAATTGTTCGGAACATAAAAACGGCACAGCTCATCACTCAGGTCCGGTGCTTCAATTTTGCTACGAAACACTTTGCAGGCCATAGTAATTTGCTCGTTGGCTCTCCGAACCTCAAGCGAGTTGTACCCCAGGCAACCCAGAAGAAGTTTGGTTGGGTACAGATACGGGTAGTACCCATAGCGGCGCTTGTATAGAAACCGCAAGAAAGCTTTTTGGACCTTTTCAAGCATAAGAGCGTAAGTGCTCTCATGCGGGTTCCAAACGCAAGCACTGGCTTCAAGTTTGCTCCGAACTAGTGCCCCAAAGAGTAAACAGATTACATGGTCACTGCGAAAATCTCGGGCGTTCCTGAGGACAAACCCCAGGCGTCTAAACGATTCCTTGGCCAGAGTGACCATGTGGTCATGGAAGGTGAGCTTTCGATCGAATGTGACTCCCAAGTCCTTCATAGTGCTCGATCTAGTTATAGGGGAATTGCCGATAGTGTATGCGAAGTTAATTGGGTGCCACATACGACCGAAGGTCATTGCGTAACATTTACTTGCATTAAAATCCATTTTGTTGATAACACTCCACTCGTACACTGCATCGACATCGCTCTGAAGAGCCGCACAATCTGCTTCAGACCTAATCTCTAAGAAGAGTTTAAGATCATCCGCATAAAGCAGACTCCTCGCGCAAGACACGACCGAAGGAAGGTCGTTGACCATAATTAAAAATAACAAAGGTCCGAGTATAGATCCCTGACTCACCCCGGAACGCGTGTGACCGATGTATTTCTGTTGCCGCTATAACAACAAATACTAAAAATAGAATAAAATAAATATTGAAAGGAGCTTCTATACAGCAAACGTGATTTTTTTATCGTTTTTACAGATAGTGGTAAGGTTTTTATTTGGTCATCATCATCAGCCTCTAGAAGTCCACTGCTGGACAAAGGCCACCCCTACAAGTTTTTAGGAAAAACGATTTTGAGGCCTCTCCATCCACCGACTTCCCGTGATACCCACCCGATGGTGAGCGTCCTACGTTTCGTCTACCAGTTCATGGTTGCCATTCGATTACCTGTTGATTTAAACGCTTAAAAAAACAGATTGGATACGTACTAATAAAAAGAATGATGTGAAAACAGTGTAGCAGAGACAAAGGCGGGAAAAATGCATTAATATGCACGTCGAAAGCATAGCCCCATTCCACGTCGGGACCTAATGGGTCTCTTCGTAGGTATTTGTTTACAATGTACCTGTAATATTAAAAGTAAGATTAATCAGAAATAAGATTAATATCCGAATGGTACCCTAGAGATGGCAAAAGGAGTAATGGCAGACAAACGAAACGCTGCATGGGAAGACGACCTAAAAAGTGTAGCCGCCCGAAATGGACAAGAATGGCAAAGGATAGAGAAAGCTGGAGGACTTTAGGGGAGGACTTTAGGGGAGGCCTTTGTCGAAGGACAAGATGTTTCCTTTAACGATCGTCAGTGGAATAGTTAATTTAGTTAGTAACATTATTGTAAACAGTATTAAAGGCTTATTTTATTTTATTTTTATATTTAGCAATTTCGGTGAACACTGGTGGTCTAGTGGTAGGTGCCCCGCGCCTTCCAATCCTAAGGTCGTGGGGTTTTTTTCCAAAATTTTTCTTGAACTGATTTTTTAACTGTGCGGAAATGGGTGTGGCCACTTCTTAGCATAATCCACAGAAAAAGGCTTTGCTAAATTCTTTGATCCACACTTGGTGTGCGGACTGGTTTCCACAAGTAGGCCGCTGGATGGCGAGCTTTTTTTGACACGTTTTCGAACTTTTTAGGTTCATGCCGGTCTCGCCACGATGTTTTCTATCACCATTTGAGTACTGACATAGTGCACATACATACATATACCATACATATAGCAGCTGTCCACGCGGACGCATAGCTCACTCAAGTAGGAGAGAGACAGATGTCGAACGCTGCCGAACGCGGAGGCTGATTGTGCCTCTTTGTCGCTCGTTCGGCGCTCTCGCTTCAAGCCTTATGTAACGTTATACGTTAAAGATTTATTATGAATGACGCTCATGTATATCAAATATTTTTTATTAGGATTCTTACTTAATAAAACACTTATTTCATCAAACCTAGGTCCAACTATTCTCATACTAAAATTTAAATTACTCGCGCGAAGATATCTGTGTGTTGCGCGCGACCTTGAATAGAACCGGCTAGGAGCGAGGCTCGCCCGCTGCAATTAGCGATGGGCGATTGTTTCAAAAAAAACAATCGAATGAATCGAAAATTGCGCTACTGCGCATTCGATTGTCGATTTAGTAGTTCCTCCCCATGATTATTCGAACAACAATCGACAAACTACTAACTACTATACATGTAAGTGTGCGTGCGGTGCGGTGAACTGCGCTGCGGAAGGCCGCGCGGGGCGGTGCATGCGGGGGCGGGATGGTGTTGCGTCGATTGTTTCTAAGTAATAATACTTCGGTTTGTTTGTGTTATGAATATACATTTTATAGAAATGTAAAATTGACCTTGTCAAATAAAAAGTGTAGTTACCGAAATTATGTTAGAAGGTAGATTTCTAGCTATAAGTTGATTTTCGATAGAAAATATTTCAAATAAATATCTATAAGGGTACCTACCTTTTTTACTTAATTTTTATTCTAGTCTGTGTTTTCCTTAGTTAGAAACTCTTTACCTACCCATCTATTCGTAGTTTGTTATACTTTAAAACAAATTAATTAATGTAATAACTTCAATCGCATAATAACTGCATTAAGTAGCGGTGCACGGACTTTTAATCTATAGATTTGTAGCGCAGCGCACGCCCGACGCATCATCTTTTGTAACTACTGATTTAGTAGTACGCACGAAAATAGTAGTTAGGTGCGTTGCGTGAATGCGTGACCGCGCGGCAAAAATAGTAGTTAGGTGCGTTGCGTGGTTGCGCGGCGTGACCACGCGGCAAATAGTAGTTAAAGTTGGTGCCAGTCATTGTCGCCGCGCGCCGCACGCCGCACGCGCCGTCAGTCGATAACAATCGACTAGTTTCAATTGTTATCGACTTTTATCGACTGAACTGAACAATCGACTAATTCGATAAAATATAGTAGTTATCGCCCATCGCTACGCTGCATGCGTTCGCTCAGTGCGCTGCGACAGCCATTCGCTCTGCCGACGCTTGCACAAAGACTAGTGTACTTAACTTGTTGTATTGTTCCAGTTCAACGGATTTTTTAAAGTAATACTTTACCGATAACTATCTTTCTTTATAAAACTATTAAAGTTGTTCAATTAGTGTTTTGTCCCATACTGGGAGCTACCTCCGGGCTACTCAAGAGCTACCTCCGGGCTACACACGCCCCAGCTACCTCCGAGCTACCTACGCCTTAGCTACCTCCGGGCTACCTACGCCTTAGCTACCTCCGGGCTACCTACGCCTGAGCTACCTCCGGGCTACCTACGCCTCAGCTACCTACGGGCTATCTACACCCCAGCTACCTACGGGTTGTCTACGCCCCAGCTACCTACGGGTTATCTACGCACCAGCTATCTCTGGGCTACACTAGTACCTGCGGACTACCTCAGCCTTATCTGCCCGGGCTCACTTAACGCAACGCAAGGGGAGTGATTTATCTAAAACTAATAGGACTATTTCTTCGTCAGACCAAGACTAGGCTTAGGCACTTACCTCACGACCTCTTATTTAGACCTACTACTTGTATAACTGTTAATTTTAATATTATAACTTTTCTTACTTACTTAAATCTTTTATTTGCCACCCTCTAACGTGACACTTAAATGGAACGCCTCAGAGCGAGGTGATGAACACCGCATGAGTCATGTTTTTTCGTACGTGCAGCGGGCTTCATCGAACTAAAAGACGTTGTCACGTCAAAAAAAATACTTGCCAAATAACAGTGGAGACAATGATTCCCATTCCAATGAAGTCCACAAATACAACAAATAATGTGAACAGAACTATCTTGCCGCCAGTCAGACTCATTGCAAGTCCAAAGCATATTGATGACACTGCAATCAGAAATCTGTTTAAAAACATTTTCCATACTTTCTACATACATCTCTACTAAACTTTGAAGTGGACAAGTAAAAAAGTAAGCAGGCCTTTGCATCTATTTTAGATGATTTAAATAGCGTCAGGGGCAACTGGTGTTTACTCATGCCCTAATTACGAGACGCTATAGTGCCTGGGGACATGCTTTTAGATAGAATGGATAGGAGAGCACTGGTGGTCTAGCGGTAGTGGCCCCGCTTTCCGATCCGAAGGTCGTGGGTTCAAACCCACTCGTGTACCAATGAGTTTTTCTGCTGAAAAATTTATGTGCATTACGCCAGTACTCTCAAAACGGTGAAGAAAACCGGCGTGTTGTAGAACCTAAAAAATGTTCGAGCAACACGTGTTAAGGGTCACACAAAAAGGGCCCACCAGCGGCCTACTTGCGGAATAACCTGCCTGCACATCAAGTGCGCATGATAAACTTGCTGAACTTAGGTGTCCTAGCACCAACTAGGTAGGTCTGCAGTTTGTTAGGTATAATCTGAGTAATACTTACACAGCATCCACAAACTGAGTAACACCAAGAAAGCTGGATCGTCTCTTGCAAATTGTGATTTTGTGTCTGAAATACAAATAGTATTCATGAAAAAAATATTTTCTTTGTGAATGGGCAGTGATGGTGTAAGATTGAATTTGAGTTACAAACTTCACTAGAGCTCCATTATTGTTTTAAAAACAGATAGCCAAGAAGCCGATATAAAAAAAACTAGAACGCTTAATATGTATTTATTTATCCATGTATTGTAGTTATGTTCAAATTATAGAAAACTTATTTAACTTAGAAAGTCTTGAATCAGTTTAGACTTGTAATCTGTTTAGCGGGCTCACAGCTACTTGCCTTGGCATCTCATCATTTTCTCCATCCTAATGGCCATGTATTTATGCATTTTTCTACGCCTGTTTACTTACGTTTCCTATAATTAAAATTCCTGAAGACTTTTTGTGGCGCCACAAACAAATACACCATTTGCCACGCCGCGAATTCGAAATCCATCTGGTTGAACTTGAACAGTCTTCTCAAATACTTGTATCTCTTCACTGCGGCACTAGCGGTGGTGGGCTGGTAGTTCGCAGGGGCTGGTAGGGGTGATGTGCTCCTCGGATAGTTACTCATACTCGGAGTAGGGGATGTCGAGTATTTCATCATGCTTTGTTCAGAGTAATTTTTACACAAAGATTATACGACAAACTGGCGCTCCAGTGGCTCGATGGAAGTTTAAAGTAAGTGAGTAGGAAATATTTAGAAATTCATCTTCATCACAAAATGCAGCAAAAACACAACAGCTGATGATGTTGATGACTGACACTGACAGACAATAGACATTAGGTTTCATTTCAGTCATTGTCAATTTCAACTTGACATTGACACTGACACACCATAGTAGAAGGCTATTTATAGGGTTGCATTGCAACTGGTGAAGGAAAAAGCTAATCATGTTTTGTGAGAGTGATCGATAGACTTGTAAACTATGTTCTACGTCGCACAGTCATTCTTCGTCTTCGCTTCAGCCTAAAAATGACAAGCCAAGAAACCGTGGTTCAAACCCATATAAAGTATTCTTTCTGCATTGAAAAAAAAATTAACGCCATCTTGTGGTAAAATATATTTGGCCATCTATTTTATAACCCAGTAACTAAGAATTTGCGGTCCCTTCTATTTTGCATGGACTCGGAGTTCTGTCTGGTCTTGTTTAAAATATGTGTTCTGCGGATTTGCTACTGCCCGCTAGGGGCGCTATTCATAGCTCCGCTCACGGAGTGAGGACCACAGACTACTACCATGTTATCGCATGATGACTGTGTCGGACGTCCAAGCCTCCTCAACATACAAAATCTAAATCTCAGTACCAACTTTCAGTAGTCGGTATTTTGAAAACAGCATTTGCATTGCATCTAGGTATTGTAGAGCTATAAACAGGGCCTGGGGTATCTTTTTTGTAGTTTTTTGTAGTTTATCCTCTTCGCCTGCAATGAGTCGAACGCCATTCTATGTCGGTCGGTTACTTCTTGAAACAGTGATAGTATGTTTAGAACAATAAGGGGCTTTAAGCGCCTTATAAAATTATGATGCTGTGCTTTTTATTGTCTAAATAAGAACTTGCTAACGGTTTAACGTAAAATTATAGGACCATCTTGCGTCTCTTGGTCAAAGGTCGATGTATGGTACTGATAAGAAGATTAATGACCATAGATAGGTATTAATGAAACAATGTAGAGCGGTAAAAATATGATTTATTATCTTAGAACCTCCGTTAACCTCGGTACATATCATGTATTCTATCTAATGGATCTACGTTGTTGCTTCATATTAGTCTTTAGTCATCCATCATCATTTTTCTTCCCGTCGAAGTTTTGTATTTTTGTAAATCCATATGAAGTTTTCACGTAGGTACTGGTGGAGCCTCCGTTTTGGACTTACAAGAAGTCGTCGCACCATTCTCGTAGAGACTGTGAGGTTTCCCAGGACTGCCGTGAGTTGGCACCGCTATTCTTCGACAGCCAAGCTTCAAATTTCCTGTCGTTCTTATCCATATTGACCGAGCATGGCATCAGCCTGAAACAAAGCATTTTTTGTACCTACTTTAGTATTAATTAACTCGCATGGGTAACTTCACGTTCGAAACCCGCCAAACAACGTAGGTACCTAATTATTAGTGTTGGGTAGGACACCGTTTCAAAAAGAGTTTGTATGAGGCCCTCGTTCTTGTACCGTGAGGTGTCACAATGTCATGCTTCAAATGTCATGTCACATGCGAAGTAGTGAGTGTAACTCATTTTGCTCGACTCATTTCATTTGTCATCCAGGATTTTTTTTCATGAACTACTGCTGTTGAGGTGTATTGATGAATGAATGTCATGTCACATGCTCTTGCGAAGTAGTGAGTCTAACTCATTTTGCTCGACTCATTTCATTTGTCATCTAGGATTTTTTTTCATGAGCTACTGCGGTTGAGGTGTCTTGATGAATGTCTCATTATTTATTTCTAGCCTCTCTCTACTCTACATAGTATTATTTACCTATTGTGAAGAGGTGCCTCTTGTATGTCCTACTCAACACTACATTATTGTATTTAATGTAGGTGTAGATAGTTACTGTACCTACAGTATGGACGAACGATTACAGTTTTATCTACATGACAAACATGGTAAGGTCAGAAAAATAAACAATGTAGGCCGCTACCTACTTTTAGGTAGGTACGTGTGGAGTGCGCGTGCCTAGGCTGTGACTAATAATATAGTAGGTTGTACCTAGGTATTAGGTAGGTGGCTTGGTGAGCTGGTTGATTACTATTAAGTACCTATACGATAGCAATAAATTGGTAAGAAAAGTTCGCGTCACGTAAAGAGAACGCTGGAAAGAGGTAAAGGGGGTGTGTTTGCGCATGCAAACCCTGCACCTATTTGGCGTTCCTTATTAACCGACATCAAATAAAAAAAGCAGCCAAGTGCGAGTCGGACTCGCCCATGAAGGGTTCCGTAGCACGACGAACTACAAGAACCTTTATATAATATGTTACTTGATGTAACATAATAAGGTTCCTGTAGTTCGTTGAAAGGTAAATTGCGGTTTCCGGTTTATGACGTATAAAAAAAAAAATACTGACTAGATCTCGTTCAAACTAAATATCGTTGAAAGTTTACATAGATATTTTTTTTAGTATTATCATTCTCTTACTTTAGAAGTTAGAGGGGGGGGGACCAACTTTTTTCCACTTTGGAAGTGTCTCTCGCGCAAACTATTCAGTTTAGAAAAAAACTATATTAGAAACCTCAACATCATTTTTGAAGACCTATTCATAGATACCCCACACGTATGGGTTCGATGAAAAAAAATTTTTTGAGTTTCAGTTTCAAGTATGGGGACCCCCAAAATTTATAGTTTTTTTTCTATTTTTGTGTAAAAACCTTAATGCGGTTCACAGAATACATCTACTCACCAATTTTCATCAGTCTAGCTTTTATGGTTTCGGAGAAAAATGGCTGTGACACGGCCGGACAGACAGACAGACAGACATGACGAATCTATAAGGGTTCCGTTTTTGCCATTTGGCTACGGAACCCTAAAAAGGAGTAGGTTCTCAATTTGGTTGTTTAAAGTATGACGTCACAGTCCAATAGAACAAATAGGAGTTTTTTTTTTGATGTTTGCAAAACTTCATCATTTATGAGCCGATTTGTAAAACCCCCCCTATGATTTTGAAAAAGCAGTGCTATTTTGTTAGAAAAGAGGTTTATTTTGAAATATCTATGCAACCTCTTTACGATTATATACATATTTCTGTGCTTGTACTACTCACCTTGACGATTCCTTTCGCTCTAAGTCTCTCCCCCAGGACAGGCCCAATCCCGGGAACAGCAGTTGCTGGCTTGTTCCTTATAGGTTCTTTTACAAAGTTAGCTCGTTTCTTCGACGTAGACGACATTGCTACCAAATGCTTTTACCACAATTTTGTAAAACACAACCTTCTGTAGGCAATATTTGAAGTGGAACTGCTCGTTAATCACAGTTTAACTAACTAATAAACACATTTTATCATTGCTGGCTGCGTAGGATAAGATAAGATAAAGATAAAGATAAAATGTTTTTATTGTAAAACTGTGTATAAAAGATCTTAAGAGTAATTATGTTCCAACAGCTTACCCATTTCGGGCGTACAATATAGCTATACTTACAAAATAGCTAACTCAAAATTTACTAACTAACCTAACTTATACATTATCAGGTACTTGCACATTTTAGAGCGTTCTAAACACAATATTATCTAAGCTAAGTAGATACAACATTATTGCATTTATAATAGATACTTAGGTATCATAGTACTCTCCTAAACTATAGTGAACTTTGGTTATAAGCCATTTTTTAAGTTTATGTTTAAACAGGTTTCCATTTACTTCTTTCAATTCTGTTGGCAAGTGATTATAAATTTTAATGGCAGTGTAATAAGCACTATTGTAAAACATGGTATTATTGACTTGAGGAACACAGATATTATATTTGTGCTTACTACGTAAATTATTCGAGCGACTAGATTTTTTATTAAAGTAGGTGTAATTATTTTTGACAAATAGACAAATCTCTAGAATGAATATCCCAGTTAAAGTGAGCATATTTTCTTGTTTAAAAACAAGACGAAGTGATTCCGTACTTTTCATATTATATATAGCCCTAATACATTTCTTCTGCATTATAAATACAGTTTTCACATTTACAGAATTTCCCCAAAATATCACCCCGTAACATAAATGAGGAAAAACGTGGCCATAATACCTACGTATTTTTTGCTACAGATGTAGAAGAAGAAACATGGCTCAGAGTTGAGATTGCATAGCAATATTTAGAAACTTGTTTATTGACTTTACTTATATGAGATTTCCAGTTTAAATTTGTGTCAATTTTTATTCCAAGAAAATTTATTTCATTAACTTCGTCAACATTGGTACTATTGTGGGAAACATTTAATTTGATTGAGGGTGTTTTATTGTGTTTGAATCTTAAATGTTTAGTTTTATCAATATTTACTTTGAGATTTATTGAATCTAACCAGTTAATTATACAAGGTGTATCTAAATATGTGTACTATGCGAAGGTTTCAGACCACAATGGTGATCAGTTGTGGGGGGGAGAAAATTAAAAATTCCTATTTTCAGTTTCCCATACAAAAATATTTAATTTCATAATGCCTAAATAAATTGACAACCCTATCCTTGTAACCCCTTGACCCCTTGACCTACTACCTCTGTAGGTGTACTACTACTACCTACTACCTCTGTAGCTGAGTTTAGGGTTGTCACTTTGTATAAAGTCAGCTGTTCATGTTGAAACTTCGTTGCAGTTTTTTTCAGAGATACCAATCGAAGTTCGAAAAGTCGTTGAACAAAAGTTGTTCCCCGGGGGGTGGAAATTCACCCCCCTTCGGGATAGTACACATATTTTGATACACGTTGTATTACTAAGAGTGTCGTTTATTTCAGTCTCAAATTCACTTATGTTATTGCTATCATGAGGTATGAAGATTGTAGCATCATCTGCAAACATGACGCATACGTGTTTTGTTATTTGTGGCAAATTATTTATGTAGATAAGAAATAACAGTGGGCCGAGTACACTACCTTGTGGTACTCCGAGCAAGATATGTTCAAACCCAGACTCTATGTGTTCTATAGTTTTTGACTTTTTATTGTACGTTTCTATCATAGTGGATTGACTTCTTCCACTTAAATATGACTGCATCAATAATAGTGCTGCGCCTCTTATACCTATTTTTTCGAGTTTATCAAGAAGAATGTCATGGACTACACAGTCAAACGCTTTAGACAAGTCTAGAAATAAAGCGATTCCAGGCTTAGCTTAATAAAACAATGTAGAGCGGTAAAAAGATGATTTATTATCTTAGAGAACCTCCGTTAACCTCGGTACATATCATATATTCTATCTAATGGATCTACGTTGTTGCTTCATAGTCTTTATTCATCCATCATCATTTTTCTTCCCGTCGAAGTTTTGTATTTTTGTAAATCCATTATGAAGTTTTCAGGTAGGTACTGGTGGAGCCTCCGTTTTGGACTTACAAGAAGTCGTCGCACCATTCTCGTAGAGACTGTGAGGTTTCCCCGGACTGCCGTGAGTTGGCACCGCTATTCTTCGACAGCCAAGCTTCAAATTTCCTGTCGTTCTTATCCATAGAGAGGTATTGACCGAGCATGGCATCAGCCTGAAACAAAGCATTTTTTGTACCTACTACAGTATTAATTAACTCGCATGGGTAACTTCACGTTCGAAACCCGCCAAACAACGTAGGTACCTAATTATTGTATTTAATGTAGGTGTAGATAGTTACTGTACCTACAGTATGGACGAACGATTACAGTTTTATCTACATGACAAACATGGTAAGGTCAGAAAAATAAACAATGTAGGCCGCTACCTACTTTTAGGTAGGTACGTGTGGAGTGCGCGTGCCTAGGCTGTGACTAATATATAGTAGGTTGTACCTAGGTATTAGGTAGGTGGCTTGGTGAGCTGGTTGATTACTATTAAGTATACGATAGCAATAAATTGGTAAGAAAAGTTCGCATCACGTAAAGAGAACGCTGGAAAAAAGTCAAGCGGGTGTGTTTGCGCATGCAAACCCTGCACCTATTGGGCGTTCCTTATTTACCGACATCAAATAAAAAAGAAGTAGGTTCTCAATTTGGTTGTTTAAAGTATGACGTCACAGTCCAATAGAACAAATAGGAGTTATCTTTTTTTTTATGTTTGTAAAACTTCCTCATTTATGAGCCGATTTGTAAAACCCCCCCTATGATTTTGAAAAAGCAGTGCTATTTTGTTAGAAAAGAGATTTATTTTGGAATATCTATGCAACCTCTTTACGATTATATACATATTTCTGTGCTTGTACTACTCACCTTGACGATTCCTTTCGCTCTAAGTCTCTCCCCCAGGACTGGCCCAATCCCGGGAACAGCAGTTGCTGGCTTGTTCCTTATAGGTTCTTTTACAAAGTTAGCTCGTTTCTTCGACGTAGACGACATTGCTACCAAATGCTTTTACCACAATTTTGTAAAACACAACCTTCTGTAGGCAATATTTGAAGTGGAACTGCTCGTTAATCACAGTTTCTAACTAATAAACACATTTTATCATTGCTGGCTGCGTAGGAAGCGTCTAGATATCAGTTTTGCGGATTCTGTTTATAAGTAGGTACGAAATATTGTACATAATGCCTACAGGTTTTTTTTGTAGATAAACCCGTCTCTAGCAGTTGGTGACCGAGCTTCGCTCGGTATTTTTAACCGACTTCCAATCAAAAAGGAGGAGGTTCTCAATTCAGTTGTATTTGTGAGCCGATTTGAAAAAATATTTTTTTATCTGAAAGGTACTGCTTCCAGATTGGTCTCATTTTAATTTTATTAAAATCGGTGTTGCCATTTTTTTTTAAATAAGTATGTAATTTTTTTAATGTTTGTAACTGCATGCCTCCGTCATTTTATGAACCGATTTAGAAAATTATTTTTTTATTTGGAAGTTTATTCTTACGTCCAGATTATCCCAAACAAATTTCATTAAAATCGGTTTTGCCGTTTGGCAATGAAGCCGGTTTCACTAGTTTTTAGGGTTCCGTAGCCAAATGACAAAAACGGAACCCTTATAGATTCGTCATGTCTGTCTGTCTGTCTGTCTGTCCGTCCGGCCGTGTCACAGCCATTTTTCTCCGAAACCATAAGAGCTAGACTGATGAAACTTGGTGAGTAGATGTATTCTGTGAACCGCATTAAGGTTTTTACACAAAAATAGAAAAAAAACTATAAATTTTGGGGGTCCCCATACTTGAAACTGAAACTCAAAAATTTTTTTTTCATCAAACCCATGCGTGTGGGGTATCTATGGATAGGTCTTCGAAAATTATGTTGAGGTTTATAATATCGTTTTTTTCTAAAACTATAAATTTTGGGGGTGTCCCATACTTGAAACTGAAACTCAAAAATTTTTTTTTCATTGATCCCATACGTGTGGGGTATTTATGGATAGGTCTATAAAAATGATGTTGAGGTTTCTAACATTGTTTTTTTCTAAACTGAATAGTTTGCTCGAGAGACACTTCCAAAGTGGAAAAAAGTTGGTCCCCCCCCTCTAACTTCTAAAATAAGAGAATGATAAATCTAAAAAAAATATATGTTGTACATTACTATGCAAACTTCCAACGATATTTGGTTTGAACGAGATCTAGTCAGTAGTTTTTTTTTTATACGTCATAAATCGTAAACCGCAATTTACCTTTCGACGAACTACAAAAACTTTTATATTATGTTAATTGATGCTACGGAACCCTTCATGGGCGAGTCCGACTCGCACTTGGCTGCTTTTTTTTAACTTATAATTATTTATTGTTAATTTGTATTTTTAAGAAATCTTAAGTCATATTATCTTTATTGGCTTATTCTTACCGAACAACGCCATCTGCTGGATATGCTTGCAGTTAGTTGCTCACAATCGTCAATAGATGGCAGGAGCAGTCACATATTCAGTTTATGTTTAATTATTGAACTCGGGGTGAAATAATCATTTTCTTAAAATGAATCCTAGCTAGATCAATTTATCACCCCCGAAAGCCCCTGTATACTAAATTTCGTGAAAATCGTTGGCGCAGTTTCCGAGATCCTAAATATATAGGTACCTACCTATACAGGGTTATTCATTACTAGCAGTTGGTGCCCGAGCTTCGCTCGGTATTTTTTTTTTGGTAACTGTTGTGGTTTAAATACGAATTACTTACATACTGATTAAATATTAATATTTTTCGATCTTACCGACATAATAATAAACTCCACTACTCGTCAATAGATGGCGTTCTCTGTCCCACTAACTCATGACTTAATCAACAGATGGCGCTACGAGTTATGATTTTATGATAAAGTTGATTATTTACTTTACGATTAAGGGGACATTTTCTAAAAATGAATCCTAGCTAGATCGTTTTATCGTCCCCGAAAACCCCTGTATACTTAATTTCATGAAAATCGTTGGCTCAGTTTCCGAGATCCTAAATATATACAGGGTGTCCCAGAAAGTATGGTCAAGCGAAATTCCAGAGATAGAACACCTTTTGGGGTACCCGAATCACCCCCATGTATGTTCCGAGATTTCTTATAGTTTTCGAGTTATGATTTTTTTTCCGAATTTTAGAAAATTTTCCACTTGAACAACTCAAAAAAATCTAAAAAAAAAAGTAGAAAATTTTCTTAAGATTTTTTTTTTGCTACTCAATACTGATGAGTGTTTCTTTTACGTATAAAATAATTGGCGAAGTAACTTTAATAAAAACTATGAATATGTTGGTGTAAAGTCAGAAAATTACATTCGGTGAATTATGACTTCAATTTTCAACTTTAAATTAAAAATCTTAACAAGTGATTCCATGGTTTTAAAATAAATTTAAAAACTTTTACAAACTCCCAGCTTTCATAATCATTAAAAAAAAAATAGTGCTTAATAGGCTACTTTTGCTAGAATCAGCCTTCAAAGACGGCGAGGTGGAAAATTCTTATAATTAGCTATCTGATTAGAAAATAGATTTAGACCATTTTATCATTCCTAGGCTTAATTTGTTTGTTAACTAACCAAAAATGACTGCGAAAAAAGTTATATTTAATTAATATTTGAAGATATGAGTAGCATTTATTAACAAAAAAAAATCTTAATGTCGACCTTCTAAGTCGATACAAATCTTACACCGTCTTAAAAAGTTTTTCTATAATCGTATGAAAGCTATTCTATTTGCCTTATTTTTTTCTTGGGCCTGTCTTAATTTTGTTCTTAATTCGGCCATATTTCTGATTTCTTTGGCGTAAACTAATTCTTTGTAGTAGTTCCAACACAAAGAAATCGATCGGGTTCAAGTCCAGTCCAGGTCTACCTGAATTTCTTGCGAAATAACCTCAACGGCCTATTAGAAGATATGGACCAGGTAGCAAACATGATTTTCAAAACGACGGCGCTCCATGCCGCTTCGCAAGAATTGTCAGAGAACATTTTTGGACGAAAGATTCAGATGCAGGCGGATCGGCCGTGGAGGACCTATTGCGTGGCCGCCGTGGTCCCCCGACTTGAACCCGATCGATTTATTTGTGTTGGGGTTACTACAAAGAATTAGTTAAAGCCAAAGAAACCAGAAATATGGCCGAATTAAGAACAAAATTAAGACAGGCCCAAGAAAAAAATAAAGCAAATAGAATAGCTTTCATACGATTAAAGGAAAACTTTTTATGACGATGTAGGACTTGTATCGACCTAGAAGGTCGACATTAAGAATTTTTTTTGTTAATAAATGTTACTCATATCTTCAAATATTAATTAAATATAACTTTTTTCGCAGGCGTTTTTGGTTAGTTAACAAACAAATTAAGCCTAGGAATGATGGTCTAAATCTATTTTCTAATCAGATAGCTAATTTTAGGAATTTTCCACCTCGCCGTCTTTGAAGGCTGATTTTAGCCAAAGTAGCCTATTAAGCCCTATTTTTTTTTGATGATTATGAAAGCTGGGAGTTTGTAAAAGTTTTTAAATTTATTTTAAAACCATGGAATCACTTGCTAAGATTTTTAATTTAAAGTTGAAAATTGAAGTCATAATTCACTGAATGTAATTTTCTGACTTTACACCAACATATTCATAGTTTTTATCAAAGTTACGTCGCCAATTATTTTATGCGTAAAAGAAACACTCATCAGCATTCAGTGGCAAAAAAAATATCTTAAGAAAGTTTTCTACTTTTTTTTTAGAATTTTTTAAGATGTTCAAGTGGAAAATTTTCTAAAATTCGGAAAAAAATTCATAACTCGAAAACTATAAGAAATCGCGGAACATACATGGGGGTGATTCGGGTACCCCAAAGGGTGTTCTATCTCTGGAATTTCGCTTGACCATACTTTCTGGGACACCCTGTATATACAAGATTTTCTCGTTTTAAGATTAGCTGCAAATACTCAGGAATTAGGTTCAAAAATAAAATAAAAAATATTTATGAAATGATTTTTTTTAAGTTTTGTTATGAAAATCCCGAGAAAATCGATAAAAGAATCATTGGCGCCTGACCTATTTTGACCTTTGATCCGAGCCCGCACGCCGTGAGTGACACTCTGCGTTCAGTCACCGCCTGGGTGGGTCATCGTCCTGTTCTCCATGGCAATCATTATGCAATAGCCGTAAAGAAATTAATAAAAATAAAATTTTGCTACAAAAACTTAAATCAAAATTAAAAAAAAATCATTTCATAAATATTTGTTATTTTATTTGTTGAAACTAATTCCTGAGTATTTGCAGCTAATAATGAATAACCCTGTATATTATATAAAAGATTTTCTCGTTTAAAGGTATAAGATATTATTGTTGTCATCAAAATGTTTTTTTTAACCACCATAAATATGATTAACCATTAATATAATATCGTTAACCTACCTTCTGACTATGTGAGGCACCGTAACAGTAGATTTTTTTGTCTTCTGTGACCAGGTTTTGTAAAGTACTTACCACTTACAACCTATGACTAGGGACTAAGGACCATCTTCAAGAATGACTATTACCTATTGACTTTCTTACTAATAGGCAAGGCCGTCTTAGACTAGGCTGGGGCCCTTGGGCACACAAGAATTTTGGGCCCTTTTGAAAAGTAATAAAAGCTAATTATAATTAGCTTTTTTTACAATAAAAATGAAAACAATGTAGTGCCCGACAAAAATGTTTTCAGAATAGATGTGTTAGAGAAATTGTCGGTCCTTCGGGGCCCCCTGAGAGTGGGGGCCCTGGGCACGGGCCCCGTGTGCCCTTATGGTAAAGACGGTATTGCTAATAGGTAGGTAGACTAGGTACCTAGGTATTTTACAAGTTTCAGCTGTAAGAACCTGTAAAATAAAACTTACCTTCGCTTTTTAGGTAAGTATTAGAACAAAACAATAAGCCTATTTCATGAAAATTTATTTTTTAAATCTTTTCACTAAGTACCTATAAAGAATCAGTGACACGATAAGAAGAAAATTTAGTTGTTATTTCAAAATGTATTTATGTTTAGAAATCCTTACACTAACACTTACAATAAACAGTCAGTTTCTTATCACAATATTATTATATTAATGTATGCAAGTATTAGTAATAATAAATTACGTTTAGACTAACTGAGTTGGTTGCCATGTAGGTACTTAGAGTGAGTAAGTACATATAAGAAGGTATGGCAAATTTATTAATTATTATTATTTATTTATTTTTTATTAATGTAGGTACATACATAAATATGCACTACAAAATAGGGACTTCATTCGAGGTCACACAGTACAAATTTATGTGACATGTGGGCATACTTTTAAGTTACATTCATACAAATACATTAACGATGTCGAAGTTGAAAATGACTTTTTGTACCTACTTTTTATGGTGGAGCCAAATGCTTTGGTTTTACCAACTATGGAGCCCATTTGGTAAAACCAAGGAATTTACAAACTATGTAACAACATACAAAATCCCCGCGCAAGATAACTTAGCGCGTGACGTGACGGGAACTCAGGTGCCAGTTTTACGTTTTAAAACAATTTAAAACAATCAATAAAGTATTTCTATTTATTTTTTTATGGGTGTTAGTCTTGAAGGTATCAATATGGTCACTAAGGACCTTATATTTTTCATTTTTGAAATGTGCATTTTTCTTGTCTAAAATAAATGATTATTATTATTGTATGACTACTAATAAAACTACGGAATGTGTGGAGAAAGAAGCACGTAGGTACACATGTATTTTGGCTGCACTTTTCCGACTACAATAGCCTTTCTTTTTCTGTGGTTGTACAATCATATCGATGTCATCATAATCATACAAGCGTATCTGCCGACTACGCTCGCGCAGCCACAATTCTAGCACTATGTCCAGCCACGTGAGTGGCCACGGGAATGTCCAAATGTAATCGAGGTATAACTAGCGGCACATAACTTGAGCGGTGAGCGATACGCGCTGCGCATGCGTCGTAGTGTGCGCATGTCGCGCACACTGGATGTGTAGATGTGTGCAAGCGTCCTATTGGTTCAGAGAGCGGAGTGCGACTGGAGAACCAATCAGCGCTACGCACGCCCGCCCTTCATACCGCTAGCCCCCCTCAGGTACCTTACTTTTGACTTCTGCGCAATAACGGTCATCGCTCAAGTTATGTGCCGCTACCTATAGTAGATCCGCCGCGCGTACTGTAGGGTAGTACTATTAGCATTGATAGTCCTAAACTAAGAAGGTCCTATACTAAATTCTGGTTGAGCCAGCTGTCATATCTAGTAACTCGCGTGTAAACCCCGGGATAGCCGGGCTCACCACACTTATTCCCGAAAGATACGACTCCGATTTGCGTCCAGCGACCATTGATCTGTAGCATCAGCGGTCCACCGGAGTCACCCTGGAAATTAAACAGTTTATTTTTATTTAGGTATATTTATTGGAGAACAGAGAAATATTATACAACAAATTAGATTTAGAGAACCAATTAGAGGTTCTCACGAGTAGTTCTCAGTTTTTAACCTACTTCAATCATCAAAGTAGGAGAATCTCAATTCGGTTGTATTGTTTTGTTTAAAGTTTATTATCGCATAACTTAGCCATTAAAACTCTTATCTCTTCCAGATTGGTCGCACATAAAAAGATTATGAAATTATCATATTTTTAGATTAAAATTCAATAGAAATGTCCTAAAAAAATATTATTTTATTTCATACTGAGGATTCTGTTTTATCTAATTTAAATAGCTACTTCACGGTATGGCATATGGCGCTGTTCCTAATGCTTATGTCTTTCTTCATCAGCGATTAGATTAGGAATTTCGTTCAAGCTTTTAATTAAAAAAATAGTATCTAATCTTTGGTTCTTCTTTATTAAACGTTGTACTGCTACTCCATGCTAAATGGCGCTGCACAAACTCTAGAGGTATTTTAGGGCGTAGCCACCTAGGGTATACTAGGCTACATGTTACAAAGTAAGGAATGGTCCAACGGCGCTGTAGCACGTCTGGGATTAAAGCCTTGAGCACATCCAGTGCGATGGCGATGGCGATCTGGGTTGAGGGCAGGGTGAAACTTCGAGACGCTATGTGCTTTTTATTGATGCCTGACAGGCGTCGTCTCCTCCCCGGCGCACAGGAAGGTGTCAGTGATGGGCTGGAAGTACGCCTTGTCGCACTCCTCAACAACGGCAGCTTGGCCTCAGCTGCTGTTTGTTACCTGGCAGGCGTCGACGCCTCCCCGCGAGTAGCCGGCGCACAGGAAGGTGTCAGTGATGGGCTGGAAGTACGCCTTATCGCACTCCTCGTTACGCCACACCGGTAGCTTGGCCTCCAGCTGCTTGGAGCTCTCTCCTCCGCCGTACCGCGTGGTGCCCCAGCCGACCACGGTGGCCAGCGCGCGCTCGAAGGTCCGGTGCAGCTGGTCACCGCGAGGTAGACAGATGGGGATCACGTATTTTGATTTTTGAACATTTTCTGGAACCCAAAACGAAGAATCTTTGATTATTGTGGAAAATTGTATAAAACAGTACCTAGTTAAGACCTTTCTTTTGGTCTACATTTCAAGCCCTGAAATTAAAGGGTTTATCCATTTAATTTTAGGGCTTGAAATGTAGACCAATGTAGAGTCGCAGAGCAAGACTTTCATTCTGAAGTACTACTCATAACGTAAGGAGTGATCTCACTAAATTTGTAGCCAGGCTTACTCCGCTCAGAAGCTTCACAGACCTGGAGGAGTGACCTGGGAAAGTTGGGTTAAACTAACCTGACAGCACTAGAATAGCGATGTCATTGTAGAAGCCGACCCTGGAGAACTTCTCGTGCGCTCTGACAGCTGTCACGCGCAGAGTGACAGGACGCGAGGGCTCATCGTCGCGTGCCAAGTCTACGTCACCGAGGCGCACGCTAAACTGACGAGGAGGGAAGCTGCAGAGATAAAATAAAATAAAAAAGTGAGAGGTTAATAAGAGCTTCGGTGACTGAGCCAGTGGCCAGTTGAAGATAATGAAAAATATATAATGTGGATACCACCGCGGTTGGTATTGAGCCATGCAACTTACGGCCTCTGCTTAGAATCCCTGGTGCAATGCGCTGCTGTGAGCACGAAGCGAGTTCCTGCCAGAGTGCCGCCGCACCAGAACTCCTTCCTTTTGCTGCCGTGGAGGAAGATGGCGGCCATCCACGGCCAGTGACCTGGTTTGGACTCCGTACCGCCCACGATACGACCACCTTCGTCTTCTCGTTGGCCACATTCTGAAAAAGTAAAAGGATTTATTAAAGTCTTGTGACAACATGTCTTTGGTGTTTGCTTGTTCACTTTGGGCTAGGTCAAAAAGTAGCCGAATTAATGAGAAAACATTTTACCATCCATATCCACGATATTGGAGAAGTTGGTTATGACGGGTGGAGGCACAGTGCTGTAGTAGAACGTCGTGGTCCTGATGGGTCTGGGAGTGGTCACTGTCGTGCTTGGAACTGTCGTCGGTTTTCTTGTCGTCGTTACTGGCTTCTGTGTAGGTCTTTGAGTTGGCTTCGGTTTTTTAGTCGTCAGAACCAGCACTGCAGATGGCCTCTTCGTCGTTTGAGGCTTAGGCTTTTTCGTTGTTACTGGTAGTAAGTAAGTCGGCTTACTGGTAGTGGCCACTACTGGTCTTTCATAGACAGGAGTTGTGACGATCGCGTCTTTAGGGCAGCACACGCCAGGCACAAATAGGTCTTTGAAGCACAAAGACTCGCGAAGATTTACCAAGTTTAGCAAAAGTTGAGGACAGTTACTCAAGTCCTCGCAAATGCCATCGTCGCCTTCTGGAGTTGTACAAGATTTCACATCATTCCTATCATGAGCTGTTGCGATCTTCGTGATGGGTGCATCCGGGAGTACTTTCGGTAGAGCTTTCCTGACGTAAGGAGCGATTTTATCAGTTACGTTTCTTCCAAGAACGTTTTTACTGATCGTGTAAAAGGCTTCTGGAAGTTGCTTTAAGTTAGGGTCTTCATCATCATTTTCGTGCTCGTCATTCACCATGTCGACTAGATAATGTCCAACAGTGTTAATAGCACCTAGTGTTTCTGATATCTTGGTGAAAGCTGAGTCTGAAAGCAACCTTCCATCGTTGGGTCCTGAGGATCTACCATCATAGTTTTGAAAATTATTAAAGTTCTGCGACTCTGCTGCATTTATGGCGGATCTACCATCATAGTTTTGAACATTGTCATAGTTTTGAGTTCCTGCTGCATTCATGGTGAATGTACCATCGTAATTTTGGAAATTATTAAAATTTTGACTCGTTCCTGGTCCAACTATTGCCGACCTATCATTAAAATTTTGAAAGTTCTGATAGTTTTGGTTGTATCGAACTGGTCTGGGTCCAAAAGGGCCAGTGTTGTGACTATAAGGTTGATTCCTGTTGTAGTCAGGCTGGACAAATTCTGGCGACCTTCTTCGCGGGGCTGGGAACTCATTCCACGGTGGATTCCTCTGTTGATGTGTCTCTTGCCAGTCAGCTGATGCGTGGGTGAAACTCACTGAAAAGAGAGGGAGTTTTATAAGAGTTATGTGTGAGAGAGTGGGAAAGATAGATGATGATGTGATTGATGCATACCTACCCTGCTGGCCTGGATGTTGCACTGCGAACTGACATCTCGTGGTTGGGGTTAGGAAGAGTATTCCTGTAACAATAATAAATTACATTATACATGCTGCAATATGAAATGTCCCCTTGTTCATAAAAATAGTGTAAAAAACCATCGCATTAGTATTGCTATTCAGCGTGGCAATGCCGCTAGCGCCTTGGGGACGCTTCCGTCTGGTACTGATTTGGATAAGTTGAGCCATCTCTAGATCGTTTGTAACGGTCTGCAGCTCTGCTTCTTGTGTATTTTGTACATTTTGTAAATATTTGTTTAATTGTAAGTTGCTTTGTGTAAATAAATATTAAAAATGAAAAAGTATGATAAGTAGTTTCAAAAGTTATAAGCTACCATAATCTTGTGTTAAACAAGCAGTAATGTATACAGACTCAAAACCAGAACCAGAGACAGAGCCAGACAGAGCTCATGGTAGGCCTACTGAGTTAACAAACGGCTAATCAGGTATTATCATATCATTATGGAAGCGTGCGTCAACGTGAAAGTGCAGTTTGCGCAAACACACGTTGTCCGCCTTGTATAACTAGCGTTTTGTTTTGTTTGGCAGATGAGTCCGGCTAGCCAGTTTCGTAGAAACCGCTTCTCATTCTTTTTAACCGTCTTCAAATAAAAATACTCTTTAGTGATTTATCAATGGAGGTTCTCAATTAGTTTGTATTTTTTTTTAATGTTTGTAATCGCGAAACGCATGTAATTTATGAGCCGATTGGAAAAAATATTTTTAACTGGAATTGTGTGAAATCGCCGTAATTTTTTTTAGTATCTTCAGTTGCCACATCTCTTGTGCGTCAATTTTAGGTAGATACATTATCTAAGTATTATAATATCAGTTATCTGGTTTACAAACTCTGCTTGATTGGGGCTAGATAGTGTTGCGTGGAATGTCAAAAATAATATTAAAACGGAACCACTCGAACGGTCATGGGCATCAAAAGAAAGTTCACAGATTGCCAAGAGACAAACTAAACACATTACCAAAACGAGATCTGTTTCACAATGTCATGCGGATGTGCTATGTCGTAAGGGGCTATTGAAGACCTTATAGAGGTTTTTATTAGATGTCACTTGTTGATGAAATAACAGGCACAAGAGAATTTACCTCGTTATGTTTGAGAGTCATGGCGGTGTGTTAATGCCTCATAGGTCAAAAACTAATAAAAGCGTTATAATAAAAAGCATTGCCGCACAAATGTCTAATTATTAATTAATTAAGAAAAGTTATAAAAAGGAATAAAAAATAACATTTAATTACACAAAGAAACTTAGAAGCTTGTCTGCTTCTAAGTTTCTTTGAGACTTGCTGTGCGTAATTAGTCTGCTTCAATCCCTGCGATTTTGGGTTTTCGAACTATAAGTACTTTTCAGACCAAAATAAACACGAATTATAGCTAGGGACATAATAAATAATTCGCTATAAACGGACCACATACTACTACAAAATAAAATACACGTTTTCATTTAAAAAATAAATAAAATGATGAAATTAGAACATCAACGCCATCTCTTGACACTGATGCGCCTAGCGGACCACCAGGCACCACCTTAAACAAATATTTACAGAATAAGAAAAAGTTCGTTAGAAAAAGAATTAAAACTAATTAGTCACATTAATATGATGCTAGTCCAAATACTACTAACGCGACTTTCTTTTATAAATATGGATATAAGATTAAAAAACAAAATCAAGGAAGTACAAATTGAAAAAAAAGTCATTAATAATAAAGTCTTATTATAACTGATGCAGCACTAGATTTAAATTTAGGTTAAGTTGAGCTTAAAGTCTAGAAGAGGAGCCAGAATGCAGGCGGTGTAATGTAAAACAATGGCCCAGAGCTATTGTTGAGAAAACTAGGTCATAGCTCGACCTGTTTGAGGCTGCGGATCGAAAGCTCGTTGCCCTCTCTCGGGGCAGATTGAAGTCATTTTTAGTACCTCCAGAAATTAAGGTACAGACCTGCATAAACCACATCTGTCTTTTTCTCTCTCAATATGTAGAATGAGACAAAGTACTTGTAAATGCTATACTATGGTCCACTAGAGTCTAAGATTTTCTACATATGGGTAGGTATAGTTTGTTTGACATCAGGAAATATCGCAGCAAATGTTCTTAATAAAAATCACTCTGGATCTTTTTCACAACAAATCAAATTAAATGTTATTTATTTATGTCACCCAACCTAAGAATAGTATAAACAAGTGTTAGAGTCTGTTCAGAAAGAGAGCCGTCGTGGCCAAATTGAACACTAACGTTTCGATTTTTATATGGCAGCTCATCCCTTTCTTTCTGTCAGCATTTTGCATCATAAAATTAAATAAAGGAATTAGTACACTAGTTAATGTGATAGGATTAAAACGCAACAGACGCGCTATTGTATTGCCCACTAAACAAAAAAGGTGATTAAGCACAGCAGCGCCCTCCAATCCCACGACGGGTCTCTTTCTGAACAGACTCTAACAATAAAAGAGGAGCAATGACATAAAAATTAGCTGCCACTTAGCATAAATGCTATAGCGTGTGATACTATACGAGTAGACTAGACTGGAGAGTGGCACGCTGGTCTTCCGTGACACCAACTCTCCAACGATAATGATGTAAGTGGTGAGTGATGCACAGGATTCTATCAGTCGACCTTCGAACGTGTCCCACTAATCTACAGCCTCGCAGATGTCTGCACAGCTCATTGACCGCGATAGAGTGAAAGTTGTGATGTCATCCGTTTTTACGTAATGCTATTGTCGATTGCCGCGCTGAATTGTCTATGGTTGTTGATTTAACCGGATAGACGGGTATGATTTAAGACTTCTGATGGGGTCAACCACTAGGCAACTAGGCACTAGGTCTCAGGGCAACTCTAGAAACAGCTTGTTAAAGCAGCGGCTGGTATCTGAAGCACGGATTTGGTCAAATAGATCCATAAAAATATGGTATGAGCAATGTTATAATGCGCCACCAAGTGCGCCACGCATGCATTCTACCAAAGAGATCGCTGATTGTAGGTTTCAGTACAATGTAGAATTATTTTTAAACAAGGTCTTCTTCCTAATTAGAAGGCATCTGTCTATTCAGACAATTTTGCCAGTGTCAAGTGAGGATAAATTACATAAATAAATAGTTTTTAGAGTCAAGTCACAGTCAATAGTCAAGTCGGTCGTCCTTCTTCAAACTTCAAACTTCTCTATACCTACTCAAGCTCAACGCAAAACTTTTGAAAGGTCACATTTTGTTGATTTTCATTTGTTTTTTACCGGTTTGAGCACCTCGAGTAGCGTGAATGTGCTCAACGACTTTCCAGGAAAACCTTTGTAGGCCAGATTGCATTAGCAAAAGCTTTTCCAAAAACTGGCTCGACGTTAGGTAATTGGACGTGAATGTTGAATAAATGAAGCACTACAATCATGCCCATCTAGAATAATATAGAGTAAAAAAAATATTCACAATTTCCTGCAATTATGTACTCGTACCTACTTAAGTACCTACTTATCTTATCCTAAAGTTAAAACACTAAATCACTTGTATTAGAAATCGTATTAAAATTTGACTTGCGGATCTTTAAATGATAAATAAAAGTATTTTAAGGTTGTTCGATCCCGATACAAACTGAATTTACACAACTATGGGCAAACAAAGTATAAATGTACACTGAAATAGCTGTAATAGAATTTTTCATTACTCATACTCTGAAAGTAGGTCTGAAGTTGCCTGAGGGGCCTAATTGAAAGTAAAGCTTTCAGCCCTAGGGAGAATTGCTTTCTACTGACAGCTGTCAAATTATAAAAAAAAACAAGTTCTATTTTATTCAACCATGTTTCAACTTTCTAAAGTCTTTCTAACTGCAAGGAGGTCGTTGAACCAAATTCCAACTTTTTATTCAGCAAGTAGGTTGGAAACCCATTACAACAGTAAGAAGTTTAAAAACTCTAATAAGATAGCGCAATGTAAAATTTAAATTTAAATAACATAAAGATAGTATTAAATAAATAATATATCTTCTAAATTACTTGATTAATATATAGCTTCAACTATTTATTTAAAATAACATAGATTTGACATTTACAATTTTTTAAATTATGAGAATGAAAATAATGGCTGAATAATGCTGGCGAGCCGAAGCCGAAGGCCCGCCAGAGAAAAAGAAAAAAAAAACCGGGAAGGCGGCAATTCAATCTTCATTTTCACAAATTTTTATTTCATGTTTTTATTTCTACTTTCCTTGTATTCGTAATGAAAAGCACAGTGTTTACCTCGGGTGAAAGTCTTTTAAGTCCCTCAAGCTCCATTGGCGCCCTCGCTAACGCTCTGGCGCCAAACCCGTCTCGGGACTCAAAAAACGTGACTTTCAACACTCAGGTAACAATGTACTATTACAGTGGTCTTTATTGCCGGCCAGTTAGATAAAGTTGGAGAAAACTGTAGGATAACAGAAATATTAATAAAAAACCAAAAAAGTAATTTTTTCGTCATTCTTTCTAACGGGTACTAGCTTTTAGCATAGAGTCAATTTTGTACATCACTGTTTCAAAATAGACGTAAAAGTCTGTTAGTTCTTTTTCTGAAGCCCCGACTGCCACGACCAACGGCTGACACTCCAACTTTATATAACTGGCCGGTAATAAGGACCACTGTAAAAGCTTATTACAGCTATTTCAGTGTACATTAATACTTTATTCGCCCATAGTTGTGTAAATTAAGTTTGAATGGAAATCGTACCCCCTGAGAGGAAAGGAAACCCCGGCATTGTTGGTATTATGAAACTTATGACTTTTCATAGAAATAACTTTTGAAACTACCATGGTTTTGAACACTATTTTTATGAAACAACGGGGTATTTACCATGATTAAATTTTGAGTTTGCATGATCACAGTTAAACTGAAGTCTCAGTGACTTCAGTTCAACCGTGATCATGGTGCATGCAACTGTGCCAAAATATCGGAAATCAAATCTCAAAATTTAATCATGGTAAATATCCCGTTGTTGTTGTAGATGGCAAGACGACATAGTCGATTTGGTAGGGAGAGATTGGACGAAGAAAGCGAAGGAGAGGAAAGACTGGAGACTTCTGGAGGAGGCCTATACCCGTCGAGGGGTCCTTAGTTTGTTTATAAGAAATATAGGTTTAAGTTATTTAAAAGTATGTAAACTAGGGAATAATAAAGACTTTTTTATTATTTATTTATTATAAAATATCCCGTTGTTTCATAAAAATAGTGTTTTCATAGAAAACTCTTCTGTAAAAATGCAGGAAAATGTAACATGTTGTAGTGTTGAATTATTTGCAGTCAGTTTCGTAACGCGCCGCGACCCCGTTCGATCGGAAAATACGTTCGTTAGCATAAGTAATATGCGTTTACGAAGGCCATCGAACGTTGGCCTGGATTTTATATTGAACTAAAAGAAATTGCAGAATCTCTAAATGTATGAAAATTAATGAATTTTACTGTACTTACCAATGAGGAAAGAAACTCTCTATGTTCTCTCTATAAGTTAGGAGTTTATTACATTACAGGCAGACTAGAGCCACCATTGAATAAAAAAAAATGTTGCACGTTTCATATTGAAACCTAAAAAAATTTAAAAAAATACTATGTAAAAAAAAATCTACAATTTTTACCTAAAAAATTAAACTTCTGATAAAAAATGTTCCATACTTTCTTTATTTTTATCTTTTCTTATTATAAATGTGAAACAAAAAAAAACATGATAGTGTGTTGCTCTAAGCTCTGAAGCCCCTAAATGTAAGTTTTTGTGACATTGTGCTACTTTTGCATCCGCCTGCCTTACTGTGTTGTGCAACTGCCAATGTTTTGGTCTCGTAATATGCGTGCGACTGCAATACTGTGTGTCATGCTGTACGGATATACCCGTCGTATTGTCGTCCATTCGACGCCCATCGTCACTCTCTATGGCAGAGAAATGCTAATACAATAAAACAAAAGGTGAAGCATAATAAAGTAATAAATAAAATATGAATACATATTGTGGACAATCTACATAACACTATCAAGTCCCAAATTAGGCTGAGATTGTATATATGGAAACCAAATAGGTAGCTGATAACACTCGTCTTTTGTTTATTTAAGCACACATTTTTTTGACGTGACAACGTCTTATAATTCGTTGGAGCCGGCTGCACGCACGGAAAACATGACGTCATGCGGCGTTACCTCGCTCGGAGGCGTTCCATTTAAGGCTTGAAGTGCAAGCGAGAGCGCGGAACGAGCCACAATGAGGCACGCACGGCCTCCGAGTTTGGCAGCGTTCGACATCTGTCTCTCTCCTACTTGAGTGAGCGATGCGTCCGCGTGGACAGCTGTATGACGTTGTCACGTTCAACTAGCGTCAGTAAACCGACTTTACAGACAACCGATTTTTTGTAAGTATAAGTATATACACATTTTTTTGTAGACTAAGAGAACAATATAACACCAAGACAGAGAACAAACATCTGCATTTCATACAAATAAAAGTGGGTAGATTAGAGTTCTTTGTTCTGGTAAATATATCATCCATCTTTATTATTATAGCCTTTTATTTATCCAATGAATAAAGTACATTTTCACAAAATTTATAAGTAGGTATACGCTGTTATTACATTTCTATTTAGACATAAATATTATTACAATTTTATCATTCTATTCTTATTTTAACGTTTAGTGTTGTAATTTTTAATATTTAATTTTTTCATTCACGGATCTCTGTCCGAGTAAAGAAAAAAATAAATCATCCATCTATAAAGGACTAAATCTACGAATAATCTATTGTGTACGTGATCGTGATTTGTGACTTGGCAATGGTGTGTTTGTTAAACTTTTCCTAACCTTTTCGGAGCTAAAAGGTCAAATTTCTTTATTCGATGTGTGAAGTAAGAAGAAAGCTACGATTGACAAAGCTTATCCAAAATATTGATTTATAAGAAATATCGAAGTTAAAACACCATTACTTCATTATTTTATTTCTGTTAACTGTACCCGAAGTCGGAGTTTGGCAACCACATTTCGTTACCAAATGTTGTTTTCGTTTCGCCTATTTGTCTCTATCTATTGTATGGAGAAAATATGAGACGGCAAAAATACATTACGTAGTTAGAGTTGTTGTCTCATCTTATCTCCATACAATAGACAGGGACAAATAGGCGAAACGAAAACAACATTTGGTAACGAAATGTGGTTGCCAAACTCCGACTTGGGGTACTGATCAGTATCTACGGCGAAAGCGTTGGAAAGCGTAGCGTTTCCTCCTGCGCTCGTCTTGAGTGTTTTGTTCGTTTGTTTTTGTTTTCGTTTGGCATTGTCTATGGTTCCGCGCTATTAACCGCATCCACTGCAAGAGATGTGGCATCTACATCGAATTTTTCTTATATTTCATGGCTTTTTAGTTGGTTCTCTGACATTGTCAATAAAATGAATTATCATTAATCTCATTGGCAAAATTGATCCGAAATGGACAGATGCCATTTATTTATTTATTTAACTCTTTATTGCACAAAAACTTAATGCTATGTACAAAAGGTGGGCTAAATGCTTTAATGCTCATAAACCAGACGCTTAAAAGCTGACTTATTGGGAGCCTTTTTGATGTCAATAGGGAGCGCATTCCAAAGACCTACAGCCGCCCCCTCAAAAGACTTGCCTCGGAAAGATGTTAAATGCTTATGGGTAGCCAGAAGAAGAGTATCAATAGGTCTCAAGTTGCGATCATGTAAATCAGAGAGATAGGAAAATTTACTAAGAAATTTTAAATATTTTATTTAGCCATTCAATAAGAAGAAGAAGAAGAAGAGGCAAATCCCGGAGAGCAATTTATTTTTAAACGTCTTGGGGTGTGGTTGGAATTATAAATCTCGATTGTCTAACTAATCCCGGTCGAGGGTTCGCCACCATCCACCACCCGGTAGACCGGGATTAGTTAGAAAATAGAGATTTATACTTCCAACCACACCCCCAGACATTTAAAAAAAAATCACTCCCCGGAATTTCATCATCATCATCATCAGCCTGAAGAAGTCCACTGCTGGACATAGGCCTCCCCTACACATTTCCAGGAAGAACGATTGTGAGACCTTTCCATCCATCGACTTCCCGCGATCTTAACAATGTCGTCGGTCCATCTGGTGGGTGGGCGCCCTAGGCTTCGTCTTCCGGTTCGTGGTCGCCATTCGAGAACCTTTATTCCCCAACGGTTGTCGGTTCTTCGAGCTATATGGCCTGCCCATTGCCACTTCAACTTACTAACTCTACGAGCTATGTCGGTGACCTTGGTTCTACTACGGATATCCTCATTTCTGATTCTATCACGTAGTGAAACTCCCAGCATAGCTCTCTCCATAGCTCGTTGCGCGACTTTGAGCTTGTGCACGAGGCCAATAGTTAGCGACTCCCCGGAATTTATTATATTTAAATGTCTCCCCCTACTGGACTAAAAGCTAATAACAGCCGACTTGTCTATTGACTGACTGACTTGCCTGACTTACTAGTATTTAGTAAGATAGATTAGTATAAGCTAAGTTAAGCAATACTGTTTTTAAGGTCAGTGTAATAAAGGCTATTCTTATTTTATTCTATTTTTATGCACACAATTCAGACGGTACCTACCACGTCATAAAACCTGTCATAAAAAATCGGTTGTCTGTAAAGTCGGTTTACTGACGATAGTTGAACGTGACAACGTCATACAGCTGTCCACGCGGACGCATCGCTCAATCAAGTAGGAGAGAGACATATGTCGATCGCTGCCGAACGCGGAGGCCGTGCGTGCCTATTTGTCACTTCAAGCCTTAAATGGAACGCCTCAGAGCGAGGTAACGCCGCACGAGTCATGTTTTTCGTGCGTGCAGCCGGCTCCATCGAATTATAAGACGTTGTCACGTCAAATGGTTCAAGTGCATTGTAAGTGGGTGATCGCTTCTGTGCATTTCAATGATATGAAACAGTAAAGTACAGTAAAATAAACACTCTCATGAATATTAATGTTTGAGTTTTGTTTTTTTACCAAATTTAACAAGTAAAAAGTGTTCACACACTATAAAGTATGTGAACACTTGATTGTTGCTAAGAGAAGATTGTACTATAAAGTACAAGCTTGTCTTAATTAGGGGCTAGATAGTGTTGTATGGATAGTCTATAAATACATGTTTGTTATTAAATGCGTAATGTATTTTTGATATAACTATATGATTCAGCAACTATATGTCTGGAAGAAATCGCTATTAGCGATAAGACCGCCCATTGTACCTCTAGTTTTTAAGTTTTCTTTAAACCATGATTACCTTATAATTTTTTTTTATGTAAATAGCTGATGGAACAAGCATATGGCCCACCTGATGTTATGTGGTAACACAGCATTACCTACGATGCATTGCCCTGCGTCCATCAACTTGAGGCATGCAGATGTTCAGCCTCACGTGCCAGTAATTTCACCGGCACCCTTCAAACCGAAACACAATTGTATTTTGAATTTGGGCGCTTTGGCGCTAGCTGTTAGCCCAAAATGCATTTAATAATAGTTATTTGTTATACAAGAGTGCAAAGCTGCTTTTTAACCGCGTGCTCAATTTTGATGACCGAGCAAGCGCAGGATTCTAATATTTAACCACGAGCGGAGCGAGTGGTTTAAAAGTTAGAATCCTAAGCGTTTGCGAAGGAATCAAAAGAGCACAAGGTGAAAAATCTTTGCACTCGAGTGCAACACGTAACTTTTCATCCCACCTCAGCGAGGAAATGACCAAATGCAAAAAAGAACATGGCGCGACTAAAACACACCAAGAAGGTTCCGAGTATGAGTTTTTAACAAATTTAAAAATATTGCATGATAAATTCGGCACCATGCAGGTAGAAGTAAATAGGTTAAATGATGTTTTGAATTCACAAATACACCAAGAAGGTTAAGAGTGCGAGTTTTTACCAAATTAAAAAAGGTTGTATGATATATTCAGCACCATGGAGGTAGAAGTACATAGGTTGTGTATTCACAAACTTAGTGAACACGATATTCTAAATTCAAATTTACTTTATCCTCTAGCGGATAAAAACGGGTTTTCCACTCAGATATTGAACAGTAAAAATACACTTTCCGAGATGGTGGGATGAAAAATAAAATAAAATAAATAAAAATAAACAACATTGCTGCTTCACGGCAGAAATAGGTATGGTGGTAGTACGCAACCGGACGAATCCTCATTTTAAAAGGCTTGAATTGTATTACGCCTTAATGGAGAGCATTGGTGGTCTAGTGGTAGCGGCCCCGCCTTCCGATCCGAAGGTCGTGGGTTCAAATCCAGTCGTGTACCAATGAGTTTTTCTTTCGAAAAATTTATGTGCACTATGCCAGTATTCTCGAAACGGTGAAGGAAAACATCGTGAGGAAACCGGCGTGTCGTAGAACCTAAAAAAGTTCGAGCAACACGTGTCAAGGGTCACGCAAAAAGGGCCCGCCAGCGGCCTACTTGTGGAAAAACCAGCCCGCACATCAAGTGCGGGTTATAAACATTTGCCGAGAATTATTTATACGCCTTAATACAGCCGGCCGCATAATGTTCCTTTTACTCGGAATATAAATTATTATGTACGCAAATAGACAAATACAAAACTCAATAAAGCTCAATTTTGCGTGACCTTTATCATCCACGTGCCGAACCTACCTGCGCGGAAATGTCAAACGCTGGAAATAGCAGGAATCTAGGACACCCTTGAGGGAGGCAGCTTGTTAGGGATGCAGCGAAACTCAATTCCTATCCCCTACCATAGCTACTGGAAAGGTGTGATAGAACTCGAAAACATTTGACATAAAAATAACTGATAAATAAATAGCTCTACATTTGTGTTTAAACACAAATTTTATTTTACTTTTGGGACATTATAAAATCTTTAGTTTTCCTAGTTATAAATTACACCATGGGTAAGTACAAGGTGGGATGGAACTTGAAAACATTTGAAATAAAAATAACTGATAAGTTATCAGTTCTACATTTTAAACACTAATTTTATTTTACTTTTGGGACATCAATCTTTAATTTTCCTACTTATCAATTACGCACTACCTTTAGACGTAAAATTTAATTCCGAATTTCATCCAAACCCCAAGTCCAAGTCGCTACTGAGATGAGAGGGGATATGCGCACACATACTCACTCGCAAACTTATCTGTAGCTTGCTAGACAGCTTTATTCGATACTCTAAAACTTTTTATAATATTAAATAAAAAAACATTTTCTGAAAGTTAGTCACGTTTACAAGAAAGAAAGGTCACGACCCTTAGCATAGAAGATATCGGCTCGGCTATCGACGTAAGCAGTAGGCCTACCATGAACTCTGTCTGGCTCTGTCTCTGGTTCTGGTTTTGAGTCTGTGTGAGTGCTCACCAGTGAATTACATTGTGTGTGTGACGTTTTGACGTAGGATTTATTTAGTCAACACTCACACAGACTCAAAACCAGAACCAGAGACAGAGCCAGACTGAGCTCATGGTAGGCCTACAGGAGGAGGTCACGTTTACCTGAAACGTGCTCTACAAAGTGTTGTATATTCACGTGTTAGTTATAGATTGTGTTTGAAAAAATAATAAATTGTGGACAATGCTCACAACACTATGTAACCCCCTAACTAAGCAGAGCTTGTACATGTGCTTTAAGCTTGTGTATGGGAAATAATAGTAGAATATAATGCAAAATTTTGTAGGGACCCCTTTTTTCTAGAAATAAACAAAGCTATTGCAGGGATAATGTAGCATTTTCATGGTGCAAGAATTAAAAAAAAGGGTCATTTGTTTTTCATATCACCCAGAAAAACATCCATGCTCACCATAAAAACTTATTTTCGGTGGAGATCGAACCCACGCCCTTCAGTACAAGAGGGCTACCTACTACCAACTAGCAATTGAGCTGTGAAGGCTGTGTAAAGTTCATCCCAAAATAGGATGCATAATCCAATTGTAAAGGGAACGAGTATTAGATCCAACGTCAGACCTGCCCGTTTGCATCGTAGTAAACATTGAAAGTGGAAATTGCAGAAGCTGGGATCAAAAGGAAATTGCTTTTAGTGGCGCTGGCGGGGCCGGGATGAACAAGTAACTTCGTTACGGGGCTAGGTCCGTACTACTGGTTCTAGAATTAGATTCATATTATAACATTTTTAACGTGACAACGTCTTATAATTCGATGGAGCCGGCTGCACGCACGTAAATACATGACGTCATGCGGCGTTACCTCGCTCTGAGGCGTTCCATTTAAGGTGGCACAATCGGCCTTCGCGTTCGGCAGCGTTCGACATCTGTGTAATTTCTTATGACGTTGTCACGTTCAACTATATATTGTCAGTAAACCGACTTTACAGTCTTCTAGCCGCAGTAGCCACAAAAGAAGAAGTGAAGTGACTTTACAGACAACCGATTTTTTTAAGTGAAAACTTCTTTAGCGGCGTTGAGCACTTTCTGTAATGGGTATAAAATCTTAAACTCGCGTCAGGATCACGTGACTACTCGCGTCAGGATCACGTGACCTGACTCGCGTCAGGATCACGTGACCTGATCGAAAAAGCGTAAGACGGATGGAGAGGACGTTGCCGTTCCGCTCGACTGACCGCGCCGTACCCGGTGTGCGACGTTGCCGCTTCGCTCGCCGGCCGGCACTGTTGCTACGATGGGGGCGGGGCGGCGCGTGCGGTTCGTGCATCTATTAATGATAAAAGTGATGAAGAAATAGCGAAAGAAAATGAGTGAGTACTTTATAAATATACTAGATGAAAATTTAATAAGTTTTAATACGAGCGGCAAGTTTTCACTTCTGCCGGCACTCCCGGAGTGCAACCCGTCATTTTTTTATGAACAACGGGATATTTACCATGGTAAAGTTTTGAGTTTGTTTTGATGTGTGAAAAATAGAGTTAAAACCCATGATAGTTTCATGTTATATTCATAATAATTAATATCTTTAAAATATTTTTGAATTTATTATATGTTTTGTTTATTTGGTATTTATATGACATTCAACCACTATTTTAAAGTTTTTATGATAACGTGCAGTGAAGTTCCACACTGGAACTTCACTGCTATTTTTGTTTTTGTTTTGTAAGAGGATTATACAAAGAAACGGTAGGAACAAAGCCGTAATTTGTTGTCTTTCTTTTAGGCTTGGTCGCGTGGAACTTGCACCTAGACTTACTTTGATTTGAGACGTTTCAAAGTGAGCCCTGTGATACAACTGAATATAGAAGTTTTTGAATTTGAAATTCAAAAATAAAATAAAGATTTTTAGATTTAACCATTTTTTTTTTAATAAAACTCTTGCGCACCTCCTCCCTCACTACCAGTGGTACGGGCGTAGCGCCTACGCGCGTTTGTCTCTTGTATTGTATACAATACCATCCATAGTCCAAGTAACCAATTATGCCGAGTTAAAATTATTTTATTCATAATAGGATGTGTTATAATTTTTATCAATTAGTAATCCTTACTTTCATCACATTTTTTTTTAAATTTAGATACTTAGGTACTTATGCTGGCTTTTACGCATGTTCCTATACGAAATAAATATTTCGTTCAATAAGTTTTTAATTAATCTTTATTCTTCTTATCGTGTCACTAGTTCTTTATGTGGTCGGTTTGGCACCCAGCCTATAAGTTTTTATATAATATACACCACTATTTTGGAATTACCAAAAAAAAAAGCCTATATTGGCTGCTGATACTGAACACATCCACGAAAAAAAAAATTTGGGACATAAAAAAATATTTTTAAATAACCACAAATTTTTTGCCAAATATTGAGAAATGATTTTACAAGCAAAAATCATTTCATTCATAAACGCTAAACTCCAAGCGGAACCGAACAGCGTATTTTTTTTTCTCTCTAGTACTACGTAACTAATATGTATGTCCATAATTTTATGCAGGATTTCTGAAAATTTTAACATTTAACAACTTTGTCATTTTATCGAAACTAAACATTCTGATTGCTCATTCATAATGTTCTACCCCTACTACATTACCCTATTTTTTTGGTAGTTACAAAATAGTGGTGTATAGTCCTTCGGTATACCTACCTTGGGCTGTATATTTTTTATTGGTTGATGCCGCAAAGTGATGAAAACCGTTGGTAGCGTCATCCTCCCATTTCTATCAAATACGGCACGTGTAGGGGGTAAGTAGGGGGTAGAGCAATCTACCTAGAACTTACGCAAATACATTAGTTTCCTACTTCAATATAGAGCTTGTAAAGAGCTAATATGTTAGTTTATAACTAGTTTTAGATGAAAATTTCAGTATACTGGACAAACTCTCAAAGGGTTATGATTCCAACCCCATTTGGGTTGGAATCATAATCCTTTGAGAGTTTGTAAAGTTTAGACATCGAGAGTTGTTGAATTATTGTTGAAATTATATTTAAGCATGTACGAGTATTTATATGTAGAGAACTGTATCTACATAATAAATACTACACAAAATAAAACAAAGCACATACTGATGTGCGACTATATTTGCATGGTCTTTTTTTGGTCTTTGTTTTATTCTACCAGCTGATGATTCCATCAGCTGTCATGAGATGTCATGAGGAGGAATAAAAGTCATGTGACTAATGGCCCGAACACACCTAGTTCGCTGGCGGTAGCGATCAGTGAAACGCTGTCAAATATCGCTGTCAGATTTGAGATTTGACAGCGAATATTTGACTGCGTTTCACTGTTCGCTACCGCCAGCGAACTAGGTGTGCGCAGGCCTTAAGAGAGTGATGAGTATTAATGAGAAGTAGTAGACAAAAAGTATTGCACATCGGCTAATTTCGGCTTCCTAAGCGTAGTGTGCGTTAGAAAGAGATAGCGCTCTACGAAAGCCGACGTGCAATATTTATTGCCTACAACCGTAGATGGATATTTTGGCAGTGGTAGGCCAAAGAAAAGATGGATGAACAGTATGAAAGATGACATGGATAAGAAAGAAGTGAATACAGAGGTGAAATTAAATGAAAAATGAAATGAAATGTTTTTATTCGCTTGAAGTAGGTATAGTTAATGTTGAAAAACTTCTTATTAATAATAATGTTAGTACCACATACTTCGTCGGAGACCGACATGCCATCCATAAAGCAAAATAAAATATAAAACTGAAGAAAAATTTTAAAACAATAAACTACAAAGACAATTAAAAAAATACTAGAAGTTTAAAGACAATTTAGGTATACAGTACAAAAACACAGAACATGCTTAGAACAAAAATAAATTATTTACAGAATGCCGATAAATATAAAATTAAGTAAATAAGTATCAATGTCAGATTTAATTCAATTCAATTCATACCTACTTTTAAGTCTACAATACTATAAAAACATTTATCTACTAGCCACAAATAAAGTACTGCTTTATTGGTAACTCTCTAATGTCCCTAGGAATTTTATTAAATATTTTGATTGTCATCATGTAGCTATATACGGCGGAGAATTAGAAGAGGAGGACAGGTTGTGCCGACCCCACATAAAGTGGGATAAGGGCAGGAAGAAGAATAGAGCTGTTGGAACAAGAATCGCCTAGAGCAAAGCAATTTTATTCATATCTTGTTTGCAGGAAACGCTGATAGAGCTACAAGATGATTTAACAGCAGAGTGAGACTGTAGTCAAACGAATACCAATCTATACTAACATTATACAGAGGAAAGATTTGTATTTTTATGTGTTTGTAATGAATAAACTCAAAAACTATTGTGCCGATTTCAAAAATTCTTTCACCATTGGAAAGCAACATTCACTTTATGTAACATAGGCAATATTTATGTGTTTAAAAAATAAATGTCCATGCACTCGTGCGAAGCCAGGACAGGCAGTTCTAAATAAAAATAAAAGCAATGAGGTTCTCAGAATTGTGATTTGTTTTGTCATGCAAACCTGCATCATTCATGCAAACTGCACGCACGCGTGCCATTGCTCTATCCATCTTCCGTCATTTAAAGTAGTTGCTACAGATAATATAGCTGTCAACATGCAGCTAAGAAGTTCTTAGTTATGGGTTCTCCGATTTTTAGGTGAGAACACCTCAAATACACATTAAGAACGTATTGTTGTAGCATACCTTAAAGCAACACTCGCCTGCAAAAATAAAGAATCACCTTTGGAAACAGTACTATATACGAGTATTTTCAAGCACAATTTTTTTGAAACCAAAACAGGAGAACGCGAACTGTATGCAATCCTTCATTTAATCTTCGTTACTTCGTTTTACAAATTTGACATTTCATAATTTTTTTTAAAATTTTGTATGAATTAATCTTCCACTTACGCTTCCATTAAATTTTTCTTATTCAATTCATGTAATTTGTGCATAATAATGCCTTTGACTCGTTATAAGAATGCACCAGAGGTCTTTTCATTTTTCAAATTAGTAACTGTTTATTTTGAATAACACTTTAATTTATTTTATGCCTATAACTATCTTTCAGATGCTTTAATTAAAAGAGCTAGCTTGTGTGGTTTTAAAGTTATTTGGAGACTAGGTAACCATTTATTTTAGCAGACGAGTTTAAATTATCACCTACAAATGGTTCTAAATTTTAGTTCATGCCAGCATTTCTTACATAACTATAATCGAACTGTCAGAGAATCACTTTACGACGTGAAAATCACCACCACTCGATACGTAAAAACAGAATCGATAAAAATATAATCGATTCAACGCATGATCGATTAACGTAATGATCGCGTAACGTTATGAACGTAACGTGGTCTTGTGCCATCGATTTATCAAGGTTATTGCTGGAGAGTCACTGCACCCATACATTAAGTTTAGTGTAAGTTTTGTATGTCAACATAAAAGTTTCATGTTGATAGATGCAATAGGTGTACTACGGGTACAGTTGGTGTCAGAAGTGATTAGAACGTTTCAAATATTTTTTTTTAATTCAAATACGCCCTTAGAGTTTATAGCCCTTAATTTCTGATGACGCTACTTTTTTATATTGTTACAGTAGAAGCTAAGCATTTGGCTAAATCACACCATTCATTATTATATTCATTAGGAAAGTGAAGATGCAGCCTAAGACTTATTTGGTAGAATACGATTTTTGTATCGAGAATTTCTCGATATTTTGTTTTTTTTTTGGTTTAACCTCTGTTTTAAATATGACTTATGTTGTATGACAAAAATTGTTAATCAATCTTTACCTAATGCTAACTATACCTAACTAGGTATATTATAGGCTTAATTCCAGTTTAAAAATGCGATGTACTATCTCTCATTTTGTTACTAGTTTTTACTAATCATAGTTTTTGAACGAAAAACTCTTGAAAACACAGATGTCAAAATTAAACAGGTTAGAATCCGGGGAGTATTTACGGGTAGAATGGAGATATGAATCATCCCGCAACCAGCCACAAATCATCCTCTCTGTCATATCGATGACAATAGAACGATGTGGTTGGATATTTAACCGTTTAGAAATTCTTGAGAACGGTGTATTGTAGAGCTTATTGGCTAAAGATTGTATCTGATTAAAATTTTCTCTATTGTATATTTCATGTTTAAAAATGGTTTTAAAACCATTTTACGATAATTGCGATAATTAAGTGGCACGTTTTCTACACTTGTACTGAAATGAGGAATTTAAGTTTATGGATCTATTTTCTAGATAACTATCTATTGTAATGGATGTGTGGCTATAGTTGCAAGTTTGAATACCTTCTTAGCAAATATTTGTTTATTTAATAATAAGTATTAATAAGTAATCAACATAAAAATAATAAACATAAAAATAATAAAAATACGAAATCAACATAATTTATTTGGCACTTAGATTTAGATTTATTACTTTCCAACATATTTGTGCAAAAATCTAGAATACCTAGATGGTGGCCCTAATGCTATGAAAGTTTTCTACCTGCCATCATTAACGAAAGCAGAAAAAGGAAGACTTACTTATTTGTTTCAAAGTAAAAGTAGGTAATTAGGCACTTCTAAGTTTTGCAGTCGAGTAAAATGTATTTCAGTAATATGAGTCACTAAGTAGGCTGGTACTTAATTGAGTGAAAGGAAAGGATTGGGTGTAATTTTCATTTACATAACAAGATGAATCACCTGGTAGAAGTATATAAAAATCGGCAAAACTGTCCTTTACAACGTAGCCTACTCTATGTGCAAGTATAACATAATTTAATCACATTCATAAGTTGCATAAAAATTGTCATTGTAATCAAACTAAGTTCTTGTTGCATAAAGTATATCTACAAACTGTGTAGTTTACGCAAATATGAAATTACAAACGACCTCAGTCTAACAATAACTAGACTCACCCTAACCTCAACGTAGTTTATCAATATATTTAGCTAACTCACCATAAATAGTAAGACACTTCCCGAAACGGCCAATATCCGCCATAATAACTGCTCTAATGTAACGTTACGTCAACACTTTCACCTTCGGCTTCGGTACAATAACATTCTACCACTTATGAAACTCCACGGAGGACGGCGCACTCAAGTTCAACGCACGGAAAAAAAATAAAAAAGTTTTTTCCTTTTAGGGTTTTTGAACGAACCGCGCGGGAAGGTTTTGGCGGAATTTTGGGACGCGTGATGCGCGCGCACTCGGAGTTCGTTTAGTGAATTTGATGCCGCGCAGCGATTGCTTTTACTTTCTGATTGTCGCATCAGTGCAAGGGCGGATCCAGGGGGGGGGTCATGGGGGTCATGACCCCCCCCTGAGCTGGTTCCAGGACTTAGGTGGACCACTAATTGTACATAATGATTTTGTATTATAGTAAGCCGTTAGTCCTAGAAGCATGAAACTTGGAGGGTGTGTTCCTTTTATAGTTTAAAGGTTCACTAAAAAAGGAAATTGGAAAATTATTTCGCTAAAAGGAAAAAAAGGGGAAAAATGGTTTTAAGAAAATGATGATTGTAAAAATCAAAGCAAAGTTAGCAGCATGAAACTTGGACAGTATTACATAATTATATGTAGGAGCACAGTGTGAAAAAAAAAACAGGGAATTCTTACAGTTGGTCATGTCAAACTAAACAAACCAGATTCGATTATACACGAACGCATACACAAACTCAACTTAGCCACTAAGACAAAATCACGAAAAAAGGTTTAAAAATAAAACAGTCATAAAAAATTTTGCTACCGCAGCACCTGTCACCAAATTTGAATACACACAAAGGTTTACAAAATTGGCTACCACAGCACTTGCTTTTATATTCAAACGCCCTCTATAGTTTTGAATACAAGCTCAAAACTATGGTAACCAGCAGTTGGTAATGTCAAACTTAAACAACCAGATTCAATTATAATACACCAACGCATACAAAACCCAACTTAGCCACTATGACAAAATCACGAAAAATAGCTTTACAAAATACCTACGCAAAAAAACTGTAAAAAAAAATCTGCTACCGCAGCATCTGCCACCAGATTTAAATACATACAAAGGTTTAAAAAAAACCTATGTAAACCACTAAGACAAATCGCGGTTTTTGTATGCGTTGGTGTACAATCGAATCTGTTTTTTTGGTTTAACATGACCAACTGCTAGCTAACTTAGTTAATTTCGTTTAAGAGGAACACACCCTTCAAATTTCATGCTTCTAGGACTAACGGCTTATGCTGTGCGTTTATTGTCAGTCAGTTTGTCGACAGTGAGTAACGTAAGAGTGTTATATAATATTTAGACTAGTAAGACAGGGTGGCCAGAACATTCACGTCCAAAAAAAAATTTTGGTCCCTCGTATCGTATGTATGTTCCGCGATTTTGTATAGTTTTCGAGTTATGAATTTTTATCTGAATTTACGGGAAATTTCGACACGACCAACTTAAAAATTTCAAAAAAAAAAGTAGAAGACGTTTTAGTAATTTTTTCAACTGAATCCTTATGAGTTGTACTTTTATGCATAAAGCATTTTTGTTACTTTCATGAAAGTTATGAAAATTGAGCAATCCAAAGTGAGCAATTTTCGTTTGGTAAATTATGACTCAAATTTTCAACTTTGAATTAAAAATATAAACAGGTGATTTCATGGTTCCTAAGTAGCTTTAAAAAATAAGCCATACTTTCAGCTTTCATAATCATTAAAAAAAATAGTACTTAAGGGGCTACTTTTGCTATAATCGGGCTTCAAACACAGCAAGATGGAACATTCTTCTGAAAGGCTTATTTGATTTAAACTATTTTTTTGCCCATTTTTCCATTCATAAGGCTAACTATTGATAGAGAATACTGGAAACTAACCAACAAATAGCTTCAGAGGTTTGGTAAGAAAAGTTTTAAGTAAGAAGTGGTATTGTTGATAAAACACAAATGATAATGTGTAAAAATCATTTAAGTAAAAATTTGACGATTGAAACACAAGTTCTTACGTAGGTTTAGAATGTGTATTGCTGCTGGAGGTGGCCACTTTGAAAATCTTCTGAAAATTTTAAGTAAATATTTTTTCACATTATCATTTATGGTTTATTAAAAATACCACTTCTTATTTAAAACTTTTCTTACCAAACCTTTGAAGCTATTTGTTGGTTAATTTCCAGTATTTTCTATAAATAGTTAACCTTAAGAATGATAAAATGGGCAAAAAAATTGTTTAAATCAAATTAGCCTTTCATAAGAATGTTCCATCTTGCTGTCTTTGAAGCCCGATTTTAGCAAAAGTAGCCAATTAAGTACCGTTTTTTTTAATGATTATGGAAGCTGAAAGTATGGCGCATTTTTTAAAGCTACCTAGGAATCATGAAAAATACCTGTTTAGATTTTTAATTTAAAGTTGAAAATTTGTATCACAATTCACCAAACGTAAATTGTTTAGTCATCATTTTCATAACTTTCTTTAAAGTAACAAAACTTATTGTTTTATGCATAAAAGTACAACGTATGAGAATTCAGTTGCAAAAAAAAATTACCCAAATGTACTTCTACTTTTTTTTAGAAATTTTTAAGTTGGTCATTTCGAAATTTCTCATAAATTCAGAAAAAAATTCATAACTCGAAAACTATACCAAATCGCGGAACATACATGGGGATGATTCGGATACCCCATGATACAAGGGACCAAAAATAAGGGACATAATAAAAGGGGTATTAATGTACTTACGTACATTAATAAAATACCTACTTTTAACTTGTATCTATTGTTATCAAAATTAAATTATAAGTTCTTGACTTGACCACGACTATGTGACCCCCTCCTGGCGCCAAAGCTGGATCCGCCCTTGCATCAGTGGGGAGTGGCTGCTCGTCCTTTGGTCGTAATGGATATTTCTTAAAATTTATGAAATTATGGTCTTTTACTGTCTTGCCTTCGTATCGTAGCTACTTTTGAGCGGGATTGAAGAAGTGATCTACAAGCATTATCCTTACTTTTACCAAAACATGCCAAAAATGATTTAGGTAGACAGTCAAAATAAACAAAAGCAGCCAAGTGCGAGTCGGACTCGCCCATGAAGGGTTCCGTAGCACGACGAACTACAAAAACCTTTATATTATGTTACTTGATGTAACATAATAAGGTTCTTGTAGTTCGTCGAAAGGTAAATTGCGGTTTACGGTTTATGACGTATAAAAAAAAAACTACTGACTAGATTTCGTTCAAACCAAATATCGTTGGAAGTTTGCATAGTAATGTACAACATATATTTTTTTTAGTTTTATCATTCTCTTACTTTAGAAGTTAGAGGGGGGGGGGACCAACTTTTTTCCACTTTGGAAGTGTCTCTCGCGCAAACTATTCAGTTTAGAAAAAAACGATATTACAAACCTCAACATCATTTTTGAAGACCTATTCATAAATACCCCTTAATGCGGTTCACAGAATACATCTACTCGCCAAGTTTCATCAGTCTAGCTCTTACGGTTTCGGAGAAAAATGGCTGTGACATACGGACGGACAGACAGACAGACAGACATGACGAATCTATAAGGGTTCCGTTTTTGCCATTTGGCTAAGGAACCCTAAAAAGTATAAATGTTCACCAATGTTTGTTCTCCATGGGTATCGAACCTAATACCTTCATTGCAGAAGGCAGAGCTAAGAAACGATAGAATAGACAGTTACTAACGAACTAGAGCAAAATAAATGCGTCTTATTTGGAGTAGTAACTGTACTTACCAGAAGTGGGATCTGCACATAAACAGACCACTTTATGCTTAGTCCACACTCTGACTAGGCTATATACCACACAGGTCTGTATTCAGACCAGTATGTAGAAGCAAGTTCCATGTTTCCATGCAGTAGGTATGTAGAAGCATGTTTCATGAAAACGTGTCGGTCTGGTTTTAAATTTAGAAACCAGAGACTCTTGACCTCAGATTGAGTCTGAGTGGAGTCAAGCATAGACCTTTGTGACAGTTAGCCGTTAAAAATTTCTAAAAATCTATGCTGATGGCTCTAGTACTGTTTCTGAATACAGGCCTAAGACTTTTTTTTCTGTCTGGGTGTCATTAATATTGCACTTTATGTATTGTACTATTACATAAAAAAAAGTATTATATATCAGCTATTTGGTTCCCAAAGTACGAGCTCTGCTCAATTTGGAGCTAGATATAGTTGTGTGCATTCCACACACACAATATTTATTATCCTCAGTAAGCATTAAAACGCATTTTAAAATTAAAAGCATTTTTTTCTCAGTTTTACACGCTCAGTTTGAAACGAGTTGTTTTCTTATCATTTCATTTCTCCGTACAAAAGAGAGAGACACAATCGAAACGAATTGTTTAACAGTTACATCTCTGTAATGTGGGCTTACCTACTAGTTCATAATTTAGCGGCTTTAGTTATAGTTTTGTACCCAAGGACCAATAACCATGCATATGAACCGTTTTAAACGGGTAAACGACATTTTGTCACAACTACGAGTATAGCAGCCGCTGTAGATACATCCACCTATACACACCATTTCTCGGCTCTCTTCTGTCATTCTCAAAATAATAAAATTGCGATTGAAAAATATTTCAAAATTGCAATGCAATGATAACTATAAAGAAAATCAAATTCATTGAAAGTATTAGCAATTAATTATTTCGGGTAAAGGCCTGCGCACCTGTAGGCGATAGCGATGGCGATCAGCTGAAAGGCTGTCAAATATGACAGTCATATTTTACAGCGTTTCAGCTGATTTCCATCGCCTATAGGTGTGCGCAAGGTTTGAGACACTGCACATTTTCATAGGTTTATTTCAAGTACATCCGTTGTTAGTCACATTATTTGGTAACTTAGTTTGGTGAACCGTCAACAATTTGCGAGTTAAGCAATTGTTGGGTTTTACAGTTACCACAAAAACCGGAGTTGTGAAGCTTTTTCCTCCTATGATATTAAGAATGAGTAATAAGGTTGCTGTGTCATGGAAAATATTAACACATTTCTCAATTGTTAAGCTTTTGATTATAATCCCCAGACAGATTACTTTTGGTTCTAAGAAATTTCAGGATCACTAACATCACTAATATTTTGTTTTATTTGAAAGTAACTTATGGTTTAAGTAGGTAGGTATTTATTTACAAAGCTATGTAGGTATTCAATAGTTAACTCAATTCATATCGCATCTCACGTTTTCAATTGAAATAAATTGGAAAGCGGATTCCACACAGCAGCGCCTACAAAAAGTTATTGGCAAGCCGTATATTGCTCACAATAAAATCGTAGGAGATAATGATTGCGTCCTGAATTTCAAGCAGTCAGACGGACTAGAGCAAGGGTGTCACAAATTTTATCTGGATAAAATGATGGTTTTGGTTGGTAGATTAATGAAACGCAATATTTTGCAATAACGTGATGCAGTGGCCTAACATCTGCGGCCTTACAAGAGTTACTTTGGCATGGGACTGTTTCTCATTACCTAGTTATAAGAGATAGATAGATTGATAAAACTTAATTGTACAGTCGCGGGGTGAAAATGTTCGTCACCTTAAGTGGGTGACAGACGTACGAGCAAGTACGCGTACTTATGACTCGCCGACCTTTTTCGCTTGTGTGTCACCGTAAGTACGCGCACTTTATAACCGCCGCGCAAAATCGTCGGCGATCCAACTGGTCTGAAATCTTGCTCGTAGCTCGTCATGGCTCGAACGTCTGGCAGCATTGCGAGCCGCGAGCCGCGATTTTGTTTCGCCAGTTCGTGGATGCGCAATTTTTGATTCAGAAATTTTAAAATGAGTGATTTCTGAACATATTCGCATATTTTTTAAATGTAATACGAAATTATTCCTAAATGACACAAAGCTTCTTCAGTCGACGACATCGCAATACAGAGTGAGTAAGCTTCACGTGTGTCACCAACGTCGAGCCGAGTAAGTTCGCGATCTTAAAAACCGCGTACTTTAAGTTCGTACGTCTATCACCCACTTTAGAGTCGGTTTTCGCTTGCACCAGTGCCTTGATCATGAACACATTTTGACATAATTTGTGACGTTAACTTATCGGTGTATTCTGTCTAATCAGTTTCAAAAGGTAGTATGTGATCGTGATACGTTGATCAAATCAAGTTGAAAATCGACGAACATTTTCATTCCGCCACTATACACCACAAGAATAGGATATTACACATTTAACGAAAATATTTAAACTATAGCGAAGCACAATGGGCGGTCTTATCGCTATGAGCGATCTCTTCCAAACAGAGACGGCAGTTACTTACCTGATTATCTTATAAGAAACGCTTGTAAGGGGGTTAAAGTCTAGCACGTGTCGAGGTGCTTATCAAGTGTTATGTATACCTACTCAAACTCAAACTCAATAAACTTTTATTCAATACGATACAAGAATCACTTTGAAACGTCTTAAAGCTAGGTGAGTCTAGGTGCCAGTTCCACGCGACCTACAAGAACAGGCAACAAACTACGACTCGGTTCCTACCGTTTTTTTATATGATCCTTTTACAAATCAAAAATAGTCTAAAATAATAGCAGTAGAGTTCCAGTGTGGTGCCACTTCACATAGTCAGACGTATGCAATGCAATGATACAAAAGCAAAAGTTTCAAAGACAGCACACGCTACGCTTCAAAGTTATAATATAATTAAGTCACCCCATGCTTTTTTTTGGCACCTTAGGAACACAATAGCTCTCAACCTCTTTTACAATATAAAAGGACCTAACAATAGCCAGGATGGAGGCTATTCAGCCGTCCGGGAGGAATATTTATCATATTTCATGAGTATTTTTGATGAATAATGGAGTTACGTGAATACAGCCGCGTGTGGGCGCTGTGTGTTGTTTAATAGATAATCTAAAATAACTTTCCAAAGATCCAATTCAGATTTACTTAACATATCTCCAAACGAGGATCAGATAACTGTGATTTAATTAACGATAGAAAATTCTTGGCGGCCAGAAATCCGAAGTGAGAAACATGTCGCTATGGTTCGCAAGCACCTGAAGCACGTTCGGCAAGTTTATCATGCGCACTTGAGGTGCGGGCAGGTTTTTCCGCAAGTAGGCCGCTGGTGGGCCCATTTTGCGTGACCCTTGACACGTGTTGCTCGAACTTTTTTGGTTCTACAACACGCCGGTTTCCTCACGATGTTTTCCTTCACCGTTTTGAGAGTACTGGCATAGTGCACATACATTTTTCGAACGAGAAACTCATTGGTGCACGGAGTGGATTTGAACCCACGACCTTCGGATCGGAAGGCGGGGCCACTACCACTAGACCACTAGTGAAGCACCACCTTAAGCACGTACAATTTGTGAAGATGAATAAATAAAATAAATAAATAAATATTGTGGACAATTCACACAACACTACCCAGCCCCAAACTAAACAGAGCTTGTAATATGGGAACCGACTAGCTGATAATATAATACTTGTATACATTTTTTTTTGTAGAATACACTATAACACCCAGACAGAGAACAAACATTTATGTTCACCATACAAATATTTGTTCTCGGTGGGGATCGAACCCACGACCTACGGCGCAGAAGGCAGAGCTACTACCAACTGAGCTAGAGGTCAGTCAATGAATGAAGATGAAGACAGTGTCTCTCATTCCCGATGGCTCTAGCCGCTGCAGTTGTAGCTGTATCGATGGGGGGGTCCTTAATCCACCTCTCTTTTACATTGTTTGACCACGTCGAACGTTACATAACTTTGAGTCAATAAAAAAAAAGCAGGTACTCCCGGGATGATAGCAAAGGTCTTTGACATCAATTAAAAACAAGCCTAGAGTAGGCCATAGGACTTGCAAATGCGGTTCGGTGAACGAATTTAACAAGCGGACTTATTCATGTCAAGTAGCTACACTGCTTTCAGGCTTTTTATAAACTTCTGTTATGCAATGTGTATACAAAATGTCATGAAAATCGTTGGCGCAGTTTCCGAGATCCTAAATATATATATACAAGATTGTATAAGATTTTGAACTTATGGCGCGTAGTCATACAACCGGAGACTTAAAAAACTCGCTAAAACTCGAGAACGGCTAGACCGATTTGGCTGATTTTGGTCTTGAATGATTTGTGGAGGTCCAGAGAAGGTTTAAAAGGTGAATAAATATGTTTTTTTCAACGGGAACGGTAACGGGGCGAGCGAAGCCGCGGGTGGCCACTAATCTATATATATAAATCTTTCGTGTCACAATTTGGAACGCGATAAACTCCGAAACTACTGAACGGATTTCGATAAAATTTTGCAACTGCCTATAATATGGTCGGACTTAAAAGATAGGATAGTTTATATTCAATATTTAGGTGGCAAGTTGGCAAGTTTTTAACATCCGTACTTGATGTGCGGGCAGGTTTTATCCGCAAGTAGGCCGCTGGTGGGCCCTTTTTGCGTGACCCTTGACACGTGTTGCTCGAACTTTTTGAGGTTCTACAACATGCCGGTTTCCTCACGATGTTTTCCTTCACCGTTTTGAGAGTACTGGCATAGTGCACATAAATTTTTCGACAGAAAAACTCATTGGTACACGAGTGGATTTGAACCCACGACCTTCGGATCGGAAGGCGGGGCCACTACCACTAGACCACCAGTGCTCTCAATATTTAGGTGTTATTAATTTATAAAGGGCAAAAGTTTCGAAATCTATGTCTATCCCTTTCTATCACGTAGGGACTTATATATGTCTATCCCTTTCTATCGCTTAGGGATTGTTCAGAAAATTCTCTAGAATGATCTGGAATAATCAAATTTAAAGTCGGTTAGCATCCGGAATGCTCCCACCCAAACGTTAGTAATCCAGAATTATCTATTTATTCGATTTGGACAAAATGTTCTAGAAAATAGTGCTCCTAAACGTTATAGAATGTTCTTTCATCATCATCATCAATTGATATCAGTCCACTGCTGGACGTAGGTTCACCTTAAGTAACAAAGGCTATATTTGTGTGTTTAAAAAATAAATGTCCACCCGTGCGAAGCCGGGACAGGCAGCTAGTCTATATATATAAATCTTTCGTGTCACAATTTGGAACGCGATAAACTCCGAAACTACTGAACGGATTTCGATAAAATTTTGCAACTGCCTATAATATGGTCGGACTTAAAAGATAGGATAGTATAAATTCAATATTTAAGTGTTATTAATTTATAAGGGGCAAAAGTTTCGAAATCTATGTCTATCCCTTTCTAACACGTAGGGACTTCTATATGTCTATCCTTTTCTATCACTTATGGATTTTTCTGAAAATTCTTGGCTTTGACGAGAACAGAATGCTCATGGACGCTCTACAATGTTCTGAAATGGTCTGGAATAATCTTTAAAGTCGGTTAGCATCCGGAATGCTCACAAACGTTAGTTATCCAGAATTATCTAGAATACTCAAATATACCCATGCAAACGGTTCTGAATTCTAGATTTGGACAAAATGTTCTAGAAAATAGTGCTCCTAAACGTTATAGAATGTTCTTTCATCATCATCATCAATTGATATCAGTCTTCTGCTGGACGTAGGTTCACCTTGAGTAACATAGGCTATATTTATGTGTTTATAAAATAAATGTCCACCCGTGCGAAGCCGGGACAGGCAGCTAGTCTATATATATAAATCTTTCGTGTCACAATTTGGAACGCGATAAACTCCGAAACTACTGAACGGATTTCGATAAAATTTTGCAACTGCCTAAAATATGGTCGGACTTAAAATATAGGATAGTTTATATTCAATATTTAGGTGTTATTAATTTATAAGGGGCAAAAGTTTCGAAATCTATGTCTATCCCTTTCTATCACGTAGGGACTTATATATGTCTATCCCTTTCTATCGCTTAGGGATTTTTCTGAAAATTCTCGACTTTGACGAGGAAATAACGCTCTAGAATGTCTTTGAGGTTCTGGAATGATCAAATTTAATTCGAAGACTGAAATTATTCGGCTAGCATCCGGAATGCGTTTGGATAAACGTTAGTAATCCAGAATTATCTATAGAATACTCAAATATACCCATGCAAACGGTTTTGAATTCTAGATTTGGACGAAATGTTCTAGAAAATAGTGCCCCTAAACGTTATAGAATGTTCTTTCATCATCATCATCAATTGATATCAGTCCACTGCTGGACGTAGGTTCACCTTGAGTAACAAAGGCTATATTTGTGTGTTTAAAAAATAAATGTCCACCCGTGCGAAGCCGGGACAGGCAGCTAGTATTTATATATTTTTATGAATTCGCTTATAGTTCTCTGGTGCGGAACCATAAAAATCGTACCGACACTACCTTTTCTTTATTCCCAGCTCAGCTGGAACTTAGATGGCGGAAAGTCCCCCGCTATGCTACGGAAGGTGCAAACCTCGTTAGCAGGTGTGGTCCACATAACTATAAGCATAAGTACCGAGCTACGATTGCAACGCCAACGCAGCCGGGTAGCAACCGAGCATAGACGACCGTTGCAACTTGGGTTTTGTACATTGCTGGTTTAAAACTAGGAATTAATTTATCATCATCCACATTTACGAACTTTCGGTCTTAGGTGAATTTTTAGGTAACTTATTAGGGTTTTTTAGGTGGTTAGCTATGCTTAGTTTGGGGCTAGATACTGTTGTGTGAATTGTCCGAAATATTATTTTCTATGTTCGTCAGATTTTGACACGTACAGAGATATTTTTATCCGAAGGATAGCGTACACAGAGATTATGAAAAGATAACTCTACTTTGTCGACGACTAACTGATCTACTTCTCAAAATTGAACCAACGACAGGCGGCTCATAAGGTCGACATTTGCAAGACATACATAGTAACGATGACAGAATATTTATACTCCGGTGTGAATAGTCAGCAAGTTAAGTGCCAATAGTTAATGATCTGTGACAGACAGACACACGGTATAATTACTTGTTTCTATAATAGCTCACACCTTACTGCCAACAGTTCTATGAGTTTTAGTAGTAGTACTTTCACCACACTTGGTTCGAAAGAATCAGTGACACGATAAGAAGAAGAGTAGTAGTAGAGCTCTTTGTGTGTGGTTCGTCCGGGTGCGTACTACCACCATGCCTATTTCTTCCGTGAAGCAGCATTGCTGTGTTTTGGTTTGAAGGGTGTGGGTGCCGGTGAAATTACTGACACGTGAGACTGAACATCTGTATGTCTCAAGACCTTCGAGGCAATTCTTTGCTATAGGCGTTGGTTACCACTTAACATCAGGTGGTCTATATGCTTGTTCCTACAGCTATATGTAGTTGTTTAAAAAAATGTTCTAGAAACTTAGCCATAAACTTAGTATTTTTCCCGTTCTTTTAGACTTGTTGGATGCCTTCGACTTGAAATTTTGAGAATGTGACTGTCTTGCGCACATCCAGACGATCTGATCGCCATCGCAGATCGCAGCTGATCATTTAGATGTTCCCAGGACTTTAGTGCGTAGATAACTCTTTAAATTCAACCTTACAAATAAAGTGCATCAGCGGGAGTTGAAGTTTGTATGAAATGTAGGTACTTCACGCGGATCCCTCAAGAAACTTCTAAAGTTAATCTATTTGAACGTTCTCTGAAACTAAAATCATATCTAATTACAAGTCTAATCCTTTATTTACACAGAGAAACTTACAATTAAACAAATATTTACAAAATGTACAAAATACACAAGAAACAGTTTAGCTATCTGCAGATCGTTACAAACGATCTAGAGATAGCTCAACTGATCCAAATCAGTGCCAGACGGAAGCGTCCCCAAGACGCTGGCGGCACGGCATTGTAAGAGCCTGTCCAGATGGGGCGTTTTACCCGCGAGTGCCCTCGCGCGTAAACATTCGCGCGTTCTCCAGATACTAGAGCGCTATACATCCCGTCCAGACGCTGCCGTGCGATTCCTCAATCGCGCGTAAAACGCGAACAACTCGCCGGACTCTCGACTCGCGCGTGTTGCGCGCGAGCGCCACGCGAGTCGAGATACTCTGGTGCGATTGCTGCGTCCAGTGGTGCGCGCGAGTCCGACGCGAGTGGACGTATTTGGAACGAAAATGGAGAGTGATGATTTTGATAATTTCTAGTAAATCATCAAACAATGTTACTGACATCCGAAAGTAGTTAAAAAACTTTTCGTTATGGGTATAATGAGCTGAGCTTTGGGTATAATGTTATAAACATACTATGCGTCATTCTGTCACGTAGAATTGGATGCACATTAAATCGTCGACTTTCTCTTTGTTTACGACGTTTCCATCGGCGGTATGCAAGCCACAAAACGACTGCTTTGTCTGGCTCCATGTTTATAACTGTCCCTGGGTCCCTCCCAAAAACATCGCGCGTAGGCGCGCGCGTAAAACGCGGCATCTGGACACAATATAATATGAAACGCGCGAGCCCACTCGCGCGTACAACGCCTCATCTGGACAGGCTCTTACGCTGAATACTAATGCTTATACGCTGCGCCAGATACCCACCAGCTCTTGGGTCACGCGTCGCTTCGATCAGTCGCCTAGACAAAATTTTGAAGACCCGCGAGATTTTTTTTTTTCTAATTACATATATTATTTAAATAAAATTTAATGGACGCTCAGCAATGTACAGTCCACCGAGCAATATTCCCTCAATATACCTTCCATCTCCCCGAAAGCCTGGGATGCTGCGTGATCCGGCGATCGATAGAGGTCCGCTTGCCAGCCGCCCAGCCTCAGTCGGCCGCCCGCCCTAGCATCGCCTGCTCGAAGGTAGCATTGGAGGCTCTCGTGGTTTTATAGCCCTTCTTGTGCTATGGTGCCTTTCTAACACCTTTTGTGACCGGTGAAGATTTATAGGACAATTAATTTCTCTGAATTGTGTGGTTTTCTGGTGATGGGCATTTGATAAGGTGAGATTCCTTTGTTCTAGATACTATTTTTAGATATTTATTTTGGGAATATGGATTTTGTCAGATGGATGGAGTTTTAACGCTCAAGCCTTGCGCACTTCTAAGTGTTCTGCGGTGGCGATCGTTTTGGCAGCGCTATTTGAAGTTTCACTGATCGCTTCAAAATTTACATGGTTTGCCTTCGGCTTCAAAATTGCGGAAAAGAAGTAAATTATGTGCTCTTCAAACTTTGTGTTTTCTTATCATCACTTTTAGTGCTTTTACACATTTTTAGATCTTATATACAATGCCATTATAATTAATTGCTTTATATGCTGTTTTAAACGTAGCATTTTCGAACAATTTGATTTGTTTTTGTAATTTTTAATGTCGTTGATTTTTTAAAGCTATATTTACAAATGTTCAGGCACGAGAAGCAATTTCAGCTCTACGCTACATTAATATGACTCGTATTTGAAAACAAACATTGATTTGGGTAATTATTAATTATAAATTATTTTGCGTCCACTTTTTAACGGTTTTGTAACCTTAATTTGTTTTGGAGGAGTCATTCAACTAAGACACGCATGAAAAAAAAAAAACTTTATTCGACTCCATGTTATTTTTAATTACAGCAACAATGAGAGACCTTGCTCTAAAACAGTTGCATCTCAGATATCTTTGTACCATTATACCTCCTTTATCGATGTCCAAAGGGTAGCCAGAGGCACGTCCACATTTCATAGGAACTCATAATCAGTATGGTTGCCCATTCCGGAAAATTTGCATTCTCATTGTCCACTTCAAAATGGCCGCCAGATATTCGTAATAGCACAGACCAATAAATCAATGCTAGGTAACCTGTGGATAGGGCGTCTAGAACAGTGACCCGGGTCGCACGCATGCGCTGTGGACCACAGCCTCCCAGCCCTCCCAGCGAACGGGGATACGATTTATTCTGTGGTATAAGTACCTATTATTCTGCGTACTTATTACTTTAGCTATTTTTAGTTTTATTTTAAAACCATTTGTTTTACCCTGTCTTTTTGAATAGTTATAGGTAAAGCGTTTGAACGCATATCACTTGTCTATGGGAACTAAGATACCTGCAGGGCTACCACGAGCTCCATATGGTTATGGCTATGGCTGTCAAATTGTATATGTATAGATAGGCTGACCCACACATTCATTTTCTTCATGTGTTTAAATGTGTTGACACTGTTGACACAATTTTGACAGCCATATCCATAACCATATGAAGCTCATGGTAGGCCAGCTGATTATAATACTTGAAAACTTTTTTTATTCGAAAATCTTTGAATGCAGTTTGCTTTCTATTCAAAAATAAAGGAATGTTTCCTTTGAGTAAAATTTTCTATCTGCAGTATTAAGAGTACTTTTCCTCCAGGTGGCATTACAAAATTCCACCCTGTAACGAGAAAATCTTGTATATATATATATATATATATATATATACAAGATTTTCTCGTTTAAAGGTATAAGATAAAATCTAGGAATTGAGAACGGAAGGGTATTCAAAATGGTGAGTTTTGTGAGACACATCTAAGCGATGGCACATCGAAAGGCACATCTAAGCGATGGCGATCAGCTGCAACGCTCTCAAATATCGCTGTCATATTTGACAGTGTTTTAGCAGATTGCCATCGCTTAGATGTGTGCAGGCCTTAAGGGCTAAGCTCAATCATTTATTTATAGATGAAAGAAAGAAAGAAAAAACGTTTATTTGTCACACCGCCAATAGTTCCTTATTTTAAGGTCTAAAATAAGGAACTCACATAACAGTAACAAAACAGAAAACTAAAATAAAATGGAACTAAAAAGAGGTGCAGTGAATGATTTATTAGTATCATACTTTTGATTGCAACAGAATTATACAATCGCCCAGGAATAATAATTGATAATCTCTAACCGCCGATTTACCGCATTCTCGACAATGTCGTCGGAAGGAGGTCGTCCCACGCTTTATTCATTCTTTGAATAAATGATAAATACTGGTGCATGCACTCATCGCAAGAATAGTAGTAGTAGAGCAGTTCTACTAGACTACTAGATTTCTTTGCGAAGGGCTCGTCCGGAGATGTGCTACCATGCCTATTTCTGCCGTGAAGCAGCATCGCTGTGTTTCGGTTTGAAGGGTGTCATCATCATCATAATCATTATCAGCCTGAAGAAGTCCACTGCTGGACATAGGCCTCCCCGACACATTTCCAGGAAGAACGATTCTGAGCCCTTTCCATCCATCGACTTCCCGCGATCTTAACAATGTCGTCGGTCCATCTGGTGGGTGGGCGCCCTACGCTTCGTCTTCCGGTTCGTGGTCGCCATTCGAGAACCTTTATTCCCCAACGGTTGTCGGTTCTTCGAAGGGTGTATGAGTTGTTATAGGCGATGGTTACCTAACATCAGGGGGACACTTAATTTTATGCTTGTTATCAAAGATAAATAGTAGTGGCACTACACTAAACGCAGCATGGAATAGAAGTGTCCCTAGACTAGTAGTTTGATAGGTATTTGATCGCAGTCTCGGTCGAGCTTCCGTAGAGTACGGACGTGTGTTCAAATAACTTCCCAGTGAATAGATAATAGTGCAGTGTCTGATAATTAGATTATTTTAGGATGTGCATTTGGCAAGCTTTTGCTGCATTTAGTTTATTTATAAGTATACACCTGTTCTGCTGAAAGTTTCTTATAACTGGATTTTTGACTGGTATTGTATTCAATGTTATTATTTGTATTTCTTCTGATGGACCGACGATATTGTGAAATTCAGTCAGTCAGTGGATGAGAAGTATATTTAAATTGAGGTAGCTGGTGATGATTTTTCAATCTATCAAGCCAATCTCTACCTATTTTTTGGTATATATGTATAGGCCTATTCTCTATACTGTTGAGAAAGAAAGATAGATAGAAAATACTTTATTGCTCACAAATACATAAGAACAAACAATGGTACATAAAAACTTAACAACTATTTGTAAAAACAATAGGCGCTCTTATCGCTGTTTATGTGTGGAAGACATTAGTCGTGCAAAGGAATTGGTATTAAAACTTGTCATAATAATTATAAGGTAGTTCATATTTACAACAAACTAAGCGTCTAAGAGAATTCACGAGCACCATCAGAGCTATCAAAATTAATGGAAGTATCTATAAATTGAGATATTGGCTACCTCAATTTAAAAGCCAATCTACAGAATAATGTAATTAGGATTCGCCCTATAATAGCCGCATCCAATCGCCTTATTAACGTACTTAAAGAGCTTTTGTTTATATTTTTTTAAACGCCTTAGAAAACCAAAATAATCTAATGCTTAAAATAAAAAGTAAAATAAATCATTGCAATTACATATTAAACAAGTTTACGGACGCAAGGAAGTGTATTGTAGGGCACGATCGTGACGTGCGTGACCTACGAAACAATGCTTTGTTATAGGCGATGTTTACCACTTAACATCAGGTGGGCCATATGCTTGTTCTATCAGCTAGTTATATAAAAAAAACATTGCATTTTGTTGATAAAGAATTTAAATCGATAAAACTCGCGGTGTGCAAGTGCTACTCGCACTTGGCCGTATTTATTTTAATGTTTGGTCACAATCGGTTACTTTGTTGGCAAACATCCAAAAGTGTCAAAAATTCCAAATATTTATTCTGTCATTCACTCTAACTATGAGATAATGTGTTTAGGAAGACAATTTTATTTTGCGAAGCAGAAAGATTTAACTTTACTAATAAATTACCTGTATATTATTAAGCGACGCCTACGACGATATTTGTGAGCGTCATCGTATGTAGAAAGATGGATGGTGTTGAATGGAGAGGAGAGATAGGGGGCATGCCCAGCAGTGGGTTAGGTCGGGCTGCGAATGATGATGATGACGATACCATGGACGCTAGGCAAGTTCGGCAAGTTTATCATACGCACTTGATGTGCGGGCAGGTTTTTCCGCAAGTAGGCCGCTGGTGGGCCCTTTTTGCGTGACCCTTGACTCGTGTTGCTCGAACTTTTTTAGGTTCTACAACACGCCGGTTTCCTCACGATGTTTTCCTTCACCGTTTTGAAAGTACTGGCATTGTGCACATAAATTTTTCGACAGAAAAACTCATTGGTACACGAGTGGATTTGAACCCACGACCTTCGAATCGGAAGGCGGGGCCACTACCACTAGACCACCAGTGCTCTCCTGCATGGACACTAGGCAAAACTTATTACTTTGACTGGCCACACACACCACAGAAAAAATATTTCTGTGGTGAACGCAGATGTTTGTTCTCTGTCTGGGTGCAACATTGCATTCTAAGTATTTATTTACAAATCAAAAATTAGGATTATATCTGCTATCTGGTTCGTATTGGTGGAATTTGGGGCTATATTCTGTAGTGTGGATTGTCATATTTTGTGGATTTATTTTATTTATTTATATTTATTATGCAAAGCAGCAGTATAATACTTTAGTTACCTACATTTGACTTTCAGTGCGCTTTCCATCTAGTCTAAAAAGCAGTGTACCTAATTATCATTCAATTCAAAAAAATATTAAAGCGCAATAAATTGTCAAACCACGTATGTGGAAGGCTTCCAAAATAAAATTTGGATAATTTTCAGGAGTTCATGAAAAGCGGTTTAGGAGACGAGACGACGAGATTTATAAGCTTTAGAAATTTCAAACAAACTTTTGAATTGAAAAATGAATAATATAAACTCGTAATACATATTTTAAAAAGATTAATCCAAAGCCATGACCTCTGTCTGGCTATGTCTCTAGTTCTAGTTTTGAGTCTGTGTGAGTGTTGACTAAATAAATCCAACGTCAAAACGTCACACACACAGTATAATACAATGGTGAGCACTCACACAGACTCAAAACCAGAACCGCAGATACATGGAGACAGAGCTCATGGTAGGCCTACTGCTTCCTGAATGTTGGCCTGAAACGATAAGCAACGACCGCTTCCGGTAGCAAAAAGCTACTCTTTGAGCTTCCGTTCCGCCCCCGCGTTCATAATATTGCCAAAATAAAATTATGTTTACCAAAGCCTCCCCACGGCAACATTCGTAATTACAGAGCACTTCCGCTTGGTAGAACACGCGAAAATTGAATCAACTGTCGTACGCATGGACGCTTTGCCGCCATTTCCCGTCACATTCGATAAAGTATGGCAATATTGGCGGACGGATATGGCTATAAGCTTCGACCTGACGTTTCTGCATGCTTTCGCATTTTCACCCGTAGCACACCTCCGCTGCGGAACGCGTTAAAGCGGCACCGCTAGAAGAATTTCGTTGTGATCAAGCGAAAAAAACGGGGCCCAGAGCGCGAAAGTGTGGCTGGCGTCGTCGGCGTCGGAATACGTAGATAGAAAGAAAGAAGAAAGAAAACTTGTTAATTTGACCCACAAACACGTTTGACAAATTAGGTATAAGTAACAATAACAAGAAAAAAAACAACTAAAAACTAAAAGGAAAACATAGAAATAAACAAAAATTAGCTTGGACAGGTAGTTAGGTAGCTACACTAATACCAAGGCTGTGTTGTATGGGGCAAAGGGGTCCCGTCTCAGCTTAATGCTGCATAAAACCCAAGTAGGCGCTGGTTTTCAGACGGGGCCAGGGTTCGACACTACGAAAAAATAGACAAAACCGCGTGGAGAAAGAGATGGAATATAGTCAAATCTATGCGTTAGAACAGGCATTTTTGCTAGTGATCCGCATCTCCTACACGGGACAAGACATGATGAAATTACTGCGGTTCCGCTGAAATGGTTCCTCAGTTGTGCTACGGGCGACAGTAAGCTTGCGGAATATGGGGTCAAAGCCAATGGATACGTCAACAACAAGATTCCATTATAACTTTAGACAGGTCCATTAGAACTTTATTGAAAAAGGAAGCGATTGATTCAACTGGGTCACTGTCGAAGGAATCAAGCCGTAGTTTGTTGTCTGTTCTTCTAAGCTTGGTCGCGTGGAACAAGCACCCAGCTCTAAGACGTTTCAAAGTGATCCTTGTGATACAACTAAATAAAAAAAAAAGATTTTGATTTATACTGGGATCTAGGACCTATACATAGGTAAATTGGATGACCCAGTTTTGAAAGGAAATGGTAATTAACTAATTCAATTAGAAAAGACCGACTAGAATCTTCAAAAAATTATGAAGAAGTTTTAAGTCAGTACCTAACTCATCGGTGGACTTTATAAGGCTGATGATAATGATGATGACCTACACGACTAAAAATTGCTTCTTCCTGACTCAGAAATAAAATTGATGTCGTCGAAATCGTTTAGGCCAATCTGTTTCACGTCCAGTTAGGCCAATTTGCAGCCATGTAAGATTATGGGTATTAACTAATATGAGAAAACATTTCCGGTGTTCTTTTAATGTTAGGAATCCGTTTGAGTACAAAACGTAACATATCTAAAAATACGGAAAAAGCATAAATATAAACATTGTTTTAGTGTTGGTTTACAATATTATGTACTTACTACATTGTGCGAAATTTATTTTAAATTTTTTTGGAATAGTATTTTTCTATAAAACTTGCTGATGGATCGAGCATTTGGCCCACCTGATGTTGAGTGGTTATTTAAAGTGTCTTTTGTGATTAGTGATTTCAGTGTAATTTGGTCCTTGTTTTTTTACAAGCTACAAAAGAAATTGCATTTTATCGGATGAATCGAAAAATTAGTCCTTGCTGGAATGAAATAAATTAGTCTGAATTTGAAAAAGGGTAGATTTACTTTATTCATGGTACAGTCAGTGCCAACAGTATATTGGCATTCTGGTTATTAAAGCTCTAATATTTCTTAAACCAGCTCACTTTAAATTAGAGTTTAGAACTTCATTTGCAACTGATTGCAAATGAAGCCATATATTTGACAAATCCAGAGAAAAGGGGAATTTACTCAATGAAATTGCCAATTTCATTTGCTGCTGTACCTACTTAAAACAGAAGTTGCAAAAACCTACGATTTTCTTCTAATTATTTCAGCGAAATGGCGACCGCAGTTTTCTATGCAAGTAGAATACCTATATTTAAGTGTTTATTTATTTACCCAAAAATATGAATGAGTAAGGTAATTTCATTCTGGACAATTAAGTAAAAGATGGTAATGATAAACACGCGAAGAAAAAATGGCTGGTCATTTACATAATCACACAAACGCCCAAAATGGAGTTGTTTTCGTTTTCATTGAAATTGTTGTTGGCACACTCTGTATGTGATACGAGTGAAAGACTTAGGGAACACTTTTGGCCAACATTTCTACATTAATGTTTTCTCTATTTCTGAAACAGAGAACTATGGAAAAAATGGGGAAAAAAAGGCCTACACCAAGGAGGCAACTACTCTAAATTGACTTAGAAATAGAAGAATAGTTATTAGTAGTAGTAGTGAATAGTTATTAAAATAATTATAAGTTTAAAAAACTTGAGAAACCGACTTCATTGTAAAATGGCTAAACCGATTTTAATCAAATTTGTTTGTGACAATCTGGACGTAAGAATAACCTTCCAAATAAAAAAATAATTTTCTAAATCGGTTCATAAATGACGGAGGCATCAGTTACAAACATTAAAAAAAATATTTAAAAAAAAATGGCAACACCGATTTTAATAAAATTAAAATGGGACCAATCTGGAAGCAGTACATTTCAGATAAAAAAAAAAATTTTAAATCGGCTCACAAATGACGAAGTTATGCGGTAACAAACATTAAAAAAAAAAAAAAAAAATACAGCCGAATTGATAACCTCCTCCTTTTTGATTGGAAGTCGGTTAACAAGTGTAAAAGTAGTAGAAATAAAGGCTCATTTTATCACATTTTTTTTAAGTTAGTGTTTTCGTTCAATAAAAGCAAATTGGTTGCAAAATACTAACTGTCTGGCTTGATTCCTTATACCCTGAATTTAAAGAGTGTTTTTCCAAGCTCCACATTATGCTTGATAAACAAGTTGTTAGTCTTCTAAATTATATGTCTAGACGTCTGAGATGCTATAAGTCAGACGGGATGATCTAAGGTCAGAGCACCCGTATTTTTGACCCTTAGTAAATTAAAAGAGGGGTTCTATAGCCTGTGGCTCAAAAACGAATGTTTTTTTGCCGGTGTTTTTTTTTCTCGAATGCTAAAATAACTCTAGTTCGGTCTAAGATTTCTGTCTGGTAGAAATCCATGCATCCATGTTCAGGATCTATAACCTCTTTACACAATGACTTATGAGTTTGAGCTCCTAAAGCTACATCAAAAAAGTAACAAGTTTTACATTAGATTCAACAGGCTTTTTACATGCGACGACAAAAAAAACAGGCTTTTTCTTGCGTCCGTGGAAATAATTTATGTAAAACAAGTACAAGCTCTGCTTAATTTGAGGCTAGATAGTTTTGCGTCAATTTTCAACAATATTTATCGATATTTTTAAAAATTTGATTGTGTGTACTACACCTAAGGAAATCATAAAGATTAACTTTTGGGACATTATTTAAATATTTATTTATTTAAAACAAACCAATGCCGGTATTATGACACCGGCCATTTTGAATTATTCACAAAAGTCACAAGCAAAGTAGCTCCCCGAAATGTCAGAACTGTTGGACTGATAGATTGATTGGGTCATGGATTATTCACGAATTTCCTAGGAAATAAGAAATAGGACTTTCAGTATTTCGACATAAAGGGGTACATTTTCACCACTGTGACATTTGGGTACAAACCGCTTTAGAATAGATATTATAAATAGAAAATCCATTCGAGCATGTTCGGTAATGGGCTTTAATGTACTGTTAAAGTTTAGGGTAATCGCGTGCTGTAATTGTTGAAAGTCCTGAAAAGTTCTGCTAAGGCATTTTAGTCGAGCAATTAAAAAGTTTGCTGCTAATTTGGATTGTTTATGGATAAATACTTTCGGTAAACTTTTTACCGGCTCTTTTAATATTAACGTAACGTACGGTGCGTTTATTAGAACCTACTCTCCAAACACAGATTTAAAATTGCGAGCCATTTCTGTCACGCACGTTAGTTCCGCGTCGGAACTTGTATTTAAAAATAACTCGGAATTTCAAAGTATCCACGTCTAAGCTTTATAAAAAAACAATTGAAAGTTGAAAATCGAATGATGCATATTTTTTTTAAAAGAAGAACCTCATAGGTATGTAGCATGTGAAAAATGTTTCACGCGAAAATCTCACACCATGAAAGTTTTATGTCAATTCAAATTGTCTATTACTATTAAGATTTTCATTAGGACCTGAAATCCGATGAGGAAACCTGTAAATACTTTGTATATTATTTTATTTATCAATAACATGACAAATTGTAGGCCTAGGTCAGAACGTTTAATTGTGCGTCAGCTAACATCTCTCTATACTAATATTACGAGTGTAAAGCTGGACAGTTTGATTGTTTGTTTGGTTGATCGCGCAAATCTCAGGAAGTCGGATATAGGTACCAGATGCAGGTTGAGTATAGCCTTAGTGGAGGGTGTTGGAGGCTTGGTGAAACGCGTTTATGACTGACAGGAATGGAAAAATATGAAGAAGACCTTTACCCTGCAGTGGAATAGCAAAGCTTATGTTAATGTTTTTTGTGTTGTTACAGATTAAAAATGGAGCCCCGTCGTTTCTTAAGCGCCCTTCTGGTGCTCGTACTGTACCATCTCCACGTCGCTGAGTGAGTACCCTCTGATGTAGTGTTCAGTAGGTACCTATGTATAGTCGTATTTTAAAAACTACCTTTGAATAATTTAAAAAAAAATCCAGTAAAAACTTGGGATACAGTATACTCTACCTTTAAGCCCATTTTGTGGTGTCTACTTTTTATTACACCGATATGAAATGATGTAAGTGAGCATCAATGAATTCGTTACAATCACTTTGAAAATTAAAATTAGAATTCTATTTTATTCCAACAGAGGTTCGTAGCAAAATAAAGATCCTCCTTGCTGCGTAGTACCTCTTTTCCGTACCATAGGTTCAAACTCTTTGCTGCGCAGAATAAAAGCTATGGGTTTTTCTTGCTTTCAATATTATTATATTTATTTGAAATATTTATACCGAGTTAAGCTGGGAACATATATTAGGCGGACGCGTCCGACGGACGCGGCTGACAGCCGCGACTGATAGATATCTAGCTAATGAATGTACACTGAAGTGTGCAAACTATCGGACGCGTCCGACGTCCGCGGCTTACATCCGATAGTTTGCACACTTCAGTGCACATTCATTAGCTAGATATCTTCAGTCGCGGCTGTCAGCCGCGTCCGTCGGACGCGTCCGCCTAATATGTTCCCAGCTTGACTCTGGAGTTACTTTTATTGTTCGGATATATGGAGTACCTAAATAATTCACTGAGGGTTAAGTATAATTTAAACTAAAAAAATGCTTTTATTGTTAAAATGCTTTTTATTGTTAAAAATAAGTCCAAATATAATGTTTTGGTTCTAAGTACGACTATACATACGTAGTACAGTAGTTAGAAATTCCCTGCCAAATTACCAATTAACTGAAAAAGCGCATACGAGCGTCTGAAAGTTATCACGTATGACAGCACTGCTGAAAGAATAATAAGATAAGCACCTCTTTAGCTTTCTAACACCCTTATTTACAACAATATCTACTTATCTATCTTCTGCTTACATACACTTACAGAATAAGAGTACATATTTTGATACCTCTTCTAGTAAAAAAATCCCGTAAATACTTTGATATAGCACCTCTTTTTTCGATACCTACTTCAATTTAGAATATAAAACTTTTTGGTTATAAACTATTACATAGACAAAACGGGTGGTTTTCTAAAAAACGTGCTAGAGTCCGCGCATGATCACTTTGCACGTTTGGAAATATATTTTCCAAATACCTACTTAATATTTTTTATTAAGCATTAAAACATTGTAAAAAACTACATGGTTCAAATCAGTTTTTTGTGTTTCCTGAAAACTTGATGATTTCACATACGACAATCTGATATTACAGCAACGAATTGATAATGGTAGATTATTTCAAGTCGTGTTTTTTACATTTTCCGCCATCTGCCACGCGTAGAGTTCTTGCGCGGACTAGTATAACTCGAAATTTAAAAAAGGGATCTAATTTTTTTTTTCTCTTTCATAACAAAGATCCGCTATTTAGTTTATCTGTTTGATGTTCTTCAATTCGTTCGGAATTTGAATAAATAGATAAATAAATAAATATTCTGGACAATTCACACAACACTACCCAGCCCCAAACTAAGCAGAGCTTGTAATATGGGAACCAGATAGCTGATATAATACTTGAATTTTTTTTTTTTTTTTGTAAATACATACTTAGAATACAATATAACACCCAGACAGAGAACAAACATTTATGTTCACCACACAAATATTTGTTCTCGGTGGGGATCGAACCCACGACCTACGGCGCAGAAGGCAGAGCTACTGCCAACTGAGCTAGAGGCCAGTCAATGAAAATAATGAATGATATTCAGAGTCGTTGATCTAAATGTGCTGTAATGTAATCTTTAAATCGCCATTGATAATTTATCACAGCAATATCAGTATCAAATAGCAATAGGTACTTACGTTTTATCTTCGTGCTATAATTCATAATAATTGATGGTCGCTCTAACATCTTTGCATTTGATTTCAAAGTGGATAAACCATCTCTGGTTCTTTCGGTTTTAGACTATTCTTCTACTTCTTTCAAACTAATGTGGTGTAAGAATTATAGTGTGCCTCGAAGAGCCTCATTTCAAACCTCTGAGACACTTATAATCCCTTCACTACGCTTGGTTCGAAAGAATATCGAAGGGCTCGTCCGGGGAAGTACTACCAACCATGCCTATTTCTGCCGTGAAGCAGCATTGCTGCGTTTCGGCTTGAAGGGTGTGGGTGCCGGTGAAATTACTGGCACGTGAGGCCAAACATCTGTGCCCCAAGTTTATGGACGCAGGGCAGCGTATCGTAGGGCACGTTCCTGACGTGCGTGACCTTCGAGGTAATGCTTTGTTATAAGTGATTGTTACCACTTAACATCAGGTTTGCGTAATACATGTCTCATCAGCTAGTTGTATAAAAAAACACAACAAGAAGAAGATTTTATGCATTGACACATGCTTTCTAGACTGTTGACTGTCAAGGATTTCTGAGTTATTGATAAATTCTATATCAATGAACACAACAGATTTTTTCTCAATAAATAAGAACGTTATACATTCCTATAGCTAGAACTTCTGTGGAACTTGGCACTCGTTCACATACCAACTTTTTTGTTTGTGATATCGTCTCTCGATTTGTTGAACTTGGCCCTTTTTTCACACTAACGAGTTTTTGTTGTCATTTTAATCTAGACCAAAGCCAGGTAAAAACACGATGTCCAATTAATTGTAGGCTTGACGTTTGTTTATACATCTTACCGATGGAACAAGCAGATGACCCTCCTGATGTTAAGTGGTTACCAATTCAAAACATTACGTCATGCAGGCTTGATTGCAGTCCGGTAAAATTCTAGACATATAAATCAATAAAACATACTTTTGGACATTTTACATACCGGCATTTAACCCCAAACACAGCAAAGCTAGTGCTGATGAAATAAGTATTAATAAGTATTCTACTACTTAGTAGTATTTTTTTGTAAGTACATAAACCAATACACACAACAGCACTGAAGACAGAGCCTACATAACTGCTGCGCACATTTAAGCGTTCTACGGTGGCGATCAGTGAAACGCTGTCAAATATGACAGCGATATTTGATAGTGTTTCAATGATCGCCGAGAAAAAACAAGAAACCAGAAACAATGTGATCACAGCTCACAAACATCACATTTTGCTGTATGACGTTTGACGTCACAATGTGACAACTGCGCTGAATTCAAAATCAGAATTGGCTATGTCCTCCCTGTAGCCAGTAGCTGGTATACCGACGTACACGAGCACGATAAGAATGGCTGACGACCTTCCACCATTCTTGTCGTGTTTGTGAATAAAACCCGCCCATTTTACAACAGATGTATGAACAGCGGAAAGATCAACTTCAGAGAGAAGGAGAAGCAGATCCTGGATCAGATCTTGGGACCGGGGAGGTATGACGCCCGCATCCGGCCATCAGGACTCAACGGGACCGGTATGTAGTTTACATCTTTTCCTGTCATTTTTCCTAACTCTTTCTCATCCGTTTATATTTAGTTGTAATACATTCAACGGTTTATTTATGCTCTTATATTTTATCTATAAAAATGTCTGTCTATAAATTGTTAATATTGGTCTTTTATAACTTTTGCGATTTGTAGATACAAGGTGTGGGAGTGATTTGTTCCCATAGGAAAAAGATACAGTCGACGACGAAAGTAGATTAACAATTTCAATCATACAATGCCCATTTGCTCTCTAAATCCAGAGCCGCCAGCTTTTGCTTATTTAAACATTAAATATTACCTGCATTGAAACGTAGTAGTAAATCTACCTAAATGCTGGCACAAAATCATAAATTAATTGCTCACTGACTTTTAACATCACGTTATGTCAATTCTTCTCACGTTAATACACAAAAGGGTTTAATAAACACTTATGACAGTACATTTTTATTGATTTTAATCATTAATGTTCATCTATTTTTGTCATTGACCAGTACAATTATACGCGAGCGGATCCGCGGGCATATGCTAGTCAAAAAGAATGTACCAGATTTTGTGAAAGCTACTACTTTTGCGGCGGCTGATAGAGGACAGTGGGAATAAAAAACTTGTGGTGGTGGTGTGGTGGAAGAAAGATAATGATAATGGAGCTGAAGAACAGCGCTGCTATCATGTACGAGTACGTCAAATGCCTCGCTTAAAATTAAGCAGAATGTGATAAGAAACATGTTCTTTACGAAAGATAAAAAAAAGTTGCTTGTTTTTTTTTTAGGCGGCTGGCCTATGTTGCCAGTTCTTCGACGCTCGCTGTCAGTCAACTCCTATTTAGGAGTTTTTAACAATGACTTTGACGTTGACAATGACTTACATATTGCAATATTTTGAGTGGAGTGTGTTACGATTCGTACATGGTGAAACCACGAAAACTGAAGATTAACAAGAATATCCAGCACGAACCTTTTTTTAGAAACAACTAATTGACAGATACAGCGACAAAAGTAAATTAACATGCTAGGATTTGTCAAGTTCAAGTAATTACTCTTTTGGTGAATGTTTTTTTACAGCTACATAAATAACTAAATTGATATTATAAAATAAAATAAATAACGAACGCCTCCAAAATGTTAACTAAATCTTGAAAAAAGCATTTAATAAATGAAATTGTTAATCTACTTTTGCCGCTGCAGTCATACTAACATTTATGAAGGAAATCTTAAACTCTTATGATATTTATGTAAATTTTATAATGTTTATGCCATTTTTATAGAAATATATTTTATTTTTGTCTATTAATTTTGGTTAAATAATACTATCGTTTATATAATAAGTACCTGCCTAAATATAAAGATGAATCTGTATGGAGTTGTTTACTATTAGTTCACTTTTTTGCACTTGAGTGGTTCATACACCTAAGAATTTTCACCGTTCGAAAGCACACTGTTAGCATATTATTTCTTCTTCTTCTTAATTAATGGCATCTGTCCATTCTCGACAATTTTGCCAATATCAAGTGAGGATATGTTATTACATAAATAAATAGTTTTTAGTCAAGTCAGTCAATTGAGTCAATAAACAAATCGGCCGTCATTGGCTTTGAAGAAAATTGTGGTTTTTCTTCAAACATTTTCGTTCTCACTTTGAGCTATCATGTTGTTGTTGGGCAAAATACCACTAATTACACAGCAGAACTCAAAATAACACCAGAAAACCAATTAAAATTAAAAAGCTATGTGACTTCCGAAAATGACAGAAAACGAATCCTGACTGATGTCACTCAAGTGAGGTCTTAGTAAGTATGTGTCTGTCTGTCTATACATTATGTTAGTAGTATATCAATGGAGCCGTTACCATATTCTAAGGATAAAATAACAATCTCGGCTATTTTGAAAATTTTTATCAGTGTAGAAATTTAAAACCGCGTAAATCACGTCGATAAGTATAGGTACTCACAGTACACTGTGTTAAGGTGAAGACAACCGTCAATGTTCTCTGGTCGCACCTTTTGAAAGATTTAAGATAGGTAACAGAACATATCAAAAAACGCGAGCAACTTTCTTCTGTACAATCTGAATGCATTACAGTTTAAAATATTTTGTGCCTAGCACGTTTTCTTACTTGAAAGTTTGGCCAACTGCTTTTCGAAATTAAGTAAACTTTTAAGCAGGAAAACGTGTTAGGATAAAAATATTTTTTGCTAAACTGTGTCAAATTAGATTGCACTCATGATAGTTTCTCACGATGTTCGATAAATAAGTGCAGTGCTTTTATATCTTTCAACACACATACAGCGTGTTTTTTCGCACACTTTGACCTTTTGAAAGATATCAAAGCACTGCACTTATTATCACAGGTCATTGACGGCTATCTGCCCCTTAATACTAAATCGTCTCAAATCTATTTTAAAATATAAACATGCATGAACTTACATTTAGAATGATATTCGTCTACAAAGTCTGAAATAGATTTCTTTAATTTTGAAGGTTGTCATAAAGGTGATATTGTTTATTAATACCTACTACCTACAATAGAGCGTGTCGTGACGCGCAACGCCGTTATATCCACAATTCAGTAGAGGATTCCGATCCTGCGAAGGTTTGGAAGTTTCTACGGTCGCTAGGAATCGGGAAATCACGAGAACCAGATAAACTTCCTTCTAATCTTGATTCAAATTCTTTAAATAAACACTTCACTTCTGCTTCAAATTTTGATACTGCTACAAAATTTCAAACACTACATCAGCTTTCATCTTTTCCGATTCCTGACTATCCATCTTTCAATTATAATCAATTCACTGATTGTGATGTTAAGAAGAGCATTGCATCTATTTCGTCTAAAGCAATCGGCAACGATTGTATTAGCCGAAATATGATTGTTCCCATCCTCGATCAAATTGTCCCAATAATCTGCCACATCCTCAATTTCTCGATCTCCTCTGGGGTTTTTCCTACACTCTGGAAAAAAGCACAGGTTACTCCTTTGCCTAAAAAATCAAACCCATCTTCTTTTTCAGATTTCCGTCCCATCTCCATTCTTCCTTTTCTATCCAAAGTCCTAGAGCGTCTTGTCCACCAACAACTTAGCATTTTCCTTTCCAGAAACCATCTCCTAAATCCTTTCCAATCCGGTTTTCGTTCTGGCCATAGTACTGCATCCGCGTTGGTTAATATAACTGATGATATACGTGAGGGTATGGACAATGGTCGAGTTACTGTACTCACACTTTTAGATTTCAGCAATGCTTTTAATAATGTTGACTTTGATATCCTCCTTAGCATCCTACGCTCTCTTAACATATCTCCAACAGTGATTGATTGGTTTCATAGTTACCTGTACGGGCGTCGGCAGCGTATTCGTATTGATGATTCTTACTCATCATGGTGCTATATATCTGCCGGTGTACCCCAGGGCGGCGTTTTATCACCTCTCCTTTTTGCAATTTTCATTAATACTATTTCTCAACAACTGACTTCATCGTACCACCTCTATGCAGACGATCTCCAGATTTACACGCAGGCCACTATTGAGCAGCTCCCTAGTGCTATTCATGCCATTAGCTGTGATCTAGGGCGCATTCTGGATTGGAGTCAAGCGTACGGTCTCAATGTCAATCCACAAAAGACGCAGGTTATTGTTATTGGGGGCTCTCGGATGGTGTCAAAGATTGTCTGGGATACCCTTCCGCAAGTAACATTTGATGGCACGCACATAAAACAGAGCGAGACAGTAAAAAATTTAGGGGTTCTTATCGACAGGCAACTGTCATGGGGACCACAGCTTGCTGAAGTTAGCCGTAGAATGTTCGCATCTGCAGGCTCACTCAGAAGACTGCGAAACTTCCTACCCATTGCCACCAAAATTGCGCTTGCACAAACACTACTACTTCCGATTCTTGACTATGCTGATGTTTGCTATTTGGACCTTACTGAACAGCAACTCAGTAAACTTGAGCGCCTGCAAAACTTCGGAATACGTTTCATATTTGGGTTACGTAAATATGACCACGTTTCTGAGTTTCGCAGTAAGCTAAAGTGGTTACCTATACGACTTCGCCGGAATACTCACATCTTAAATCTGTTGTACAATATCCTATTCAGTCCAATTTCCCCTCCGTATCTTAAAGAACGTTTCCAATTCCTTTATCAATCCCACTCCCGATCTCTTCGCTCTTCCGAAACTCTCCAACTTATGACTCCTGTACACTCCTCCTCTTATTTCAAAGACTCCTTTACGGTGCAGGCTGTCCGACTATGGAACGCCTTGCGGGTTGCTATCAGGCGAGCTAAATCACTAAATATTTTCAAATCTATGGTCAAGGAACACTATCTATCCTGTTGTAACTAAACTTTCTTTCTTGGTCCTTTCTGTTATAATATATATAGTATATATGTGTTTATGTATTTAAATAGGTATGTATTTATTAGTAGGTATATGTGAAATTGTATAGTATGTAATATAATATTCTATGGATAATATAAGTATTTTCAGACTCCTTATGTGTGTAACCTAACTTTCTTTTGTGTGTATGTAGCTAGCTACACATCAAAAATTTTAAGGCACTTTATTTATTCTTTCTTTGCACACAGTCCCCTTGTAAATACCTTCAGTCCATTCCATCCAAAGGTTGTCTGGTAGAGATCGCTCGTTTAGCGATAAGACCGCCCATTGTATAAGGCAAATAGTTTGAAGTATTTTTATGTATCTGTACTTTTATTATTTGTTGTGTGCAATAAAGCATTTTCTATCTATCTATCTATCTATCTACCTACGTAGTTATTTATACATTCTATACTACTGACACATTAATCACATCTCATTGCCCAAGATTTCTTACAGAGTATCAGTATACCTATTCAATACAGATTTTGCGAATTAAAAATAAAAGAATAGGTACTATAAGAAAAGTATACTTATACTTATCAGATTAATACATGCAAGTGTGTATGTTTGTTTGTATGTCTATGTTTGATAGAAATACATAGAGAATAAAAAAAGATTTAAAATTATCAACTCAACCTTTAAAATTATAACATGTGAGGTATTTTTTCTTTATTTTGTATATTATGTTGTGTCCGAATCGACAGGAACACAATATTAAAATCAAAAATTTAAATTGGGACGGAATCAAAGAAAAACCGACCAACACTATTACATTGTTAAATAAAATAAAACGGCAGCCTTTAAGACAAAATGTTTTTTAAAGTTTATCATAAATGTTAACTTGCTAATAACATTTATTTTCATTGTGAGAAATTAACACAATCACTAGTATTTCAAACTAGAGTTTTTTGAAACAAAGCACTATATTATTACAGCGGTGGCGGTCTGCCAAGAGCGTATTTATTTTTCGTCAAATCGTGTCAAACATGACATAGGTACGACGTGTAACAAGACAGCCGTGATACGGTGGGTCAATTACTTTAGAATAAGCAATAGCAATAGGCATTAGGAGTAGGTAACAGACAACAGACTTTTTACTAGTTTAATAAAAAAATCTGACCGTTAATGTTACTGTTACAAAATACAGCGTAAAATTAAATTAAAATGTAAATCAGATATCGAGATCAATAAACAAAGCTCAGAGATTAATATTTATTAAAGATAATTTATAATAAATATAACATTATTATGTAAATTAAATAATTTGATTTTAAAATACAACAACTAAAAAATAACAATAAAACAACAACTTATACATTGAGCATAAGTTTAGCAAACAATCAACGACTCATATATTTTTACTGAAAGAAGAATAGTAAAAGAAAACTTATTTATTTGAGAAGCAACTAAAACTCACACTAACTACTAGTTATGACTAAACTACTATACTACAGAGGTGAGCTTTGTGTGTCTCAAATCGGACTCTTCTACTGCTACAGCCGACTGCTTTCGCTGTGGTTGTTTTTTAATCTACGGCCTCTCCTGGGATTTTTGTAATGTTTATTGTTTCCGCTATGTTTATGACTTCTGTCAGTTTGACAGACGATCTTGCCAGAAATAACCATGTCAGACAAAAATAAATTCTGCTTGTGTTTTGTTCTGCAAAATCAGTTTGACATTAGATATGTCACTTTGATTCCAACTGCTCACATGAATGCTGACCCAATTAATGTTGCTTCAAATAACTCAAAACAACTAATGGCCCAAACACACCTAGTTCGCTGGCGGTAGCGATCAGTGAAACGCTGTCAAATATCGCTGTCAGATTTAAGATTTGACAGCGATATTTGACAGCGTTTCACTGATCGCTACCGCCAGCGAACTAGGTGTGCGCAGGCCTTAAGAATATCACTACCACATATAGTGGAATAGAACAGGAAGAAGAAAAACTAAGAATACCACCGAGATATACAATTATTTTCTATCGTTACAACCGACTAGACTGATAAGATATAAGTACTTGAGCTTACAGATATTAAACATAATACATAAGTACCGTTCAATATAAAAACACAAGTTTGCCTATAAATTAAAAAAGTTCAGCTATGTAAGGTACCATTAATTGCTTCGGCTTACATTTGACAAGGTAATTTAGGGTAGCCATTTACCCCGAAACTTAACAGAAATGTTAATTTATCATGGCACGTACGAGTTGTAGTTACTGGCACAATAGGGGTTGTCCCGGTTATCATTTAATCTGATGTTTGAAGGTGATTTGGGCTGGTTACAAGGATTGCTAACCCGACTATTGAAATATTTGACTATTGTTTTACTAAAAATGCAAAAATATGAGTCAAGCAACTCTCAAATATTTTAATTTTCGTTTAGCAATCTGATTGATATTTTATAAATTTTCACACATTTATTAGAGTCGCGGTAGCCGAAAACATCATCATATTTTTTTTTTAATCATTCTTTATCGTACCGATATTCTTTGTATTTTAACTGAATATAAACTTAAGATGTGAAAGACTTGAAGAATTCTTCAAAAAATGAAATAAAACGTTTAGCTGTTAATTCGTCTAAAATAATACTGTTCTTTTAGTTAAAAAAATAATTGTGCCTTTAGTTTTCAGGAGCTATATTTCTACACTATCTATTAACAGAAAATTTACAACGCATTCATCATTTTCTTTCCTATTTTTGTTAGTTATTTTATAGATTATGTATCTGTTACTTTTATATATCCTATATTTTATTTATAATATTTTATGTAACTAGTTAGATGGGTTCATAAACAAATATATATTTTATATAAAAATATATAAACTTTGACAGGTCCCGCAATCGTTAATATAAACTTATTCGTCAGAAACATTCTGACTATCAGCGACATTAAAATGGTTAGTGATGCTGATATTTACGTTTTTTAATAGCGGTAGAGCTTTGAAGTTTTCTTAAATATCTTACAATGCTAAAAAGCCTGCTGCAAGCTAGGTTGATACGGCAGAGCAGAAGAAAAAGCATAAAATCATAAAAAAGTCTAGTGTTTCCAAACTTTTCATAATTATATCTGAGTACTTATAATACTAGGTGATTTAAAGCGTGTATGGTGGTTTGATAAAAGGGATAATTTATACGAAGGAATAAGTCCAATCAGTAAGTCAATTTTGGTCTGCATTTCTTTTTAATAAGCCTGAGTGTGTAGAGTAAATATTTTTTAATAAGCTCTTTTCAACTCACTCTACACATTCTTAAATCACTCTGGATTTTTGTCTCTGTATAATGAATTAATTAAAACAATTGTTTAACAAATATGTTCCTGTAAATTAAGTTTTGCCCTGTCGTATCACCGCTGTTGTCATATGCACTGGGTTTTTTTCTGTGACACTGACTTTAACTTCTTAATTTTTGTAAGTGGTTGTTTTGTATTGCCTGCGTGCCCATCTAAAGTTCAATATTTTAATCCTAAATTCAAAACGTATAGTGATATAATTGTATACATATGTTTAAGGTCAGAGTAGTTATTCAAGGTATTTAAATAATTTGTAAGTAATCATTGTTTTCGTAGTTGGTCCGCTTGTGCGGGCGTTACGATACTTTACTGTATATTCATTTGTAAAAAGGTTGTTGTGCTAACTGATAGATGATTGTAGATTTTGTTCAGATTTAAGTATTTTGATTTTATATATTTTAACAATCATAATTGTGGACTCAAATATTAACCTTTCTTTTTTGAACAAGAAGAAGATTTTCTCTGTTCTTTCAAGAATGTATAATTAGCATATCAAGCTGAAGAAGTTCATGAAGGCCTTTCCCGTAGATTTGCTAATCATTAGGGGAATTTGCCAAAGTCATCACGCTTGGCAGGCGAATTGGCAACCACAGAGCTGGCGTTAGTATTTATTAATAATATTCATTTATAAAACTAAATAAATATCATTATACATGACATAATTAAATAAAAAGAATTCGTGTCATGCTTCGATCAAATTTATCAGTAAAAAGCTGCACCAACTTATTAAAAAGTCGATAACACTTTTTGACACGCGATATTTGTACACTGTGATAATAAACACTTTACCACGAATATTTTAATCACGAACTTATCAATTGACATTGATCTATCATGAACTGATAAGTCGCATTATGTTATTAGCTTATGTCACGCCAAACCTACGTCAGAATGATTTTTTTAAACTATTTGATAAATTATCCTAATAGTTGACACATGCAGTGTACATAATTTTAAATTGAAAAATAATGATATAGGTTCATATTTAAATAAATATTATTTCATAATAACAATATTTTTGAGATTTATAAATAATCATTTAACAAACGAATAGTGTAGCAAATTGTAAAAAAATGCTTTTTGGTCGAAGAATATTTAATTTCAATATTACACTTAATAATGTTCTTACTCAAGAAAGTACCCATACTTTACTTAGTAGATGTTATCTTGCTATGTAGTTTCTGAAACGAATTGCTAATATCCGCTGTAAGCCACGCGCGATCCGTTCAGCCACTCTTTGACCCGTGACTCGGCACCATTATATTTTATTCATAGTGAACACTATGCTGAATATAAATGGTTTTCGTTAATGGTAAAGGTTTCGATCAATTCTACCTCATGAGCTGGGTAACCCTATATAAAGTTTACATCAATCCATTATGTATGACAACAATTTTTTTCGATTTCAAATCTAACGGACTGTCACAGACTTTTTTGACCTATGTTACACTAACACAAATTCCCATAAACAGGCCAATTAATATTTATTTGCTAACTTCTGTTTCGATTCCAAGGTTTCTTCAGTTATTTGATAACATTATTCTTTCTTCTTTTTGAATTTGTGTGATCATTAAAACAACATCCATCGACACATACTCAATTTTCAGGTTCCAAGGTGAGTCGCTCATAACCCAATGTGTTTTTTCAGAACTATTAATTATAACTCCAGACTCCATTTACGCTTCAAAATTATCACTTAAGTTTGTTAAGTTAGGGTTTAGTTTTGATTTTACATCATTATTTACCCGTGATTTTGATTGGTACTTAGATGGGCCAGCAGTAGTGAGCGTCAATATATTTGTCAGAAGTATATCAAAGATCGATGACGTCACAATGGTAAGTCTACTGGGCAAGCTGGACCGTATTCTAGTTCATGTCACAGTATGAGTTTTTCTATTAACAAATAAATCGCGGTGTGAACAAGTCAAATGAATGGGCAACTCTCTCCTGTTTTACTGACGAGGAGCGAATTTCCCAAATATATGTGTACATCATTTCTTTTATTTAATTAAAATTCTAAAATTTCCGTTTGGTGTTGACGACCAAAATCGTTTTTAGACGCGAAAATTAACCTAATACCTATGGACGCCATGGATGGTAATGATAATCTGTCTGTGCTTTTCTATCATAGCGCTACCCCGCGCCCTTCTCTCTAACCGATACAGGTTTTAATTGATTTGACTTTAGAATGGGATCTGGAAGGGCATTGGCTTTATGTATTGGACTGTTACTGATTATTGGCTATATAATTATATTTCTTTTTAATTTTTTTACACTGACACATTTCATCAACTTACGTTCAAATTGTTAAATGAGTCGAGTATTGATAACTGCCTGTTATTTTTTGTCAGAAGGGGACGCTGAAACAGTAGTACGTGTCAACATGTACCTGCGTTCTATCAGCAAAATCGACGATTATGACATGGTGAGTCAGCATAATCGTCGTGGTAAGGATGTTATTGTTTTGTCATACCGTCAGGATGGCAGGACCAGAAGAGATGAGAACGTCTACTCTAATACGCTGACATCCGAAGTTACGTGTTGCGTTTTAAGTTGCATTGCTTGGCAACGCGTAATTTTCTCCATATACAATGTTGTCAATGCAGAATATGTCACGCAGTGTGACGTAAAAACGACAATACGAAATTTCGAGTTTCAGAGTAGACACTCTGGTATTACCAATGACACTTTTATTATAAACAAAGTTTTACATCTTATCATTGAAACCAATGACTATTGAGGTGAGATTGTTCACTTTCACTTGGTTTATAATAAATTTGGCAACATCTGAAAGAAACAAGAAAATACGTATTTGCACTCTGCTAATTTGTCGAAGCTCAATGTCGTTGTTATTATTTGAATTTATTTTTTATATTATTTTGTTTTTATATGCACTAAATGTGTGTGTGTTAATTTACGATTATAGTTTCATCTCTGTTGTTCATTCGACGCTCTGAGCTTTTTGAAAAAATCGTAAAGGGCGGCGGCTATTTTATAGGTTTTATTATTTTCAGTCTAAAAAGCTTTGTATCTATTCTTTCTAATAAATCAAATATGAAAGTGGAACGAGTTATGACATTGTATTAACCTTGTGATGTAACTATTTGGTGTACTATATTGTAAGTATCAGTGCGCTTCCTTGCACATTTCTTAACGAGTTCGCGTTTTTTTAGTTTGTTTTGTTTAATTTTGTTTAAGTTCGATTTGGTTTGAAATGATAACTACCGAAGCGTCTTTCTGTACAGACACCGATGGATTCGCACAATACGTAGAGAGCACCAAAACGCGAGCAAATTCAACCGCTTCGGTATCGAGCGCGCACTGTATGTCTCCAACTAAGAGTACTCTATGAGTAATACTGATTTCAACTTACAAATTCAAGGCAAAATTGGCTTTCGCGCACACCGACTGAACTAAGTACTCATGTCACGACTCAACAAGACTATCTAATGAGGACCACGCTTGTATAGCCGGCTAGGAACCGCGGCCCGCACCCTTCCACATCACCACATTGTTATTATTTACCTTGTACAATTACTTTCGTATCATGCTTCTTATTATTATTTTATGCATTTTATGAGAAGATTTATAAAAACTATTTTGGTCGTAAATAATGTACTTGTATGTCTCGTTTATGTGAATTTGTGTTGTGTATACATTCGGGATAATCGTCGCGCCCGCACTCGCCTCCGCGCTTGGATCGGGACCTGTCCCGACCACACTATCAGACACCCGACTTCAAACGACAGCTAGACGTAATGTAGCTCTAGTTAAACTGGCCGTGTGCATGAAGGTAACCAAGCATTCCATCGACGAGTGCAGCTGTCGACGGTGAGTTGGTATTAGGCTTTGCTTTGACGCATGTGATGCTTTCAATATTAAAATCGAGTGTTATCTTTTGGATTGTATAGATGGTAACTAATAGCGTTAGACACATCAAAGGGCCTTGTTGTGTCTGGCTCGCTGCCAGAATCCACAACACTCAAATTGATATCGTCGCATCCATCAAAGTCCTTTCATAGATAATATCTCCAACAAAATTACCATTTTGATGATCAATGTGTCTTGGTTATGTAGAATCTGGCATCACAAGTACCTATGACTAGACTGAGCTACTGTGAAACCTTGGTTTTTTTCTGCGCTAGCCTCTGCAGCTTTTGTTTTCTTGTAAACGTTTTATAGTTGTTGAACACCTCACTTAACATTTTACACTTACTAGATTAGATTTAAAATTCATAAGAAGGACACAGATTCTACAAAACTCTTTTATCATTGAGCCATCTGATATCCAGAAGCAAACGTTCGATTGCATGTTTGTGAATCATTAGTTAGAAGCCGTATATGTGACTTTAATTCATTTGACTTGCTGTTGCTCGAAGGGTCTTATTGCATTTGTTATGAATTCATTTCCAAGAGAACCTTCGACAACGCGCCTCTCCGCCGATTTTCTACGTATATTTATTGGATTTGTGTCAATATGGCTTGTAAGTCGTGGCCCGCGAGGCCATTGATGAAAATTACTCTAAAAAAACCGGAGAGCTCATGATCATTTACATAAAAGTCACTTATAATAATCAATAAAGATGTGAAATAAAGTAAAATCGAACTAGTTACACAAACACCAATAGCTTAGTTTGGCTTTCATAAGTAGTTATACGAAGAAGATCACAGTATCAGCTGAGTCATGATTTTAAAAGCATCAGATGAAACAGTAAGTAACACTAAGTTTCATCAATGGCCTGAGTAGTAAATACAATTTGATGATGTAGATGTATCAATTAGTCAATCAGACGAATTGGCAAATCATAAAATCACGAACGGCACAAAATTTACACACAACTAGCAAAATATTGGCACAAACGGTTACACAGTGAAAGCTTTCATAATTATAATTTTAAATTAAAACATTGTAGAATCCAATGTACTTTGTAAATAGAAATGAATAAATAATAAAATATGAAAGAGCTTTACTTATCACAAACGCTAGTTCTACGAAATTTTAATGGTTTGAAGTTTGATAGAATGTATTTTGATTAAAAACTTGACTTTTTATAAATACATATTACCTAAGTATTTCAGTTTTGCAGTCAAGTTTTAAATGAAAGTACCCATTTAGGGATGGCGAGCATTGTAATTCAGAAATTTACGTGTTTTCAGGAATATTCTGTTCAGTTGACGTTCAGAGAACAATGGTTAGATGAGCGCTTGAAATTCAATAACTTGGGAGGTAAGGCTCAGAATATATAACTTCACATAATGCTATCCGTAACTAAATAGCAAACGTCCAAAATTTAATATTTTTGAAAAAGTCTAGACTCTTGAGAAGCTCAAATAAAATTAAAACATGACTGCATGAGATACCGTTCCTCACATTGATACAAATTTCCAGGTCGTCTCAAATACTTAACCCTGACTGAGGCTAACAGGGTATGGATGCCAGACCTATTCTTCTCCAACGAGAAGGAAGGTCACTTCCACAACATCATCATGCCGAATGTGTACATCCGTATCTTTCCTAACGGCAATGTGCTCTACAGCATCAGAATCTCCCTGACGCTCTCTTGCCCCATGAATCTGAAGCTGTACCCCCTGGATAAACAGACCTGCTCTCTGAGAATGGCCAGCTGTGAGTATTGCAACTGTTGGCATGCTTTAATCAATTTTTAGATTGTTAGATCTTTTATTTTAATTACTGTTCACAATAATTGCGTCAATATTAAATAAAGGCTGATGCATAGGTATTTTAGGATAGAGGATAAAGGTTATGCATTAAAAAACTCTAATAAGGAAGACGCTTGCTGATATATATTTAACTTCCGAATTAACAAACACTAGAGGTTATTTCATGATTCATAAAACTTTTAAGCACTAAACAAACCTAATTGAACAATCATTTTAAGAATCCACCCATGCGGCAACACTCTTAGAAATCACAAGAATTTGATTAAAACTAGTGAACGAAATTTACTAACAAGTATTTTCAAAAGTGTACTTTTGAGTTGTTGTGCAATCACATTTTCATTCCAAATGTTTACGCTTCTAGAGTCGATCTTGAGAATTTTCGATTTTCATCTCGCCTGTAAACAACGTCTTGCCTTGTTTGTTGAAATTCTTGCAATACAAACAATAAATGAGGTCATGTATATATACTTCAAACGAGTATAATAAGCAATAGTTAAAAAGCAACATGCATTTACTACTGTTATAACAACGCTCTGAAGTTAGCTATACAAAAGTTTCTAGAACAGACATTACAAATCGAGTTTAGTTCAATTTCAATGCGTATTGAGATAGGGCTACATTTCTTTAAAAGATTTCTTACTTTAATGTAAACTTTTCTCTCTAAAGATCAGAATTATCAGCATGTTCTTTCTATTATGGTTTCCTCTTACTAGATATAATGTTCCTCAGACGGATGGACTACCGATGATCTGGTCTTCCTCTGGAAGGAAGGCGACCCAGTGCAAGTTGTCAAAAACTTACACCTACCACGCTTCACTCTTGAAAAGTTTCTTACCGATTACTGCAACAGCAAAACTAACACAGGTAAGATTTCTAATCTTTCTGGTTCTTAAGAAGTGAGGCTCTGGAGAAAATGATTTTTCATTCGTGTGTAGTGTGATAATATCCAAACCGAGCAATTCTTAATAATTATAAGTTTCATATCGTGTTCAGTTTTAAAGTTCCCGGTAGTGTATCGCCAAAAACACACCATCCTAAATTAAACCACCTCAATTTTAACAGATCTGATGACAGTGCTGTTATCGTTGATTCTTTCCTAGAATGCTCCTAACCATTTTGACGACTACTAACTTCTATCTTCGAGTTTCGAAGACCTCTATTTGCTAAAACTAACAAAATTTCCTCCCCGATTCGGCCCTATAAATTACATTGTCGTCCGCATTCCAGGCGAATACAGCTGTCTAAAGGTAGACTTGCTGTTCAAGCGCGAGTTCAGCTACTACCTAATCCAGATCTACATCCCGTGCTGTATGCTCGTCATCGTCTCCTGGGTCTCCTTCTGGCTCGACCAGGGGGCCGTTCCTGCCAGAGTCTCACTTGGTAAGAAATATTCCAGGTGAATACAGCTGCCTGAAGGTAGACCTGCTGTTCAAGCGCCAGTTCAGCTACTACCTCCTGCAGATCTACATCCCGTGCTGTATGCTCGTCATCGTCTCCTGGTTCTCCTTCTGGCTCGACCAGGGTGCTGTTCCAGCAAGGGTTTTACTGGGTATGGGTAGCTAGTTAGCGAACTCTTTCAAGTTCACACTTATTTTGGTCACGATTGCTTTTGCCGTAGTTTGGAATGCGTTACCGTTGAAGAAAGCTCTATCCGGGAGACTTGGGGCTGGTGAAAGGTTCATCAACTCAACTCATGGCCTATGTTAATTGATTAGTATTACTTTAGGAACTGTTAGTATATCTATTATATGCTATGCCTTTTTTATATTTTCTTCTTTTGTTTTGTAAGTTTTATCATCAACAATATGGTTTGTAAATAAAAAAGTTCAACATTATAGCTTTGGTTTTAATTACAATATTCATTTTGAAATTATACTGTTATTGTTACGGAATTTTCCTTTACTTTCTTTGCTTTATTATATTTAAAATTGTTTGCACGCCTTCTGCAGAACCTTGCACAACTGGTTTGACTGGTAGATCCTGCAATTTTAGCATTAAAACCACCATTCAATATTTATTTCTTGAATGCTATACAAACGTGTGAATTTAAATTAATAACTTCATGAATTGAAATTAAGACCTCGTACTTCTCTTAAAGAATGCCCCAAAATCATTGTAGATTATTTTAGTACGAGTCTAAGCTTCCCATTAAAAAAAAGTATTTACGGGAAACTATTGACTTCAAAGATGTTTATAGTGGTATAGTCAAGACCATCTATTGATCCTTTGTAGCTATAATCCAAAATCCAAACACAAAGTTTTGAGTGAATCATTTGCTTAAGCAAAGCTATGTTAACGATGTCAACTATTTTGTTGTATTTTCCTAACTATAAGCAGTTTCTTTTTGTGATTCCCAGGAGTGACCACACTCCTCACGATGGCTACTCAGTCATCTGGCATCAACGCCTCTTTGCCTCCCGTATCGTACACCAAGGCCATTGACGTCTGGACCGGAGTATGTCTCACCTTTGTCTTCGGCGCACTGCTTGAGTTTGCGCTGGTGAATTATGCGTCTCGCTCTGACATGCACCGGGAGAATATGAAGAAAGCGAAGCGCGACATTGAGACCTCCAACTTGGACGCAGCATCAGACCTGATGGATACCGACAGCAATGCTACCTTTGCCATGGTGAGCTTGTATTTACTCTGCTAATATCTGTGTGTAGATCGTTTGAGCTCTATTTTATTGGGTTTTACATTATTTCAAAATGATTGCAATGTGTTTGGTTCTTTTAGCTTGTCTGTGATTAATTTGACTGAAATATCTACGTGGTATATATTCGTAGCTAGCCATTTTTTATGTATGTACCGAGTAATATTGTCAACAGTTACCTAGATATTATTATCCTGTTGCATGGCTCCCATCTTAAGTTTCTGTGTCTAGACATAATTGTAGATACAAACTACAATAAGAATACTACGAAACAATATCAATTTTTTTATAAAGACATAAAAGGCTACGGAACGACACATAAAAATTCTAAATCTAGATCAATAATTATGGGTGAATCATTGGCATACTAAAAATTGGCTAAAAAAATTCAATTTTTCAAAATTTTGAGCTCGGGCCTGAGTACTAACTTGGAGCCCAAAAGCGTTATTCTTCCACCCTGACTGGCCTGCAACTGACAGAAACCCCTGGTCCGCGGCTCGGTGGACCCCAAGATGCGTCAGTGCGAGGTTCACATGGAGCCACCACGCAAGAACTGCTGCCGCTCCTGGATGGCCAAGTTCCCGACCCGCTCTAAGCGCATCGACGTAATCTCCAGGATAACCTTCCCGCTCGTATTTGCGCTCTTCAATCTCGCCTACTGGTGAGTTGACCACTCGAATGATTTTTAATGTTTCTACCTAAACCCAAAGATGCAACAGTGCGAGGTGAAGAGGAAGTCCCGCTGGACCAAATGTATCCAGCGCTGTCGAAAGCTTCGAAAGTTGCCGTCTGGCTCCAAGCGAATCGATGTCATTTCTAGAATGGTGTTTCCGCTTGTCTTCGCCATTTTCAACATAGCCTACTGGTGAGTTATTCATTTGAGCTCTTACTTATAAACGCTACGCAAGTTGATATATAATATAACTCTACCGCTCTTTGATCTATTGATGAGAGATGGTAGTAGTTAAGGCACTTATTACCTTTTGCCAGATTTATAAGCCAAGCCGCAACTATTTATTTCGTTAATTATTATAAATGTTTGCCTAGTTTATATCATTTCAGACAGTTGTTGATGTCATGAAATTAAGAAGCACCGTTTGTTGGTAAGAGTATCTGATCATCTTTCGTTTGAAAGAAGCTACTAACCGTTACTAACTTTGCAGAAGTGATATTCTTCAATCATTTAGAAATGCAAATACATACATACATAAAATCACGCCTCATTCCCATGGGGGAAGGCAGAGATCACGGATTTCCACTTGCTACGATCCTGACACACCTCTTTCGCTTCATTCACTCTCATAACATTCCTCATACATGCTCGTCAGTTTAGGGTACTCCTAACCTGGCCTTTCTCTAAAACGTCTGCGATCTGATCGAGATACTTGCGCCTAGGTCTTCCCCTTCCAGCAGTTCCATTCACACTCGCCTGATGTAATCGATTTGTTAATCTCCTTTGAAATGCAAATATTTTTCATAAAGTACCTACATGCGATAATATCGCATATGTTTTTGCTTTGTCTGTTTTAGTACGTTTTGGGTTAGGACGCATGAGGTCTTATCTAATATGTTCTAACACATAACTTACTGAATGCAAAAATATATGCAACCATAACAAACATAGTCACCTTTACGTTAGTTAAACTTTTTTTGTATCATGATCCAAAAATAATGCACAACTAATTGTACCACCAAATATCAGTTCGAGACACATCCTGGCTCAGTTAATTGTGCTATAACTGTTAACTGTTACTTTTTAACACAAAGTTGTTCCTTATGAGCTTATAACATCATCATCAATTATCACCTCATCAAAAAATAACAAAATAAATTAACTCAAATCTGTCAATACAAAAATGTAAAATAAATCGTTATAAAATTTATTTGAAATTTTTAAATTTTTTTGACTTCTTAAACGACTAAATAAAATTATATTTATCTATTGTGTCACTTTTTGTCTATTGTCACTGTTTATCACTGACATTATTTTAGGTGCCATCTCCGTATTTGTACACCGAAAAAATTTGTGTCTCATTTTTTCACCGTCATTTACACCATGTTTTTGTTTCCTCTTCCTAGTGTTTATTATTTCATAATGCTTGACACTTTTTAGCGGAAGATTGGTGGCGATAAGTAAAACACTGTCAAATATCGGTGTTTTATTTGACACCGTTTCACTGATCGACACCGCAAGACGCTTTGATGTGCGCAAGGCTTAAAAGTGTCTTGTCACTGTCACTTTCATGTCAACAAATAGAGATTGCAATAGACGTAGCTGCTAGGCTAAATGACTGCTATACGACCATTATGTCTCTCGAAAGAGCCCAGTCATCGGCTCTTGTATAAAAACTACAAATACAAAAAAGTTTATTTGTATTTGTAGATGTGCAGGAGAAGGCTCAGCACTAATTCTGTGCAACATACAGAGATGATGCACAGGGTTGGTCGTTGGTCGAATATTGGGGTTTTGCAGCCCCAATATTCGACGTTGTAGCTGGTATTCGAACCGGAAAAAATAAGTAAGCAGAGCGGGTTATTAACGCATGTATTGATTATAACGTATGTTCCCTGTAGGTCCACGTACTTGTTCCGGGACACGGAAGACGAGAAGTGATTCGAGGCCTCCACGGCGCCCGGCGACTCAACGGGGATTATCTCCGCGATCGTCGCGCCGTACGCGCTTTTCTTCATAGCGTGGTTATGTTGCCTGCGGGGCAACCCCTCCCTTCCCCCTCTCAGGCCCAGGAAGCTCTCCCGGCGCAACACACATGTCACCGCTACCGTCTAAACACGGTCATAGGTACATTCAGAACACTTAGGTACACATCTGTGATTGTGAGAGTAACAATTCCCTGTCCCCCCGTGTTTTTTCAGAGATCAGGTCTTAATATAAAACTTTAATAAATTATCACCTGTGAACTTTAAACTATACGCGGAACCATTTAATGAAGAAATAGACATAAATAAAAAGGCGCCCTTTGTGGAGGAAGTGAATATACAATTAAAACAATGAGTGCACGTTGAGTGATTAAAAAAGTTATGAACTCAGAACAGTGCAAAAGCATGTAATTTTTAAACTAAGCTTAATAATATCTGTAGGTATCATCTAGTGCCTATCAGCAGTACCTAATATTGCATACACAGATTTCACTTAAAATCCACCGCATAATTACTCTCACATTTTATATCACATAGCCGCGGCTTAGTAAGCTCCGCACGTATTGACCACGTCTTTCTTTCCTGTGGATTAAGCCGATTAAGCTGTCAGGATAGTATAGGTGCTGGGCAAGCCTATTCCATCTAAAACCCTGTCCCAGGCACTATAGCGTCCCGCAAGTAAGGCATGAGTAATCACCAGCTGCTCCTGACGCTAGAATAATCATCTACAATAGATGCAAAGGCCTTTTTACTTTTACTTTTCACATAATCCTCACACACGCCGCTGAAAAAAAATGCTTGCTTCACAATTAGTTGTAGCAAAGTAGAACTTTCCTCCTAGGGAACATAACTAAACATCAATATTCAGTACGGAGTAGTAGATTATAAGAACACCTTAGCTGGAAGCCAATTACGCTTATTTAAGGATGTACACTTTTCGTACATCAAAATCAGCGTTTTTGGGCCCATGTAGAATAAATAAATACGTATAGAACGTAATAATATGTCTTATACCAGTAATATGATCACGGAATAGCCCATTTTGTAGTCATCATTGGTAAATTCTTGTAAAATAACATAAGCATTGTATTCTAAGGGTTTGATAAGGCCTAACGGTATTGTAATGATCTATGGAAATGTGTAGTTACAGACGTGTTGTCTATGAGACGAAGGGAATTTATAAAGCACTTTAAACACTATTAAGTGATAATATATATGTTTTAGTTCTAAATTAGAGAATTGTGAAAGACCAAAGATGTTTTGGGAAGCACCGTTGAAAGATAAAATTAAAAACTACCTATAGGATTATGATGGTGACCTGGTGGCAGAGTTTTTACGCTACGTTAAGCTATTCGTCATGGCTTAGCGGCTGCTATAGCCATGACTGATAGCTTCTCGTGTCCGAAGCACGAAAGCGTTCTATGAACGCCCCTGGTCACTGGATGATAACTGTAATACATACTGATAAACAGATATAGCTTCGTTAATTATTTTGCTAAAATATAATCTGTAATTCCATTCGTTATAGATATAGTGAATTATTACTTTTTATTTATTTAATAGTACTGTTTACGTTGATTTCATTTTTCAGCTGTTTTGTTGTAGTTTGTCATACGACTTTATAGGACTTTTATATCACTCATTTGTACATCTATATCATAATTATATTCAATCAATATTACCTTAATATTAAGTAAGTGTACAAGCACCCTCAGAATTTCCTATTAATTCAGGAGCTAATGATATGAAATACTCACTTTAAATTATTAATTATAATGAATTATTCCGAAATATCTCGATGTCACTTAAAGTAATAAATATATTTGATGTTGTTATAGAAAAATAGTGACATGCTTCCTGAAAATTACTCTAGTTTAGAGTCAAAATTAAATGGATTTTTATTTAATAAAATCACTTTGTACGTATTATTAGTATATACATTATTATGTGAATTATTATGAGTTTAGTTCCACGCAACCAAGCCTAGAAGAGCATGGCTTGGTTTCCACTAGTTGTTGGATGATCTTTCTTACAAAAGAACAATCAAGAAGCATGGTACTATGTCAATTGTCTCGCTGTGTAAGTACGGTCAGCGACAAAAAATGTACTATACAATTTTATATTTTGTTAAATTCGAATATTTTCCGCTCAGGTTTGATAAAAGGTCTGTAAATCTAAGTGACCATTGCTTTGGTAAGTCCGGAGAAAATGAGCATAGAATAACTGAAATTGCTCATTTACTTCTTTCACTGACTGTACAATTATTTATCACTAAAGCTGTGTTCGATGTCAAGTACTGTAGTGAAACTGTGTCCTATTATATTTTATTTGTAAAGTCCTTTATCTTATATTATTTATATTATTGTATTCTTGCTCATTTCTCTTTCCGTCCTTTATTTCAAACTTTTAAGAAGAGTCCGCGCAAGATAACTTTGCGCGTGACTGATAGCAGAAAATTTAAGATACCTGACTGTAAATAATCTCGCAATGAACTGTTATTAATCGCAATGCAAGTTCTATATCCCCATTCATGTTTGTGATCGGAAATCACATATCCAGTCGATTTTTCTTATTTTTCTCCGACACGCGCATAGTTATCGTGCGCGGGGTCTAGTTCAAGAACTTATTAGTGACTGACTTCTATCAGTATTAAATTATATTAAAATCTATCTGTCTTATAAGCATATTGCTTGGAGTCAAGCGATAAGCGAATTCTTCTTTCTTTCCTCAAAAGAACGAGAAAAAAATGAAAACAGCGTCTGGTTATTACACCACGCTTTAAGACTATTTAAAAATAATGGATAGTGGTAAAATGGGTAGGTATTCCTGGCTGTGAATGGCGATAGAAGTTAAATAAATCCTATTGAATAACTTAAAATTTAGGAAATATCACATTTTGTATGAAAATTCATTCGACTTTTGAGCTTTCCTTTAGTCAAATCTATACAATCCTGTCTTCACACTTATTTGCATACACTATAGTGTGTTGTAAAATGTGTTGGAAGAATATCACTTTTTCAAGTGCACGAAACGAGCCTCTTTGAGGCGCACTTAAAATCCTTTCACCGCACTTGGTTCGAAAGAATCAGTGACACGAAAAGAAGAAGTGTTATTTGTATTCTTAAACTATTAAAACGCAAATGTTGTCAATAAAAATCGAAAAAATTACCTACTTCTGTCTATTATGATAATATCTACTACTTACTTCCTTTATATGACTGTGTTTTGTTTATATTTACTTGCAGAGTCCATTATTTTTTCTCATATTATTTTAGTATAACTATGAATGTCGCTCAGTTTTATTTATTTGAAAGTAAGGATTTTAATAAATGTTTAGCTCTCATAAACACTTTGTTTTACTGCCACCCATCAACCTTAGTCTTTTTCTCATCGTTTCACTGGTTCTTTTAAACAGTGTGCTGAAAGGATGTTTAAGTGCGCCTCTTTTCGTGCACTTGAGACTGATTCGTGCCGGTTTCTTCCCGATATTTTCCTTCACCGTTTGAGAGTAGGTACCTACTGGTATCGCGCTTAGACATTTTTGAACAGAAAAAATCATTGATACAAGACTGGATTGGAACGCACGACCGATCGGAAGGCGCTACTACTAGGCCACCAACAGTGCTCTTGTAGAATAGTAAGTATAATAAATAGCTCGCAGAATTAGCTGTAGGTAGGTCTACCACAAACTCGGTCTGGCTCTGGTTTTGAGTCTGTGTGAGTGTTAACTAAATAAATCCTACGTCAAAATGTGACTCACACTGTATAATACACCGATGAGCACTCACCCAGACTCAACCAGAGCCAGAGACAGAGCCAGACAGAGCTTATAGTAGGCCTACGTTGAAGTGACAATGGGCAGGATATATCGCTTGTATAACCTGTATGACAACAGTTCCTTAAATGGTAAAGACGAACTGAAAGACTTAGGGCCCGTAACAGTGCATGAGCCTGAGCCGAGCCTCAATCATGGATTTATGACATTTTTCAATGGAGAACTGTCAAACAATTTATGCTTGAGAGTGCTTGAAGCTCGATTCAGACTCAAGCACTTTTTCTGAAAACGGACTTTAGAGTAGGTGAGGCATCCTACACTACAAGTGTAGGCCTACAATGCCTCACCTGATGGACTGTGGGGGTGACAGAATAATGGTGGATGCCCATGTCCAGCAGTCGACTTCTTCAGGATGATGAAAATGATGACATCATTAAATAACAAAATGTTAACTCTGGGTTTTCAAAATCATTTTGTCGTTAGCACAATCGTAGGGCACGCGACTGACGTACGTGATCTACGCGGCAATTTTTTTATATATTTACTATAGGTCACGGTTACCATTGAACATCAGGTGAGCCATGTAACTTTTGAAACTATCATGGTTTTTAACACTATTTTTATGAAACAACGGGATATTTACCATGATTAAATTAAAAAAATAATAATAATAATCATGGTAAATATCCCGTTGTTTCAAAAAATAGGTGAGCTATATGTTTGTTCCATTAGCTGGTTGTATAAAAAAAACTCTTAAATTCAAGTAAAGAGGCCAAAATATAAGACAATAAGTATTTGGATTTTTTTAAACTTTATTAGTTATCATACTAATATAATTAAGCATAGATACAAATACATTCTAAACCACAAACACAGTAAATAATCAAGCACTTAGTGCAAATAAATATATTTCAAATAAATATATTTCATTTCAAAATGCCAGCCTTAAAAAATAAAATACCTTACAAGATTCTAACAAGAACTACGAGATAGTGTTTAAATAACATTTATACCAAGTATAATATTGAAATTAATATTTTTTAAGTAAAATGTTTATACCTAAGAAAATTGCATTATGAAAATTTACAGGACACTATGATAACCTAATTCTTAGTAGCTACTAGTCTAGCAAGTAAAAAACCGTTCAATACTGTGGTTACCATTTTTCGACCGACTCCAGCCAAGTCGTATCGAAAATGGTAAAGGTCCTAACTGAAAGATATGGTGGGCATTCTATTCTTGGTTTAAATACTAAAAATAATGTTTCTTCATAGCTTTGGATTCGTTTAGTTTTTTCCACTCGTCTGGCATGCTAGGAATTTCTCTGCTTCTCTCTGAAAGTATTGAAATCAAATAAGTTGTAGATACAGACAGACCTGCAAAGAATCCACCAAAAGAAAATAAACTATTTGTATATGAAAAGGGGTCTCATTATTATCAAACCATAATGTCCACTGCTGGACGTATGTCTCTCCCAAGACGCGCCACTGAGCCCGGCTCTTCGGCCCTTCTCCAGTGCTTGCCAGCTCATTTCGCAGATCGTCGACCAAGAACCCAAGGCCTACGGCGCAGAATGCAGTACTACTAACTAAGCTGGGAGGCTAGTCAAATAGAAAGACTACTAACAATGTGACGTACCTGTATCATTTTGTAGATAGCAAACACGCTCTCCTCAGTAGCACAACCGTCGTCTTGCTGTGACCTGATGGATCTCTTGCCGTTTCCCCAGTCGGTGCTGAAGGTCAACTGGGCCTCGACCACCGCTGCAAGCACTGCCATCATCAGGACTAAGAAGAACACTCGATACATCGCTACTTTTTGGTCTCTTTTCTATATATTTAGAGTAGAAGTTGTATATAACTTAGAAACTGTGGACAGGACAAGATTTTTTTGCAAATGATTAGACTAGGTTGGTTTTTTATGCTCCGTAAAACGGTGGGACGTGTTAAAATGATGTCTGGAGTAGTAATGGTGGTTGAAATAGAACAATTGTTCTTTTATAGCAAAATATTAATTGAGTTCTTGAAGGTTTCTTGACCAAATCAAAAGAAGCCGTTGAAAGGATAATGAAAAATGCAAACTACTAACTGCCCACTCCAGCGGAAAGATTCAGGAGAATAAAAATAAAGGCTATTTCACTCACACTATCACTGAATACGTAATATAGGCATTTTCCTTCGGGTTTCTGGCGCTCTGTACCCCAATTCGTTTTGCCTGCGTGTACCCACATGATGATATAACTCGTTTCGACCGTTTCTACTTGACGTATTGTTCTTGGCTCATCGTTATGCGAAACGAATTGTTCATCACTGATCGAGTGCTGCGACTTACCCTTCTAATTAACAAATTATGAACTATTAATTTTCAAAGTTCCATCCAAATCGGTCGTTGTGAGTCAGAAAAATATATACTTACTTTCATATTATTATATCTAATAGAACCGTTTTCCCCCCGAAGGGTAGAAAACGGATATTTAGGTTTTAGCCGAAGCTTAAACCACCTTGAGATTACGCTTCATGTTACAGTCACTCACACACCCAAATACCTTGTCTGTGTGCGTAGAGAGCTCCATTGGTATACTGTTTCCGTCTCTTTCTCTCACCCCACCAGCGCTCAGGCGGCGCGCGCGCCGCCTTCCTCAGTACCGTCAAATTGAATGAGCCGGCAAGGTCCATTAAAATTTGGTGGTTTAAGCTTCGGCTAAAACCTAAATATCCGTTTTCTATCCTTCGGGGGGAAAACGGTTCTATTTAGGTGTTTGAGCCTTCGCTTAAACCACCTTGAGACGTGTTTACATTCTGCCGGCGCTGGTGTTTATGCGTACTGTGATGGAAGTGGTTAGACTTCTATGTTGATAAAATAAGACAAAGAGAAAGTAAGGAAATCAAAGTCTTGTATTATTATCATAAACTACTTACTTAGTGTTATGAGATCATTTATAAATTAAACTTAACTTAACAGAATAAGTAATGACAACACACTTGTGTTCAATTAAATTTTACACATTGTGAATCAAATAATAGAAAAATCAGAGCTTGAAGTAGCGTTACTATTTGTTCCTTTAGAAGGAACTTCCTTGAAATAATGGTTGAAGAAAGTATTTCTTGATCTCCAATTACCTATTTTTAAGAGTTCATCAATATTGTACCTATTGTTTGACCAGTTATCTGAAGCAACTGCTGCTCTAAAGCTCCCTGATGAGGCGTTAATTCCCGCTTCTTTAAAGAGAGTCCGAATCCAACCGGATATGATAGAACGTGAAGCATCTTTCACGCATCCCCGCGTCGTAATAAATAAGTTATCAAGGTTCTTTCCTCTGCGTCGACTCTCCGACATGGATATTGACTTTCGAACCCACGACGTAAGATTTAGCCGCTCTTCGCGGTAAAAGAATAACACAACAGTGTTATTCTTCAGTACCCAACCTGACTGCCTATCAGTACTACAGTCAGTTTTAGAGCCAAATTTCGGCCAAAACATAATTTCATTCCCATTATCAAGAAAGGCGTCCTTTTTTATGCTTAGCAGGGTGAGGTCGTGCACTCTCCTACCTGAAGCTAACAACAGAAGAACACACGTGTGCCTATAGATTTGAAAAAGGCTGCTTTCATTTATATCATAAACTTTCAGAAAAACAAGAAGGTCGCTAATCGTCCAAGGTAAAGTTTTCTTAACTTGTGGTTTTTTCAGTAAAATTGCTTTGAGAACGTGTTTCACTAAGGGATGAGAACTTATTTCCTCTGAACGTTGTGGGTTAGCCAGGGTAGTAATTACTGATTTGTGCAAACATATAGTGCGGGGTGCTAAGTTAGCTGAATAGTGAAGATGACAAAGGTATTTTGCTAACTCCGAAGGTTCTGGGTTGTTCAAATCTATATGATTTTGACGAGCCCAAGTGCACCAACGCTCCCAAGCGGGTTTATATGTTTTGATAGTCGACTTTCTCCAAGAAGATTCCAATAGGTTTACCTCGCATTCCAACCATTTTGTTAAGTGCTTCGACCAGCCTGTACCTTCCAGAACCATAAATTTAGATTTTGTATGTTCTGAGGTGGATGATTCGTTCGTAGATCTATTAAGTTCCTCTTCAGGTTTGGTATCTCTATTGGAGAGCATATTGCTAGCTTCCTCAAACTGGGTTCCCAAAATGCTTTGTTCCAGCTGGGTGCTACAATCAGGTAAGTCCCCGTTGATGTTTCCAGGTGACGAAGTACCTGGGGTATTATGGCAGGTGGTGGAAATATCCATCCCAGTTTGAATTGCCACGTCCTGCTGAATGCGTCTGTGAACTGGCTGTGAGGATCCTTCGCGTCTTCGCTGACATATCTCGGTACTACCGCTGAGCGGGCTGACGCAAATAAATCTATCTCGGGTTTGCCCATCTTCTGGAATAACGCTGAGGTTGCCTGAGACTTGAGATGCCATTCGGGTGGACCTTTCTCTCTGGAGAGACTGTCGGCTAGGCAATTGTAAACCCCAGGAATGTAACGGGCTATAAGATGGCAATGATTTAGATGACAGTATTCTAATATTTTGGATGCCGTTTTCAATAATCTCAGTGATTTCGTTCCTCCCTGCTTTGTGATATAAGCTACTGTTGTCCGATTGTCTGACTGAAGCATGATTGTTTTGTGTTTGATATGTAGGCTCATCCTCTGCAGAACCTCGTACAGAGTGTGCAGTTCCTTTTGGTTGCTGTGCCACTTCAGTTGCTGCCTCGTCCATAGGCCCCAAAATTTTTGTCCGTTTGCTACTGCACCCCAACCTAGGTCTGCAGCATCTGTCGTTATGAAGGCTGATGGTTTCGGTATTTCTAAAAGTGAACTCTGTTGAATGTGATCGCGCCACCAAACCAACTCTTCTAAGGCGCGTTGAGGGATCGGCAACTTCACATGTGGTTGGAATTGAGCTAATCGGTTCGACTCTCGCTGTAAAGTACGGCTGTGCAAACGTCCGAGAGGTATCACATATGAGGCAAAGTTTAGTTTTCCGAGAATGATCTTCGAACCATGCCAACTCCAGTGCTTTTTCTTGATTATTTGTTTTAGGTGTTCCACTAGGTGTTTTTGTTTCTCTTGCGATAGTGACTTCTGATTGTTTTTTGTGTCCCACGTTATGCCTAAGTATTCTAACTTCGTTGTCGGGACAGGTGAAGATTTCTTTAGGTTCACTTTCCACCCAAGACGTGCCAGATATCTTTTCACGTATTCTGCTTGTCGACCCAAAGTGGTCGGATCGTGGTGGATCAGTAAAAAGTCGTCCAGGTAGACAGCAACTCTTAGGCCATCTTGTCTTAAGGTATGAGCTATCCAATTGGTTACCTTGGCAAAGGCAGCTGGAGCGCTGGCGAGACCGAAAGGGAGGCATGACATCTGATATACCTTTCCTTGAAAGCTCAGAGATAAGAAGCGATGGTGGCTTGTAGCTACTGGCAGGTGAAAGTAAGCCTGTGAAATGTCTAACTTCATTATGTAGTCTTCTTTGCTTATGAGTGTTGGGATTGTTAAATGATTTAGAAGACGAAATCTTGGTGTCAGCACGTAACGATTCAATCTCTTTAAGTTGAAGATCGGCCGATTGGAGCCATCTGCTTTTCTTCTTAGAAATATTTCGGAAAGAAACCCGTTTGCAAATGTGCTTTTCTGGATGGCTCCTGATTTTAGAAGCTCTTGAATTTGTTTCGCCATTTCGGGAGATGCTCTTGTTTGAAATCGGGTGATGTTTTTCTTTGAAAATATTTGTAATAGAGGTTTCACTCTGAATGGGATCCTGTACCCCTGAATAAAATTTTTGTATAACTGTTGGTGCTGCGGTCCATTGATGAGCAAACTCCTGCAAGCACTCTGCCTTGAAGGAGTCATCTTCTTTTGCCATCTACCCCTTTTTTCTTGAATTGCTGCTGATGTTGTGGTCGACCTTCCTGTGGACCATATCGGGTTTGTTTTTTCGGTGTCGAGTTTGTGAATTTGTTGGGTCCCCGCGTTTTCCAATTGTTGTAATCAGAGGAACTTTTTGTGGGAAACTGCGAACGTTCAACTCTTGTTTTGTCTGGCCCTCCCCTTGACCTCTGAAATGGCTTCTTTCGTGTGGGTAATGGAAAGAACTTCCGGATATCATCGTTAGAGCAATCTTTTATAGCCTTGGATAAAGCTTCATCTGCGAAGAGGTGAGTATCTGACGGTGGGATATTGTGTAGAACGTCGTTCATGGCTTTATTTGGTACTCGAAATGCATTTCTTCTTTGTTCAATCACCTCCGCTCTTCGACCGCAAACAAATTGCAGGAGGGCGTCAGATTTTTTCTTAAATGCGGAGTCTGCGGTTAGATAATCCTTTCCAATCTTTCCTTTTACCTCCGCTGGCAGTAGATCAAAAATGTCTCGAAATATTTTCCTTTGTTGAAAAAGGTCGTGTGTGATTGCACCTAAGGTTAGGTCAAATTTTTCGAGAACAGCAGCTGATTTCCAATTTGGTGTTACGCTGGCTAAAGTATTGTTGACTTTAAGAGCGCAGAAAGCTGGTGACGCCTGAAACTAGGTCGTGTGTGATTGCACCTAAGGTTAGGTCAAATTTTTCGAGAACAGCAGCTGATTTCCAATTTGGTGTTACGCTGGCTAAAGTATTGTTGACTTTAAGAGCGCAGAAAGCTGGTGACGCCTGAAACTGTTTTTGATATTCTGCATATCTGAGATTTCGCCACCCCTCTTGATTAAATCTTTGACAATGTACTCCTTGTTTCAGGAAGAAGGGCTCTGTTATTGCTATTTTTGGTTCTGCCTCTACTGTTGAAGGGCTGAAGTCATATATGTCGTCGGGCACCGCCTTGAGCGCGGCAAGTTCACTCTGCGCCGAGCATATGTCTTTCCTCAGTTCGGACTCACGCAAATCTCTGTGTTCTCGGGACACGTTTACCTCCGCTGGCAGTAGATCAAAAATGTCTCGAAATATTTTCCTTTGTTGAAAAAGGTCGTGTGTGATTGCACCTAAGGTTAGGTCAAATTTTTCGAGAACAGCAGCTGATTTCCAATTTGGTGTTACGCTGGCTAAAGTATTGTTGACTTTAAGAGCGCAGAAAGCTGGTGACGCCTGAAACTAGGTCGTGTGTGATTGCACCTAAGGTTAGGTCAAATTTTTCGAGAACAGCAGCTGATTTCCAATTTGGTGTTACGCTGGCTAAAGTATTGTTGACTTTAAGAGCGCAGAAAGCTGGTGACGCCTGAAACTGTTTTTGATATTCTGCATATCTGAGATTTCGCCACCCCTCTTGATTAAATCTTTGACAATGTACTCCTTGTTTCAGGAAGAAGGGCTCTGTTATTGCTATTTTTGGTTCTGCCTCTACTGTTGAAGGGCTGAAGTCATATATGTCGTCGGGCACCGCCTTGAGCGCGGCAAGTTCACTCTGCGCCGAGCATATGTCTTTCCTCAGTTCGGACTCACGCAAATCTCTGTGTTCTCGGGACACGTTAGCCTCACCAGGTAGACGCAGACTAGGGCAACACTGACTGTCTTCACTCTCCATTTGAGTGCTATCTGGCATTGATTCCAGGGACTCGTTTAGATCAGGATTATTTTTCGATATAATTTTCTCGTTTCTATTTTATCGTTATGCTCATTTTGTGTAGTAAAAATACGATTAAAAATTTCCATATGCAGGCTTAGAATGGTAGTTAGGGACTGCTCCCCGGTACCCTTCTTTGAGCACACACTATCGATTTCTTCTATTAATTCTCCTGGTAATTTCGTCTCGTAGAGCACTCGGAGGTCGAGGGGCTATCCGAGGTTACCTGTTGGCCTCGAAGCTCTGCCGAAGTGTTTTTGCGGTTCGTCAGCTTGTTCTTTATGGAATGAACGGCATTCATAAACTTAAAATATCCTTCGCCCGATCCATGTATCTTCTCCATAATATTGTGCGGAGCGTAGATCAGGGCTCTTCCCAAGGGCCACTGCAGAACTTTCGCTCTGATCGACCTGTATCGTCTCTCAGACAGGGATTTGCAGTCTGGACTAAACGCTCTTGCTAAATCTGCAGTCGGTATTGCAAACCTGAGCTTACTGTCTAAGGACACCGATATTTCGTCGCCAAACAAATCTTCAAACGAATAATCATAAACATTCCAAGACCGCCAATCTTTTGGAAAATTAACATCGAGTGCATCGATCACCGCCTCGAACGCCAACGTATCCTCCGTGGGACAGGCTCGGCCGGCCAGAGAACCCAGTGTGGTAACTTCCATGTTACGAATATCAAGCAGGTATGTCGTCTCGAGGAGAACGATAAATCGGCACGACACGGCGTCGCGTTGTCTTAGCTAGTGTAGCTAGCTTGTACATGTAGCCTGCCTGAGGCGTCAGACGCCGGCCACATGACTCGTGCGCCGGCGACGAGCTGTCGCGCCAGCGCGTCGTCTCCGCGCGCCGGGCGCACGGTGCGACGACGTCGCCTTGTAGTTCTTGTACATGTAGCATGCCTGAGGCGTCAGATGCCGGCCGCACGACTCATGCGCTGGCGACGAGCTGTCGCGCCAGCGCGTCGTCTCCGCGCGCCGCGCGCGCCGTGCGACGACGTCGCCTTGTAGTTCGACCCGTACCGGGTGTCCGAACAGTCCATTCATGTAAGGGTCACAACATGCTTGGACAAGTCAGGCGACGCCGTGCCGTCTCGATCCGGCAGGGGAGGTGCAAGACACCTGAGTCGTCGCTGGGCCAGGGGCGCCGAGCGGAAAGTGAGACTACGTAATACATAACTACTGAGTGTCGTCAGAGTATGGTATATAATTACGGAAAATATTTTTCCAAATTTCACGAGTTACACCACACTGACTTAACAGTGCACGAGTGACTTGTTCCAATATTAAAAGCGTACTGAGGAAGGTGGCGCGCGCGCCGCCCGAGCGCTGGTGGGGTGAGAGAAAGAGACGGAAACAGTATACCAATGGAGCTCTCTACGCACACAGACAAGGTATTTGGGTGTGTGAGTGACTGTAACATGAAGCGTAATCTCAAGGTGGTTTAAGCGAAGGCTCAAACACCTAAATAAAGCATTTAAACTTTGATAGCGGCATAAAAACTAAAACTCTATAGAGTGCTACGGCGTAGCAGCTCTCTAGTGCTACGGTTTTCAAATATGTAGTAGATAAATGCTACGTGACCGTCATCAGGATAGGTCCACTAACTACGCGTCTACGCCTGATTCCAAGCTAGGCGTAAAGGTGCTACGATATTATAGCAGTCTTAGCACTACGCTACGCTTAATTTTATTTTCATATAAATCAGAAAAATACCTATTACCTTATACTATTAACAATCAGTAGAGGCAAAGTTACCAGTATAAATAGACCTTTAACCTTTTAATAAGGGCAGTCAGAAAGAATATCCACTGCGCAATTACAAGAAGTTATATTATTTAAAAAAAAGTAAATAGGCCTTTGCCTATTGTAGATGATTCAAACAACGTGTCCTAGATCCAAGGATGTAATGTCCTGGATTCGATCCAGTCAAGATAGATAGATAGATTTTGACTGGCCTCTCAGCTCAGTTGGTAGTAGCTCTGCCTTCTGAGCCGTAGGCCGTGGGTTCGATCCCCACCGAGAACAAATATTGTGTGGTGAACGCAGATGTTTGTTTTCTGTCTGGGTGTTATATTGTATTCTTAATATTAAGTATTTACAAAAAAAAATGTATATTATGTATCATATCAGGTATATCTGGTTCCCATAGTACAAGCTCTGCTTAGTTTGGGGCTAGATAGTGTTGTGTGGATTGTCTATAATATTATTTTTTATAGATAACACTTTATTGTACACCACAAGAAGACGACATTACCCACGACCTTTAATCTTGGATCTACGACAAACAAATCAACAAAATGGCATAACTAATTACATCTGTTTTAAGGTTTCTTTCATTTGTCACACCCCTCCCACTCTTATTCAAACTACTATAAAAGCTCTAACACTTATCCAATCATCACAACACATTCTTTCAGCACCCAGTTCATATCTTTAAAACTGAACTACCCTTGTTTACCAAAACTTTTGCTCGTAGAATATTTAAAGGGGTAACCATGTCTTTCAAAAGTGTAGCCTTATTCTGTGTGCTGGCCTGTCTGGTGATCATCAGCGAGGCTCAGCTCACGTTCACGTCAAGCTGGGGCGGAGGCAAGAGGTCTGGTGCGGGTGTGACAGGAACTGTCAACTGTCGCGATGAGGAGACGGTGGCGGCTATTTACAAGCTTATTCAGGTAATTTATATTTTTTCCAATGCCAATTAGGGTAGGGCCGACCTGTGACTGACGACTGACGTCTTGACGGAAAAGTATTTTATCTATATAATATATTATCATCATTCTCATTAAACTACTCGACACTAGCAAAATTGATCCGAAAAGGACAGATGCCATTCATTAAGAAGAAGAGGAAGAAGGAAATTTATGCTATTTTTAACCGAATTCAAATAAAAAAGGAGGAAATTCTTAATTCGGTTGTATTTCTTTTTTCATGATTGCTATTGGATAACTTCTTCATTTATGAACCGATTTGTTTTTTTTCATCTGAAAGGTATTAGATTGGTCCCATAGAAATTTTATCAAAATCGGTTCAGTAGTTCAGTCGGTTTCTCAAGTTTTTTAAACTCAATTGCACTGAAAAACATACCATATAGCATACATAATTCAAGAACCTTGCTCTTTGGACCATGAGTGACCCTACCCTGCCTAAGTAGGTACTATTTCGAGATTGAGATGCGTACTTGCCTTATTAAAGTCGTGAGACAATTAATATGAAGCTATGTTGCCTCAGAGCCCATGTTGTCTCACTGCAAGGCAAAGGCCTGCCATCCTTCTCTCTTCATCTTAGTATTGTGTAGGAATTATACTTATAGATAAAGTTAGAAGGCATGGGATCAGGAAAAACAAGTTAGTAAGAGGAACTCGTGCCCTGCCTGATGGGGTTCATGTCTATATGTCAATAGGAATGGCCCTGTTTTTCTCAAGTAGGTATAAGTATAGTAGGTATAGTTCGGCCGTTCAGAGAATGCGTTCCTGACACGTCGCGATTGAACTGACGACGTAACTTTGTAATGGCGTTGCAGTTACGATACAAATATTTTTGCTGGTTGTTTACCGTTTTAACAATTGATGAGCATTAAAACAACATTATTATATCAATAATCAATGAATTTTATAATTTTGTGCCAAACTGAGTGTCAAATAACTTGTTATACAATATTTTTCTAAATCTATACTGCGCTATTACAAGGTTATGTCAGCACTTTATATTTGTAGTGCTGTACTAACTATGTGACTAACTGTGACTAACTGTCAAACGCATTCTCTGAACGGCCGAACTATAACAAATATTGCACATTGGCTAATTTCGGCTTCATAAAGCGTAGAGTGCGTCAGAAAGAGCGCTCTACGAAAGCAGAAGTGCAATATTTATTGCTTACCCGTACCGTTACCGTATCTACAAATCAACTTATTATTAACTTCAGTTAATTTTTATTTCAGGGCGAAGCTGAGAAACTGCTGTTTTGTCAAAGGACCTGAGGACGCTTGAACAACTTCGATAACACCACAAAATGGCTTCCAAATTGTGCTTGTATTCTATAACTAAGTTCTTAATTAAAATTGCAGTAGGTATATATGCAATATGCTTATTTATTGCTCTGTTCCTATCTTTGATTTAAGGCCTGCGCACATATAGGCGATGGCGATGGCGACCAGTGAAACGCATTTAACAGCGTTCGCTGTCATAATTAATTGGCTGTCATATTTGGCGTTTCACTGATAGCCATCGCCGATCGCATAGAAGTGCGCAAGGCTTTACAGAATGTAAATCTCTCGTGTAATTATAATAATATAGGTACCTAATTAAAACATTACGCCTATATTTTAAACGATTGTGATGTTAAAAAATATATTATTATGAAATAAGATCAATAATAAATAAATAATAGGTAATAAATGCAATTAATACCTTCTACTTTGTTTTGATTTCCTACACTAGCAGTATAATTATCGAACATTGAAAAGGCGTATTCGTGACCTTTTGGACAGGTAGCGCCATCTATTATTGAGTAGCGAATTCTCCACTTTCATAGACCTCAGTTGTGGTTCTAGTAAAGTGCCATCTATTGGCGAGTAGAAATAAAAAAAAATTGAAGTTAGCCATTTAGCAAATCTTCCATCCTTTATTGGTGATTTTTGCACAAACGGATTACTTCAGGCTGGCCAAGCTACGCAGGGCGAACTGTAGGTGTGCGCAGGCCTATAGGGAAAATATAATGAACTATGTTTTCAATAAATAGATATAAATAGTGCATTCTAGGGGTAAAAAACAAACAATAATGTAAAAATAATGTCAAATTTAATTTTCTATCGTTCAATTTCATAAATTTATAATATAATCTCTGTCATAAACTAAGAAGCGGATGGTGAGAGCACTTGTGCAACACCACTTGTGTCCAAAGACATTCGCACAGTGGGCAGCAAGTCATCTTCATCCATTGTCTCCCTCATTCGTCTCTTGTAAACCTCGCTGTCAGGATTATGTTCCTGATTGCGACATCTGTCTAATTTCTTCTCAATAAGCTTAACTCGTTCTCGAGCTGGACTCTCAACCATCTTGACAAGAGACCGGATTTTACGAACTGCTTCAATTAATATAGCAAGTTTGTCTGGTCCAGCATCTCGGAAAAGCATGTCAGTCACATAGCTGTCCAGGTTCTCTTGCTCTTTACTGGCTGCATGCAAGACTGCGGCTAATGCTATCTGTGATGGAGCATACACAAGGCAGGCATCAGTCAGAAATACTTTCTCTAAGAACTCGTCAATGCCAGATCGGAGGCGTTCCGGGTTAGCAAGTGAACAACGCGTTTTTATGTCAATAAGGAAGCCTTCTACTGGTCGGAACGGGTTGTGAACTGTCAGATGATAGTTTAATTGCTGCATCAGTAATAATTCATTGTTTAATATGATATCCGAGGCCTTGTCTCTGTCACCCTTGATATTGGCAACAAACTGACCGATAGACACGTTGAATTCCTCAACTTTGCAAGCCAAATAGACGCATGTGGCAAGTATCTCTTTCGGATGATAGTCCATTGAGGAATTGTACAGATAGAATCTTTTGAAGTAATGGAACGCGGTCCCGACGACTCCTTTAGGCATTGGCGGGCTGAACCGCTTACAGAACTCTTTCAGGTGTAGCTCATACTGCTTCAGGAGTAGTCTTTCTTCCTCTGAAGAGAGGAAAAAACCGTGACGTTGGCTTTCGTCGATGTGTGCTCCATGTCGCGTGATGAAAGCTTCGTTGTGCTTGTCTCGAAGGCGGGCGAGCTCACTGTCATCACTAAAAGTCCAAAATTTTCTTTGCGAGCTCGTGGAAAACATGTTTTAGTACCGGTTACACACTATTCAAACTACTCCGGCCAAATTCATGAACACAACTAAAAATACGCACGAACGAGACCCCCTTTACATCTCCAATTCAGCCAGTTAAAATTACGGTTAGGGAATGAACAGCCAGTGTGGGTTTAATAGTCACTTCAAAACAGCAAGCAAAACAAATAAAATCGGCGCTCTTAAATTTACGCAATATTCACCACGGCATGTTTATCAAAACTTTTTTTTAATTTTAATTTGAGCTCAGTGTTGCCGTTTTTTATTTTGAGAAAATGCTAGAACTTGCTCCAAATAATGCTAAAAAATGCTATTTTTGTATTTAAAAATGCTAAAAAACATGCTAAAATACTAATTTTGTTATTAACATTTCTGTGTACAATTTTTTGGTAGAACAGTAGCCTAACATGTTATTCTAGGCTCTAAAGTATCGTTACGCACCAAATGTTAGCAAAATCCATCCAAAAGCCAATCCTTAAACTCGCCTATCTTCTCCCATTCTTCGCAATAATGTTGCTCATATTTAGGAGGCATACTTTCACTTCACATTCACAAATAACATTGAATGAATTTATTCAAGAGTCAAGTGGGGTTCGGACGCGAAACGTTCGTTACGTAAAAACAATCAGAAACTAATTTCAGGGAAGTCCCTGATCCAGAGAGTTGCCATACCTCAATGAAAACCATACATAAAAAATAATGTATCTGGTCGGTCGCTATTAAATAATCTTTTGACATTGACTTTGATTTGAAATGCCAAAATATGCAATATGCTAAATGCAAAATTTATATGCATTTATTTTAAAGAGTCATGAAATATGCTAAATTTAGCACTAAAAATGCTAAAACGGCAACAGTGTTTGAGCTTTCTGGGTTAAAGTTTTCTGTAATATTCCACTATCTTTCTTCATCTTCTTTCTTTATTCTTTCTCTGTAAGCTTATTTAAGTTAAATCTTACTGCATTCATCTATCATCGATTTTTAATTAAAGCTTTCATCATTTTTTAATAATAAGTTGATGATACACACTAGCAAACATTTAGCAAACATTTTTTTTAAGGAAGTCATACTTCTCCTGCCTTGGCTTTTACCGAATGCAACTAGAATGTAAAAAAAAAAAGCGGTGTTTCTCACGACACGGAATAAAGGATAGTTAGTATGGGATAAGGTTCGGGATAGGGTGATGATGATGTTAGATATTTCCGAATTACAGATACGCTAGTAGTTACTATGACACGGGGTGCTTGCTACTAACTATTATCTATTCTGTGACGGTTCACAGAATAGATAATAGTTAGTAGCAAGCATCCCAAGGCGTTTTTCGTGACTGTAGATTTTATGAACTAGCGGCCGCCCGCGGCAGGCTTTGCCCGCGTAGTAGGTCATTGCTAACATCCATCCTGTGGAATGTTTGTTTTATTTACCTACATGATTTTGTAGATCTACTGCATTTAGTTAGGTATTATGAGTAAGGTGGGCACTGATGCCAACGAGCTTACCTGATGGTGGATTCAGAAGCTGAATACCTATGTTTAAAATGATTACCAGCTCTTAGGTAGGTAGGAATTCTGTGTGTAAAATGGGACTTCTTAGCAAATAGGTAGATAGACTTGTCTACCTACATAGAGGTAACTTTTCATCATCATCAGGCCTACCTTATTTAGGTACCTACCTATTATGAATAAGGTAGACATGGCACTGATGCCAACGAGCTCCGGCAAATTCATCATCCACACTTGATGTGCGGGCTGGTTTCCGCAAGGCCTCTAGCCGCTCGCTTGCCCTGTCAACTACTACTTGACATATTTTTTACCTTCAAATTGCCCTGTCAACTACCACTTGACACAAATATCTCGCTCTACCCTCGTCGATTTTTATTGATATAGGCCTGTCCCTGTTTGTCTACGGATTATTTGTATAGGTCTATCCTGCTCTTCGTAAAATTTTCAACCAAATCAAGCTCCAACTGGCAATTTATGCCATGGAACAATGGGCCCTTATTGCGTGGCGCTTGACACGAACGAGTTGCTCGAACTTTTGTAGGTTCTACAACACGCCGGTTTCCTCACGATGTTTTACTGGCATAGTGCACATACATTTTTCTACAGAAAAACTCATTGGTACACGACTGGATTTGAACCCACGACTAAGGATCGGAAGGCGGGTCCGCTACCACTAGACCACCAGTGCTCTCTGCCAACGAGCTTACCTGATGGTGGATTCAGAGGAGCGTGTAATCATAATACTTAATCATATTATGTATGTATAGGTAGGCGTTCTGTGTGATAATGGGACTTCTCAGCAAATAGGTAGGTATGTACTTATAGGTACTTAGGTAGGTATTATTGTCATCATCATTATTATACAGATTTGTATTTTTTAACGAATAAACTCAAAAACAACTGGACTGATAAATTTCTTTCGCCTCTTTAATGCTGAATTATCCCCGAGTAGCATAGTTACATTATATCTAGTTCGAGCAAATGAAACCTACAGGAAATGAGTCTCTTTCACCAATAACTCTGCATCTGTAGTTTTACTGAGTAGTTCGACAGTTGGTACAAATAAAATGAAATGAAATATATTTATTTGCAAGAAGTATGGTACAATTATAAGATCATAGGGTGTGTAAAAAAATGGCTCACATACTTCATCGGCGACCAATATACAAAATTCAAACAAAAAGTAGAAAATATAAGTTAAATTAAAATAAATCAGTGTGAGAATAATAACAATAATCAATTCAGAATAATAATTCTTAAAGAAAATATAAAATAATTTAAATGAAATCTTCAACGCTATAAAAACATTTATACAACATTGTAGATATCTTTAGTAGGTAGTTACTCCATCACACACATATAGCAAGTTTCTTCATTCACAATCTGACCTATCACACTTTTGGCAGGGTTATAAACACACATCACACACCCACTAAAGTCGGGTCTACCACCTTCTAGCGCTAAGTTTGACACACATCTTCAGCCCACTGAAGATGAAAGCCCACGAGGTGTCTGGCATGCGGCAGAGGTGTCCAGCCCTGAAGAATTAAATGTTCTTCTCATTATTGATGACTGCCCAGTTGTAACTATGCGTAGGAGTTGACTATGAGCGGTTGGTTCCCAACGCTGCTGGAGGTATTGGAGTCGTCTGTGCTGTAGGAAATGGTAAATACTCTTCAGATGATAATAATAAGACAGATGATTAATTACCGATGCTGTTGCAGCCATCGCATTTCTGTCTTAGTTAATATTCCGGTGGATTTTATTTCGTAAATATTAGCTCGTATCTCGAAATAGCCTAGCAAGAAATTTGACCTCTTGATATTTGACAGTTTGAGATGTCAGTTTTGACAGTTTAAATATAAGATTTACGCACACAAATGTAGATATACATACGTATACGCACACATACACCATAGAAATCTGCTTCTTCTTTTTTCGTGAAAATAAGATCGGCCAAATAAAATATTGGAATTCAACAGCACAGCACAAAAACGACCGCGGATCAGTGTTGCTAACTCCTAACTCCTAATCTTGGAGGAATTAGAAAATTTCTAATTCCTCCAAGCTCCTAATAGTAAATTAGTAATAGTGCCATGCCAGCCAGCCACTATTTATAGGGTTCTATGGCCAATAAACTATGGTTTATTGACAAAGGCATCATCAAACATTTGACAGTGTCAGATCGAATATCTGTCACTGTCATATATGTAGGGTTGTCACTTTTTGATTTGAGTCATCAACATCATCATCATCAATCAATTAATTCCATTCAAATTCGCCAGTGAGTGTGTGTGATTACTGCGCTGGTGACTCAGAAATTGGAATAAAATAACTTGTTTTCGTTGTTTATATAGTTATAACTGTGCGAATAAACAAAATGTCTCGAGGGGGTGACAGGCCTAACCAAGCACAGACGTACAAACTCGTCGTTGTCGGTGGAGGCGGCGTTGGAAAGAGTGCTATCACGATACAGTTCATCCAGGTAACTAATCATGCTAATTAATCCAAACACAACCATTATCTCTTATTTTTAGTCCCTGCGCAAACTCACTGTACAGTTTGGTTCCTCTAAAACCTTGTATTTTAGTTATAAGAAGTGGTTCTACCATCGTGTGTTCATTCATAAAAATAGTTTCTAACTGAGTCGCAGTCAAGGCCTCTGCAACTGCACGCCCACAGCTTCGCATCTGGTGCTGAAATTACCGTGTTTCGTGTTCCAGAGTTACTTCGTCACAGACTACGACCCTACGATTGAAGACAGCTATACAAAGCAGTGTGTTATTGATGACATCCCAGCCAAGTTAGACAGTAAGTACCATTCATTAGGTGTAAGTTTTGGAAATATTTGAGCATGCATGGGTGTAAACAAGGCTATTATGCACTAGGAATGTGTCCACTTGTCATCGAGTGGGCTCACCTGTTGACTGCCAATGGAGAAGGTCGCTCAACTCACATATTTACTAATTTGTCAATTGGTCTGTCTCTATTACCCAATTGCCTGCAACTGTAATAGAGTATGTTTGGACTGGATTTAGTTTTTAATCTATTGAATTGTTTTTAGAATAAGATTTAAATAATGTATCACTAATATAATAAAAGTCAGAAGCATGCAACAAAATTCTTGTTTGTTGTAATGTCAGTAAATGTAAGTATTCTAAGAAAAATAAAGGAAAAAGGATTTAAAGGAAGTCTTCTTCCCACCCTTATCCCACTTTATGTGGGGTCGGCACAACATGTTCCCTTCCATTTTCCTCTATCAGCCGTCATCTCTGTATTCACTTCTTTCTTATCCATGTCATCTTTCAAATTGGTAAAAAATAAGTGTCAATTTAGAAAAAGACATTTATTTATTTACTACATAAGCACACATAAAACAGTAACAAAAAAGACACGGAAGAAAGATACAAATAGATACATTGATACTGCAGAAGTGCATTGTGTTTCTGTGTGCTACAGCAGCAAATTTGACTTGACTGCCCTTAGCTCTGTTGGTAGTAGCTCTGCCTTCTACGCCGTAGGTCGTGTGTTCGATCCCCACCGAGAACAAATATTTGTGTGGTGAACGCAGATGTTTGTTCTCTGTCTGGGTGTTATATTGTATTTTAAGTATGTATTTACAAAAAAAAATATATAAGTAGTGTATCAGCTATCTGGTTCCCATAGTACAAGCTCTGCTTAGTTTGGGGCCAGATATTGTTGTGTGGATTGTCTAAAAACAATTTTAAATAGGTAAGTCCGGCAAGTTTATCATGCGCACTTGATGTGCGGGCAGGTTTTTCCGCAAGTAGGCCGCTAGTGGGCCCTTTTTACGTGACCCTTGACACGTGTTGCTCGAACTTTTTTAGGTTCTACAACACGCCGCGCCGGTTCCCTCACGATGTTTTCCTTCACCGTTTTGAGAGTACTGGCATAGTGCACATAAATTTTTTAACAGAAAACCTCATTGGTACACAAGTGGATTTGAACCCACGATCTTCGGATCGGAAGGTGGGGCCACTGCCACTAGACCACCAGTGCTCTCTTAAATAGGTATTTATTTATTTAAATTTGAGTTTAAATCCCCTTCCCCAGTACTGGACACAGCGGGCCAGGAGGAGTTTAGTGCGATGCGCGAACAGTACATGCGCTCCGGAGAAGGCTTCCTCCTTGTGTTCTCGGTGGCAGACCACGCCAGCTTCGACGAGCTCTACAAGTTCCACAAGCAGATCCTCAGGGTCAAGGACCGGGATGAGTTCCCGATGCTCATCGTCGCCAACAAAGCGGATTTGGAGAATCAAAGAGTGGTGAGTTCTTCTTCTTCTTCTTAATGAATGGCATCTGTCCTTTTCGGATAAAATACTTTTCTGTCAAATCGTCAGTCGTCTGTCAGGTCGGCCCTATCTAATTGGCATTAGAAATAAAAAGATGGCCGTTTTTTCCCAAAACCATCTGAAACATTTTCGATCAAATCAGAATATCACATACCTAATACACTTTAATTCCAACAACTAACACCTTGAGCTAAGACCTCAAGTAATGTTGGTTAAAATACCACCGAAATTACACAACAGAACTCAAAATAACACCAGAAAAACAATTAAAATCAAAAAGCTATGTGACTTCCCGAAATGACAAAAAACGAATGAGTGGTGAGTTAACTTACATTCAAACAAGTTCATCCAGATTGACAAACTCGAATGGTATTTATGTTATCAAACCATCAGATTGAGAGCACTGGTGGTCTAGTGGTAGCGGCCCCGCCTTCGGATCCGAAGGTCGTGGGTTTAAATCCAGTCGTGTACCAATGAGTTTTGCTGTCGAAAAATGTATGTGCACTATGCCAGTACTCTTAAAACGGTGAAGGAAAACATCGTGAGGAAACTGGCGTGTCGTAGAACCTAAAAAAGTTCGAGCAACACGTGTCAAGGGTCACGCAAAAAGGGCCTGCCAGCGGCCTACTTGCGGAAAAACCAGCCCGCACATCAAGTGCGGATGATGAATTTGCCGAACCATCAGATTACTTTGAAGCATCTAAAAGTTAGGTGAGATAGGTGCCAATTCCACGCGACCAAGCTTAGAAGAACAGACAAAAACTAAGGTACACACTCCATCAACAATTGGTATTAAAAAAACTATTCTTCAGCTATAAAAGGATGAATTGAATTGATGAAGGAGGTATTAGCAGGAATTCATTCACAGACAATTTCCTATCAGTTTCAGTTATAGGTATGTATACGGTGTAGTAAACAAGTTTGTTTGTTTAGGTTCCATTTGCGTAGTTTCATTGACAGGATAATAGGCAAAACATTGATCATTAATTTAGAACTGGGGTTACCAACAAGTGGGGCACGCCGGCTATGGGGGGGGGAAGATTCGTCAAAGGGGGCGCTAGTTGATCATATAGATCTACCATACTATGCACCATGGTAAAGGAGCCGAAACATTACATAAGTTTTCGCCTAAAGTCATTCTGACTGGGCTTTGCTGACTTATTTTTTATACTTTTAAAAACACGTAAAATATTGCGGTTCGCTTCACTCAGTTTCTGTTTTTTCAATTTCTTTACAGCAAACATATTTTAGAAAAAGACATGCAAGGCTGGGAGGTTTGCTGGTTAAGTTTTGGTAAAGAAGTCAGTTGCTATAAAACACGTCAAAATTGCAGCTCGCTTCACTCGTCATGTTACTTTCTCATGTCATGCCGACTGGAAATGCCCCTGTAAAAGTCCCATTTTCAGAAAGTATGGTAAGGGGCACAGATTTTAATTTGGCAGAAGGGGCCAATCGATATTTTTTTAGCTGGTTTTTCCGCAAATAGGCCGCTGGCGGGCCCTTTTTGCGTGACCCTTGACACGTTTTGCTCGATTTTTTTAGGTTCTACGACACGTCGGTTTCCTCACGTTGTTTTCCTTCACCGTTTTGAGAGTACTGGCATAGTGGACATACATTTTTTGACAGAAAAAACTAATTGGTATAATACACGACTGGATTTGAACCCACAACCTTCTGATCGGAAGGCGGGGCCGCTACCACTAGACCACCAGGGCTCCGGCGGAAGGGGGCGCTACCCAATGGTTTAGAATCTACATTTAATTTACCCAAATAGCTCATTATTATAAAATGCTTAGGTTTCTTGTGCCTTTGTTATGAATGGACTAAAATAGGTGACGAAGGTATTTGCGGTGAATATTGACTCATAGACTAACTTTATACTAGCATGTCTAAGTCACGTACACAGTTATTATGTTTCTCGAGGTATTTCCTTTAGGAGGAATCCTAGACTAAACCCACTTTGTTGTGTCTTGTGCTGTTGGCATTAGATATTAACATGAGGCATATTTAAAGGAAAAATAAAGTGAAATTTGATTTAATACCGACTTCAAATAAAAAACATTCTCAATTCCGGTGTATTTTTTTAATTTCATCAATTTTTTTCCGCGCACAAGTAAGTTGTGGAATGAACTGCCCTCTGCGGTTTTTCCTTCAGAGCTACGACATGGGGTCCTTCAAAAGGCGGGTGTATCTGCATTTAATAGGCCGGCAGCGCATCAGCACCACCTCTGGTGTTGGAGGTGTCTATGGGCGACGGTGACTGCTCTCCATCAGGTGGCTCGTCTGCCAGGTTTAGCAGTTTGGCATGAAGTAGTTTTTTAAACTTTAATATCTGATGAGCATGCCACTTGCTCAAGACTGCCATTCAAAAAACAACTTTATTTGCAACTTTATTCAAAAAACTTGCGACACGCGCAACCTTCGCACGGAAGGCATAATTCAAGTGACTACACATTTTTCACCTCCTTTCTTAAATTACACCCGTGCTAAGCCGGGGCGGGACGCTAGTAAAAAATATAATCTATGTCACTTAGAGATAATGTAGCATTCTAATGGTTAAATTATTTTTTAAATCGGTCCAGCAGTTTTTGAGTTTATTCGGTGTAAAAATAAGAATCTTTCCTATAATACATACATACATACATAAAATCACGCCTTATTCCCATTGGGGTAGGCAGAGATCACGGATTTCCACTTGCTACGATCCTGACACACCTCTTTCGCTTCATTCACTCTCATAACATTCTTCATACATGCTCGTCGGTTTGGGGTACTCCTAACCTGGCCTTTCTCTAAAATGTCTGCGATCTGATCGAGATACATGCGCCTAGGTCTTCCCCTTCCAATCTTTCCCATAGTACTTATGATTAATTTTATTTTCAGGTTTCCGTAGATGAAACCCAAGCTCTCGTCCGTCAACTAAAGGTCCCGTGCATCGAGTGCAGCGCTAAAGCGCGCATGAACGTGGACCAAGCCTTCCACGAGCTAGTCAGGTTAGTCCGCAAGTTCCAAGAAACAGAGCGCATCAATATCAAACACGAGCATGCAAGCAGGAAAAAGAAATGCACCATCTTGTAATATTTTACATCTGTGGTGAATATCGCTGAGAAAAACGACGTTTCGCGCCAAATGATCTGACATTCTGTTTTTGAATTTTTACCACCAAGGAGTTCGGTATTTTTGTATATTTTTTTTTCAATATGGCATTATTAGTTCTATTTCTTAGTTCACATTAAAAAGTTTTGAAATGAAATATATTTAGGATCTAATGTAACCAAGATTATTTATTTTCTATTTTAAGTTAAGACTTTGTTGATTTTATGAGATAAATTGATTTTACTCTTTCTGATTCATTAATTTTGTTCATTTTTGTAAAACACTGAATCAATTAGTAAAAAATCGAAATCTCGATTCAGTTTAAGTATAATTTGTGAATCCAAACCAAGTATTGTTGGAGTCAAATGAAAAATACGTTTTTTTATATCTATAGTGCCATATTTTTTCAAACAGCACAAAGTTAAATGGTGCTCGTTTTATAATATCTAGCTTAAACGTCAATCTGCACCAAATAAACATTTTGGGTGTTATTAATAATCCTGGCGTAGCGTTGGACTAGTTAATCCGTGTTTTGTCTCTTGCATTGACATGCAATTGTCAACTCGAACAAATGTGACAAAACACGATTTAACTACTCCAACGCTACGCTAGGATTATTAATAAGACCCTTTAGGTACTAAGTTCTCTCTTGGAATATACATGGATTGATACTTTATTTTTATTATAGTCAGCAAAATTGGTGAATGAATAAGAGAACGGTTTCTTGTAGTCATAATAATGTTCTTACTGAATAGTGGTCTTATTTCGCTTCATGTAAAAAAAGCGCATGGGTAGGTAAGTTGTATGGGGAAAAAGTCAATTGCAGAACAAAGGAAAGGCCAAATTAGTCGCGTCATATCACCAAAAATCGTAGCCTTTGCGCTCTTTTTAGGTTAACCGATTTATAAATATCATGTAGTTTATCCTTTAAAGCCGCATTCTTCATGACTGCATCGTATCAAACAATTTATGCCTATTTCTGCTATGAAGCAGCATTGCTGTGTTTCGGTTTGACGGGGCCGGTGAAATTACTGGTACGTGAGGCTGAAGATCTGTATGCCTTAAGCTGATGAACGCAGGGCAGTGCATCTTAGGGCACGTTCCTTACGTGCGTGGCATACGAGGCAATGCTTTGTTATAGACTACCACTTAACTGTTAAGTGGACAAACATATATGGTCCACCTGATGTTAAGACTTAACATCAGGTGGCCCGCCTGATGTTAAGTTTTAACATCAGGTGGGCCAAATGCTTGTTCCATCAGCTAGTTAAAAAAAATATACTTTCGAGCGATCCGTATCCGTATCGTGTGACTTTCTATACGAGGAATACTACGATACGTTTGATGCAATGCGTCCGATGCTTATGATGCGGACATGTGGACGGTCAGCTTTACAGTACTTTGTCAATTCATGTCTATTCTGTCATGTGAAATCATTTTTTTATTACATTATTACGCGCAATGATGCGGCGCGTACTGTACAGGCAAAAAAGGGCAGCTATAAACGTTTTATAGATACTTCATGCATAATAATGCCCTAAGACAGGAACTGAGCAGTTTATTTTTGTTTATTGTACCAAATACTAATAGTGTAAAAACTGTTTTTCGTTTTGTTTTAATGTAAGATTATTTATTTAAGCACGCAAGTAATGTTTATTAATAGTAAAAAATTGTCTACAGCGAATTATCCGTTAGCGCCCTTTTAAGGGAACGTTTAACCAAAATTTTATCCTGTATAGTTCGGCCGTTCAGAGAATGCGTTTGACAGTTTGATCAGTTATTCACAGTTAGTCACATAGTTAGTACAGCAAATATAAAGTGCTGACATAACCTTGTAATAGCGCAGTATAGATTTAGAAAAATATTGTATAACAAGTTATTTGACACTCAGTTTGGCACAAAATTATAAAATTCATTGATTATTGATATAATAATGTTGTTTTAATGCTCATCAATTGTTAAAACGGTAAACAACCAGCAAAAATATTTTTATCGTAACTGCACGCCATTACAAAGTTACGTCGTCAGTTCAATCGCGACGTGTCAGGAACGCATTCTCTGAACGGCCGAATTATAATTACTAAATAAGTAATTAATTACAGGATTTCATGAACCACGCAATAACCTAACACAATAGTTTTCCTTTTAGTTTGTCACACACCGAAGTACTGTCAACGTCAAAAGTAGGTCAACATTTATTTAGTTTCAATCAAAAGTGTGGTGAGTTGGTAACCAACTTTTTATATTAGCAACTTTGGTATAATACCGTAACTTTATAATCAAGAAATGTTCATCTACTTTTATCAATGACTGTACAAACAACATTTATACTAGAGTAGTAACAATTTGATGTTAATCCAATAATATTCATGTAATATTATATTAAGTTGGTTATAAATAAATTTTTAAAAAATCGGTTGTCTGTAAAGTCGGTTTATTGACGATAGTTGAACGTGACAACATCATGCAGTTGTCCACGCGGACGCATCGCTCACTCAAGTAGGAGAGAGACAGATGTCGAACGCTGCCGAACGCGGAGGCCGTGCGTGCCTCTTTGTCGCTCGTTCCGCGCTCTCGCTTGCACTTCAAGCCTTAAATGGTACGCCTCAGAGCGAGGTAACGCCGCACGAGTCATGTTTTTTCGTGCGTGCAGCCGGCACCATCGAATTATAAGACGTTGTCACGTCAATAATTGTTGGTAACGCTTTGGTCAGACAACGTTTATAATAATATGATATCAGGAAGCTTGTAAACTTTGTATATTTGTTTATAGATTAACTATTTTTGTAACAATATTTGTTTTTAAGCGTTTTATGCTGATGTGCCGGTTTTGATACATTTTTACAATTATTTTGTAATGAATTAGCCTTAGATGATGGTATCTAGATAAATGTAGTATTTTTTACAGATTCTGATGCGTTTAATAAAATGTAGTGCGCAAGTAAATTCAGTGTTTTTTCAGAATCATTCCAATAATACAATAATTAAATGTAGTTACCTAATCACCCGATTTTACACATCACATTTTGTTTTATTTTTATAAAAGCTAAAATAAGTCACATAATAATATATTATACACATTATATATCGCTGAATGTATTTTTAAGCACAGATTTTTTATTTTATTTGTTTAATAAATTATATTTTTCAATCGCTAGCAGTATTTTTTGAGTTGTGACTATAAGTAGGAGAAAGTAATGACAGAATGTATCCAACGCGCGAATTGAGAATAGAGTAGGTAATGTTGTCAAATTAGTTTGTTTCCAGTAGTTCGGTTTAACAGTTCTGTTGACAGAACTACTGGGATATTCCCCACTAGTTCTGTTACGAAAAACAGTTCTGGTACAGTCCCACCAAGTAAGGGCCGGTTTTATATACAATGTACTTTATTTCGGTAACTAATTAGAATGTTACTAATTAGTTACCTATGACTCGAAATTTTGTAAATGACACTGAAATATTTGAAAATGTTACTGAAATTAAACGAACGGTTTTTGTATAGCAGGTTTTTTTACAATAAGATCAAATTTACCGAAATTGGTATGAAATTTAACGGACATCATAAGCAAAAAAAAAAAACAATATACTTACGAACGTTTATAAAACCTACCCTTACTGTATCTGTTCAAACGAGATACTTTTTGTTGATTCTTTAATTAAAAAATATTTTATGAAAATATACCAACTTTTTATATACTTATTGTCTAGTTCTAAGTTTAATTTCAATGTTGCCTAATGGAATGCTTGTGAAGAACGAAAAATATTTCTTGTGAATGACCTTATGAAAAAACCTATCAAAAGAAACAATACAAATACATTGCAACAGTTCAAATACAGTGATTGTTAACTATGAATTTTTAAAGGCTTTCACGGGCTACTAATCGGTCGATCAAATATCTGATAGCTGTTTATCTCAAAACTTGCAAACAGAACTTAGTTTCGATATTAAATTTGAATTGTACTAGTACCTATGTCTAAAAATACGGCTAGCTAATCAAGGCGTTATTTGACAGCCATACCTGTAGGTATCGTTATCGCCTAGATGTGGTCGTACCTTTAGGCCTAAGGCCTAAAACATACACAAGCGACGTGGCGTGGAACAGGCGTGGCGCAGGTTGATTATAGAACGTTTTCAACAGCAGGTGACCGCAGACACGCCGTTTCGTTGCCTGCGCCGCGTCGCTTCAGTATAATTCAAAAACGTCGCCTGCATACATTTTGTATGAAAGTGTTTTGAAGCGGCGCTCGCCTGCGCCACGCCTGTTCCACGCCTGCTGCCTTACGTCGCTTGTATGTGTTTTAGCCCTTAAGCTGAGGTCAAACCGATGTTGTAAAGTATAAAGCTTGATTACAACGACGCGTCCTGTCACTTACAAGCAACAGAACGCCGCCGTGCACGCTATAGCGAACGCAGGTTGGTTTTTTCTCCGCTTCAGTCAAGTTTTGTATTCAGACAAAAGTGTACATATCTAGCATGTCTAATCAGTGTCAGTGCCTAATATTACATACCTAGGTATTCAGTTTATGTTCTGTTTTTATAAATTTAAAAACAGTATAAACTTAAAACCAATGATTTTCACGCTCGATAGAGTAATATTCTGTGTACGGTTGTACACACTGGTGCAATAATACAAGAGCTTTATATTGTAGGGCCAGCGCCCAGTAACCTACTAAACTGAGAACTGTTGTCCAGCTATAACTATACTGTATGTAATAAATTAATTATAACATTACTTGTTTTTCATTGAAGTTCCCCATCTAAACACATCTTTATATTTAACATACCTTTCGCTGTCATATTTGACAGCGTTCTAGCTGATGGCTATCGCCATTGCCTAGATGAGCGCAGGCCTTAAGAGGTGTATCGTAGATTCGATTCCCTAATAATAATAATTAGATGCCAAGCGACCGAAACGCGTGCATAAGGTAATACAACGTGTATCAAAATATGTGTACTATCCTGAAGGGGGGTGAATTTCCACTCCCCGGGGAACAACTTTTGTTCAACGACTTTTCGAACGTCGATTGGTATCTCTGAAAAAAACTGCAACGAAGTTTCAACATTTACAGCTGACTTTATACAAAGTGACAACCCTAAACTCAGCTACAGAGGTAGTAGGTAGTAGTAGTAGACCTACAGAGGTAGTAGGTCAAGGGGTCAAGGGGTTACAAGGATAGGGTTGTCAATTTATTTAGGCATTATGAAATTAAATATTTTTGTATGGGAAACTGAAAATAGGAATTTTTAATTATCTCCCCTCCACAACTGATCACCATTGTTGTCTGAAACCCCCCACCTTCGCATAGTACACATATTTAGATACACCTTGTATAGTACAGAAAAAAACAATTCAGTTCCATCTGATTTATCTTTATTTAAATTAACTTTATATTACACTCTACCCTCATCTTATTCTCGGTCTACTAACAGTTCTAATTAGAAGACCTAGCAGCAGGTCTTTCTAGTAGACCTAGTAACAGTTCTACTTGGCAGCCATCGCAGACAGGTCAGCGATGCATCGGTCCAGGGTCTGCTTCTCTTGGTCAGGGGTGATAGCCTTGGAGACGTTGGTGACGATCCAGTCAACCATGTGCCTCTGAGCGAGACGTCTCTCGAGGTTTGTCTTCTCGAGCTGGTAGTCCAGACGGCGCTTGACCTGAAGTAGAAGATGTACAATTTATTGTTCGTTTTGGTTTTTACCTACACTTGACGGAACTACTACGGGCTATCCCAACCCTTGGAAGAATGATCCTTATTAAAATGCCGCCAACTTGTAACACGTGACAACGGAAAGGGCGGAGCTCTTGGCGGACCTATATAAAGAATACTAGTTGGTAACCTAGCTTCGCTCGGAATTTTTGTCGTTAATTTGTATTTTTTAAGAAATCATATGAGCCTTTTTTTTATCTTTACTGGTTTATTCTTACTGAACAACGCCATCTGCTGGACATGCTTGCAGTTAGTTGCTCACAGTCGTCAATAGATGGCAGTAGCAGTCACATATTCAGTTTATATTTTTAGTTTTTTTTTTTTTTAACGAACAGACTCATTTTCTGAAAATGAATCCTAGCTAGATCGATGAGAGCACTGGTGGTCTAGTGGTAGTGGCCCCGCCTTCCGATCCGAAGGTCGTGGGTTCAAATCCACTCGTGTACCAATGAGTTTTTCTATCGAAAAATTTATGTGCACTATGCCAGTACTCTCAAAACGGTGAAGGAAAACATCGTGAGGAAACCGGCGTGTTGTAGAACCTAAAAAAGTTCGAGCAACACGTGTCAAGGGTCACGCAAAAAGGGCCCACCAGTGGCCTACTTGCGGAAAACCTGCCCGCACATCAAGTGCGCATGATAAAACTTGCCGAAAACTAGCTAGATCGATTTATCGCCCCCGAAACCCTCTGTATACATAATTTCATGAAAATCGTTGGCGCAGTTTCCGAGATCCTAAATATATATATTTATATATATACAAGATTTTCTCGTTTAAAGGTATAAGATAAGATTATATTTTATCTATAATATGTTTTTAAATGGTTTTATTAAGTTTCTTATAGAAACGTAGCGAGATGGTAGTAAAATGAGTCGTTGCTTCTTAGAAAATATATAATTATGCTTCTTACATGCGTTGCTTGTATTCAGGCCAAGGCCAGTCGAATGACACAAAATCGAGTCAATAAAATAATAAGCTAAAGATGATAGAACAACAACCAACTGAGTTTAACTTCCGTGAAGCAGCATTGCTGTGTTTCTGTTTGAAGGGTGTGGGTGCCGGCGAAATTACTGGCACGTGAGGCTGTACATCTGTATGCCTCAAAGTTGATGGACGCAGGGTAGTGCTTTTCATTTTTAACCGACTTCCTATCAAAAAGGAGGAGGTTCTCAATTCGGTTGTATTTTTTTTTTTTAGGTTTTTTTTTTTTAATGTTTGTTACCGCATAACTTCGTCATTTGTGAGCCGATTTGAAAATTTTTTTTTTTATCCGAAAGGTACTGCTTCCAGATTGGTCCCATTTTAATTTTATTAAAATCGGTGTTGCCATTTTTTTAAATATTTTTTTAAATGTTTGTAACTGCATGCCTCCGTCATTTATGAACTGATTTAGAATTTTTTTTTTTTTATTAGAAGGTTATTCTTACGTCCACATTGTCCCAAACAAATTTCATTAAAATCGCATTAGCCGTTTGGCAATGAAGTCGGTTTCTCTAGTCTTTTAAACTTATAATTATATTTCATTTCATTTCAGGTGGACCATATTGCTTGTTCCATATTTTTTTTTCATCCATTCATTTATATGTTGAAGCTAAGAAGCAAATAAATGATCAATGTACCTCTGTGTACGCGTTCATAAGCCTCTCCCTGTAAGCTGCCTCGAGTTGCAGCAGTACATTCTCCTTCTTGGCCTGGACAAGCAGTTCCTGTCCCTCTGCGCTCCACTGTGCCTTCTTCTCATCAGCAATGGCCTCTTCCAGCGCCTTAACAGCGGACAAGCGACCTTCGTTGTAGCTCGCTTCTACTGTCTGGGGAAATAAATGAGTAGGTTTTTGTACACAACTATTTTTATCTTCTTTTAGACTAAGTCTAATAGTAAATTTGACATAAGTTCTCTATAAAACCCAGTTTAAGTCAAAGTCAAAAATGTAGAGGTACAAGGATCACTTTGAAACATCTTAAAGCTGAAGAGTCTAGGTGCCAGTTCCACGCGACCAAGTTTAACAAAATCTCACAAAACTCTACAAGCGCCATAGTTTAGCTGGAAGTAGTTCTAGTTGAAAATACATGTTGATTTAAATTTGGATGGATGTAATAAACTGGCATACTGTCGCCCGCGGCTCTGCTCACGAGTTTACTATAGCTTTTTTATTTCCACTTATTGTTACTACTTTCGAACTCAAACCTAAGATAATAATTAGTAAATTTTAGTTTAATAGTTAAATTTTCATTGTATTTTAGTAAATTTGTTTTGTATACTAAATATTAGTATCGAGTTTGGATATGAATCCCTTGCGGGAAAATATCTAAGACACTTTTCCTGCATTTTTTTTCCCACACCCTTAAATTTTTGGGGCTAAAACAACAATCCATCTGGATTAATCTGTTTTTTTTTGGATTTATCTGGTATTAGTAAAGAAGTAACATCTCCATAGTTATTGATTGAATCACAAATATAAAAACAGTAAGATTAATGCAGCTTGTATGGTTGTATAGGGATTGAAAGGATTGTTTTATAACTTGCGCCCCTGTTAGGAGGCTTCTTTCGTGCAAGATGAAAGGCGATTTAGTACAGCTCGCCTTTCACAGCTGCTTTACTGTGCGGACTAGACTAGTACTAGACACGGACTCCCCCAGACTTCAACTTTATAAAATATATACATTTTAGTAATCTGCAATCTTCAGGATCACTTACATCAACTTCCTTATCAAGCCACGCAGCGACGTTGGGTCCAAACTTCTTAGTAGCGTAAACAACCATGATGACCAGAGAGAGACCGGTGAAGTATTCATGCTCCATCACAAAGATTTCCTTGCTGCACATGTATGTAGCTAAACCAAATCCGAAGGTGTACGGACCTGTTACTCCGGTCTTAGAGTGGAAGGCCTGGAACCTGGAGATGAGAACAAAGCAAGAGTTTGAGAATGTTACTCGTAGATATCTTGTCAGATCTCTCAGTAAAGTAATGGCCTCTCAGCTCAGTTGGTAGTACCTCTGCCTTCTGCGCCGTAAGTCGTGGGTTCAATCCCCACCGAGAACAAATATTTGTGTGGTGAACGCAGATGTTTGTTCTCTGTCTGGGTGTCATAATGTATTCTAAGTATGTATTTACAAAAAAAAGTATATAAGTATTATATCAGCTATCTGGTTCCCATAACACAAGCTCTGCTTAATTTGGGGCTAGATGGTGTTGTGTGAATTGTCCAAAACATTTATTTATTTAATATTTATTTATTTATGCTTCTAGGACTTACGGTTTAGGCTGAGCGTTGATTGTCAGTCAGTCAGTAACGTAAGAGTTTTATATATTGAGATAAAAAGGAGTTCATTACCATTCCTCGGGCAGGAATCCCATGCGCACCTTGCCAGGCTCGTTGGCTCGTATGGGGCGGGGGAAGTTGACTTCATCTCGCGCGCCGTCGGCTGAACCACGGGCCACCAGAGCTGTGGCGGCCGACTGTCTGGCTGCCACTGGAAGTTACGACTATTTAACAAACTGTCCTTATTATTATTTAAATTATGTGCCCTCCGGGCCCAGTCCCACTGCTGGGCAAAGGCCTCCCCCCATTCCTTCCAGACATCGCGATCCTGGGCTTAATAGTGGAAATTATATTGACAAGTCTTATGAGCTTTTAATGGAGGATTAAGCTTGAACTAGACTTGGACCACAAATCAGCTTGTGCAGAATGTTTAGTAAGTAGTGCAAAAACTATAATGACTCAAAAATCACTAAAGATATGTATTTTTTTTACTAGGATGCGGCTAGGCACGTCGTGGCCATAGGCAAATTAAAATGGTTTACCATTACATGAGAGGTATTGATTGAAGCTTTTGTGGAAAATCTAATCAGCTGATTTTAGGTTATACATCAATTATTTCCTAAATTAAAGTAGCTGTGCGCTATACACGCATGATAACTCGTGACAATCATTTGTTTTATTGTAATTCAAATGAAAATCCTAAAACAAATGAAGAATACCCTTGCGGATACGTATGGAAACACCCGTCAAAATGATTACATAAACCTCAGGGTTTTGGACAAATATAATCTGCCCGGCATTTTTTTAAAAAGTAAATGGAATAAACTTATGTAATATGCATACCTGAACGCAAAGCAACGCGAGATAGCATTTTGTATTGCGTATTTTACGACTATTTCCCAAAAAATCGTCAACCTTTCAGGAAAATGTACTTTGCGCTAGAGTTGTACCACACCACTCGACTCGGCTCGATCGAAAGCACTCACTCATTCTCATTCATTCATTACTTATCGAGATTTTATTGATCGAGTGAGCTAAACGTACACAGCACAGCGAAAATTACCTAATTATATACCTAATCCGAGAATTTATTTATTTCTGCAGCCTAGTTGCACTATTATTGAAGATTTCTAGTAAAATCAGTTGATATTTTAAATTTGCAACACTGGTTAGTTGCATGACAACAGACAGCGATGATGAATGACATTCTATGTAGGTATTGATTTTGCAACATACATTTTTCACCTCTCAAGTGAATTTAGATAAATATTATTCATCGCTTGCAGCTATTTCAACTGATAGATAACCTTTTGGATTTGCAGCTTTCATCATGGCCAATGTCTTTTCAATTCGGAATCGAATGGTTAGTTGTGTTATCGTTTAGCGAGTAGATCATACATTATTATAATTTAGCAAACATAATTAATAACTGTGCATCATTTCTAAAATAGTTAATCTATAGACTAGTAGGTAGACTGTAGGTACATACCTCCCAATGTCTACATGGGTACTACATAACGCAGGTAATGGATGGTCCTAGGCTAATGCATTATTTCACCCTTGCTTTTCTGGATTGTAAAACCTTGGTAAGTTGGTACTTTACTTAGGTACATTTTTGTTTAAACCCGAAATACAGTGATCTTAAGTCTAAACGCTAGATAACATGGAACTTTCCGGTAGAAATAGTTTCTGTGTTTCATCTATGCTCTAAGATGAAGTTTGCTAACGTAACGATAATGGTCATTTGTTAAAATTATCGATTATCTTTTTTTATAATGGCCAGTTACAATAAAGCTCTTGTTACAGCTGTGATAATTTTCTGAACGAAAGTAAAAGACATCTCTCTCATTCGTTCAGAAACTGCACTTGACATTGACACAAAAGACTTTGACTTTCAAAGTCCTGTCATCCATCAGCTGTTTTGCCGTTTTTCCTTTCTCATGGTCACTCACTACCTACACAAGATCAAGCAATGGTAGCGATGGGCGATTGCTTCAAAAAAAACAATCGAATGAATCGAAAATTGCGCTACTGCGCATTCGATTGTCGATTTAGTAGTTCCTCCCCATGATTATTCGAATAACAATCGACAAACTACTAACTACTATACACGTAAGTATGCGTGCGGTGCGGTGAACTGCGCTGCGGAAGGCCGCGCGGGGTGGCGCATGCGGGGCGGGACGGTGTTGCGTCGATTGTTTCTAAGTAATAACACTTCGGTTGCATTTAATGTTAACACGTAGGTAGTATATTTTAATATTATGAATATACATTTTATAGAAATGTAAAATTGACCTTGTCAAGTAAAAAGTATAGTTACCAAAATTATGTTAGAAGGTGGATTTCTAGCTGTAAGTTGATTTTCTGTAAGAAAATATATTTCAAATAAGTATCTTTATGTACCTTTTTTTACTTAATTTTTATTCTAGTCTGTGTTTTCCTTAGTTAGAAACTCTTTACCTACCCTTCTATTCGTAATTTGTTATACTTTAAAACAAATTAATCAATGTAATAACTTAAATCGCATAATAACTGCATTAAGTAGCGGCGCACGGACTTAATCTATAGATTTGTAGCGCAGAGCACGCCCGACGCACCATCTTTTGTAACTACTGATTCAGTAGTACGCACGAAAATAGTAGTTAGATGCGTTGCGTGAATGCGTGACCGCGCGGCAAAAATAGTAGTTAGGTGCGTTGCGTGGTTGCGTGGCGTGACCGCGCGGCAAATAGTAGTTAAAGTTGGTGCTAGTCGTTGTCGCTGCGCGCCGCACGCCGCACGCGCCGTCAGTCGATAACAATCGACTAGTTTCAATTGTTATCGACTTTTATCGACTGAACCGAACAATCGACTAATTTGATAAAATATAGTAGTAATCGCAATGCAGTAGCAATAGCATGCTTCTCCAACGCATCCCAGAATTCCCTGAAAACCTAAAGGCCCTAGTACACATTTGCCTGTGCTGGGCCAGGCTCCGCCAATGCACAATTGTAGACCACGATCACTTGGTGTTCACACATTGGCGCATGGCTCATTGCTGCCTGGCAAACCAATTGCGACGGACGTCGAAGTAATTACGGCTGCGGCTATTTACTTTGAACGATCAGATTTGATTCAAACTTTGCACACCTGTCAAAGGTCGATGACAATGCAATAATATGAAAAAAATATATATATATAGTTTAAAAAACTAAAAAAAAACACTTTTATATCTAATTGAACTAAAAAGTTAAAAATAAAACTGTAATAATCAATTGAAAAATTTATATTATTGTACAAAAAGCGTGGGGGGCTTGATTTTGATTGTTGTAAATATTTTATCAATAGTTTATTATATCTGAAGTTATTATAAAAAGCACCCTACGCTTTTTTGTACAATAATATAAATTTTTCAATTGATTATTACAGTTTTATTTTTAACTTTTTAGTTCAATTAGTTATAAAAGCGTTTTTTTTTTAGTTTTTAAACTATAATTTATTCTATACTGTTTACAAGTATTACAGAACGCAACACAAAAGTGTTCTATCCCGGTCAGCGGCCGGTGACGAACTGAACATTGGCCGATTGTGTAAACACCACAGGCCAGGCTACGCCACGATTCCTTTGAAGTGTGCCCAAAAAACCGACAACTCCCCGATTGCGCGCCATGCTTGCCGCCAACATACACCAATACCCGCCAATGTCCGCCAACATACACCAATACCCCCTGTACACATTGGCGTTGGCGTGTAGTGGGCCAGCATGGGCAAATGTGTAGAGGCACCTTAAGAATCTTATTAATCATGACAAAAGCACAACAAACAGCGATATTGATAGCAGCAGTGATATTTTTTTTTCATACAACAGCGTGAAGTAGCGTCACGACTCATTTTACTGGTAGCTCTAGCTACTGCTATCATTGCTACTTCGCTATCGCTACTGCTTGGTGTAAGGTAATAGCTCTACCTGCTCAATCAACACAACAATCAACTTCGGTCACTGCAATTGAGATATTATTTGTTGACAAATTCTTATGGTTTTTGTGCGAAAACCTTACTATTTTGTACAATGGGGATATTCACGTCCTGCTGTAGACCTTCAGCGACACACGTCCTCACTCCTGACATCGTAAGTACACGAAACAAACGTAAACATAAATTCTTTAACAATCCAACTAGCGTTGTGCAGACCGTCCAATCGGACTTCTATGCTTCTATTTTAGGTAAGTTAGTAAAATTGGGTAAACTTATTTCACACATAGGATAAGTATAGCTATCTTCATAATTACATTGCCTTCTAATCTTTTTACACAAACAACACAGGTCAGCGAGTAATCTACCTATTGGAGATTATTTGTACACTCTAAATCTATTATGTACCTACTTACCTACTTACAATAGTCACCATCTACACCAAAACAAAATTATGGCTAGTTACCTATAGGTATTGTCACGTAAAGAGTATGTTTAAAGAAGATGGAGGTGGTGAGTATGTAAAAGTAATGTTTATAGAATAAATGTAAAACCCGCACCTCGTTAGTACCACCTAATAGTGCCCCACCTTCCAGCATTCTTTTACATGACGATAACTACCCAATCTATTAGGTTTGCTACAATAAATGTGCGAAAATTTAAAGTGTCACTGCAACCCAGGATACCAGGCGTCGTCAGCAGCAAGAGGCGGCTGAGAAGCGAGCGGCCGAGGCAGCAGCCCGCGGGGTCAAAGACCCTGAGCGTCTGAAGAAGATGCAGCAACGAGATGAGGAAATGGAGAGGCGGGAGCAGGAGCTCGCCCAGACTGGAGGGGCTAACTTAAAGGTACTATGTTATTCTTGTTGCATCTGATATCATTTGGATGGACGAGAGCACTGGTGGTCTAGTTGTAGCAGCCCCGCCTTCTGATCCGAAGGTCGTGGGTTCAAATGATGAGATACTTGGTATGTGCGTGCAGCCGGCTCCATCGAATTATACGACGTTGTCACGTCAAAATCCTGTGTCATTAAACTTTATTTTAAATATGCTGGCTGTTATATGATCTTTTTATTTACAGTGGACGGCCAACTGAGATAAGGCCCAGGCTGGAAGCAGGAGACAGTCTGGCCAGCCTTACCAACAGTCGCAACTGTACCCACAACTGTCGCAACCATACCCACATCAGCAGTCGCAACCATACTCAGTACAGGACTCCGGTCAACAGTCAGAACTGTGTTCACAACCGTCGCAATCTTACTTACGTCAACTGTCACAGCCGTCTTCCCGCCAAAAATCACAACCGTTCCAACGTCAACAGTCAGAACCATACCCACAACATTCGCAACCATATCCGCAACATTCGCAACCGTATCCGCAACATTCGCAACCGTATCCGCAACATTCGCAACCGTATTCACAGTTGTCGCAACCACACCCCCAACAGTCGCAACCATCCCCACCGGCGATTCCGCCCAAGAATAAATTTAAATATATCAACTAAACATGCTTATATTTGCAAAGTTATGTATTTGTTGTAAATGTTAGTCAATGTTTCTTGGCCCCTAATTCAGTGTCGTGTTTAAATATCGTGGGCTGTTAAATATTAGTGTCTTGTTTGTGTATACTTATGTGATACTTGTATATCTATTTTTATAAAAGTTTTGACAATCGAAACTAATAAATCCCTACAAACTGTATACATAAGTCATTAAATTCACCGAAATAATGGCACGGAATCACTATGCGTGTGAGTGGGATAGATCCTGTCTCTCGAAATTGCTGAAATTCTTTGGCTCTAATTACCTAGGTACCGACATAAAAAAACCCGCACCATTACAGAAAATAATCCAATATGGCGCGCTTATCACCTCTCTCACTCACACCCTTTTGTTGACAAGTGTGTGAGTGAGAAGAAATGATTTGCGGCGCTTTTTAGCAGATTCGTTTATTTGTTGATTTGGTGCAAAAAATATTTACAAGCTTTATTTTGTAAGTTCTAAGACTGCTTTTATACTCTATCTGCCTGTAAAACTAAATAAATAAAACTAATGTAATTGTTCAGTTATGAATTAAGTATCTATTGTAAGTATTAGTTTTGTAATAAGTGTTGTACATTTTTAATTATTATTTAAACATATAATGGGCATAGGTGGTCTTGTCTATATGACACGAATAACGTGGCTCATTTAACAATAGAAGTAAAATCATTGTTAAAATCGTCAAAATATAACTTTATCTTTATATATTAGTATAGAATATGAATTCAGTTTAAACTTTATAAAAATGTCTATTCACATGCTGAGTGCAATGAGTGCACAGTACACGGAGCTTACTATGGCACGTTGATAATCTACGAAAGTTATGTAGTGTTTTGTAAGTGTTGTTCAATGTGAAATGTTATGTTTATGAAATTATATTGTATATTATGTTCTTGTGCTTAGGCGTCGTAAAATTAATTTTCAATGGCCTCCTTAGGATGTATCCTTGAAATAATATGTAGGTAATATAATTGTTTGTTGTTGTATTGTGTAGTAAATGAAAATAATATATGAAAACTAGTAGAATGAACTAGTACCCATGTCTTCAATCATGTTGCTATCACAAACCACATATAGCCGGCCTGCACTGGTGCATTCTGTGGCACCCACATTACTAAAATGTAAATGGTCCAATAAATAAGCTTTTGACAAAAAGTATTCCAATTTGAGACTAATATTGTATTGAAAATTTTAATTAGATGTACCTATACACTTTCCTTATATTATATCTCTATAATGTATTATATAACACTAACTTATTCTATAAATAATGTGTGTTCTATTTAAAAAGTATTTAGATCGAAACAAAAGATGTTGCACTTGAAAAAAAAATCTTGGAACAAACAAGTGCCATTTAATTTCGATTAGGTAAAGTAATATATTGTGGTAGAATCTACAAGATTCAGTTCATTAGTGTTTCGAATAGATCAGACAAGTCAAATAAACAAGCTTTGTTTATAATTTGCTATCTTTTAGAGGCACATTAATGAAGGGCCTATCTGTGAGTGAAGATAACCTTTACACAATATTATTGTAATGATTAATTTTTATTATGAAACTGGAGTTCTTTAGCCTCTTTTTTTATCGCAAACTGGGTCTCTAACTATGCTTATCCTTGTGGCATACACATCTCATACTACTGAGAGTCGATATAAGAGGGGTAAGCCAGAGCCAAGACTATGTAAGCAGCGCTATTTTAATAAAACTCTGTTTTTATATGGTTACTTCTTAATTTACTAAGAATTCAATGAAACATAATCTTCTATGTGATGTTCTAAATGTTAAATAAATGTATTGCATAAAATATTTCGTTGATTTTATTTAAATAATACTGTTTTTAAATTCAGCCGACAAGCAAGCGAGTGGGTATGCAGAATACGAAAAGGATTATTATATAAATTTAAGATTTCATGTGAGATAGTCATTAAAAAGAGATCATTTTATGTTGGTAACCTATAATGATCTCTCACTGGCAGGCACGTTAAGTTATAACCAAGGGTGAGTAAGCTTTTCCCAGAATGCGCAGAGCTCATTGGCGGAATGAATTTTTGCATGCATGCATGGAGGACATGTGCATTTCGCCACTCTATCTTTGGGTCAATGTTAGTCATCTCTGCTAAACAAAGGTTATAATTAAGCCGATTCGTTAAATCTGTTTAAAATTGTGCCATGGATTATTTACCGACGACTACAATTTTGTTAGTTGGCCTAAATTAGACCTTTGTAACAGAACGAAACGCTTTTGGCATTGTTTTGACGGTTTTGACAACCGCCTGGTTTTTGCACGAAGTAGCTGTCAGTGTAATGTCAATCAAACAAATCCGCGTTTGGTATTTCGGCTTGGCATCCGCTCCGGTGATTATTTTCTATTTATTCAGTAAATAATACGTAAAATAACAATGTCTGAAACCAGAGACGGCGATAACAAGGTAATAAATATTTTATCTTTGCGACAAGTGCGCTCAGGGCGTGTTTAGTGGTGTACTGTCAGTATAATGATGCTTTGCGTATTTATTTATTCTTGTGACCTTGTCGTGATTAGAGGACGAATATTTATCTATAATCTACGTAGAAAACACGTCTAAACACTATTTATTAGTTACAGTCATAACTTGTCGCTTTGGGGCCCATTAACTATTATCTAATGCCTTCACCATGGTGTTTAGAACTCAAAAAGGCATACCTAGTTTTATAAGAAGTAAACCCTCTGGAAAGGGCCATTCAGGAATCTAATAACACTTATCTATTAGCTAATACTGGCTTCGAGCCAATACTATGGCGTAAACGTGTTTTGTTGAGATAAAACTAAAGAACCTGTTTGTAGGAACTTAGGAAGTCCACTTACAATAATTATAAATATGAGGGTAGTTCTGAAATAAGAACAAGTACTATTTTAGTTGTAGCTTGATCAATCCTCTTCACACACAACCTCATTCTCAAGTAATAGACAGTAAATACCTACACAAAACTCTGAAAAGCTATGCCAATTGGTTCACAAAAGTAATGCAAACAATGCTACTGTTGTTGACCGTACAAGCTTGTAGCACTCGCTAAAAACATAATAATCTATGTATGATGTTATTTAAAACACTTTCAGGCTGATGACAACAGGCTGAAGCCAGCGGTAAGCTTCCACTCTTATCTGTTACTAAACTCTTTCCTGTCTTAATATCCTGACTGCGGCGATGCCAGACATTATCAATTATACTGTGTCTCGATCAGATCTGTGTTCAAGCAGGACAGGAGTTAAGACATGCTTGCTTAACTAATGCTTTAATATACCAATAGTGTGATGTAATAATGAAAGAATGTAATAGGTCTCCGATGTGGGAGCCGATTTGTAATAAAATAATCAAATGTAGGGCTATCACTAAAGAAATACAAAGAACAAAAATATTCGGGCGCCAGATAGCCTACTGCTAATAGAAAAATAAATTTACCTGGATAGAGAGAGAGTCAGACGCGTCACTAGACCTTTAATCTAAGGAAAGGGGGATAAAATAGAACACTGTAAAATTTGGGAAAGATGGGGTTTATTCAAAACTTTTTGTTATGTCCGTGGAATCTTGATAGTTGTAAATTTAAGTTTATATCCAAAGGTTACTTCTTAATTATAGTTATTTTATTTAGAGTTTACTATTTAGCCTAAAAGTTGTACGCTGTTGTTACTGCATCGAATGAATGTTTAAATTAAAAATAAAGAATTGTTTGAAATACCTGTTGGTTTGAGCTTTACAAACCCATAAGCCTAATACGAATCGTCCCTATAGTAAAACCATGGAGGCCGAGGTGAGTGGTCCGGTAGGGGACTCCGGTTGCGAACCAGCTTGGCTCCTCCGTAGTGTTCAGTAAGGGGTCAAAATGAAGGGTGAATGAATGTAAAAAGGGGACTAATATGACTCAGCTCCAACGCGTGGTCATTTCTATAAATTTATGTTCCAAGGATAAATTTGAAAACTAGAAAAATAGTTTTAAAAAATAGTTTTTTAAAAAATAGTTTTTTAAAAAATAGTTTTTTTAAAAAATAGCGCCGAAGAGCTAGAACAAAGAGAACAAAGAATAATTACCAATTTATCCAAATAAGAAACGAACGTGTGCCTTTGTTAAGGAATTTGTCAAAATACATACCGCTATTTTTTCTTATAAATGTCCCTTTATGAACCAGGGCGGCATGATGAAGAAACGATGAAGATCGTGTTTAAAATCTAAAACAATTAAAGACTTCCATTAAGCTAACATTCGAGGTAAAAATACCACGAGATTCCAAAACTCAAAACTCACCGAAAGAACCAAATTAACGGATAAAAATCCAGAAAACTAATTCCAGTATTGTTTCACAAAACATGATAACAATATCTATTAAAATCAACCTGATTTTTACAGATTAATAATTTTTAAAATAAAAATTACGATCCGACATTGTTGTTCGTCAGACCGGGCGGAGAGAAAGCAAAGCCTGCTTCTTGATTTACACCAAGCTAAAAAAATCGCTTTCGAATCTGTCAACTGAACAGCGCTGCTTCCTTGTAGTGTCAGCTGTCACTGTCATTACTGTATTATGACAGACACGAAGCTAATATTCCAAAGAAGAAGAATAAAGGCATTGAGTCCTACTTTACGAAACGTAAACAAACGAAATATTATTAATTTCTTGAACAAAATTTATCAGCACCTGTAACGGCGAAAACGACTCGTTACATTACATACTATCCCAAAAAAATAAAAGAAAGACTACTTTCTTTTATGCCAAAACATAAGAAAAGCATCAAAACAAATCCAAAACGTTCAAAAAATTTAAATTTAATTTAATTGAAACTCTACCAAAAATATTCTAAAGACTCTACCAAAAATATTCTAAAGACTCTACCAAAAATATTCTAAAGACTCTACCAAAAATATTCTAATAATACAAAATAGAACAAACCAAGAAAACGATCTTAGGCTTTTTGCTGTAGAAATCCGACTAGAATCTTAAGACTCTAGGAATCATTCAAACAACAAAGCAAAAGAACAAAAGAAAATGATAGATTTTCTTAAAACAATACTATAACTATTAACTCTATAATCTACTTTAAAGTGCGGTTGGACACCTTCGTCGCCGACTCTTAAATTCCGAAACTCCTTTATAAAGTGCGGTTGGACTCCTTCGTCACCGACTCATAAATTCCTAACTTCTCCACTCGCTAAAAACGAGGAAACCCTCACAGCAAAGGCTGTGCAAGTTCAAAAATCACAACACCAAAAGTGTGTGGAAAAAATGAGAAATGTACTGTGATCGGCGTAACCCTACCAAAATTTCCGAACACAGACATCCTACCAAAAACGTGTAAAATTTGTCTATTGTGATTGGCATAACTCCACCAACTTACCAGGCACAACAGAACAAAAAAACATAGAACCGGAGGAAAATCCGAGAACTAAGGAAACAAAATATTTGCATATTGTGATTGGCATATCTCCACCAACTTACCAGGCACAATAATACAAATCAAATTATAGAACTGGATGAAGGTCCAAGAACTATCTAAACAAACGAAACTATAGAACCGGAGGAAGATCCGAGGACTATCTAACAAATCAAATTATCACTTTAGGGGTCCGCACCAAATGGCAGAAAAAATCCCAATACGTGAATGTCAAATCAGGGTGGTACCAATTGTTGTCAAATCCGGGAAACTAAACTATGAACAACACAAAAATACCCAAAAAACATAAACATTTATGTTGTGAGAACAACACGAAACGTTCTAAGCAAACAAATATAACTAAGTTGTATAAACAACACAAAACAAAACAAATTCAAGGACAAAATATCCTCTAAACAAATTTACAAATGTACATAAGATCTTTTGATGTTGGAAAAATGAATGTGGTGAAACAAAATTACCTAAGCTTTAATTTAGAACTTTAAAATCTCAAAATTTAATGTTGTCGAAGTTAACCATACACTACATCATCATACAAGGCCATAATCACACTAACCTTTCATACATCAATTCTCATTCTTCTCATACAGAGGCCTAACTCCTAACGTTATCAAACTCAAGTTTAAAGTGTAAATCCAAAAATTAGTATTTTATAATATCTTTAACATGGTAACGACCGGAAGTATTTTTACTTAAATCTTTCAAAATATAGACGTTATCAGAAACTTTATCAATAATTTCACATTTAACAAACTTAGGTGCAAACTTAGCCGAAAAATATGCCGGGGCACTAGATTGAACAAAACTCCTTCTCCAAACAATATCACCAACAGCAAAAGAAATGGCTTTCCTCCCTATATTATAATAACGCGCATTACGCTTATAAGCTTTTAATAAATGAGCTTGAACTTTAACATAAACATCACCAAGTGATTTAAGAGAATAAGCAAAAGAATTCCTTTCTCCCATCTCAACTTGTGACAAATTTTCTAAAGAATTACTAAAACGGTGTAAAGAGGCATCAAAAATGAGTTCTCTTCCAAACATGAGAAAATTAGGTGTAAAATCAGTGGCAAGACTAACACTGTTATTCAAAGCTAATTGAACATGAGGTAAAAATTTTGACCAAGTGCGTTGATCATCTCTAACAAAACATGAGATACAAGTTTCTACCGTTTTATTATACCGTTCCACAGGATTATTCTGAGGGGTATACAATGTATTATAAAAGATTTTAACAATATTGTAACTTTTCATAAATTCTACAAAATATTTAGAAGTAAATTGAGTTCCATTATCACAAACTAAAATTTTAGGACAGCCAAATTTAAGAAATATTTCTTTTTCAAATAATCTACAAATTGATAAGGTCGTAGCTTTAACCAAAGGAAAAATCCAGCAAAATTTAGTGAAAACATCAACTACTGAAAGTATATACTTATGACCAGAATAACTTTTAGGCAAAATTCCTATTATGTCTGCAGAAAGCATGACCATGGGATGATCTACTTTTTTAGGATTAACCATAATACCAAAAGGGGGGGACGTACTATGCTTATACGCTTTACAAATATCGCAAGATCTAATATAACCTTGAATATCATTAAACATTCCATTCCAAAAATAGTGTTGTTTTAATTTCTTTAAAGTTTTATGAATTCCAAGATGACCTGAATTAATATCATCATGATTGGATCTAATAGTATCAATTATATTTTCCTTGGGAATAACTATTTTCCAATTCAAACGACTATTGGGATTAAATTTACTTTTACAAAACTTATACAAAACATTACTTTCGACTCTAAAATTTTTATATCTAGTAGGAAATTTTTGACAATTAATGAACACTTTTTTATACCAAGAATCTTCAATATCTTCATCGGGGGAAACGATTTGAATGGGGGCAATTAATAATGATGTGACTTCAATTCTTGACAATGCATCAGGAACTAAATGTAAGGAACCTTTTTTATGAACAACATTAAATGTAAATTGAGAAATTCTAGCAGCCCAACGTGCTAAACGTCCGCTTGGATTATTCAATTTTAATAACCATTGTAAACTAGCATGATCAGTAATTACTGTAAATTCCATTCCTTCAACGTAAGGTCTAAAATGTTCTATTGAATCTAAAATCGCTAACAATTCACGTTCCGTGGTACTGTAATTACGTTCGCATTTGTTCAATGAACGGGAATAAAATGCAATCGGATGTTGATTACCATCCGCGTCTTCCTGACTCAAAACACTACCAATTCCAACAGAACTAGCGTCGCAATGTAAAAAGAATGGTTTTTCAAAATTAGGGCATTGTAAAACGGGTGAGGTAACTAAAACATGTTTTAATCTAAGAAAAGCAATTTCCGCTTCATCATTCCAAATAAGAGATCTTTTAGAATTCTTGCTACCAGCCGTCAATTTAGTAAGAGGAGAAGCAATATCAGCAAATCTATCAATGAATCTACGATAATATGAACATAAACCAAGAAAACTTCTAAGTTCTTTAACAGTTTCAGGGCGAGGAAAATTCTCAATGGTATCTAATTTAGAAGGATCGGTATGTAAACCTTTACTATCAACAATATAACCAAGATAACGAAGTTTTTCTTTGCAGAAGGCACATTTCTTTAAATTAACTGTTAAACCAGCATCTTTAAGAGTTTTATAAATTTTATTTAAATATTCTATGTGATCTTTGAAGTTATCAGTAACCAAAATTAAGTCATCTAAGTAACAAAACAATACATTTTCGAATTCAAATCCAAATAATTTATCCACTAGCCTCTGTAATTCAGCGGGGGCGTTAGTTAATCCGTAAGGCATCCTAACAAATTCAAATAATCCTTTTCCGGGCACTACGAAGGCACACTTTTCACGCGAGGATTCTTCCAGCGCTATCTGAAGAAAAGCTTTAGAAAGATCAATAGTTGTAATGAACCGAGCTCCTCGCAAACTATCCAGTATCTTAGAAGGATACGGAAGAGGATAAGAATCTCTAATCGTAATTGAATTTAAACGACGTGAATCTAAACATAATCGTGTACTACCATCTTTCTTCTCAACAGCCAAAACAGGTGAACTCCAAGGAGATTTAGAAGGTTGAATAATATTTTCCTTAAGTAAAACTTCCACTTCATCAAAAAGTTCCTTTTGTTTAGCAGGACTTAACGGCCAATATCTTTGTTTAAACGGTTCTCCAGTAACATTAATTTTATGTTGGATCAGGTGAGTAAGACCTAAACCTTTCTTTTCATATGAAATATCTTCAAAAAGTGAAATTGTTTTATCAAGTTGTTGTTTCTCAGAAGGAGCTAATTCAACAGCTGAAGTAACTGAACAAGTTTGAATTTTATTATAATCATCAACAAAAACTATATTTTTCCATAAATCTTTAGCAAGGTCAAATTTTATCCAAAAGTCAAATCCTAAAATAAACTCATAATCGAATAAAGGTATAACCATGAATTTAACAATTTTTGTAACATTATCGCAAGTAACTGGAAGATTAATAGCACCTATAACTCTCTGAGCAGATCCGTCCGCAGTATAAGCAGAATCGTGAACAGACTGAGGTATATGTTCCATCTCATAACCCAATTCCAAAAATCGCTTGTGAGCATTCGCACCAAGAACGCAAGTATTAGCACCACTATCTAATAATCCTGAAAATTTTTGATTACCAATAGAAAATTGTAAAAAAGGTCTTGAATCGTTATTCTTAACAAAAAGTACAGGTGAAGCCTTATAAACGCCAAAAAAAGTTTTTAAATATTTTAACCAATCAGAAAATTCTTTTTTAATAATGGTATCATCCGGTTTAAGACTGTGACTAACAATTTTCTTCATCGAGTCAGCCGAAGTTTGCTCAGAAACTGGTACTCGATGATGCCTAATCAGTTTTTTGACTCCGAAGAGTTTTTCTTTTCCGAATTGCACACATCGCAAAACTTTGTGATAACACCCAATTTTTTGCATTTAAAACAAACCATACCAGGAATGGTGGTACAATCTTTGTAGGTATGTCCAGGAGACTGACACTTCAAGCAAAGGGGGTTTTCAGTTTTAACAGCACTAGACTGAATCTTCTCCACCTTGAAAGGCTTAAACTGTTCCTTAATAGACTTCCTATTAACAAAAATCTCTAATTCTTTTCCTAAATTCATAAAACAATCTAATGAAGAAATATGTCTACCTACCACATAAGGTGTATAGATCGACAGCATGTTGTGCTTAGCAATGGTAATGACCACAGACTCCGAAATAGGGGTAACAAGACGACTAGCCATATCCATAAGTTCAGTAATGAAATCCGGAAGCGACTCACTAAGTTTTTGTTTTCGAGTACGAAGTTCATACTCCAGAAAGTAATCGAATTCAAGCTTATCAAAACGCTTGAGCAACGCAACCTTAAGCTCAGACCAAGAAGCTATATTAAATCGAATGGTACGGAACCACTTGGCGGCAGAACCAGAAAGTAAATCCGAAAATGAACCAACCAACAAAGACTCATCGAAGTTTTTGTACAAAAAGTATTCCTCAACCTGGGTAATAAACTCACGAACACAAGTTTTCCCTTCAAAAATAATCCGGCTTCTCTTCAAGTCGGGCAACTTATTACTTGAAGCAGGCAAATTTTTTCGAACAAAATCATTCATCGCATTAAAAGATGGTAAGTTTTGACCAGCAGTAGAAGAACTATGAGCAGGCAAATCAGTATTCAAGAAAGGATCCGGGAACCCCGTCATTCCTACACTCTCCATGTTCAATGGAAGCTCCACAGAAATCGGTGCGGGCTTATTAACTATCGAACCCAATGTAGTGTGACTATCCACAGAAGTAGATGGAAACTGAACCGCTTTATCCATGATAACTCACAGACAAAAACTCCAAAATCAAAATGTTGTAGAATATTTCAATGTAAAAGTTAAGTCAAAATTTTTTAAATATTTAAAGTGTAAAAGTTTATTTGTTATTTAAGTTTTAAATTATTTAAGTTAAGTTGTTTAAAGTCAAATTATTCAAAAGATGCAATAACCACTCACAATAAAGTTATAACTAATATTAACTTATAGAAATGTAAAGGAACACTTCCTAAAGATACCTTAAGAATACAATAAAGGTTCACTTAAAACATCCGTAAACAATTATCCTTATTTTTGTATGGTGATACAAGAATATTTAGACAGCTTTGTCTAAATCATTAACATCAAGCGGGTAATGTATAACAAATTCATAAAGTTCACTGTAGAAAAGTACACATAAACGGATAAATAACCTGAGTTATAGTAGTTCTGTTAGAGAAATAACATTGCGCAAAAAAGGCACAAATGTATAAACAAAGTTATCAAATTATAATAATAATTGCACTAAAAAGTTTCTAAAGAAATATTACCAAATATATCAAAAATTGGTTTTTACAAATTCACCAAAAAACTGTAAATGTTGTAACAAAGTTTACAAAAAAGTAAGATGCAGTAACAGACAGTAAAACCTCAAGAAACCACTTCAAGTCCCTGTTCGCTGTGCGACAATTGTGATGTAATAATGAAAGAATGTAATAGGTCTCCGATGTGGGAGCCGATTTGTAATAAAATAATCAAATGTAGGGCTATCACTAAAGAAATACAAAGAACAAAAATATTCGGGCGCCAGATAGCCTACTGCTAATAGAAAAATAAATTTACCTGGATAGAGAGAGAGTCAGACGCGTCACTAGACCTTTAATCTAAGGAAAGGGGGATAAAATAGAACACTGTAAAATTTGGGAAAGATGGGGTTTATTCAAAACTTTTTGTTATGTCCGTGGAATCTTGATAGTTGTAAATTTAAGTTTATATCCAAAGGTTACTTCTTAATTATAGTTATTTTATTTAGAGTTTACTATTTAGCCTAAAAGTTGTACGCTGTTGTTACTGCATCGAATGAATGTTTAAATTAAAAATAAAGAATTGTTTGAAATACCTGTTGGTTTGAGCTTTACAAACCCATAAGCCTAATACGAATCGTCCCTATAGTAAAACCATGGAGGCCGAGGTGAGTGGTCCGGTAGGGGACTCCGGTTGCGAACCAGCTTGGCTCCTCCGTAGTGTTCAGTAAGGGGTCAAAATGAAGGGTGAATGAATGTAAAAAGGGGACTAATATGACTCAGCTCCAACGCGTGGTCATTTCTATAAATTTATGTTCCAAGGATAAATTTGAAAACTAGAAAAATAGTTTTAAAAAATAGTTTTTTAAAAAATAGTTTTTTAAAAAATAGTTTTTTTAAAAAATAGCGCCGAAGAGCTAGAACAAAGAGAACAAAGAATAATTACCAATTTATCCAAATAAGAAACGAACGTGTGCCTTTGTTAAGGAATTTGTCAAAATACATACCGCTATTTTTTCTTATAAATGTCCCTTTATGAACCAGGGCGGCATGATGAAGAAACGATGAAGATCGTGTTTAAAATCTAAAACAATTAAAGACTTCCATTAAGCTAACATTCGAGGTAAAAATACCACGAGATTCCAAAACTCAAAACTCACCGAAAGAACCAAATTAACGGATAAAAATCCAGAAAACTAATTCCAGTATTGTTTCACAAAACATGATAACAATATCTATTAAAATCAACCTGATTTTTACAGATTAATAATTTTTAAAATAAAAATTACGATCCGACATTGTTGTTCGTCAGACCGGGCGGAGAGAAAGCAAAGCCTGCTTCTTGATTTACACCAAGCTAAAAAAATCGCTTTCGAATCTGTCAACTGAACAGCGCTGCTTCCTTGTAGTGTCAGCTGTCACTGTCATTACTGTATTATGACAGACACGAAGCTAATATTCCAAAGAAGAAGAATAAAGGCATTGAGTCCTACTTTACGAAACGTAAACAAACGAAATATTATTAATTTCTTGAACAAAATTTATCAGCACCTGTAACGGCGAAAACGACTCGTTACAATAGTAATTAGTAAATTTTATATCAAATGTCCCAATTTTGTTCCTCCATGTTTTCAGTTATCTACCAATTTTCGCCCATAAAAAAATCGCTCCGAAGGATAAAACCGCCCGTTGGAGGACACCATCTTCTTTTTCTTTTAATGCACTAGTTATTAAGTTTCTTGTCCACCTTTAGTTTTTTTTTTAACCGACTTCCAATCAAAAAGGAGGAGGTTCTCAATTCGGTTGTATTTTTTTTTTTTAATATTTCAAATTATTTACCAAGTATTTTTCGTTTTTACTTAGATGTACTATCACCAAATTTTCTACCTTATGACTATATTTTTTTACTTAGTCTAGTTCTGTTTGCATGCGGCTTTTATGTTAATAATAGGATAAGACCTCATTTGGATTGTTGAAGATGACAAGATTTTCCAGAAATAATAAAAAAGCTTAGCTAGAAAGAAGCCTAGATATTCTAATATGTTTTTTTTTTATTTTTTTTTTATTAGCCTACATTGTCCCACTGCTGGGCAAAGGCCTCCCCCAAAGACTACACTACTACTACTTTTTTTATTATAAAATATTTAATAATATAAGTCCAAAGTCGTTAAGTATCTACATAAAAAAAATATTATATGCAGGAAAATTATATAAGTATTATTAATGCAGAATTTTTCAGTTATTGAGTTTGTCTGTTAATAATAGAAGTTATTGTTGCAGAAAACGATCTAATTATATCATTTGATCCAGTGATGAACACCTTTTGTTAATTACAGTTTTCAAAATTTTATGGAAAAAAAAATTAGGTATAAATCTTGTATCTCGTTACATAATATTGACTTCATTTAACCAAATAATACCAATTGTGAAAAATTACTCTTCCTAAAACTAGCAGAAAAGAAAAATGCCAACAATGCCAACAAACTTAACTTCACCTTTTGATTGACATGTCACAAAGTGAGCGATGTCGCATTCGAATACTAGTCAAGATAGTTTATCATTACTTATCTGTTTTATTACGCTTCAAGTAGGTTGTCACATTGTGTACCTAGTAGTCGGCCATTGCTCGGTCAGCGCGTGCGCGTTTCTCCCGCCTATTTTTGAATTTCGAAGTGTCAGTGCGGTGTTTTTTCTTTTATTTTGTGAAATGGATGTCCTCAGCAAGGTTACTTATTTATCTACTAAAAGTTTATTCACATTCATATCGACTTCATTATAGTAGTAGTAGAGCTCTTTGTGAAGGGCTCGTCCGGGGAAGTACTACCACCATGCCTATTTCTGCCGTGAAGCAGCATTACTGTTACGTGAGGCTGGAATATCTGTATGCCTCCAGTTGATGGACGCAGGACAGTGCATCGTATCGTAGGGCACGTTCCTGACGTGCGTGACCTACGAGGCAGTGCTTTGTTATAGGCGATGGTTACCACTTAACATCAGGTGGGCCATATGCTTGTTCCATCAGCGACTTACATAAAAAAAAAAAAAAAAAAAATATCGTTAATAAGAAAGCCTTACCTACAGTTATCAGCTGAATTTCAAATTAGATTTGATAAGACAACTGTATTAGACAATTATAATTGTTAGACTTTACATTAAAGATTAAAGATGATGAATGAGAGAATATTTAAACAATTGTACATAATCTAGGTACACTACTATTATAAAGAGGAAAAATTTGTATTTTTGTTTGTAAGGAATTAAGTCAAAAACAACTGCAGGGAAAAATATTTTCACCATTAAAAAGCTACATTATCCCTGATTAACAGGAAGCTGGGATCGTTAGTTATAATAAAATAAAAACGTAAATGCATTTCAATTTTTTTTGTGATAAAGTAAATAACTCAAAATTAATTCTAAAATTTGTTGTCTCACCATATTATAGGTTGTATTCCTGACATCGCATGTGTTGACAGGAATACAACCTATAATAACCGCATTCCCATGAAGTGGGGTGACCGTATCCGTATACCTACCGGCTTTAACGCCGGTACTTTTTAACAAAATAATAAAAGAAACCGGTTTCATGACCAATTTTAGTGAAATTTCTATGGGAATATCTGGAAGTATTTTTTTAAGTTAAAACGAAATTTACTAAACCTCTGTTAAAAAAGAATTTACTAAATCAGTTCGTTAGTGGCGGAGGTATGCAGTAACAAAGACATAAAAAATATTAAACAAAACGGCTGAACCGATATTGATGATATTTATACGACACCAATCTAGAAATATTACTTTTCAGATAAAAAATAATTTTCAAATCGCCTCATAATTGACGAAATTAAACGATATCAAACATTTAAAAAATACACCAATTGACCACCCTTTTCATTATTCTCAAAATTAAAAGAAAAAAAAAAGAAAATTACTCAAGCATCTAAAAGTAGGTACATCAGTGAAACGCTGTCAAATATGACAGCGATGCTTGACAGTGTTTCACTGATCGCCACTGAAAGAAGCTGAAGGCCTGTGCACATCTAGGCGATGGCGATGGCGATCAGTGAAACGCTGTCAAATATCGCTGTCATATTTGACAGCGTTTCATTGATCGCCATCATAGACCGTTTAGATGTACGCAAAGCTTAAAGCTAAAAAAACCTTACATTTTTCATTCAAATGAACGTACGTATGCAGTTAATAAATTAATATGAATATGTGACCAGAAGGGCAAGTCCCACTGCATTTACAACATTTCGTCTACGAAATTTTGTTTTCGTTTCGCCTGTTTATCTCTCTCCATTGTATGAACAAAAGATGAGACACCAAAAATACGTTACGTAGAAACGATCGAAACGAGTTTTTGTCTCATCAATTATCCATACAAAAGAGAGAGACTCCGAAATGTGGTAGGAAAACTCCTACTTCGGGTACAGTAAGTAGCCTCTATCTTGTCTTACGCAACATCTCAATTGGCTGTATATACTTCGTTTATAGTTAGTAATTACTGCGCAATTCATTGATGCCGCAGACAAGTACTTGCGGGATGCCAATTCAACCTTGTCAGGGCGACTCGTCTAAATAACCACATAGTCGGTTAAAGCAAATAGAACTCGTTCTGTCAGCTACGTATATAGATTTAAGGCCTGCGCACACCTAGGTCGCTGGATATGGTGATCAGTGAAACGCTGCCAAATTTGACAGCGTTTCACTAATCGCCATCGCCAGCGACCTAGGTGTGCGCAGGCCTTAAGGCGCGCGTAAAAGCTAATTATTATCCCACTAATATTATAAATTGACCACTCAACATATACCTACGCTTATTGATAGTCGAGTAAACCTCGTAACAAGATCCAATGCAGTAGTAATTAGCTCGGAATATCCTTGATAAAATTGTCACCGGCATTAGAGAAATAACTAACTAGGTAGGTGGAGGTTACAGGTACCTAATATACCTGCATACCCTGAGACCTCAACGGCCCATAGTTAATTATGCCTGCTCATCATCATCAGCCTAATGAAGTCCACTGCTGGACATAGGCCTCCCCTACACCTTTCCAAGAAGAACGATTTTAAGCTCTTTCCATCCACCGACTTCCCGCGATCTTAACAATGGCGTCGGTCCATCTGGTGGGTGGGCGCCCTACGTTTCGTCTTCCGGTCCGTGGTCGCCATTCGAGGACCTTTATTCCCCAACGGTTGTCGGTTCTGCGAGCTATATGACGTGCCCATTTCTTATAAATATTCCGGACAATCCACACGAAACTATCCAGGCACTATGTGGTGTTGGTTGTGCATAATAAATAAATAAATAAGCCATTTATTTCCAAAGGAAGAGTAGATACTTCATTCTAATTTTACATCTAAACATTTATACAACTTACATACTAACACTTCTTTTGGGCACCCAAAAATGGGTGTAGGCCTCCTCCATGCGCTTCCATTCATAGCGGTCCCGTGCCACTCGCGGCCATGCAGGTGTCGCCACCTCTACCACATCGTCGCACCACCTTTTCTTAGGTCGACCTCGTGCGCGTGCTGCATCTCGTGGGTACCAATGCAGGATCCGCTCGCTCCACCTGCCATCGTTGGTTGTGCATACAATACAATAATAGCGTAATGCAACACAATAAATTTAATATTAAATAGTATGAATTAAAATTACCTAAATCAATTAATTTTAACTATTCTAGATTATCACGACATGTCAAGAATTTACCCCGTCAGTCAAAAATTGGCTTATTCGGGTTTAATTCTAAGTAAATTTTTGTAGTTCCTTTGCTTAAAATACCATCATCCTTTGATATGATAATTTTAAATATACTTATCTCTTTTTTTACTTCAATGTCTGGGTATGGGTAGTTTTTTCGTTGGTTATTCGATGTTTTAAGCCATAAAAACTCATTGTATCTAACAACTACTGATTACCTCATATTGCTACTACGTTCTAAACATAACTTGAACGGTAGTACTACAAAAAAAGTAGTATTAACAATGCGGTTTAAAAATAAATATTAGGAACTTCTAACTTCTAAATTTAGTTTAATAAATTCTGTGGTCCAGCGCGCACGCACCATCGTTTTTCCATAAAACTCGCATTTTTATTTCAATTGTTTTTTTAAATTTATGAGTGCTTGACAAAATGACGGTTGGTGGCGATTTAATAAAGTCTTGGGTATGTTTTTTTAGTATCGTTTTAAACCCGAGAATGTAATAAGTACTTACCAATTAAATTAAATTAAATATTATTTTATTTCTGATTACTTGATCCATAGTTGTAAGTAGGTGCAAACTTAAAAATTATGCTAGGTTAGCTGACAAAATTATGGATAAGTAATTTTTATTTAACAGTTATCAGTTTAGGTACCAATGTTGAACGAATATGTATAATATTGCGTCAGATGTATCGAATTAGGTATGTTACAGTGTTGATAACCCTGATAACGATAAATATTGTGAATAAAATTACTCAAATCATGAGTCTGTTAAATTTTATCTACGAGTATTTACAGCCTTACAAGATCTTACGATAAATAAACAGTTGTTAAAATCTGCCATCTCTTACGGATTCGTATTGATAAACAGTGACAGAGCTAATTCATTTAATCAGAGTTATAATGCCGTCCACTTTTTAGCGGATCGCTAAAGATCTTGTCCTGCATGATATTTCAAGCGATTAGTATATTAAACTAATAAAGAGTATGAAATGAAAGACAAACAATACGATTATTTGTGAATCTAAACCATCCAGGGTGCCACCCAAACGCATACAAAAAAAAACATTCAAATCGGTTTTGCCGCTTAGGAGTAAAGTGACATACACACGTAGAGATCAACCAATCTTAAACTGCACGCCCCACTACTTCAGTCAGTCAAAGTAAATTGTTCTTTATCACTTACATCACAAGGATCAATTTTAAGTACTTTGCTGTGAGTCAACGTCAAGTAAACGTGGTGGAGGGGCGTGCATTTTTAGGCTGGTTTATCTATACAGTAGAATTATACATCTTTAAATAATTATATAAAAATTACCTAAATATGTGTATATGTGTAAGAGAAAGTAGTGTTTATATCATAACTCAAGAACGGCTGAACAGATTTAGCTGAAAATTGGTGGAGAGGTAGCTTAAAACCAGGAGACTAAAACTTTTAAACCCGAAAATTTTACGGGAACGGGGCGAGCGAATCCGCGGATGGCCGCTTGTATTAAATAATGGTATTATGTAGTTAATGTTTTCCTCAGTTTGGCCAGAATGCTTCGTCATTGCACTCTTGACTTTGACCAAGGCTAACCACTACACCCATCCATATTACATACAATATTTATTAATGAGAGAAGTCTGTTTGTTGCATTACTGAGTGAACGTCTTGAATGTTACGGGTAACCTAGCTTTAAGACGTTTCAAATTAATCCGGTTGTGATATAATATAACTGAATATATTATGGACAATCCACACAACAGTATCAGCTGCGATCTGCGATACACTGATCGCTATCGCACATTGCAGCTGATCGCCTGAATGTGCGCATGGTTGAGTATCCCTTGTAGTCTTATTTGTTCTGTTTTGGGTAAAATAACTTGCATTTAGACATGACAGTGTTTGACAGGTGCAACCGGGCTATGTTCACTAGTCTGTTTATATTTCTATGGTCTATGTTTGCACGCGTATTCCGTTTTTTATTCCATTCATTTAATGCTTGATATTTTTAACTAGCCTTGTAGCTCAGTTTTTACTAGTTCTGCGTCGTAGGCTTTATTCCTTCCCATCCAGGACAAGCATATGTGCACTGAACAAAGTAGAACAGGAAAAGTGTCGCCAAAATAAAGAAAGAAGAAAGAAAGAAAGAAAATATATTTATTTGACATAAGTATACGTAAGACAAATACATGAGCAAATGCTTCTTTCTCCATACAAGTTAAACAGTTTTTTTGGAAGTCGTAAAGTGAAAACTGCCTTGCAGCAGCGCAAGAATTACTTTCCGAACAAGTTTAGCGAAAATATAAAACATAGAAATACTTTCTTAACATCTTCCTTCCTACCTTTTTCTTAGTATCCTCATATTCAGTGATATTTTAAATAAATGGAAATATAAAACTGGCGACATCGGCTCTCATACAAACGGCGCCGGCGTATGATCGCCTTTCTACTGTATTCAGTATTCTGTGCATATGTGATTAACATTGATGTTGAAACGTGTAGATAACCCAACTGATGTTAAGCGGTTACTTGTACTTCTAACAATTGCTTCCTTGACCTCTATACCTTCACTCTTAGATCCGCAGTCACCAGCGCACTCCGTCCGGGTCGCGCGACTTTAAGGAAGCGACCAAGCGCGACGCCCTCCAGCGACTAGAAGTGGAACTGGAGAAGCTGCAAGCAAACGCACCGCAGAACAGGAAACAACTGCTGGAGAAAGAGTATAGAGGGTTCAAGAACCTTTTTAGCAGATTCTTGGCTGAGCGTAAGTTTCTTGAGTATTGTAATTTTGACATGGGGACTTTTAAAAGGCTGTTCCTCTCTTCTTAAAAGGCTGGCAGTGCGGTTACTGCTTTCCATGCTGGCAGACGAGCAAACGGCTACCTACCGTTTGCTCGTCTGCCAGATATGGTATTAAAAAGAACTCTGGTACCTAAAATATGTATATTTACTTAAGTATATTCTAAACCACTTACCAGGTAATAAATAAGAGGGTAGGATGTGAAAAAAGTATACGACCATGTGATGCTTGGATGATCATATTTTGGCTCAGCTTGAAAAGTATCCCTTCATTACTGTACCACGTTTTGTTATTTTTTATCTTCTTATAGTGTCACTGATTATTTCGATCCAAGTGTGGTGAAAGGGTTTTAAGTGCGCCTCAAAGAGGCTCCTATCGTGCACTCGACACATATTTTTGAACTTTTTAGGTTCTACGATATGCCGGTTTCCTCGCGATGTTTTCCTTCACCGTTTGAGAGCTTTTTTTATATACAACTTGCTGATGGAACAAGCATCTTTTCGTTGTTTTTTTATTTATATTTTGTAATAAAGGTCTTCTATTCTATTTCTTTCTAGAGGGTCCCTCTGTAACATGGGAAAAGATCGAGAAGCTTCCAGAAGGAGCGGTCATAGACTACTCCTCCCTCGAAACCCCGACCACAGACAACGTACACCACATGCTGGACAAGCTCGTGGTGGTAAAACTGAACGGAGGGCTGGGGACGTCCATGGGATGCAAGGGCCCGAAGAGTGTGATCCAAGTCAGGAATGAGCTCACCTTCTTGGATCTTACGGTGCAGCAGATTGAGGTTTGTTACTCAAATTATGAATGTCCATATTGGCTACTGATACTGAACACATCCATGCAAAAAAAAAAAATTCAAGTCATAAAAAAATATTTTTAAATAACCACAATTTTTAGTCAAATATTGAGACGAATTCAACAAGCAAAAATAATTTCATTCATAAACGCTAAATACCAAGCGGAACCAAACAGCGTAATTTTTTTATATTTAGTACTACGTAACTAATATGTCCATAATATTTTGCAGGATTTCTGAAAATTGAAACATTTAATAACTTTGTCATTTTATCGAAACGAAAAATTCTGATTGCACATTCATAATGTTCTACCCCTACTACATTACCCTATTTTTTTTTGGTAGTTACAAAATAGTGGTGTAGGTATAAAAAAAAGAAGTTCTTTTACAAAACAAAATTATAGAGAGGAGTGAAGTCTGAGTCCATATCTGTTATATTTCAGCATCTAAACAAGACATACAAATGCAACGTGCCTCTCGTCCTCATGAACTCGTTCAACACGGATGAGGACACGCAGAAGGTGATCCGCAAGTACCAGGGTCTGAAGCTGGACATCCATACCTTCAACCAGTCCTGCCACCCTCGGATCAACCGGGAGAGTCTGCTTCCCGTGGCTAAGGACCCTAATGTACATGCTGATATTGAAGCGTAAGCTGTTTACCATACTATCATCCTCATCATAAACATCACTATCACAGTCATCGTGAACTCATATTCATATTCACGAGCCGGTATGACCGAGCTTCGCTCGGGTTTAAAAAAAAATGTATTATTATTTGCCAATAGATGTCAGGAAGAGTCGTATCTTTATTGGCTTATTTTTAATTAACAACGCCGTCTAGCTTGCAATTAGTTGCTCACAATCGCCAATAGATGGCAGGAACAGTCGTATATTGAGTTTATGTTTGATTATTGCAAAACACCTACTTCTCGTCATTTTCTAAAAATGAATCCTAGCTAGATCGATTTATCGCCCCCGAAAACCCCTGAATAGTAAATTTCGTGAAAATTGTTAGTGCAGTTTCCGAGATCCTAAATATATACAAGATTTTCTCGTTTAAAGGTATAAGATTTATTCATTGCTTCATGTGTTTTATAGGTCTTAGGGGGTAATAACGTCCAGAACATGAGCCCCGCTGGGGCATTACAATGGCCTTACGGCAAATTAAATTAAATTAGGAAAACCTAGGTAACAAACTTCTTATTTATAAAATCTTACTTAAGGTTGTTCGATTCCGATACAAACTGAATTTACACAACTATGTGCAAACAAAGTATAAATGTACACTGAAATAGCTGTAATAGAATTTTACAGTGGTCTTTATTGCCGGCTAGTTATATAAAGTTGGAGAAAACTGTAGGATAACAGAAATATTAATAAAAAACCAAAAAAGTAATTTTTTCGTCATTCTTTCTAACGGGTACTCGGCATTGAATACGTGAATGAGCTTAAAATATATGTCTCAAAATAGTCGTATAAGTCTGTTAGTTCTTTTTCTGAAGCCCCGACTGCCACGACCAACGGCTACCACTCCAACTTTATATAACTGGCCGGTAATAAAGACCACTGTAAAAGCCTATTACAGCTATTTCAGTGTACATTAATACTTTATTCGCCCATAGTTGTGTAAATTAAGTTTGTATGGAAATCGTACCCCCTTAACAATAAAGCTTATAATATCTATGTATGACTATTAAACTTGGACGGCTTGGTAATATTTAGAGGTAGGTAAGGTGTAGTTTTTAAATCTCGTCTTCCAAAAATTCCCTACTGCTGTAGTATGATTTATTAACGAGCAGTTTTTTAAATTTCAACACGGATGAGGACACTTTCACCTTTGTCACTTACTTCACCATCATCACAATAACCCTCTATCACCCTCATCAACAACAACACAATCACCCTAACCCATCAGTACCATACTAGTGGCCCACTCTTTAGCATCATTATTCTTAGTTTATCACTAATCCCTTTTGTCACCATCATTTCATCATTACCATCATCACTATGATCATCGTCATGAACATTTCCATACATATCCTTTGCTAGACTTAATATACAGGGTGTCCCAGAAAGTAGTGTCAAGCGCAAGTCCAGAGATAGAACACCCTTTGGGGTACCCGAATCACCCCCATGTATGTTCCGCGATTTCTTATAGTTTTCGAGTTATGATTTTTTTTCCGAATTTTAAAAATTTTCCGACTTAATCAACTTAAAAAAGTTGAAAACTTTCTTGAGATTTCTTTTTTGCTACTGAGTTTTGATGAGTTGTTCTTTTATGCATAAAATTATTGGCGACGTAACTTTCATAAAAACTATGAAAATGTTGGTGTAAAGTTAGAAAATTACATTTGGTGAATTATGACATAATTCATAATTTTTTTATCTCTGGATTTGCGCTTGACACTACTTTCTGGGACACGCTGTATACAGTCCATTGCTGGACTTTATATCTACAGTCCATTACTAGAATTAATATCCAGACCATTGCTGGACTTCATGTCTACAGTCCATTACTTCTCTGTCTGTAGAAAAATGCCAATATCATAAATATGAAAGTGATAGTGTATGGGTTGTCTACATTACTCATTGATTTATTGTGATTAGTTGGTACCCGCCCGGGCACGGTGATTTCTACGAGTCGTTCTACAACTCGGGTCTACTGCAGAAGTTCATCAAGGAAGGTCGCACTTACTGCTTCATCAGCAACATCGACAACCTCGGAGCCACCGTCGACCTTAACATCATGAATCTACTGCTCAACCCTGACCATCATGTAAGTAGCGTTTAATTTTATGAAAAAATCTGCCCCATGTCATGAGGGATGAAAGTCATGTGACCAGGAGAGTGATGAGTATGAATGTGGATAGATATGTTGGTAGAGGTAGACCAAAGACCCCATACCAAACAAACTTTATTAGCATTTATTTTTAACTATAAACAATAAATAAATATTGTGGACAATTCACACAACACTACCCAGCCCCAAACTAAGCAGAGCTTGTAATATGGGAACCAGATAGCTGATATAATACTTGAATACATGTTTTTTTTGTAAATACATACTTATAGAATACAATATAACACCCAGACAGAGAACAAACATTTACGTTCACCACACAAATATTTGTTCTCGGTGGGGATCGAACCCACGACCTATGGCGCAGAAGGCAGAGCTACTACCAACTGAGCTAGAGGCCAGTCGTTTGTTAGTTTAGCCATTTATTAACTCTGATGAGTTCATAGCTAATAAATCATGACTTTCGCCAGGCGGAATACATCAGTATTATTTATCTTTGTTTTTTATTTTTATGATGACATTAATTTTTAAATTTTCACAATGTGAATCTGATTAATTTCTTTTTTTTAATTTTATTTAGTAATTTTGTTATGTTGTATATCTAATGGACTTATAATGAACATTATCAATAAATGACTATTTTTCTGTAAGGGTAGGAGCCCTATTCTCGGGCCGATCTCGATCATTTTGCACTTTAATTTTATTGCTTCTTTTCGAATAAAGAATGGATGATTTCCTTGAGTAATACCTCGATGACCTCAACGTAGAAGCATCGACAGCTACGATATACGGAAAACGTAGAAAAAGTGCGGGGTTGTGCAATGCCAATGTTTATTTAGGGGACATTGAAAATCTCGGTCGGCCCGAGAATTAGGCCCCTGATAAGTGAGTAATCTGGTGACCAAAGGGCTGGCGCTTACCTAGAACAAAGCACAACTTAGCTGTTCAAAGAGGTAACGTCGGCCTTTTGGCAACATTGCCTGCGGTTGGTGATCTAAACTGATCATTTTTAAATTTTCTAGCCCACTGTTAATTTAAAATGTAGTTTTTAATTTATTCATTTAATATTTTATAATAATATTTTTTGTAAACAATGTATAAGTATTCTGTTGTAAATATGATGTTATCACTTTTTAATCCTGTTCATTATAAAAATTCCCTCATACAGAATGCGGCAGAATTCGTGATGGAGGTAACAGATAAGACCCGCGCCGACGTGAAGGGAGGCACGCTCATCCAGTACGAGGACAAGCTGCGACTGCTGGAGATAGCGCAGGTGCCCAAGGAACATGTGGACGACTTCAAGTCGGTGTCGCAGTTCAAGTTCTTCAACACCAACAACTTGTGGGCGAAGCTCGGCGCCATCCAGCGAGTGGTAGACCAAGGTATGGTCAACTACGAATAATAAATAAATAATGTTGGACAATTCACACAACATTATCTAGCCCCAAGCTAAGCAGAGCTTGTGTTATGGGTGCTAGATAACTGATATACATAATACAATATATTACATGTAGGGTAAAGTACCCAATTATTGGCACTTTAAGCATCACTTTCTACATAGATCACGAAAACTATCTTTATGGAGGGTTGCCAGTAAAATAAATTTATTAAAATTACAGAACAAGAGCTATTTTTTGTTTTAATTTAATGGAATGTCAACTATTTCATCATTTTTATTTATTTTTTTATACCTATTCCAAATAACACGATTTTCCCAATTACTGGCATATACTTTGGCCAATTATCTGCATAGGCCTAGTCCCATTTATTGGCATTTCTGATTAATTAGTGATTAAAAGAAAATTGTTTACAGAGGATAAGGATAAAGTAAAAAAGGCTAGTTTATAATAACTTTTATTAATTACCTATGTAGCTACTTAATAATGAAAACAATACAATCAGTGCAACCTCCTTAGCAATCAGTTGGTTCATACAATATAAAATCAGTATTCAGTAAACTTTTAGAAAAAGAAAAAACAATCATAAAGTTTCACTTATCACTACACAATTACTTAATCCTAAGAGGTATCAAAGTCAGTCAAAAACTTCTCTATTTCAGCATCAGAGTATAATTTCTTGTTTTGTTTTTTATCCTTATTATCAGGTATCAAACTGGTATAGTTGATGTCATTTTCTTAATCCTCTTGTTTTTCTTGTGTTTCTTGGGTTTTTTTCTTGTGCTCTTAGTTTTAGTTTTTGGTTTCATGTTTAGATAAATCGGGTAGGTACCTAGGTAGTCTGAAAATAAAATCATAGATTAGATGACACCAATTATTACCATACGTATGCCTAATTATTGGCCCTAGTGTCAATAATTAGATATTTTGCGGTTGGCACGGGGGCTAAGATTTGGAACCGTTGTGTTTTTTACTTTTATTTATTAATCATACAAAATTAGGTGGTCCACTAGTATATAAATGCACAAAACAAACACCTAAAAACATAAACTCTAAAAAACCAATTATTGTCATCAGGGCCAATAAATTAGAAAACGGACATTTTTAGATACTAAATGTTGGCACTGTGATAAAATAATAAAAACAATGCAATTCTTGGAAATAAACTGTCAGTTATGTGGAATAATACGTACTGAATTTGCTTTAAATCATAACTACATTATAAATACTTGATAACTAATAGTAAAAATGATTTTAAAAAAGCTCTTACCTTAGCAAAAAAATATTTTCACCGATCAAGTAGAGACACGTTCAGCTGTTGTTATCGCTCCGACGCCGTGTTGACATTTCTTTTTTTAATGTGTTGCCAGTATGGTGGCTCAGGATTGTACTACTCTATTTAAATATGTTTCAACACCGTGATATTAGGTAGATTCTTATTTTAGAGGCTTAAACACAGAAGTGCCAATAATTAGTGCGGTGCCAAAATTAGGTCAGTCTACCCTATAGATATTTATTATTTTATATAGAAAACGACCAGAACACCCAGAAGAAATACCTGCAGATCCTACAAATATTTGTTTCAAGGCGGGAATCGAACCCGCAACCTCTTGCGTCGCAGGTTGACATCCGCCCACCGCACCACAGAGGTCGTCCATAATGCACGATAAGATCCGACAATGTCAAAGATCAGCAATATTTGACAGCGTTTCACTGATCGCCATCGGCATCGCCTAGATGTGCGCAGCCCAATATAAATAAATAAATATTGTAGACAATCCACACAACACTATCTAGCCCCAAATTAAGCCGATCTTGTACTATGGGAACCAGGTAGCTGATATAATACTTAAATGCATTTTTTTTGTAAATACATACTTAGAATACAATATAACACCGAGACAGAGAACAAATATTTATGTTAACCACACAAATATTTGTTCTCGGTGGAGATCGAACCCACGACCTACGGCGCAGAAGGCAGAGCTACTACCAACTGAGCTGAGAGACCAGTCACAGTTTATATAATTTGATATTGTCGAGCAGATGGTTTGTTTATTTGTTTATTTATTTAATCTTAGACTCACAGTTACAATATTGTTTATCTTAAGCTATTCGATGTATTTTATACATTAACCAATTCGAATCTACATTAAGTAAGCAGTAAAGTAAGTAGGTAGGTACAAAAACAGCAAAATAATAAAAAACAAAAAATTCCGTTTGAAAATAATTTTAATTAATGATTCCCAGGGTCCCTAAACATGGAGATAATAGTGAACAACAAGACTCTCTCCGACGGTCTCAACGTGATCCAGCTAGAGACGGCGGTAGGCGCGGCCATGAAGTGCTTCGACGGAGGCATCGGCGTCAACGTGCCGCGGAGTCGGTTCCTGCCCGTCAAGAAGACATCCGATCTGCTGCTGGTCATGTCTAACCTCTACAGGTATCCAAACTGTAGTACACTACACACATAGGCCAGTCATTTAAGGGGCCGGCGGAGCGCGAATTTTCATACAAACGTAATACCAAAATGATTACTAATTTAAGCAGATTTTCACTATATTATTGTATTTGTATTGTATTTATCTAGGTTCCTAAACAGTTTTTATTTTAAATAACTTACCTCAAATGAAATTAACGCCAATCACATTTTGTAATGAAAAATATGTGTAAAATGCGATTGGTGATTATTTCATTTGAGGTAAGTAATTTGAAATGAAAACTGTTCAGGATCCTAGATATACTCTAAGAATACCGTTATTACAATAATATAGTGAAAATCTGCCTAAACTAGTAATCATTTTGGTATTACGTTTGTATGAAAATTCCTCTTAAGCTTAAATTAGGTAAGAATCTCGGTGTTCGAGATACCCAGCTGTAAGTCTGTAAATCACAGCATCACTTCAGGTCTCCCGACGACCGGGCTGTGACCGCGCGCTCTCTGCCCTGTATCTCGAAAACGGTTCACCGTATGAAAAATGTTTTTATACAAAAATTGTGTAGAATTTTGTATTATACAATATTGATATTAAATACAAATAGCAAAAACTACTTTCAGCAAACCTTTTGGGTGAACAAAACCAATGTTTGAACTAATAAAAGTTTATCTATATCGATACTAATCTATACTAATATTATAAAAAGGAAAGATTTGAATTTTTGTATATATTATGTGTGTGTGTTTGTAATGCATAAACTCAAAAACTACTGTGCCGATTTCAAAAATTATTTCACCATTGGAATAGTATTTTTCATTACAAGTGCGGAAAGGCTGTCATTGCAAAGAGTTCCGACAAAATATGTCTACCCGAGCTGAAGGCGAGGGTTGACAGTCGGAACAAGTTGCAATGACGGTTCCGCACGTGTACTGAACGACTATTTTTAATACAGTTGCGAAAAAATGAAGCAATTTAATAAAATAATAAAAAAACGATTTGCTTTTTACTCTTCTCTTCACGCAATAAGTTCGTCGTATGTATGCATGTAGCGACTTTTTGACTTTTCCGGTAAAATGTTCTCCGAAGCATTTTGTGCAATTATACTGAGTTCCGGTGGTGTTAATTAAAAAAAACTAGGGTCGAAATTACTCATTTTTTGCAACAAACAAATAAACTCGCAAAGAAAATTTCTGAAAAATGGCGCCAACCGTAGAATATAGGCAGAGTTTTTTTTTTCTTCACCCATTCTGGAAGGCAAAGGGAACTATACCCATACAGCCAAGTCTTCAGTAGATTTTTTTTATTGATATGAATTGAAAATGAAATTTGATGAGATGAAATGAAATGAAACATAACATTCAATCAAATCATTAAATCTGTTAATGAAACAAATTAGTAGCTTCTATTTAGAAATAATACGTATTTGCATGAATCATAAAAACTTCGATGAATTTCTTTAGTAAAAACTTCATGGTTGGTTTTTCTTTTTAGACATTATTTTGACAGTTGGGAAAGAAAAAGCACTAGTGCGGGAAAGGTAAAAAAGAAGCACGCGTGTGTAATATCCCACATCCCGAACGCTATACGTCCCTGCAATATGCCACTTTTTGAGCAACTGTATTAAAAAGCCACATTCACCCTGGCTTTTCGGCAAATTTTACCATCCGCACTTGATGTGCGGGCTGGTTTTTCCGTAAGTAGGCCGCTGTCGGGCCCTTTTTGCGTGACCCTTGACACGTTTTGCTCGAACTTTTTTTGGTTCTACGACACACCGGTTTCCTCACGATGTTTTCCTTCAACGTTTTGAGAGTCCTGGCATAGTCCACATACATTTTTACCACTAGACCACCAGTGCTCACACACCAGTTCATTCACCCTGAGTAACATAGGCTATATTTATGTGTTTAAAAAATAAATGTCCACCCGTGCGAAGTCGGGACAGGCCGCTATAATATTTAATGTTTTGGTTTCAGTTTGTCCCACGGCTCGCTGGTAATGTCTTCTCAGCGCATGTTTCCCTCCACGCCGCTCGTCAAGCTAGGAGACAACCACTTCGCTATCGTCAAGGAATATCTCAACAGGTACACTCACTTTACCATCACACATTATTGCACATTATTATTTCATCTATACGAGCTGGCACAAGATAGATAGATGATAACTTTTTTATAGACATAGACATATACATTTATTTACTACATAATTATGCACACATGAACCAGTAAAAAACAAGGTCATTAGAAGAAGAGTGCGTCGTGTTTCTGTGTGCTACGGCAGCAAAAGGGCCTTGACCAAAAGTGAGGGTTGATTCCCGCACAGGGATAGAAGTTAGAAATATTTGTAAATATTTGTCTGACTAAAGGGTTTGTTCACCGATTAGGATGTCGGCGACTCCAGGCACGGTAGATATCCTATCAGATTTCTTAGTACCAATTCAAGATTTTAATAGGTAGCTAAAAAATATGTCATTTAACTATTTTTTACTAGCGTGAGACCTGATTTGATCGCTAGGTTTTACCAAACTAAGATTTTTATAATGTCCCATAAGTAAGAAGCTCTTTTTTGAGACATTATAAAAATCTTTGTGATTTCCTTTGTAAACACTATAAAATTAATAAAAATAAACCAAACTAATTTAATTATAAGTACTAGTAAATTTAACTGGAATTTATCACCAGATTCGCGACGATTCCTGATCTCATCGAGCTGGACCATCTGACAGTTTCTGGTGACGTCACCTTCGGGAGAGGGGTCTCTGTCAAGGTTGGTTTATTGTATACTAACCATTACTAGCCCACTATTATCCCAGTAGGCAATATTATATTGCACATCGGCTAATTTTGGTTTCATAGAGCGTAGTTTTCGTCAGAAAGAGATAGCGCTCTACGAAAGCGGAATAGCCGATGTGCAATATTTATTGCGTACAACCGTACTTCTCATAAAAATAATAGTGATAAGTCCCAAACTTTCCGTGCCTATAACATCATGTGGACAGTCTAATAAGAATGACTGACCTCTCAGCTCAGTTGGTAGTGGCTCTGCCTTCTGCGCCGTAGCCCTTAGGTTGTGGGTTCAATCCCCACTGAGAACAAATATTTTTGTAATGAACACAGATATTTGTTCTCTGTCTGGCTGTTTTTGTCAAATAAAATTACGACAAACAACAAACAACACTAATTTTTCTCGCGTTGAAGTGTTCTGCGCACACCTAGGTCGCTGGCGATAGCGATCAGTTATATCGCTGTCAAATTTGACAGCGTTTCACTGATCGCCGACGCCAGCGACCTAGGTGTGTTATTTTTTTTCCAATAAACAGTATTTATCAGGTTAAAGACATTTATTTCTCAGAAGAAAATACTATTTCACTTATATGAGAAATTTAAAACTAAAAGTAAATCTATATTGTTGAGCGCGTAGGCACAGAATAGTATATAATATTAGGTAGGTACGTAGGTAATAACTATGTAAACAAATTTAGATAGGTATAAAATAAGTAGGTAGGTAACTAAACATGCGACGTTAATAAGAACTAAAATATTCTGTTACAATATCAAAAATGTGGGTAGTTTGAGAAGATTCTTGCACTAATAGAACACATTCTTTCAATAATACAAATCAGTGAATGCATACACAGACCAAACGTAACTGGAAGTGGCATATCTTGTGTAGGTAGTTGTGCAGATGTTGGTTGAGGCATGGTTTTTGTTAATTTAAGTACCTATGTATGTAGAATGGATGTAAGTATTATGTAAATATGCTTTAAATGATATAAGTATGCGAGTTTCTATTTAATGATTTTTTGTAAGTTTATTTTATCGTATTAATATAAAATAATATATAAGTACCAGAAGTAAGAAAAAATAATATATTACCTATGAATTTTTTCAATTTTATAGTATACCGTTATGGTAGCACATGGTTGGTAATACTAATAGATTTTGCATGGTTCTCTGTTATTTTGGGCACACCTTTTATATATTTTATGGTAAGATTCTTTTCACCGTTCTCTGTGCGGAGGCTTAAGTTTTGTTTTAGAATCCTTAGATGTTCCTGCTGCTTCGGTGTTTGGTCTGAATATATTTTTATGGTATCACTAACTAGTTTGGTTTTATTGCGTAGTATATTCTTGACAGTCTCATGAGTCTTAAAGAAAACCTTGATGGGACGGGTCTTGTTGGGGCCAAGTATTCCAAGGCGAAAAATCTTCACGGGCTCAGGACAATCAGGATCAAATATTTTTGTAATTTTTATAATTTCGTTCTTGTCAGATATAATAATTTCGTCTGGTTTTTTTAATGCAGGTTCAGGTATTCCAACCACAATAATATTTTTGCTGCGTTGTTCGCGATCGTTTATTTCTGCCATAATGTCCTCATAAGCATCTGGGGACGATAATGATGATGATGGAGCTGTTTTCAGTTGGTTGAGCTCAAAGTCCAGCGCTTCAAATTTTTTCACGGTGACTTCATTTTGGTTTGTCAACATTTTAATGTCTTGCTTCATCGAGGTTTGTTCTCTACTGAGATTGTCGGTTAAAGCTTTTATGTCCGATATATTGTTATTTAATGAGGCTATATCTTTTGATAAGTTTTCCATTGAGGCTGTTTGGTTCGCGTATAGTGACGTCAACATTGCCATCATTTGTGTCATCTGTTTCCGCATCTCTGAAAATTCTTCTAGCATTGTTTCGTTGTCATCCGTTTGTTTGCGATTACTGCGTAGTGTCATTTTACTAGCCCCACCCCCAGTTGTTTCCGTATATACGCTACTACTTGTCAAATTCGGTTGGGAATCACTACGGCCGGCAACAAGGCCGAATCTAGTAGGTGATCGTGGTAGACTCATTTTATATCCGACTGCCACTGTATGAGAGGGAGGAAAAATAAGAGTGCGTCTTTCTTCCTCGCGGAGATGTTTGGAGGAATAGGGTAACACTAACAACGAACACACGGCAGCAATGATAATTTTAACACTTCACTCGTACAACTTTAGAGTTAAATTTGCTTGCAGTAGGATTTAAATATTGAAAAAATGTTTATCTATGCGACTGCTCTGTGCAACGCTCAACAGGCTACTCTTTTTTATGGCCTTACTTATAAAAATATGTGAAAAGATAAAAAGTGCTTAAACTATTGCTATCTCTTACCACTGGGTAATGAGAAACAGTGACAGGGCCAACTTTAAGCAATGTTTAAATTTAAATTGCGTTTATAAGTATGGCTGTAAATTTTGCAAGCCAGTTCGAAATTTAAATAAAACGTTTGATAATTTATCTCCTTGGTTGTCTGTTTGGAGTAAAAGATCGTTCCATTTTTAACTATTTTAATCATATTATTTTCAAAATGTTTTAAAGAATCTTCAAAGCAAAGTGTTTATAAGCAATTTAGTCTAAAATAAACCTTATTTTTCAGGGCACAGTGATCATAATCGCGAATCACGGCGACCGGATCGACATCCCATCAGGCGCGGTGCTAGAAAACAAGATCGTCTCAGGAAACCTACGTATATTAGACCATTAGTCTTATGCTATAGGTAGTAAAGATTAAAATTGCACAGCACACAGTCAGCTGAGCTAGGATGTATATACAAATACAGTAAAATAGCCTCTATTTATATGGATTTAGGCGTGAAGTTGCATAGCAAACTGTTTAGCGAGTACGATAGATAAGGTGTGAGGTAGTGAGATAGCTCACATTAGGCTAAAAAATCAAAGTTTAACTTGTAAGAGATTTATATTAGTACATAATTTAGGACTACCTAGAGGTCTTATTATAAAACTTCCATGACAGGATAACCTCATTCTAGGTTTTTTTTTCTTTATTTTATAAAACGTCTTCAAAAATAGTAGGTTCTCAATTCGGCTTTATTTTCTTTAGTTATTCTTAGTTTTTGGTGTTCCTTTTCGATAAAACATATATTATTTACACTTCTATTTTGGCGCCAGAAAAAAATGACGCATTGTTATTATAGAAAATACAGCTGATTTGAGAACGTCCTCCTTTTTTGAATACTGTTGAAAAAAGAAAAAAAAACATAGAATGATGTTTTTATCTAATTTGGAAGTGACGCCATCTTTCCACATTATTGAATGTTTGCAAGTAAGTCCCATTACAGTGGATATCGGGGTTGGAATATCAAAAACATTATTATTTTTAATGTGTAAATAGTAATACCACCATGTCTATTTCTGCCGTGAAGTAGCATCGCTGTGTTTCGGTTTGAAGGGTGTGGGTGCCGGTGAAATTACTGACACGTGAGGCTGAACATCTGTATGCCCAAATTTGATGGACACATGGCAATGCATCGTAGGGCACGTTCCTGACGTGTATGACCTACGCAATGCTTTGTTTTGTTGCTTTGTTTGTTCGATGATTACCAGTTAACATCAGGTGGGGCCATTTGCCGTTTAAGTTACGTTTTTAACTGGGGTTTAAATGCAATCAAGCCTTGGTTAGCAAAGTGTAGTATTTACCTACTGGTTTGTTAAAAAATATTTGCAACAAGGTTACTTAAGTTTTATGATACAGTCATTTTTTTTTTGAGAGCACTGGTGGTCTTGTGGTGGAAAATAGTATATTTCATTACAAGTGCGGGAAGGCTGTCATTGCAAAGAGTTCCGACAAATGTCTACCCGAGCCGAAGGCGAGGGTTGACAGTCGGAACAAGTTGCAATGACGGTTCCGCACGTGTACTGAACGACTATTTTTAATACAGTTGCGAAAAAATTAAGCAATTTAATAAAATAATAAAAATACCATTTGCTTTTTTCTCTTCTCTCCACGCAATAAGTTCGTCGTATGTATGCATGTAGCGACTTTTTGACTTTTCCGGTAAAATGTTCTCCGAAGCATTTTGTGCAATTATACTGAGTTCCGGTGGTGTTAATTCAAAAAAACTAGGGTCGAAATTACTCATTTTGTGCAACAAACAAATAAACTCGCAAAGATAATTTCTGAAAAATGGCGCCAACGCCAACCGTAAAATATAAGCAGAGATTTTTTTTTTTCTTCACCCATTCTGGAAGGCAAAGGGAACTATACCCATACAGCCAAGTCTTCAGTAGATTTTTTTTATTGATATGAATTGAAAATGAAATTTAATGAGATGAAATGAAATGAAACCTAACATAACTCATTCAATCAAATCATTAAATCTGTTAATGAAACAAATTAGTAGCTTCTTTTTAGAAATAATACGTATTTGCATTAATCATAAAAACTTCGCAGCTTTCGCTTTTAACTGGTATTGCAGGTGTCCATAGGCTACGGTAACCGCTTCCCATCAGGTGGGCCGTATGCTTGTTTGTCAACTTAGTTGTATAAAAAAAAAAAAAAAAAAAAAAAACTTCGATGAATTTTTTTTAGTAAAAACTTCATGGTTGGTTTTTCTTTTTAGACATTATTTTGACAGTTGGGAAAGAAAAAGCACTAGTGCGGGAATGGTAAAAAAAAAGCACGCGTGTGTAATAGCCCACATCCCGAACGCTATACGTCCCTGCAATACGCCACTTTTTGAGCAACTGTATTAAAAATGTATGTGCACTATGCCAGTACTCTCAAAACGGTGAAGGAAAACATCGGGAGGAAACCGGCGTGTTGTAAAACCTAAAAAAGTTCGAGCAACACGTGTCAAGGGTCACGCAAAAAGGGCCCACCAGGGGCCTACTTGCGGAAAAACCTGCCCGCACATCAAGTGCGCATGATAAACTTGCCGAAACTTACCGTCATATTACAAGGAATTTATATATAGGGCATGTAATCGATATTATTTTTTAATAATAACTCAGTTTACAGTGAATAATTAAGTAATTTTCCTATTAGTTATTTATTTTGTATATTTTTTGTAAAGGGTTTATTGTAGTTATAATAATAAGTACAGCAATAGAAGTGCCATTTGGTCAAAGTAAATAAAATTAAGTCAATTGTTTATAGTTTTTTATTTTTGCTTATAGCTACCTTACTTTTTATAAACGGTAGCATATCCCCTATCTATTATCAATTTACAAAAAAGTTATAAATTAAAAATAAACTAATTATAAATTAAAATTAAAGTCTAGAAAAGTCCACTTTTCTTCTTTCGGTTCTTGTCGTGTCGCAAGTTCCTTCGAACCTGTGGTTATAGGGTTCTAGACCACTGGTCCACAAGTTTTTAGCTAGAAAAGTAATTGGAGTAACTACTGGATTTGAAGCCACGATCTTAGGATGTGGGGAAGGAAGGTGGGGGCCAGTACCACTAGATCAGAGGTTCCCAACCTTTTTTTTCTCATAGACCACTTTCAAAATTTTGCTGGTTCTAGTAGACCCCCTGCCCTGCAGCTACATTTTAACTATATTCCCAGTCGACAAACAATATCGACATAAGATCTTACTATGGACATTTGCGTTGCGGCTGTGTTCCTACCACGAACGATAAAAGTTTTTAACAAACTACAGTCGCTAAGCTTCTTAAAATATTAACTGCCTACATTAATAGGTGAAGTCAAGCCAACATTTTAGTTTTTCACTATCGAAACCAGATAAATTTTCGTGGACCCCCGTTTACGAATTGTGAACCCCCATTATTTTGTCACGCCATCGTAAGCGATGGACTACCATGGACCCCTGGGGGTCCATCTGGACCACGTTGGGAATCAATACACTAGACCATCCAGTCCCTCTTATAACTCGGTAGTAGGTTCTGCGTCAGCGCGAGCCGTGCTGGCCAGCAGGCTGACGGCGGCGGAGGCCACGGCCAGCGCCGCGCTGACGGCGCACAGGATCCATAGCGTGGGCTTGTGGAGTACGCACGCGAAGCCAGTCGGGTATGTGCATGTCAGGTCTGGAGACAGAAGCATAACCTCACTATCTTTGACGTAGCTAGGTAGCCAAAGTCAAGTCGTGGTCCTGACGAACAACTAACTTCACGCTGAGTCGGGGACCGTTTTGCAGCTCTTGGCTCTATAGTACTCTCTTGTATGAATGTATAGCGTGGATAGCGTGTACCTTAAATTGTTAAGCGTCTGCAAATAAATATGGTTTCTTTCTTTGAAAACCAGCTTACTTATTTAAAATCATTTATAAAATAAATAAATATTTCCGTATTCGTCGTGTTTCGAATTCGACGTACTGCAGACAAGTCTGGAAGACTAAGTAAGTAACTAAGTAAGATACAGGGGAGTTCCCCGCATGTTCCAAACAAAGGTTTTCGAGACTGTTGGGAAATCCCCTGTATTTTTTCAAATAAATTGCCATTATTAAAGTCGTGTTACTGGAATCTTGTTTAATTATTATATTACGAATGTGGGAAACATTTATACTAGGTATACCTAGTTCAATTCATAGTTTGTAAGTCAGAGTCTGTGGGGCCCCCTGAGCTTGGGGACCCGGGGCATTGCCCCTTCTAGCCCTCCGGTAGCCACTGATATTAACTCATTTTTTTCGAACAGAAATAAAATATCCTATTGCTAGCGGCCGTCCGCGGCTTCGCTCGCCCCGTTACCGTTCCCATTGCAAAAAAACATTATTTATTCACCTTTAAAACCTTCTCTGGACCTCCACAAATCATTCAATACCAAAATCAGCCAAATCGGTCCAGCCGTTCTCGAGTTTTAGCGAGACTAACGAACAGCAATTCATTTTTATACATTAAGATAAGTATATTAAGCTTGCAACCACTGAACCAGGCCCTCATACTCACAGCTAATGACCATATACAGCAGATGGCCAACCACGAAGGCCAACAGAGCGACGACGGCGAACGACGCGCCGACAGCAATCGGCTTGTCGACGCGACGCACTGACCGGAGGATCACCATGCCTTGCATCAGGAACGACACCCCTGGAAGATGAAGGAAGATTAAACTAGTGCCTCCGTACATAAAAGAAAGATTTCTGTCACCATTATATCATAAAGATAAATAAGCTTCTTCAAGCTGCTGTTATTGGGGACCAAAAATTATCAAAAAATAAAAAAAATAATTATTCAGTAGTTCCTATCTCAAGGATCACTTTGAAACGTCTAAAAAAGCTAGGTAGGACTTATTAATAAAAAAATGCTGTTTAAATTTAAATGACTTTATCAAGATACACTGCCTTCGTTATCAATAGAACACTTACAGCTAGCTTTTAATTTATTTATTTTTTCAGACTCCAAATATTGCTATGCCCTAAACCTAGGGGCCTATTATGTATTCACCATTTTAACTTTATGACCTCACTAAAAACACTACTCACTCAATACGGCGCGCTACTATAACATCGCTAAACATACCTGATTTGTACTCACCCTGTAATTATAACCTGCGTTTCGCATAAGTATAATGATTTTATTGTATTGTATATTATGTTATGTATTAATTTTCTTTTGTATGTATGTAGCTAAATACACATAAAAAAAATTTGGCACTTATTTATTCTTTCTTCGCACACAGTCCCCTTGTAAATATCTTAAGTCTATTCCATCCAAAGGTCTGGTAGAGCTATTTAGCGATAAGGACGCCCATTGTATGAGGCAAATAGTTTTAAGTATTTTTATGTACCTACCTGTACTTTTGTAATTTGTTGCGTGCAATAAAGTATTTTCTATCTATCTCTATTGTACAGTGAAAATTCAAAACTACCGACAGCAGCGGTTCCCAAACGGCGCATGACCGTCTACTCTTATCTGTAATGTGTGGTGTCTCACTCACCGGCCACGGCCAGCATGATGGTGTAGAGGACCTGGTAGGCCCCGAAGGCCCCGCGGCAGCGCGCCACCGAGCATGCTCCGCGGACCGCACGCGCGCCCTCCAAGCACGAGCAGTTACCGAATAAACTGCACAACAGAAGGACAAGTCGTAGTTTCAATCGTAACAAAGGATTGCCTCCTAGGTCACGCACGTCAGGATCGTGCCCTACGATACACTGCCCAGCGTCCATCAAATTGAGGCATCCATGCAGATGTTCAGCCTCACGTGCCAATAATTTCACAGGCAACCTCACCCTATAGACCGAAACACAGCAATGCTGCTTCACGGCAGAACTAATAGGCATATTGATAGCACTTTCCTTCCCAGGAAAAACGATTCTAAACCCCCTCCATTCACCGACTGCCTACAATCTTTACAATGCCATCATCGTACCTACACCCAATAGTAAGGTATACCTACAGTTGTTCGGTAAGCTTTACCAACTTACAGAAATCCGTTGAGATCTTCGAAGTCCCCGCAGCCCGCGTTGCACGGCGAGAAGTAAGTGGCCTGCGAGTCCACTCCACAAACGGGGCTGAACCCATACACCGTTGAATCACATCTGGAAGGGAACATTACCCTTTGAATTCAACAATTAATTTTAAAAGCCTGTGATGTCCAAACAAGTTTAAGTTCTACTGCCCCCAGACACAGTCTATTTCTAACAGTAAGCTTTGTAGCTAATTCACGGTCAGTGATCTGTTTTTAGAGGTTTCTGTCGCTGCATGACTGTACTATCTAACCTCAACCTAATGCCTCAAGGAGGAATAAAAGGATCCAACAGCCTGCTTAAACCATGGATAGACTGCAGAGATCTAATCAGAAGCAAAGGATAATCAGGATTCTTCTTTGCCCAAAAGATTCAAAAACAGATCAGTGATTCGGAATTCGAATGACTAAAAAGTCTACAAACTTATACCTACTATACCAGCCTTCCACAGCAATTTACCCGCATTCTTGACTGCAAACTGGCTGCTGGAACCCCCCGTTGACTCCCTCGATCCCTCCCAGGTCACAGCTGAGTGCAGCCAGCACGGCTAGAAAGATGGCAACCAGACCTGCCACCACGCCGCCGACCCTCGACGCTGTGTTCGCTTTCACGCCGTCTGACCGCCTCGTGGAGAACCTGATGCGGAATATCTGGAAGGAAAAACCTTTCCAATCAAGTTTAGCCTTAGTAAAAATAACAAGAAAGCCTCATGGAAGGCACGATTTAATCTTTAAAGCTTCCAGTTGAGTATCGATTAAATTATAATCAACGTGCTTCGGAGGACACTATAATAACTCCGCCACTAGAGTTAGCATAAAGTTTCAAGTCCATTTTAATCTGCGCGGGGTGGTTAAAAAAGAACGCAGTAGCTTGAAAAGGAATAAACCTTACCATAATAAAAAATATGATGACTAGAGATCGGAATATGTCGGAGAGCACCCTGGATGTCTGCGGATCCTGTCGGTACGCCTCCACGTGGAATCTAGCCTGAAACAGTTTAAAGTAAATTTCTAAGGCCATAGCATGCAATTGATCACCGTTGCTTATACTGATTTGTTTCCTTAACATGTCTTCTTTCAGTTCAGTACCTACCTGAACGTAAGCTCTGTCGTAGTGCACGAAGCCGAAGACAGCAGCACTCAGCATGGTCAGCGCAATGGTCTGTAGGACCAGCGGCCGATTTCGCGCTAGGCGACCCAGTGATTTGCGGAACCCTGAAGCCGAATAAAATAAATTATAGTTTAAAAAACTAAAAAAAAACGCTTTTATAACTAATTGAACTAAAAAGTTAAAAATAAAACTGTAATAATCAATTGAAAATTTATATTATTGTACAAAACAGCGTGTGTTTTTTTTCATATTATTGCATTGTCATCGACCTTTAACAGGTGTGCAAGGTGTGCAAAGTTTGAATCAAATCTGATGGTTCAAAGTAGGACAAAATCGAGCTCAAAAGGGACGGTTACATACATACATACAGGTGAAGCTAATAAAAGCGTTATAAAAAAACTCTGGATATAGATAGATAGATAGATAACACTTTATTGTACACCACAAGAATAGGAACATACACATAGCAAAAAAACTAAAACTATAGCGAAGCACAATGGGCGGTCTTATCGCTATGAGCGATCTCTTCCAGACAACCTTTGGATGGACAGGACTTGAATAACGAGAAGGCGGTGCCATAAGGGCTTCTACACTATATATTATTATGAGAAATTATGAATTATTTATGTAGGAACTATATAAACATGGACATTTGTTTTAATTATAGAAAGGCATTTATTTACACAAAGAAACTTACAATTAAACAAATATTTACAAAATGTACAAAATATACAAGAAACAGTTGAGCTATCTGCAGATACAAACGATCTAGAGATAGCTCAACTGATCCAAATCAGTGCCAGACGGAAGCGTCCCCAAGACGCTGGCGGCATTGCCACGCTGAATAGCAATGCTTATACGCTGCGCCAGATACCCACCAGCTCTTGGGTCACGCGTCGCCTCGATCAGTCGCCTAGACAAAATTTTGAAGACCCGTGAGGCCTCGGTTCCCCACGGACCCAGGGTCTCAACCCCAAGAGGAGCAAATAAGTAGGCTCTGTCGAGACCTGCATATTTGCGCCTCTTGAGATCCTCGGCCAGATCTGCCGCCGCGCCCGCCACAACGGATGTCCTTGGCAGATGAGAAGGCGCAAGTGTGTCGACACACGTAGCATCCCACACAAGTGGCCTCCCCAACTCCCAAGGAACAAGCGTCATACCGTCAGGCCGCTTACCATCGTCACGCAACAGACCATTCGGTTCGAGAATGGCTGGTACGTTGACGGTTGTAAAGGCCCGCCGAATGACGTCGTTAAGGCTGGCGTGACGAGATATCCGACCGGCGGCCCTAGAACACGATAATCCGTGGTGCCCAAGCTGATCGACTGCAGTACCGCACTGGCACTGATGAGGTGCGCAGCACGGCGCACCCAACCGTAAGCAGGTTGCAATACGGAACGTGACGGGATACATAAACATTACATTATTATACCTATACATATACATACACAGTACATATACTTACCTATAGTTTATAAACATGAGTACATAGATAGCAACAATAATATAAACATACATAATTATACTGATAACATAGATAAATCATAATGAACCTCCTAATTCAACTGAATAGTGGCTGTGCAAAAGCTTTTTGAAGATGGGAAGGGATTTCGCTTTTCGAATATCAACAGGAAGAGAGTTCCAAAGGCGGGTAGCTTGTACAGTGAAAGAGTGCTTATAGAAAGAAGAAGTGTGATTTGTAAAAGGATCATATAAAAAAACGGTAGGAACCGAGACGTAGTTTGTTGCCTGTTCTTCTACGCTTGGTCGCGTGGAACTGGCACCTAGACTCACCTAGCTTTAAGACGTTTCAAAGTGATTCTTGCATCGTACTGAATAAAAATTTTTTGAGTTTGAGTTTGAGTTTGAGTGGACAGGAGTTCTAAGTTGTAGGGTTTCAGAAGATCGTAAGGTACGAGAGTTGGCGAGATGTAGGTATTCAAAGCGTTCTTTTAGATAAGTATTAGGATATAGTTAGGTATTAGGTTGAATAAAACCAATGATGTGACTGCGGTAGTTTTAAGAGCTTGGTTGCAGAGCCCACTTTTGTTAGGCTGCTTTTTGAACAGCTGAGATGAGCTGTCGAAAATTAGCCTAAGTGTTTGATCTTTTTGCAACACTTTAGAAGCTACAAGTGTAAGCCACCCCATTGGTAAAAGCCTGGCCAACTATAGAAAGTTAAGATTCTTCACATTCTCTCACCAGTATCAACAGGTCTGTCATCCTCAGGAAACTGGGCCATCAGTCGCGGGAACAGCGTGAAGAGTATAGCAAACATGAGAGTTAAGGAAGCGATGGAGAGCTGAGCCTTCCACCAGTTAGTACTGAGGGAGCTGTCTCGCAGCCAGTTCTGGCCACTGAGGCCTAACGACAGCCGGATCGAGATGAGGATACCTGGAAACAATAAATGCAGTTATACGGTGATCAGTTCTCAACTACTCACTCATGTGCCTGCCCACCGAATAGGCTTGCCATTGAGGCCTACACCTACATAATGTACCTATGTAGAGTTGAAGAAGTTTACTGCTGGATGCCTCTTCAGGAGTCTTCTCCATTGACATGGCTAAGCTTTCACTTCAAGTTTGTGGTTTACATTCGAGAACCTAATTCCCTTTGCCACTTTCAACTTGCTGTGTTATTTCTACACTATATTTAAAGCGACAACCAGTGGCTTTTCTGCCTAAATTTGTCTTGACTTCCGTAAACTGCAAGAGGATCCCTGACTGAAAAGAAGAAGTAACCATGATGCTCGTGGTGGTTCAAACATTACCGTAGAAGTAAGCTCCGTTATCCGGCTGGTGGTCATCCAGGTAGGTGAGGCCATGCGCCCACACGCTGGCCTTGGCGAGGGTGCACAGCACCGCGCAGGCGATCAGCAGAACTGCGCGGATGGGCTGCGAGGGTTCTGCTGTGTTGGAGCGGGCGATCACATCGCCACCGCACAGTTCTGGAACCAAAGCAGTTCTTCTAAATGACAGAAATGAGTTGTTTACATGAATGATTATTAGACATGGTGAGTTGGAAATTCTTAGGAAGATTTAGCAGCGCCCGAAGGATTTTGAGGATGAGAAATCAGAGGAATGTCCAGACCAGATCCTCTGCAACATATACAAACATACATTATTATAATATACATTATTTCTTTTAGGATTGGCTTGAACATTCTAAGGTAAAGCTACTTCCTTGAGGAATCTTGATGGTAAACTATGGTCAAACACTATATTTAATTTCGTCTGATATGGATCTTTACGTCTTTCCATCCTCTCTTTCTAGCTTCTCATCTTTAAGTCTCTCCATGTTATTTACAGTTTCCTAACATTTTTCTTAGATCTTACCAACATAGGGATGCCTGGACTCGTCAAAAGGCACCGAGAGTACCAGGAGACCAGACGCTGCTGCCAACGCCAGTGTGGCTGAGAGCGCGAAGTTTCTCCTGTCTCGGCCCCACCACGCTATCAGAGGGCCCAGCAGGAACTCAGCCCCACTCGCACCCATCATCGTCCAGTCTGGAAGTAAGTTTACATGATCTGCGGTAGACCGGCCTTATTGGGACACCCTAAAAATAAGAAGCCTTTTTGATGAAGTGACCAATGTGATTCAACGTGGATTAAGCCTTCGACTTTGTAATTTTTTTCACGAGAAAAGTGTCTGAATGATCAAATGACACGCTCCTCACAAACCTCTCAGGATTATTGGAAGTTTGTTAAGAATGTGAGGTGATTTTTCAAAACTTTAGAGAGTCGAAGAGATACGTTGGACGTTTTGCTACATGGACATTTTGCTAATTAGACTTAGACCTTTTGCTCTGTTGGACATTTAGCTACTTAGACCTTAAGATCAGGAGGCCACTAAAAACCTCACAGAATTATTAATTGACGTCCCCTTGATTGACGAACACATTATTTATTCCCTGCAGTTTTTGTCTTCTTTGGATGACACCTAAGAACGAAAGGAACCAGCTACCTTCGACTACTCCAGGCGTGTACCCGGCGCCATAGTGCCTTCGCAGCAGCAGCAGAACGTTGGTCTCCAGCAGGATGAGGATCAGCAGCGCGCCCTGCAGAAACAGGTCGAAGCGAGCCAGCGTCAGCACATGAATGCGAAGGAACTGCCATCCTTTGTGGAGAACTATAGAATAATAGCAAAAAAAGTATTATACTTCACAGCTTTCGAGCTTTTTTTATTATGATCGAACTTCACGTACAGGGTAAGTTCCTTTAAATCTCTTCACACTCTATGTGAAAAAGGAAAAGTGAATATTATTAAATACTGAATCCTGTCTTACATTCTAGTTAAGTAGGTGGTTCTAAATTGTTGGTGTTTGGACATAACTTATATACGAAAACCAATAAAGCAAATTTCTAAGTAGGAAAACATGGTTGGAACAACATTATTTTTTTGCTAAACTTTGTGCTATTTGTGGTCGTGAATTTCGATTAATAAATGGAGCGATTTAAATGTCTTTCAAAGGATCAAAATATGTGAGCGAGAAGTACATCGACGGTGGTCTACGATATTCTACAAAGATGCTACGAGCCTCTACGAGGTTCTACAGGAACTATCTCCCTATTCTAAGATTTGTAGTTTGTCGCACTCAAAGATGTGTACCTACAAGTTTTCATCACGTCCGCCAGAGGCGCTTATCAGGTCTCCGTACAAAAATCGTATGGAACTGGCATCTACCTAGACTCACCTAGCATTAAAATGTTTTAAATTGATCTTAAAAGATCACTTTGTCATAGGTAGGTAGGTACTCGTAATATTTATCAACCTACAGATATCAGTTTTGTATATCAATTAATTCGGTAAGTATAAACATGCTTAGCTAAGTTTTTATTTAAGCAGATAGTGTTTTGGTGCTACTTAGCAATGTGTGGTCATTATTATAGTAAAGTTAATCCATCCGTTATCAAGTAAGGTATATTTAATCTAAATTAATTCCCAAGTATTTCTATGATAAGGGTCGATAAGTACTATTGGCAACTATACCATTTTTTATCAATTTGATGTGAAAAAACTAAAAGTGGTATTTGTTAATAAGAAATAGGATACAAACTAATAAGAATAATATACAAACTAATAAGAATAAGTATACAAACTAATGAGGACCCAAACAGTGAAAGAACAATCGAGAAGAAGTACGTAGTACCTACCTATTTAAATTCTAATTTAAAGTACCTACTTATAAACACTCCTCTACCTTGGCGCCCTAGAGCCCTGAGGGTTGTGCCTATGGACATTTAAGGGGAGTTGGTGGTTTTACCATGGTATTTTACCTAGTAAAAATTCAAAAGTCAAAGCCAAAAATGTATTTATTCAGTAGTATCACAAATATCACTTTAAAACGTCTTAAAGCTAGGTGAGTCTAGGTGCCAGTTCCACGAATACGTCTTGAAAGCTAAGTGAGTCTAGGTGCCAGTTCCACGCGAACAAGTCTAAAAGAACAGGCAACAAACTACAGCTTGGTTCTTACCATTTTTTAGATACTTTTACTAATAAAAAAAAATCGGTTGCCTGTAAAGTCGGTTTACCTACTGACGAATGTTGAACGTGACAACGTCATAAGAAAATACACAGATTGTGCCTCTTTGTCGGTCGTTCCGCACTTTGCACTTCAAGCCTTAAATGGAACGCCTCAGAGTGAGGTAACGCCGCATGAGTCATGTTTTTTCATGCGTGCAGCCGGCTCAATCGAATTATAAGACGTTATCACGTCAAAAAATAATAATAGCAGTGAAGTTCCAGTGTGGTGCCAATTCACCTATAATAGTGAGACGTAGACAACAAAAGTAAAAGTTTCAAAGACAAGACACGCTACGCTTCAAATAAAGTACCTACCTACACAGTAAAGGTAGAGATTCTACGTATAGGTCCACTTTTAAACACTCACCTGGGCTATCTTTTACACCTAGAGACATGATTCACATCACAGAACTATTCACATACACTTTAATAACTTCTCACACACTTCATTACGACGTGAAATAAAAAAAACATATCCGAACTGAGAAATTCTCAAATTAGTTTCACATTTTTCAATGAAAAAATCAAGGAAGTATTGTTAAATTCGTAAACATTCTTCCAAAATAAGTTTAAAAATATACTCAAATATTAATCATGACCCAATTCCTTTTGGTTTTCTGAACGAAAAAACAGACCGAGTTTTCAGAAGTTTTCATTAAGTTTAGGAACAAGAGTAGCCACGTTTCCGCGATTGTTTAAAATTACTGTTATAGAGGTGTACTGTCAACAAACTAGATGTTTCACGATCAACGTATCTATCTCTCGATATAGATAGCGTTATCAATGGCTTGTATATTTCTAATCTACACACTACACTCGTAACTATGAATCGTGGTATTTGCTAAGCAAATAAAGAGTCAGTTTTTAGCAACATACGCTTAAGAAAAGAAAAGATTTTTAAGTCAACGTGTAATTTTTTTACTCAAATTATTTTTGCAATGTTAAATAGTCTTTTTTGAAACTTATTCAGGTGTACTAATAAATTTTAAAGGACATTGATCAAAAACGTATGGAGTATGGGCCCACCTATTTACTTTTAAATGCAGAGTAATTTTCTTAAGTCTTAAATCGAATTAAAAAACAAAGATGCGTAAAGTTAAATTTAATGTTAAAAGTGTCATGACATTGCTTAAAACTGTTGCTTAATGCATAAAAATTTCAAATACTAGTTTTAAGTACAATAAATTAAATCTACGAGCTACCAAGAGAATAATCTAAACTTGACCAACTGTCCAACAGTCATCATTATAAATAGTTATTTCTTAATATATTTATAAATTTTTAGGATCACCAAGAAATAATACACACAAATAAGGTTCATACAAAAAAAAATCCTCCAGTGGATAAGTACGGCATGCTAACACAGGTATTTTAAATATTTAATTAGAATAAGCAGAATAATTTAAGCAGGAACAAAAAGTAATACATAGGTCTAAGAAATAAAAAAACCTAAGTATTTTATACGTTAATAACTATTTACAAACTCAATAAATTAAATTAAATACTACTGTTATAGATTTGTGGCCATTTTGAGTATCACGAAGTTTCAAGAGACTGGTAGATAAAAAATAAGGGGTTGTTTTCACTATTACGTACGTAAAAGTGTAAGCTACTGCATTTTTTTACAAACTCTACGCGGTAACCAATATAATTACGCGTTTTAAAAAAAAATATCTGAGAATACACCTAAACTAAGTATTTGCTTTCAATAACAATCAGGCGCTAATAGCTTTTAGACAAAATTTAGACTCGGAATAAGGCATTTAAAAAACTAGGACGCCATTCAATGGTAACAAAATAACACCTAGGTAGTCTAGAAACATTAAAATTCCGTAGGTATTTATAGGCTGTTTTAAAATATCAGAAAATATTTCGGTATTATATTTTTTTGTCTCTTTTTGTTTTTGAAACCAACAAGAACAAAAGAGAAAAAAAAACAGATACTTAAGCAAATATTTGAAGACAGCCCCCCAGGGGCGGCAGTCTCGACATATTTCGGCAAAAAATACTGGGTTTTTGGACTCATACATTTTCTACTGATCCTGTCCACTCATACATAATTTAACGAAAGATTCGATCGAAAAAGTCTCATAAAAGCACATTCAGCCACATTCAAATCACTCCACCAGGGGCTAAATGCTCAGTTTGACCGAGAATATCTCTATAGAGATGACGTCAATCTCGCATCTCTGACGCCAAAATCTCGTGACATCTAGCGGCTATAAGTTTTTGGCCGAGATTGACGTCATCTGTCACTGAGATTTTCTCGGTCAAAACGAGCAGAAGGCCTCAGTACTAGCTTCATCCACTTCGGACTCCAACCACCTTCTCCTCTATCCAGGGCACGAAGTGCGTGACCCGGGTGTACACTCCTGGGAAGCCTGCTTCGGCGCATTTCTTGCCGAAGGACACCACGCCGATCTGGTACATGGGGGCATTTAGCGCTTCAGGGTTCCACTGTGGACAAGCACGGATATTTTAAATCAGTCTTACCAGCCAGGCTTATCAGCCGTGTATTGCTGTTAAAACCAGCTGTTCCTAGAAATTTTAGCGAGTAGTCTTACCAGTTGAACTACTGGGAGTTTTCTACCCAATAGACTGATGATAAGACTTCACTGGTCTATCTCTGAGCACTTGCATAAATTCTTATCGTGCCCAACTAGTGCGCCTTCACTTTTATCTAGGAAATAGAACCCACACCATGTCACAATTCTTTCAATAATATCGGATTTCTGTTTTAAAATAACACAATGAAGTGGTTCACATTCGTCCTAAGCCTGGCAAGCACCAAAGAACGGCATAGTAATAGTACATTGTTACCTGAGTGTTGAAAGTCACGTTTTTTGAGTCCCGAGACGGGTTTGGCGCCTGAGCGTAGCGAGGGCGCCAATGGAGCTTGAGGGACTTAAAAGACTTTCACCCGAGGTAAACACTGTGCTTTTCATTACAAATACAAGGAAAGTAAAAATAAAAACATGAAAGAAAAATTAGTGAAAATGAAGATTGAATTGCCGCCTTCCCGGTTTGTTTTTCTTTTTCTCTGGCGGGCCTTCGGCTTCGGCTCGCCAGCATTATTCAGCCATTATTTTCATTCTCATAATTTAAAAAATGGTAAATTTTTTGCTCAAATCTATGTTATTTTAGATAAATAGTTGAAGCTATATATTAATCAAGTAATTTAGAAGATATATTATTTATTTAATACTTTCTTTATGTTATTTAAATTTAAATTTTACATTGCGCTCTAATTAGACTTTATAAACTTCTTACCGTTGTAATGGGTTTCCAACCTACTTGCTGAATAAAAAGTTGAAATTTGGTTCAACGACCTCCTTGCAGTTAGAAAGACTTTAGAAAGTTGGAACATTTTTGTTGGTTGAATAAAATAGAACTTGTTTTTTTTATAATTTGACAGCTGTCAGTAGAAAGCGATTCTCCCTAGGGCTGAAAGTTTTACTTTCAATTAGGCCCCTCAGGCAACTTCAGACCTACTTTCAGAGTATGAGTAATGAAAACCCATTAAACCAACGATTAACCCAAGTCGGTCCAAAAAGAAAAGTATTTTAGGCGCACTTAAAAGCCTTTCACCACACTGGTTCAAAAGAGCTAGTGACATGAGAAAAACAAGAGTGCAGAACTTATTCTCCTTCCTTGAGTTAGAGCACAAAAGAGAGTAATTCAGTACGATAAAGTGTACTAACCACAGGTTGCATCAGCGGGCCTCCACTGTCTCCCTGGCAGGCATCCTTGCCGCCCTGCTTGAAACCAGCGCACAGAACCTTTTCATCAATACGCTGGTTCTTGTACGCGGAGTAGGCTTTCGCGCAGAACTCGTTGCTGACCACCGGCAGCTGGAGGACCTGGAGATGCGTAGCTGATGGACCACCTACACAAGGAAATATAAAATAAAAAACTTGAGAGGGGATGGAACGAAGTTTCTTTATTATTATTTACAAAAAACCTGCATATACTCAACAAAAATAATCGTCGCGACACCACACTGTTCAATGCGGAATAAAAATGAAAATATCTGGCTTGCTTTCTATAAGAGAGAGAGAGACAGACAGAGAAACAAGCACACGCCGCAGCTTACAAGAGCTTACTATAGTCACAGATAAGATAATACTATACTAGTACTATAGTAAAAAGTGTCATGACAACTTTTCGTAAGAATTTTTTTCGTCTAGCCCCCTTATACAACGCGCGATAAGGAACTTCGTTCCAAAAATCGAAGCCATTTTCCTGTTGCAATACCTACTCTAAACTGTCGTCGATTATAATTTAGACCTTTTTGTCGAACTGAGGCTTAGGCAACAGGGTAATAGTTCTAAACATGGCAGTATCTATATGTATAATACGACTGATACGGTTGCGTCACCACAGCAGCTTCATTGAAGGTAACTCATCTGGTGCCCTCTTGGTTGCGTAAGTAATTTGAGACATCGTTTATCCAGTTGCATCACAAGAATCACTATGAACACTTTGACAGCGGCATACCACTGTTTGAAATTCAAATCATTTAGTTTTATCATAATGATCACTTAGAAACGTCTTAAAGATAAGTAAGTCTAGGAGTCTAGTTGCCAGTTATATCAGGTTCGACCAAGGCTAATCCTGGTGACATAGGGTCCTAGACTTACTTATCTTTAAGACGTTTCTAAGGGTCACTACATGGGTACTAGTATATTTCAAGCAATAGACTTACGGAACTCAGTGTCTCCCCATCCAGCGATGAGTGGGTTGTAGTCTTCGAAGGAGCGCGCGCGCAGCTCACTTGCGGTCGGAATGCAGATCGGCTTGATCAGATCTGGTCGACACATTAACTCATTATTTCACTTGATTATTTAGGTTTAACAAATAAATAAATATTGTGGAAAATTCGTACAACACTATTATCCCCAAATTGAGCTGAGCTTATACTATGGGAAATAGCTGATAATAATACTTATTCATATAATTTTTGTTATAAATACTGAGAATACAATAACACCCAGACAGAGAATAAACATCTGCGTTCACCACACAAATATTTGTTCTCGGTGGAGATCGAATCCACGGCATAAGGCGCAGAAGGCAGAGCAACTACCAACTGAGCCAGTCATCAGATCTGCTGATCCAAAAAACAACCGGTGGACGTGCAACAGATCTTGGGTTGTTAAGGTAATCTTGGTTCTACGAAATTTCTCATCCATGACACAGTTAAACTCCCAGCACAGCCTCTCCAAAGCCGTTTATGCTAGGTGTTTTTATGAAACAACGGGATATTTACCATGATTAAATGTTGAGTTGCATGCACCATGATCACGGTTGAACCGTGATGCAGCTGCATGCAACTGTGCCGAAATATCGGAAGTCAAAACTCAAAATTTAATCATGGTAAATATCCCGTTGTTTCATAAAAATAGTGTTAAGAATAATGATAGTTTCAAAAGTTATAGGTGTGTTACTCACTTGTGAATTTGACCTCGTGCTCCAAAAGCAGTAATGCGATGTCGTTGGTGAAGGCTTTAGAGCTGTAATCCTCGTGCGTGATCTGCTTCTTGATGGGCACGTCCAGGGGTGTCGCGCCTTCGTCTTCTCGAGCCAAGTCCAGCTCTCCCAAACGGACAAGGTAGCTGGAACAAAAATATTAAAAGTATAAAAACCCAACTCTAACTGGCCCCTCAGCTCATTTCATAGTAGCTCGGCCTTCTGCGTCGTGGGTTCGAACCCCACCGAGAACAAATATATTATGTGTGGTGAACTCAGATATTTGTTTTCTATCTAGGTGTTAGGTTACTACCAAGTTTCATGAAAATTCAAGACATGGTGTTCGAAGTAAAAACAAAAATATTTTTGTATCATATCAGCTATCTCGTTCCCATAGTACAAGCTCTGCTTAATTTGGGGCTAGATAGTGTTGTGTGGATTGTCCACAACATTATTAACTGGTGATTGTAAAAAAATTAAGCAATGTTTCCATTTTGTTTTCATTACTCATACTCTGAAAGTAGGTCTGAAGTTGCCTGAGGGGCCTAATTGAAAGTAAAACTTTCAGCCCTAGGGAGAATTGCTTTCTACTGACAGCTGTCAAATTATAAAAAAAAACAAGTTCTATTTTATTCAACCATGTTCAAACTTTCTAAAGTCTTTCTAACTGCAAGGAGGTTGTTCAACCAAATTCCAACTTTTTATTCAGCAAGTAGGTTAGAAACCCATTACAACGGTAAGAAGTTTAAAAAGTCTAATAAGAGCGCAATGTAATATTTAAATTTAAATAACATAAAGATAGTATTAAATAAATAATATATCTTCTAAATTACTTGATTAGTGTATAGCTTCAACTATTTATTTAAAATAACATAGATTTTAATTATGAAAATGAAAATAATGGCTGAATAATGCTAGCGAGCCGAAGCCGAAGGCCCGCCAGAGAAAAAGAAAAAAAAACCGGGAAGGCTGCAATTCAATCTTCATTTTCACTAATTTTTCTTTCATGTTTTTATTGTTACTTTCCTTGTATTCGTAATGAAAAGCACAGTGTTTACCTCGGGTGAAAGTCTTTTGAGTCCCTCAAGCTCCATTGGCGCCCTCGCTAACGCTCTGGCGCCAAACCCGTCTCGGGACTCAAAAACCGTGACTTTCAACACTCAGGTAACAATGTACTATTGTATTGGTGTATATTACCTACTAAAGTATAAATAAATAAAGTAGGTATTGACAAAGCTTTTATGAATTATTATTTTACGACGCACAAAGCAATCAATGAATTAAATGGAAGGTAATTACGACTCAATTTTATCGACTAAGGTGTTAATTGAAAAACATCGGTTTTACAAGTAATAGTTAAGTTATCATTTTTTGTGTTAAAGTAATAAATAAACACGTGTAACTAACATTAATAGGAAAAACCTGACTACAAAACACCTCTACCAATAGATCTGAAGGGATGTCGACCATGCCTGTACCCACAGTGTTGGAGATAGACATTAAAAACCTACCCAGTAATCGCGTCATGAACTGCCAATTAGAACACAACACGATGACGCGATAGCGCGCGCTGATTGGTCAATTTATTGTTCCCATACCCCGCTATCCTTGCCTCTGTACATTTCATTGATTGATTCATTACACTCGCCATTTTTGTCATTAACATGAGCATTGCATTTTTAATTAAGAAAATTCCCTATCCATCCAGTTAAGCAGGAAAGTCAGTATATACATAATATCGTTGTGTAGACATCACGCCGCTACATAATTTGATCCTTTCGACGCCGGATTTACGAGTTTTTTGGAAAATCACATCCAATTTCATCGTACGGAGTGACCGTTGGACTGACCATTTGCTACGTGTTTACGTGAACTCGGACATTACACGTACAACACGGTGTGCTAAGGATTGGATTATTCACGGAGCAGATCGACAATTCAGCTGGTTGTGCCATTGTCATCACAGCAGTCTATCTTCACGCGCAGTCAGTACTTGCTACGTGAGTACCCCTATTTTCACAAGCCACCAGGATGTCGTTAGCACCTACAGATGGGGAGGGAACTAGTAAAAGTCGCGATAGATCTCCTTATAAACTTATAGATGAAAAAACTGAGCAAATCATGCGTGATTTAGTTAGAAAACGCGGAATAGTTAAAGGTAGGTTGACTAGATTTGCTAACCATTTAAATAGTCAAACGTCTTTCACCAATGAGTTGAGAATAGACTTAAATTTACGCATTAAAGGTGCAGGGATTTTGTTTTCCGAATTTAATGAAATTCAATCGAAAATTGAGGAAATTGTACCTGACTCTGATATCGAAGAACAGTTAAACCAGCGTCAGCAGTTCGAAGATAGTTATTATAGCACTCTTTCTCAAGCTGAATCTATTCTTGGCAAATGTGGAGAGGTACCAAAGGGTTCTACATGTCATCATTCTAATAAACATGTGTCAGTTAAATTGCCCACAATCTCGTTGCCGACATTTGACGGTGCTTATGAACACTGGCTCGAGTATAGGGATACATATTTATCTTTAGTACACAATTCCGCTGATATAAGCAACATTCAAAAAATGCACTATCTGAAGTCTTCATTAAAAGGAAATGCACAACAGGTGATTAATTCCATAGAAATATCATCTGATAATTATTCTGTGGCATGGGACCTTCTTCTGAATAGGTACAACAATACTAGGCTTATAGTGCATAGTCATGTAAAGGCATTATTTTCAATACAGCCACTGTCAAAAGAGTCGCCTTCACTAATTAGGACACTAATAGATGTGATTATCAATAATCTACGTGCACTAAAAACTCTTGGTGAGCCTACAGACTCCTGGGACACACTGATAATTTATATTGTTGCCTGCAAGTTAGATAAAATAACGGAAAGAGAGTGGGAAGAACACAAAGGTTCGTTATTGTCGGATTCCAATTCTAATTTGAAGGTTAATGATCTAATTAAATTTCTCAAAGACAGGGCTGATTTGTTGGAAACATTGTCTTTATCCCACAGTAAAGATAATAATAATAATAACACGCAAAGTAAAAAATCTAGCTCAGTTAACACTTCACAATGTAATGTCTCCTCCAATAACCCGCCGCCGCCATCATCCGACCGTAAACAAACAAACAGATTTCCATGCGTAGTGTGCAAAGGAAAACATCCAATTTACACATGCTTTAAATTCATTAATATGGACTTACAATCAAAACTGAAAATTGTTAGTGATCACAAGTTATGTGGGAATTGTTTGCGTTCCGGACATGCTGTTGAAAACTGTTTGTTTGGGCCTTGTAAGCAGTGCAATTTAAAACACAATTCTTTAATTCACAATAATAATCGCACTACGATGACGGCTGCGGTTATTGAGGCGAGCGTTCCTCCGCCACCGCCGCCGCCAGCGCCGGGAGCGGGGACCGCCCGTGATGGCACTCACAATAATCAGTTCATTCAAGTTAGCAATGTTCATACCGATACGTACTCAAACACACAATACTTAGATATGAAACCGGTTTTGCTATCCACCGCTTTAGTCGAGATTCCCGACAAATATAACAATTATCATGTCGCTTGCGCATTACTCGATAGTGGTAGTCAAAGCTGTTTTGTAACACATTCACTATGTAAATCGCTCGATATTCCGCTAGTACAGTCCACTCATGAGATACGAGGGGTAGGTAATGTGATTTCCCATTCAACGCAAACGTGCGAAATCGTCATAAAATCTCGTATAAATACCTATTCAACGCGCATTAAATGTTTCGTTCTATCGGAGATAACGGCTACGCTGCCTGCTGTGCAAGTACAAAGCGCACGTTTTAACATACCTAACAACATGCAGTTAGCAAATACGCAATTCTTAAAACCACAAAATATAGATGTTTTAATAGGCGCGGACCTATTTTGGGACTTGCTTATCGATGGCAAGATGCGTTTACCAAGCGGTCCGCACTTACAAAATACGAAGTTAGGTTGGATTGTTTCAGGTCCTATCAATCATATTACGCACAATGATAGACATGTCCAATGTAACTTCACACAATCCATGGACAGACAGCTGCGTTCGTTCTGGGAGCTAGAGGAAATGCCTAAGCATCGGGATATACGCACAAGTGAAGAGCGGGCTTGCGAGGAGTCTTTCATCACAACTACTACGCGCGAAAGTGATGGTAGATTCTGTGTTCGCATCCCACTCAAAGAATCGCCCGATGTTCTTGGTAACTCACTCTTACAGGCGGAACGCCGTTTTCTGTCTTTGGAGAAACGATTAATACGCGCACCTGATAGTTATAAAAAACTATATTCTGATTTTATACGCGAATATATTGATCTAGGTCATATGACTAAGGTTAGTTCTTATACGGACCCTCACTACTTCATGCCGCACCACGGTGTATTTCGCGAGCACAGCACAACTACAAAGCTTCGTGTTGTGTTCGATGCCAGTGCTGCAACTAGTAGTGGGAAATCTTTTAACGATATACAGCTCGTAGGGCCTCCTATCCAAGGAGACTTGCTCGGTATCCTATTACGATTTAGGCAGTTTAAATTTACGGCAATTGCAGACTGTGAAAAGATGTACCGTCAAGTACTAGTAGATCCGTCTCAGCGCGATTTGCAGCTCATTATATGGCGCGATGATCCAGCTGGCCCGCTCGAGTCTTATAGACTGAATACGGTTACATATGGCCAAGCCTCGGCTTCTTTTCTCAGTGTCAGATGTTTAAAACAATTAGCCGATGAATGTACTGACCCCGAGGTAAAAAGAGTTATACGCAATGATTTTTACGTAGACGACCTATTGACCTCATATGAGGACAAATCAAAGTTATTAAAAATTTGCGAAAGCACCGCCGAAGTACTAAAGTCTGGGTGCTTCCCACTGCGCAAGTGGATCTTTAACTTTGAACTCGACGGTGAGTCATTAACGTCACTAAGTAGCACGTTCCGAGATTTAAATTTAGGTGATCATAATCAGTGTAGAACCTTAGGTTTGAGTTGGTGTAACGTCGCGGATGAGTTTAATTTTAATACAAAAATTGAGATCGACACCAAAATTCCAGTCACTAAACGCATAATATTATCAACAATATCGCAAATATTTGACCCGCTGGGATTGTTGAGTCCGCTCGTTATAATAGGAAAAGTACTATTACAAAAGCTTTGGTTATTGAGATTAGAGTGGGACGACCCGCTACCTACTGACGTTGTACATACTTGGAACCGGTTTGTTACCAGCCTGTCTTATCTTCGCACTATTAAAGTTCCGCGCCATGCTTTTAAATGCAACGCTACGCGAGTCGAGTTGCACATATTCACAGACGCTTCACAAATCGCCTACGGCGCTTGTGCTTACGTACGTACTATATGTAATGATGAGGTGATAGTAAGGTTGTTAATTTCTAAGGGTAAAGTAGCTCCAATAAAACCAGTGAGTATCCCCAGATTAGAATTGTGCGGTGCACTTCTAGGCGCTAAACTTTACGATACGATTCGTAGTGCACTTACTCGTGAATTTGATGATGTAATGTTTTGGTCCGATTCCACGATTGTCTTGGGGTGGCTGCGCATGTCACCAAACTTATTAAAAACTTTCGTGCAGAATCGTGTTGCGGAAATTCATGAGCTGACGAATGAGTGTCCCTGGCGTCACGTGGGTGGCAAAGAAAATCCAGCTGACCTGGTGTCTCGCGGTGTAAATATTGAGGATTTGTCTTCATCGAGTTTGTGGTGGGAAGGACCCACGTTTCTAAAAGAATTAATTTATTTTGACAAATCAATTTCACGTTCTGTATCGCATCTCAATGAAATTATACCTAATGAATTACCGGAACTCAAATCAAACGTCGTAAATTCATTAATTACAAAAAATAACAAAACAGATTTAACTTTCTTTCCGTTTCATAGGTTCTCGAATTTTAATCGCATGAGTCATGTCGCTGCATACCTACTTCGCTTTATCTATAATACGCGCAACAAAGGACAACAGCTGACGGGGAGTATTACTGTTATTGAATTAAAACGAGCTATCAATATACTTGCTAAGTTATCTCAAATGGAGTCTTTTACAAATGAACACAGTTTACTTAAAAATGGAAAGAACGTTAAATCAAATAATAGAATTGCAAGCTTAAATTTATTTATAGATAATGAGAATGTTTTACGAGTGGGTGGTAGAATCAAGAATTCACCCGATTTTAATTATAATAAAAAACATCCTATACTTTTATCTTCGGAACATCATTTTACGCTTTTGCTGTTTAGGCATATACATAACCAGTCTATGCACTGTGGGCCACAAGCGTTGTTGTACCAATTACGCGAAGATTGGTGGCTTGTGGGAGGCTGGGGTTAAGTCGTGCAAGTACCATCTTCGCCGAGTTGTGGGAAACGCGCATCTCACCTTCGAGGAGTACACGACGCTGCTATCCCAAATCGAAGCCGTACTCAACTCTCGGCCGCTGGCACCCATGTCTTCGGATCCTCGAGACTACATCCCCCTCAGCCCCGGACACTTTTTAATCGGCCGACCTCTCACGGCACCAGTTTGTGAAGACGACCTGCGAGACCTGCCTGCACATCGTTTGACACGCTACAATAGAGCGGAGCAGCTTCGCCAACAGTTCTGGTTGCAATGGTCTAAGGAATATATATCGGAACTACAGACCAGAACCAAATGGAAGGTAAACACCGCTGATTTAAAACCTGACACGCTTGTTATTATCAAGGACATAAACCTTCCGCCATTGAAATGGCAACTGGGACGCATTGTGAAGACGATACCTGGTAAAGACGGAATCTCGAGAGTCGCCGACATCCAGACATCATCAGGCATAGTGAGACGAGCATACACAAAAATTTGCCCACTAATTGAAGATGAATGAAGTTATTGTAAGCTGATGCTTTCAAGGCCGCGGGCATGTTGGAGATAGACATTAAAAACCTACCCAGTAATCGCGTCATGAACTGCCAATTAGAACACAACACGATGACGCGATAGCGCGCGCTGATTGGTCAATTTATTGTTCCCATACCCCGCTATCCTTGCCTCTGTACATTTCATTGATTGATTCATTACACTCGCCATTTTTGTCATTAACATGAGCATTGCATTTTTAATTAAGAAAATTCCCTATCCATCCAGTTAAGCAGGAAAGTCAGTATATACATAATATCGTTGTGTAGACATCACGCCGCTACACACAGAATACAGAATACAGTAATGCGATCATGCGCCGTTTGTATGGGAGCCGATGTCGCCAGTTTTACATTTCCACTATTATATTTAAAATATCACTAATTATGAGGATTCTAAGAAAAATGACGGAAGATGTTAAGAAAGTATTTCTATGTTTTATCTTGTCGCTTAACTTGTTCGGAAAGTAATTCTTGCGCTGCTGCAAGGCATTTTACACTTTACGACTCCCAAAAAAACTGTTGAATTTGTATGGAGAAAGGAGCATAATGCTGATGTGTTTTAGCGACACTTTTCCGGCCACATAGCCGTTCTACTTTGTTCTGTGCCTGTGCCGGATGCCGGACAATAACTTTTTTGTATTTTTTAAATATTAACAGTATTGTGTTTTTACAATCATCACCACCAATCACATCATCAAACATCAATAGTAACAAAAACATCACTTGACGAAGATTTACAAGATTCAAACCGGTTACAATAATACAATTACAATGCACATGACATACAAATGTAACGTGCAGTGTAAATACTGTAGCTACCTCGTAGAACCGGTTTATTATGCAATGTCGTTTACCTTACAACTACGCCCTTGGAGCATCTTCAACTTATTTTAAAAATCAACACTCGGACAATTTACAATAAACCCAGACCTTAAATCTTAAATTATATTTCATTGACCTTGCAGCCCAGTTGGTCTCTGCCTTCTCGCCGTGCATCGTGGGTTCGAATGCCATTCGGATAAATATTTATATATATCCCACCTCAGCGAGGAAATGACTAATGGCCTTACTTATAAAAAAATGTCAAAGATAAACAGTGCTTAAACTATTGCCATCTCTTAACACTGGGTAATGTCAAACAGTGCCAGAACTTTTAATGATTGATTAAATTTAAATTGCGTTTATAAGTATGGCTGTAAATGCAAAAAAGAAAATGGCGCGCGTAAAGCAAATTAAAATAAAAGTAACACACCAAGAAGGTTCCAAGTCTGAGTTTTTAACAAAGTAAAAAGGTTGCATGATAAATTTGACACCATGGAGGTAGAAGTAAATTATGTTTGACAAACTTAGTGCACACGATGTTCTAAATTCAATTCTACTTTATCCTCTAGCGGATAAAAACGACTTTTGCAATCCGATAGCGCAGAAGGCAGAGATTACCTTCCTGTAAGGTCTGATTATACGCAAAAATAATAGGCTTTTTATAATAATGGGCAGGTGATATACTGGGGTACTTAAACGTCATTTCAAATAATAATGACAAAATAACAAAGCCCTGAAGGAAATAATGCATCAGATAATACCGACGATGATACATTACATAGATCTAAATAACTTTAATGATGTGATTATTGACAACGTAATGGTAGATGTAATGATGATCATAAATATCGTGTGATGAAAATAAATATCTAGGAAATATCCTATAAGCACTTAAATATGTATAATAGTGTGGCTGGGTCTTCAAGGCAAGCAGCGAGAGCCGTGCGGAACGAATTGATATACAAATATGAAGTAAAAACCGAATAATATAAAAAAAAAACTCGTTGCCTTGCATGCATCGAAGCGTTCTGCGGTGGCGGTCAGTGAAACGCTGTCAAATATGACAGCGATAATAAATGACATGACCATTAGATTGATGTGCGCAAAGATAAATATTGTCAGTTTGGGGCTAGATAGTGTTGTATGGATTGTCCAATCCATACAACACTATCTAGCCCCAAACTGAGCAAGGCTTGTACGATAGGAACCAAATAGCTGATAATATAAAAAAAAATAATAGGCATTATATTTCAATATACTTAATGCCTATTATTTATTTGTAAATACGTATACTTAAAATACAATAATACCTAGTACTTATTACAAACAATTTGACATGCTTGCTTGTCTACTTCACATATTTATTGTAAGTACCTATTCAATTTAATAATAATTTCCAAATTAATTTGTATTACACAAACATGTGCCTTGCCCTAGAAAGATACATTTTTGACATGCCGACAATTTATTGATTTATTGTAAATTTTTATGAACACCATTATTATATCTCCTAATCTCCTACCTAATTAAAATTATGAATGTTGATATGCTTTTGTCTATCAAACCAATTGAACTTTTGCACACCAGGGGCCTAATTCTCGGGCCGATCTCGCTCATTTTGCAATTTTATTTTATTGCTTCTTTTCACAACCCCGCACTTTTTCACCGTTTTCCGTATATCGTACCTGTCAAGGCTTTTCAGGTTTAAGATCTTTATTATTAATTCTCTTAAGATTAAAAATCGCTTACGAGAACTAAAACAATGTTATACAAATGGGTGTTCGATTCGGGCTAAACAAAACAGATGTGGGTAGATTTGAAAAAATATTGTGGACGAAATAATGTTTAAATGGGGCCGGTTCACACTAGGTGATTTTGTTACTCTAATTTCGACAAAAAAGTATCACTCATCGGTACAGTCTTTTATAAAATTTTACGATGAGGTTACTCAAGGAAATCTGCCATTCTATCTTCGAAAAGAAGCAATAAAATAAAATTGCAAAATGATCGAGATCGGCCCGAGAATTAGGCCCCTGAACGGTAAAAAATATGTGTAAATCTTTGTAATTTCCTATACCTACCATGTTTATATGCAAATAAATGATTGAATTGAATTAAATAAAACTTGGACTTGAGGCACCGGTAGTTATCCTCGTGGGCAAAAAGAGTGTAATAATAATTAGCATTACAAATTCGCCATCAGTATATCGCGTATCAAATTGATTTAGATCCGGGTAACCTACGTAAACTAAACCATTGTGTAAGCAATAGATGTATTGAATATTTTATCTTTTCTTCCATAACACTTATTTTCTTTCTCTTTTTCTTCTTTAACTTCTTGTTTTCTTGAATAACAGCGCTGAGCTGCCGCTGGTGGTGAAGCATCATGCAAATCGGGTCTGTGCTAGACCCGATTTGCTGCAGTAGCACACAAACATTGATCTCTTTTTGTTGTTTTTAGTATGTTGTTACCAATGTCTTTTTTTTTCTTATGTCATGTTTCTTTACTATGTTTTTGTAATACATTATTGTGTTATCTTTCTTTGTTAGTTAGTAAGTATGGATGGATGTTTGTTAATAAAGAACTCTAGAACGACTGAACGGATTTGGATGAAATTTGGCACAAATATTGATTATAGTCTGGCATAGCAGTCTGGTTACCGTGGGATAGATTTGTTTTTTAATAATTTGTTAGAGAAAATCGTGTTTTTTATTATAACTCAGGCTGAGCATATGTGGCTGAAAATTAGTGGAGAGGTAGCTTAAATCCAGGAGACAGACATTGGATACTTTTATCCCGAAAAATATTTAAACCCGCTTGTGTAACATAAACTCACAGGTCCTTCTCATGGTTGTGTATACAATGCGAGGCGGTGAGCACATGTCGCGAGGAGATCAGCGAGCCGCCGCACAGCCAGCGTGTATCGTCTCCGCGCTTGTAGCCCAGCAACGCCATCCATGGGAACGCACCTACAACAAACGTAGCTAGTTACCTATCATGTCTTCCATTGGTTCAAACTATAGGGACACAACAAGAAGTTTTTTCTCTATTTTTATGAAACAACGGGATATTTACCATGATTACATTTTGAGTTATGACTTCCGATGTTTCGGCACAGTTGCATGCACCATGCAATGATCACGGTTGATCTCGAGCGAGGTTGAGTATCCTCAGACCATAGAAACAGTCCATGAATCTCAGAACGAATTTCAAAAACACCATATTCCGAGCAATAGTTTCGGAGCTTAGGTTAGAAACACTTACACACGCAAGTTTGCCCTGTTACCCAGACTCTTTTGAGACTGGTGCTTCCTTACACTACACCCTTACACACCCAAAACGCCCAAAACACTCCACACACACCCACGTCTTTGCTTTTTACTCACACTTATCATATTTTAATTATACTTATTTCTTTAACTTACATAGTTTTTTTATAGCTTACATTTTTAGATTCGTTCCAAACTTAGTACTTATACTTATAGCCATCATAGAATATACTATGGAAGAGCGAGGCTCTTTAACACACGTATTTCCATACTTAAAAGAGAGTCTCAAGCCCATGAAATGTACCATAGATTAAGTTAAAAAAAACAAACAAACTTGCGAACACCCTCTTTTTGCTCGGGGGCTAACTGAGGCATCAGTTCTACGCGAGCAAGCCTTGATGAACAGGCAAGAAACTTGAGACTTGGTTCCGACCGTTTAAGTATGATACTTTTTACAAAATAAAAATTGTGTGTGTCAGCTCCGACGCACGACTGGAGTTTACTCCTTAAAGGCAATAAATAAGGGTACACACTACCCACGATCTAGCTGCACTGCTCACACCAAATTAGAAAGTTGCGCAAGATAGGTTGCGCACCAAAAACGTAACGAGGTCATTCGTTCAGTAGATTTTACTGTCCACATTTTTCTCATACCGGGTGCCTTATATCAAAAAACCGATTCTTCAGGAGTAAACTCCAATAAAATGCCTACAAGCTCCAGTGTAGCCCCAATTCAACACGTACCAAGCTTAGCAGGCACTCCCCCAACCACTCGACTCAACGAGGTATTACTGACTCCGCAGACGGGGGGCGCTGGTAAACTGTCCACGTAGTCCCCAGCAGTCTTCGCACTGGCCGTGGGGGCTGCCGTGGGGGCTGCCGTGGGGGCTGCCGTGGGGGCAGCCGTACGGGCTGTCGTGGGGGCGGCCGTGGTGGGCCGTTTGGTGGCAGGCGTTATCTTCACTGGGGAGACTGTTGTGAATCCTGGGAGGGGGCAGCATACCTAGGGGTTCACAAACAATAAATACAGCATGGGCTTATTATTATTAGAAGAATGCAAAAATGTGACGCGTTGTATGTATATTTTGATAATTATTCACTGCTAGCCATCGCAGAATGCTATTGACGTGCACCACAAGGCTTGAAGGCCAATTACAAGTTTCTATAAAATATTGTAAATACGACTATATGAATGGATAATTGAAATGTTTACACATTTAGCTTTTTGGAATAATTTTAATTTGCTAAGATAAACGCCGAGATACAAGACATTTATTTGCATATCCTTAAAACATACGGTCATCACTGTGACCTCCTGATTCTCTAACTAAAAACAAATACAGGTTTATTGTGTCTTACTTTAGTTAAAACGCTGTTCAACCCAGAGATTTAGCCTAGGAAATCAATTTACTGGTTACCGGGAAGAAATTATCACTCATCGATAAGGCTGCCCAATTATACCCACCACAATTATAATATTTTTCAATTCCTGTTCAAAATTAAAAAATGTTTGTGTTAAGGGACTAAAGAATAATGAATAATGGACTGAACAATGAACAATTCACACAACACTATCTAGCCCCAAACTAAGCAGAGCTTGTATACGGTGGGAACCAGATGGCTGATATAATACTTGTTTTTTTTTTGTAAAACATACTTTTAATACAATATAACACCCAGACAGAGAACAAACATCTATGACACAATTGGCCCAGCTGATTTTGAGGGTTACCTTAGGATTGCTTCCGTCAAAGCCGCAGTGTGCCCTTCTCAACATTTGCACCGCAGCAGGGTTGGTCTGCGAATCCTGGACGACCTTCAGGAAAGACGGGCAGGAGTACAGATTGATGCAGTTACCAGTATCGCCCTGGACGGTTCTGCAGGTTTGGCCTGGAAAACATTAAAAAAACAAATATGTATTCTTCATCTCGTGTCACTGATTCTTTCGAAACAAGTGTGGTGAAAGGACTTTAAGTACGCCTCAAAGAGGCTCTTTTCGTGCACTTATGTATTTATTCAATAGCATCGCAAGGATCACTTTGAAACGTCTTAAAGCTAGGTGAGTCTGACGGGGTTGTGGAACGAAACGAAACCATCATCTCGTCCACCCAGCGCAAATGTGGAGGAACACCCCAGGGGTTTAAGTCAGTAGCAAGAGTCTGACATAACCCACTAGTTCCCCCGCTAGTGGGTATCCATGAAGGATTTCCCCTGGGTAAGAAAAAAAAAAGGGTCCAGTTCCACACGACCAATTCTAGAAGAACAGGCAATAAACTGCGGCTTGGTTCCTACCGTTTTTTTGTATGATCCTTTTACAAAACAAAAACAACGATAATAGCAGTGAACTCCAAATAAAACCCTTTGCGGAAACTGATCGCAATCGCCATCGCGATCGCAGATCGCCTAGATGTGCGCAAGGCTATTTACACATCATTAATTGCCTTCTGCATGGATTTAAGTATATTCTCCTTGGTAGTTATTTGTTATTTTTAATTGCCAGTTATTAAGGTAATTAAGAATTCAGTTTTTTGTATTTGTAGTTCGGAGGTTAAACATTTTGGTATTTTTCCGTTTAGGTCGTTCCCCTGAGTAAATAATGTTTTATTAAGTTTTGATATTAAATGAATTATTATGTAGGTGTATACATTATCTAATGTACAGAATGCACCATAAAATTGCTTTTATTTTATTTTAGAAACATGCCTAGTTGTTTCAGTTGAGTTCTGTTTTGAGGAAAGCATTCTCAGAGGTCAATAGTGCTCCTCCAAAACTTTTAGTCGACCTTGCCCGTTTTAACCTGTGACCTTTTGATCTTTTCCTCACTAGCTTATGTCAATCGTATGATTGCTTATTATTAAAACTGGAGATTACTGAATATCCATTTATTAGTTCATAATAAATATGTGATATTGATAATTCATCGAATATTGGATTCAACAGTGTTATAATTATAAGACAGTGGTTTGATGTAAGTTTATGAATGATATTGTTATTGTTGAAGTTGAGCTCTTAAAATGCATACAAAATGGCCGACTGACACACCGAAAAGCAATTTTGATTTTGATTACTTATGGTAAAGTATTCTTACTTTACTTATAGGTATTATGTTTTATATTTTCAGTGTTAAGCCTTGCGCATATTTAAGCGTTCTGCGGTGGCGATCGGTGATATACTGTCAAACATCGCTGTCATATTAGCTTTAGCGAACTATGATTATGTATGAGCCCGTTTAAATTGTATTCTGCTCGTTTTAGTCTGTGATACCGTTTCTAGTGACCACAGTTTGACCTTGAAAAATATTCATAAAACAGATTTTATGATACGGAAGTAAAAACGTTTTTAAACCATTTGTATTCAAATTGAGTATGCAGATTGGCTGCCTGGGCTTCGATAAAACTATTATTTACATGAACTAGGTATCATTTTACCAGTTTTTTGGGTTCCGTACCCAAAGGGTAAAACGCGACCCTATTACTAATACAAATACAAATATTTTATTTTCTTTAAACTTAATTTATAGTAGGTACATAATACCATAGGTTTGGGACCCTCTTTTAAACCTGTGTTATAGGGTCCCGCTCTTCTGTAATATAATTTGTTTTGACTTAAAACTATGTAAATGACAAAAAAACATATTTTTTTAATTGTATACGGAGCTTACAGTAGTTGCGGGGTGCGTGGGTGTGTGTGAGGGTGTGTTGTGCGTGTGGGGGTGTGTTGAGTATGTGTGTGTGTGTGAGCGCGTTGGGGGTAGGCCTCCATGACTAAGAGTCGCTGCTGTCCGTCTGTCCGTCTGTCACCAGGCTATATCTCATGAACCGTGATTGTTAGACAGTTGAAATGTTAACAGATGACGTATTTTTATTGCCGCTATAACAACAAATAACAGAACTAAAAAAAAATATTAAGGGGGGCTCCCTTAATATTTTTTTTACAACAGATTATTTTTTGGCGTCTACAAAGACGGTACGGAACCCTTCGTGCGCGAGTCCAAGTTGTCTGGTTTATTAAAATCTACATTTCAAAACTAGTTTTTAATGCCATTGGTCTGTCTTTTTAATGTTAATAATGACATTAGAGGACTATCGTGTTGTTGATCTATGATTTTAAACTCGGGTTTATGTTTTAGGCATAGATTAAACATGGTTTTGGAGATAGGCTATGATTTGTAATAAGGTTTTGTCTAAAGCATGGTCTAACTAAGGTATTATCCTTGACTATCATCATGACTTTTCTTTAGTGAATACATTGAAATTGAAATTTAGTCTTTGTTTTTATATTATGGGGGACGGGACTTTACTGAACCCGAACGGAAGACGTGCAAATTCGCAAAAATCTTCTATCTATAGAAACTGCGCATGTGTCATGTTTATTAGTACTGGCGTTTTTTTAACAATATTATGCTTACATAATTACTTCTAAAAAAAATATTATTATCAAAACACCTTTTAAAATTAAACAAATATTTACAAAATGTACAAAATACACAAGAAACAGTTGAGCTATCTGCAGATCGTTACAAACGATCTAGAGATAGCTCAACTGATCCAAATCAGTGCCAGACGGAAGCGTCCCCAAGACGCTGGCGGCATTGCCACGCTGAATAGCAATGCTTATGCGCTGTGCCAGATACCCACCAGCTCTTGGGTCACGCGTCGCTTCGATCAGTCGCCTAGACAAAATTTTGAAGACCCGCGAGGCCTCGGTTCCCCACGGACCCAGAGTCTCAACCCCAAGAGGAGCAAATAAGTAGGCTCTGTCGAGACCTGCATATTTGCGCCTCTTGAGATCCTCGGCCAGATCTGCCGCCGCGCCCGCCACAACGGATGTCCTTGGCAGATGAGAAGGCGCAAGTGTGTCGACACACGTAGCATCCCACACAAGTGGCCTCCCCAACTCCCAAGGAACAAGCGTCATACCGTCAGGCCGCTTACCATCGTCACGCAACAGACCATTCGGTTCGAGAACGGCTGGTACGTTGACGGTTGTAAAGGCCCGCCGGATGACGTCGTTAAGGCTGGCGTGACGAGATATCCGACCGGCGGCCCTAGAACACGATAATCCGTGGTGCCCAAGCTGATTGACTGCAGTACCGCACTGGCACCGATGAGGTGCGCAGCACGGCGCACCCAACCGTAGGCAGGTTGCAATACGGAACGTGACGGGATCCATTAAAGTACCAGTGTTACATGAAGGAAGGGCTTGTAACCAATATCCTGACTCCACTTTGGAAACAGCAAGAAGACGGGCACAATCTGCAGAGCTGGAACACGTTTGTAACAGACAATTCCGCGTCAACTCACACAGAGGCCCGTCCCATTGCCGTTGAGACGAAAGAGATTTGGGGGGAGCAGTATTGGGACATGCACTATGCCAAGCATTTCGAGCTTCGTCTAGATACGAAATTTGGAGAGTAATACCAGATGTAGCCGAAAGAGACTGAGATAGAATTTGTTTAACCAAAGAGCTAGTGCTATAGACGGAAGACAAGAAAGCTGGTAGGGCTACACTCGAAATTTTGCGAATACCTAAGCCTCCCAATTTGACAGGCAGGGAGGCCTGCGACCATGCCCTGTCATCCAAGGAAATATTCAAAACCGATGATAAAGTAGTCTTTAGAATGTTGTCTAAGCCTTCCACCAGCTCACTGTGTTTCCACAGTTGACAACATCTTAAAGAGTAGGTAAATTTAGGCACAAACAGACAAAACCGAATAATTGTAAAAGCCATATGGCTATTAATTTTGAGTAATCTGTCCGAAGTTCTGTTAAAATTTTGAATTTTCTCATCTACAAATGCCGGAAAGGACTCATCAAGAATTGGTGAACCAAGGAGTCGAAGTGAACACTTATCTACAATTGTAATGTTTGGAGCCAAACTGTTAAATTTATTAATGATATAATTTTTGTCCACAAAAGTGTCGGAAATAAATAGTTCGCACTTTGAAAAATTTAATTCTAAACCTATTACTTCTTGATTGAGTATTTAAATTGTGTTTTTGTGATTGTTATGTACAAAAACTTGTCCACACGTCCCACGTGGATCGTTTTCTGACAGTACAAAGATAATTCCCTAAATATATATAGTAGGTACAATAGTAATACAATATAGTGAGTGTAATATCTCTTAGATCGTTTGCAACGATCTGATAGCTGAACGTTTCGTATGTATTTTGTACATTTTGTAAATGCTTGTACTTTTTTGGAGCGCTGAAGGTCCAGTGGTAGCGGCCCCGCCTTCCGATCGTGGGTTCAAATCCAGTCGTGTACCAATGAGCTTTTCTGTCGAAAAATGTATGTGCACTATGCTAGTAGGTACTCTCAACACGGTGAAGTAAAACATCGTGAGGTAACCGGCGTGTCGTAGAACCTAAAAAAGTTCGAGCAACACGTGTCAAGGGTCACGCAAAAAGGGCCCGCCAGCGGCCTACTTGCGGAAAAGCCAGCCCGCACATCAAGTGCGGACGATAAAAATTTGCTGAATTTGCCGTATGTGAGTTTCTTTGCAAATCAAATTTCGATAAGTAGTTGATGTTCAACTTACTGAACACAGGAACTGGGTCGAAGTTGAAGCTATTCCTGGAATCTGAGCTGGGTGTGCTCCCCGCCCCAGGGTCTTCTGTGACGCCCTGGTTGAAGTCCACGGGATCGATGGGGGTGTCGTACGATCCTGTTGAATAATTTAGTAAGGCTTGGATTTCCCTTGGAACACATAGTATCCAGAACCAGAAAAAAACGAATAAAAATTAAAAAATAGTCTCCATAATGGGAGACTATCATTTGTGAAAAAATTCTTAGGACAGAAAAAAATTGCATGTATGCCTTTGTATCTAAGGCCAAAACTTCTTTGGACGCAGAAAAGTAAAATGCTTTGAGTCATTGCGTATAAGTAAGTTGGTAAATATAGACCGATATTTAAAAAAGTCAACTCTACCTGAATCGGCTCCATCATTGTTGACAAAGTTAACATTCTCCTGGCCTGACTGCGAACCTTGGTTCTCGTCTGCAGATCCATCTTTGTTCACCAAATTGACACTTCCTTGGCCTGCCTGCGAATCTTGAACTGGATTCTGGTATTGAGAGCCTTCATTGCTCACGAAATTTACACTTCCCTGGCCTGCCTGACCTTGATCCTCATTCTGGTTTACAGAGCCTTCATTGACCTTGCCTGGATGAGGTTGGTTCTGATACTGAGAGCCTTCATTGCTCACGAAATTGACACTTCCCTGGCCTGCCTGACCTCGATCCTGATTCTGGTTTCCCGAGCCTTCATTGTCATTGCCTGGATCAGGTTGGTTCTGATACTGAGAGCCTTGATTGTTCACAAAATTTACATTTCCCTGGCCTGTCTGTGAACCTTGATTTGGATTCTGGTTTACAAAAGCTTCATTGACATTGACTGGGTGAGGTTGATTCTGGTACTGAGAGCCTTCATTGTTCACCAAATACATCTGTCCTTGGTCTGACTGACTACCCTGATCGTTGCCAGAATTCTGGTTGTAATCCCCTTGAATTGGGCGGTTCTGGCTAACTCCTTGGCCGTAATTAGGTGCCTCTTCAGGATAGGCGGTGGGAAATGAAACTGAGGGTTGGTTATAGTTCTGGTTTTGCGGGTAGTTCGTTTGGCTGGTTTGGACAGGACGCCGATTATGGTTAGTGCTGAGGAAGCTGCCGATAACTTCTCTGATGTTGCCGATGCCCTTCGCGATGTTAGGGGGCTGGCGATTTTGGTTAAAGAATCCTACAGGAAGAAAGATGTTCATTAAAAGGTTATTGTACGAATTCATTATAAAAATTGTGTGAGTCAGTAGGCCTTTATCAAGCTCTGGTTTTGAGTCTGTCTGAGTGCTCACCTCAGTGAGTGAGTGTATTATGTTTGTGACGTATCGACGTAGGATTTATTTAGTCAACACTCACACAGACTCTATACGAGAGCCAGAGACAGAGCCAGACAGAGCTCATGGTAGGCCTACTGCCCAGGAACCATGATTACTTGAAGGTGGTAAAGTTTTAAATTTGGTTAATAATGAAAATTATAAACGTGATGGAAGGTAAATAAATACAGAAAGAAATAGGAACATCAGTCAACACTCACACAGACTCAAAACCAGAACCAGAGACAGAGCCACACAGAGCTCATGGTAGTAGGCCTACTTCATGGTAGTAAATTTAGTGAGCAAAATAATAAACGGAATAAATAAATAAATAAACCTTTTATTTCCAAGTAGGTCAATGCTAATTTTAAATCTAAACAACTAAAAACATCTAAAAATCTTGAGAATTATAAACGTGATAAACGTTAATAAATACAGAAAGAAAAAGGAACATACAGTTACGTTAAGTGTAATGTAACAATGCGGTTGTTTCTCTAACAAATTATAAAACAATACTACTTATTTGTTCATACTACTTGTGTCGCAAGCAAACTCAAGAAATTGTGTAAACTCTATGGAACGGAACAAGGAAAACCAATGACCTTAGATATCCTTCTTGGCACTAATAAATAAATATTGTAGACAATCCACACAATACTATCTAGCCCCAAATTAGGCTTGTGCTATGGGAACCAGAGCGACATCTCGGAGATTGACAGAGACAGATCTCTGTCTGTGGTTTTGAGTCTGTATGAGTGCTCACCAGTGTAGTATACTTACTGTGTGTGTGACGTTTTGACGTAGGATTTATTTAGTTAACACTCACACAGACTCAAAACCAGAGCCAGAGACAGAGCTCGTGGTAGGCCTACAAATAGCTGATATAATACTTAAATCGTTTTTTTTTGTAAATACACACTTAGAATACAATATAACACCCAGACAGAGAACAAACATCTGTGTTTCACCACATAAATATTTGTTCTCGGTGGGGATCGAACCCACGACCCACGACGCAGAAGGCAGAGCTACTATACCAACTGAGCGGAGAGGCCAGTCAGTACTAATGGCTCTACTTACATTAACAGGAACATATAACTTAAAAGGCTATCTTTTAAGGATTGTATAGTGATATCGTAAAGAGCATAAAGGCGGGTTTTACAATCTCAAAGACGCTATCAGTCAGTCAGGTTTTTCACCTGTACTTATTCAGTCTTTATTTGTTGTCAAGTCTAGAGCCGGTGGCTGAGTAGCGACTTCTTTCCGTAAGTAGTAGTTTTTTTCAACTTTTTGTTTCTATATTTGTATTTTTGCCTTTGTAAGTTGCTGTCTTTTTTTCAATTCGTGAAACCGTTTACTGGCTTATTTATCTTTTAACTTTTTCCTGTTTATTGAAAAAAAATAATTTTTTAAACAATTTCTAGGCTAACGCTCTACCGCAATGTCAAGTTGGCAAGTTTGGCAAGTTTTATCATCCGCACTTGATGTGCGGGCAGGTTTTTTCCGCAAGTAGGCCGCTAGTGGGCCCTTTTTGCGTGACCCTTGACACGTGTTGCTCGAACTTTTTGAGGTTCTACAACACGCCGGTTTCCTCACGATGTTTTCCTTCACTGTTTTGAGAGTACTGGTATAGTGCACATAAATTTTTCGACAGAAAAACTCATTGGTACACGAGTGGATTTGAACCCACGACCTTCGGATCGGAAGGCGGGGCCACTACCACTAGACCACCAGTGCTCTCATACCGCAATGTCACCTACACTTGCATTACAGAAATGCTTCTTCTTTTGTATTTTAAACCTAATCGTAATTAAGTGAACACATTTTATTGACTCTTGCCTGGTGCCAATATGTTTGCTTTACGCTCCGCTCATAGGTCATCATGAGTTGATGTGAGGCTTACGGTAGGTTTGTAACTATAGTTACTTATGTTGCTATGCCTTTATTACCTTAGTGAATCCCCGTAATAAAACATACTTAATCATAATACTACGTCTGTACAACAATATAATGACTAAAATATGTTTTGAGTATTCCACGTAATGTCTCTAACACTAGTTTTTAAGTTTACTAGGTGTTTCAAATTATAAATCCAGTATCTTAGCGCATTAGCTAGAATGCAATGTTCGATGTCTATTTTGTAACTTTTAAAATTCAAATCCGGACATTTAAATAGGGATTCATTTTTATAGATTTAGCTCATAATTTTGCTGGAAACAATATCATTTAAAAACTAGTTTTAGCGACATTACGAGAAATAACTGTTTGAGCTGAGAGTGACATTCAGTAGTGGTTCAGGGGACAGTGCCACCTTTCATTTTAAGTTAAAGATGTTCAGCCTCACGTGCCAGTAATTTCACCGGCACCCACGCCCTTCAAACCGAATCACAGCGATGCTGCTTCACGGCAGAAATAGGCATGGTGGTAGTACTTCCCCGGACGAGCTTCACTAAGAGCTCTACTACATTCACGACGCTAATCGTTCGGGTTGCTACGGAATTGGCTTCACAATAATGCGCATGGTTTGCTTCTATAGAATTTTGTTATTATGTGATCTAGGTAATCATTTATTTTGGGGATTTCCACGGTATTTTGAATAATAACAATCGATGCTCGAGATTACCGTCATTTTGATGTTTGTTCACTCTCTGGGTGTTATATTTTACTCTAATTATGTAGTATGTACATATTTACAACAAAAATGTATTTGAGTATTACATAGATCAGTAATCTGTTTTCCATAGCACAAACTCTGCTTAGTTTAGGGCTAGGTAGTGTGTAAAAACACTCTAATAGCCGTCATTTCAGCAGTCACTTCTTATGCTTCCTACGGTGCCGGTGCGTGGTTCTGCAGATCATCACGCACAGCCGACGACGACGCACGGCAACGCACACAGAAAGGGCTTCTGTGCTACCGCGCACCTCGGAGCACGAGACCGTTCTCATGGTGTGTCGTGCGAGCTGATCCGCCTCCGTGCGCGATATCACACACCGGTGGGAAGGGGCCATATTACCCATGTCATCCCTCACACAATCCATCCATCTTTTCTTTGGCCTACCTCTACTTCTATACCAATCCACATTCACATCTAGCACTCTTCTCGTCCCAAGTTTTTTTCCCTTCGCATGACATACCCAATTGTAGGTCTACCACAAACTCTGTCTGGCTCTGGTTTTGAGTCTGTGTGCGTGCTTATAACTAGCGGCAGATAACTTTAGCGGTGAGCGATACGCGCTGCGCATGCATCGTAGTGTGCCATGTCGCGCACACTGGATGTGTGAATGTGTGCAGAGTGTCCTATTGGAACAGAGAGCGGAGTGCGACTGGAGAGCCAATCAGCGCTACGCACGCCCACCCTTCATCCCGCCTAGCCCCCCTCAGGTACCTAATTTTTGACTTCTGCGCAATAACGGTCAGCGCTAGAGTTATGTGCCGCTACCTTTACTAGTGTAGTATACTTGGTGTGACGTTTCAACGTAGGATTTATTAAGTCAACACTCACATAGACTCAAAACCAGAGCCAGAGACAGAGCTTGTGGTAGGCCTACTGACCAACTGTAGTAGTACGTGACCTAATAAAGTGAGTGAATCAATATTATCCAATTTTTCCTGCTCTGCGGCGTGGGTCAAGGGAAAGTCCTTCGATTTTATATCGTGTATCGATATGGAGCTTGCTAGTTGACCCCACGCTCTTATTATCCTATTTATTGGTACAATTTAATATTGGTGATAAGCCTGATAACAAACAATACAGGGTTATTCGTTATTATTAACAGACTAGCATTTCAGCTCAGTTGGTAGTAGCTCTGCCTTCTGCGACGTAGTTCGTGGGTTCGATGGGAAAAATATATGTGTGGTGAACACAGATGTTCGATCTCTGTATGGGTTTTATATTGTATTCTAAGTATGTGAGGGTGTGAGGTTGTGTGTGTGTTACCGACTTACACCTAAGAACTATGTATGTACCTAAACTAAACCATGTGTATGCAACAAATATATTGAGTATTTGCGTCTTCAAGTTGATGGACGCAAGGCAGTGCATCGTAGAGCACATTCCTGGCGTGCGAGACTTACGAGGCAATGTAGGCGAGTCATTCGAGATTAGGGTGTCAATATACAAATATTTACAGACTTACAGCTGGGTATCTCGAATTCCGAGGTGAACTTACTATAATGACTGGACTAATGGTTTAGTAGAGGCGACATCGGGCCATACCTATTCTTGTTCGATCAGAATGTCGTATAAAAAAAATACGAAAAATATGTTAAAGTAGGTAGGTATCTGGTTCCCATCGTACAAGTTCTGCCTAATTAAATCTAGATTTTAATTAACGCAGCGATTTTTTTGGTTTTTAAACTACAAAATATTTTTTCTCCGTTTTTGAGTTATGCGAGTAGATACGTCATTTTTAGGTTTCCGTAGCCAAATGGCAAAAACGGTAGATTCGTCATGTCTGTCTGTCTGTCTGTCTATCTTTCCGTCCGTATGTCACAGCCACTTTTCTCCGAAACTATAAGAGCTACACTGATGAAACTTGGTAAGTATATGTATTCTGTGAACCGCATTAAGATTCTCTCACAAACATAGAAAAAAAAACAATGAATTTTGGGGGTTCACTTCGACCGAAATTAGGTTCGAACGAGATCTAATAAGTAGTTTTTTTAATACGTCATTAATCGTAAACTGCAATTTACCTTTCGACGAACTACAAGAAAAAAATAAAATAGTGTTAAAAACCATGATAGTTTCAAAAGTTATATGAACTACAAGAACTTTTATAATAAGTTACTTTTTGCTACGGAACCCTTCATGGGCGAGTCCGACTCGCACTTGGCCGCTTTTTTCTCATGGCAGCAGAGTAGGTATTGTTTGGATTGTCCACAATATTTATTTATTATTATTGAGATAGATGGTAATCATTTATAAGGTACGTATAGGAAAATACTCAGTACAATTTTTTCTTCAAATATTTTTACAAAAGATTGTAAAAAATACCAAATACCTACGTGATATAGGTAAATCTGGCTTCTACCTGCTGTTGAGGTCATTGACCTTAGTTCAACGGCCACTAATAATTGCTCAGATAAACTTTGTAGATTTTATTGGAATTTTCATAAGAAAACTTAAAATATTCCGTAGTTAAAAAGTGTACACACTTTTTTAGAATCTTAATCGTTCCTTGAATAACCCTACATAAATAATAACAAAATAAAATAAAATTAATTAAATTTAATTAATTGCCGCCAGCGTCTGGGGGAAGCTTCCGTCTGGCACTGATTTGGATCAGTTGAGCTATCTCTAGATCGTTTGTAACGATCTGCCTGACCTCAACTGTTTCTTGTGTATTTTGTACATTTTGTAAATATTTGATTAATTGTAAGTTTCTTTGCGTAAATAAATAATATTTACAAAATTAAATGGTGTTTCCTGTCGGCTGCCGGCACTCCGGTAGCTACGCCACTGAAGTGTACTAATTACTGTTAATTGTGCAAGGACATGCAATCTGCGACAGAACTTAGCTACACTTATTACTACAGATTATTGATACGGAGGTGATATTATTATTGATATTTTTTTAATAATTTTTTATTTTTTACTGATAGTTTTATTTATAAATCTAGCTGATGGAACATATGGTCCACCACATGTTAAGTGGTAGCTATCGCCTATAACAAAGCATTCCCTACTGTCTTTCTACCTACGTTACGATTCCAGAAATTTTCCAATTTACGATGAAAATCATTTATTTTCTCGTCCAAAATACTTCCGCCCCGTACACTGAGTCCCAAAAATAGTACGTGTCCCAGAAACTACCTTGTAACTATCTTGGCTACCTTTTCGACATTTCATAAAAAACTTATTACCTCAACAAGTTGAGTTTATTAGTTTAGTAAAAAATACATAGATTTATTTACGCAAAGAAATTTATAATTAAACAAATATTTACAAAATGGACAAAATACACAAGGAATAGTTGAGCTATCTGCAGACCGTTACAAACGATCTAGAGATAGCTCAACTGATCTGACACTGACTCAAACCAGTACCAGACGAAAGCGTCCCCAAGTTTAGTTTAGTTTAAGTTTAGTTCAGTTGGAATAATTCAGGTTTTCGTTAGTAGGTTGTTTAAATACAAAATCAAATAAAATGATAAAAATACTCACCAAACTGGCAATTCACAATTTGCACAAAAACAAAAAAACACAGCACAGAAGCACTTCCCGCCATTATCACAATCGTTCTGCAGCGAACTTAATGTCGAATGTTTTCAACAAAACCAGTATTTTTAGTATAATTTTATGTTAATCGTATAAAAAATAATATAACACTAAACTCGCTCATATACGACACATCTCGTAACCGGACTTTGACGAAATGTCTTTGATTCTTGACCAGTTGCGGATATACAGGGTGTAATCGTTAAGTGTGCACAGGCGATTATTCCGTAACTATTGCAGATATCAAAAAACTTTAAACTGATATCGAAAGTACTTTACCTAATGAGTAAAATGACATTAATAACTTTTTAAAAATAAAACGAGAAATATCCAAAAAAATTACATTAATCACTCCCATACATTTAGTATGAGATAGTAGAAAGGTTTTAGTTTCCTTATTAGTACCTACTCATTTTACCCTTGTCATTTTATAATTATGTACGATATGAAGGTATTCATGAATTTCAAGTAGATACACGTGTAGATTAATTATCTTACCACTTCAAATTTATAATAAACCTTGTTTCAATATTGTATTGATTTGAACTAGCTGAAAAGCAACATACTAAATAAAAACAAAAAGAAAGATACTCTTTGGTGTTCGTTCTAAATTCAAATTCTTTATCGCGGGTTCTCGTTCCCGCCAATTTATTGTATTTTTCAATTTGCGTTAATAATCGTGATTGTTGCATTTATTGATTGAAAAATGGCATATTCCAATACAGAAAAAATTCGGAGCTAAAATAGAGCCAATAATAGTGCAACCCCTTGGCCTGCCAGATCTCCGGATCTCACGCCTTGTGATTTCTTCCTATGGGGATTTGTCAAAGACCACGTGTACGCTGAGAGAGTACACAGCCTAGAAGAGTTACAGAATCGTGTACGTCGTGCAATTGCTTTAATTACTCCGCAAATGTTAAGGAAAGTTCATTTAGAAACTGTAAATAGAGCTCGTCATTGTATTGCACAAGGAGGACGTCACTTCGAACATATGCTTTGAACACAAAATTTTGTACTTACTAAGAAATAAAATGTATGGGAGTGATTAATGTAATTTTTTTGGATATTTCTCGTTTTATTTTTAAAAAGTTATTAATGTCATTTTACTCATTAGGTAAAGTACTTTCGATATCAGTTTAAAGATTTTTGATATCTGCAATAGTTACGGAATAATCGCCTGTGCACACTTAACGATTACACCCTGTATAGCGCTTCAATGCCGAGGTGATCCGGCCAGTCATAGAGTAACTAGGTACTAGTCGGCGCATAGAAACGGAACTAAGTTATTTTCAAGCCTTAAGTTTATTGCCTGTTATTCTAGGCTTCAGCCTCGTGGTCGGCCTAGGAAGCGTAACTATCTGGACGCCTTCGAAAAGGGATGGTGGGAGGACGCTAAAATAGAGGGAAGTGGTAGTCTTAGTTTAGGGCTAGGTAGTGTGTAAAAACACTCTAATAGCCGTCATTTCAGCAGTCACTTCTTATGCTTCCTACGGTGCCGGTGCGTGGTTCTGCAGATCATCACGCACAGCCGACGACGACGCACGGCAACGCACACAGAAAGGGCTTCTGTGCTACCGCGCACCTCGGAGCACGAGACCGTTCTCATGGTGTGTCGTGCGAGCTGATCCGCCTCCGTGCGCGATATCACACACCGGTGGGAAGGGGCCATATTACCCATGTCATCCCTCACACAATCCATCCATCTTTTCTTTGGCCTACCTCTACTTCTATACCAATCCACATTCACATCTAGCACTCTTCTCGTCCCAAGTTTTTTTCCCTTCGCATGACATACCCAATTGTAGGTCTACCACAAACTCTGTCTGGCTCTGGTTTTGAGTCTGTGTGCGTGCTTATAACTAGCGGCAGATAACTTTAGCGGTGAGCGATACGCGCTGCGCATGCATCGTAGTGTGCCATGTCGCGCACACTGGATGTGTGAATGTGTGCAGAGTGTCCTATTGGAACAGAGAGCGGAGTGCGACTGGAGAGCCAATCAGCGCTACGCACGCCCACCCTTCATCCCGCCTAGCCCCCCTCAGGTACCTAATTTTTGACTTCTGCGCAATAACGGTCAGCGCTAGAGTTATGTGCCGCTACCTTTACTAGTGTAGTATACTTGGTGTGACGTTTCAACGTAGGATTTATTAAGTCAACACTCACATAGACTCAAAACCAGAGCCAGAGACAGAGCTTGTGGTAGGCCTACTGACCAACTGTAGTAGTACGTGACCTAATAAAGTGAGTGAATCAATATTATCCAATTTTTCCTGCTCTGCGGCGTGGGTCAAGGGAAAGTCCTTCGATTTTATATCGTGTATCGATATGGAGCTTGCTAGTTGACCCCACGCTCTTATTATCCTATTTATTGGTACAATTTAATATTGGTGATAAGCCTGATAACAAACAATACAGGGTTATTCGTTATTATTAACAGACTAGCATTTCAGCTCAGTTGGTAGTAGCTCTGCCTTCTGCGACGTAGTTCGTGGGTTCGATGGGAAAAATATATGTGTGGTGAACACAGATGTTCGATCTCTGTATGGGTTTTATATTGTATTCTAAGTATGTGAGGGTGTGAGGTTGTGTGTGTGTTACCGACTTACACCTAAGAACTATGTATGTACCTAAACTAAACCATGTGTATGCAACAAATATATTGAGTATTTGCGTCTTCAAGTTGATGGACGCAAGGCAGTGCATCGTAGAGCACATTCCTGGCGTGCGAGACTTACGAGGCAATGTAGGCGAGTCATTCGAGATTAGGGTGTCAATATACAAATATTTACAGACTTACAGCTGGGTATCTCGAATTCCGAGGTGAACTTACTATAATGACTGGACTAATGGTTTAGTAGAGGCGACATCGGGCCATACCTATTCTTGTTCGATCAGAATGTCGTATAAAAAAAATACGAAAAATATGTTAAAGTAGGTAGGTATCTGGTTCCCATCGTACAAGTTCTGCCTAATTAAATCTAGATTTTAATTAACGCAGCGATTTTTTTGGTTTTTAAACTACAAAATATTTTTTCTCCGTTTTTGAGTTATGCGAGTAGATACGTCATTTTTAGGTTTCCGTAGCCAAATGGCAAAAACGGTAGATTCGTCATGTCTGTCTGTCTGTCTGTCTATCTTTCCGTCCGTATGTCACAGCCACTTTTCTCCGAAACTATAAGAGCTACACTGATGAAACTTGGTAAGTATATGTATTCTGTGAACCGCATTAAGATTCTCTCACAAACATAGAAAAAAAAACAATGAATTTTGGGGGTTCACTTCGACCGAAATTAGGTTCGAACGAGATCTAATAAGTAGTTTTTTTAATACGTCATTAATCGTAAACTGCAATTTACCTTTCGACGAACTACAAGAAAAAAATAAAATAGTTTTAAAAACCATGATAGTTTCAAAAGTTATATGAACTACAAGAACTTTTATAATAAGTTACTTTTTGCTACGGAACCCTTCATGGGCGAGTCCGACTCGCACTTGGCCGCTTTTTTCTCATGGCAGCAGAGTAGGTATTGTTTGGATTGTCCACAATATTTATTTATTATTATTGAGATAGATGGTAATCATTTATAAGGTACGTATAGGAAAATACTCAGTACAATTTTTTCTTCAAATATTTTTACAAAAGATTGTAAAAAATACCAAATACCTACGTGATATAGGTAAATCTGGCTTCTACCTGCTGTTGAGGTCATTGACCTTAGTTCAACGGCCACTAATAATTGCTCAGATAAACTTTGTAGATTTTATTGGAATTTTCATAAGAAAACTTAAAATATTCCGTAGTTAAAAAGTGTACACACTTTTTTAGAATCTTAATCGTTCCTTGAATAACCCTACATAAATAATAACAAAATAAAATAAAATTAATTAAATTTAATTAATTGCCGCCAGCGTCTGGGGGAAGCTTCCGTCTGGCACTGATTTGGATCAGTTGAGCTATCTCTAGATCGTTTGTAACGATCTGCCTGACCTCAACTGTTTCTTGTGTATTTTGTACATTTTGTAAATATTTGATTAATTGTAAGTTTCTTTGCGTAAATAAATAATATTTACAAAATTAAATGGTGTTTCCTGTCGGCTGCCGGCACTCCGGTAGCTACGCCACTGAAGTGTACTAATTACTGTTAATTGTGCAAGGACATGCAATCTGCGACAGAACTTAGCTACACTTATTACTACAGATTATTGATACGGAGGTGATATTATTATTGATATTTTTTTAATAATTTTTTATTTTTTACTGATAGTTTTATTTATAAATCTAGCTGATGGAACATATGGTCCACCACATGTTAAGTGGTAGCTATCGCCTATAACAAAGCATTCCCTACTGTCTTTCTACCTACGTTACGATTCCAGAAATTTTCCAATTTACGATGAAAATCATTTATTTTCTCGTCCAAAATACTTCCGCCCCGTACACTGAGTCCCAAAAATAGTACGTGTCCCAGAAACTACCTTGTAACTATCTTGGCTACCTTTTCGACATTTCATAAAAAACTTATTACCTCAACAAGTTGAGTTTATTAGTTTAGTAAAAAATACATAGATTTATTTACGCAAAGAAATTTATAATTAAACAAATATTTACAAAATGGACAAAATACACAAGGAATAGTTGAGCTATCTGCAGACCGTTACAAACGATCTAGAGATAGCTCAACTGATCTGACACTGACTCAAACCAGTACCAGACGAAAGCGTCCCCAAGTTTAGTTTAGTTTAAGTTTAGTTCAGTTGGAATAATTCAGGTTTTCGTTAGTAGGTTGTTTAAATACAAAATCAAATAAAATGATAAAAATACTCACCAAACTGGCAATTCACAATTTGCACAAAAACAAAAAAACACAGCACAGAAGCACTTCCCGCCATTATCACAATCGTTCTGCAGCGAACTTAATGTCGAATGTTTTCAACAAAACCAGTATTTTTAGTATAATTTTATGTTAATCGTATAAAAAATAATATAACACTAAACTCGCTCATATACGACACATCTCGTAACCGGACTTTGACGAAATGTCTTTGATTCTTGACCAGTTGCGGATATATAGCGCTTCAATGCCGAGGTGATCCGGCCAGTCATAGAGTAACTAGGTACTAGTCGGCGCATAGAAACGGAACTAAGTTATTTTCAAGCCTTAAGTTTATTGCCTGTTATTCTAGGCTTCAGCCTCGTGGTCGGCCTAGGAAGCGTAACTATCTGGACGCCTTCGAAAAGGGATGGTGGGAGGACGCTAAAATAGAGGGAAGTGGTAGTCTTTGGGGGTGGCTTTTGCGACAATAAAGGCTAGTAACAAATTAGAATTTTACACTCGGTTTTAGCGGCACGCTTTCCGATCTTAAAGGGTGGGCTCTAATCCTGTCGGGCACCAATGTTTTATTCTGTGCACTATGCCAGTAATCTTAAGCCGTGAAGGAACCCATCGTGTGTGAACCAAAAAGACGTAAAATCTTAAAAATAAAAATGTGTCTAGTGCACAAAAAGTGCTTCAATCATTTAAGTGGTGACACGACAAGATGAAGTATCTCAAACTTATTAAATTAGGCGTCAAATCGTGTCCAAATCCAGAATTTAGGCGTCAATTCTTGGTACCATGCCTTTTTCTGTCGTGAAGTAAGCATTGCGGTGTTTCGGTTTGAAGGGTGCTGGTGTTACTGCCTCGTGTGAGTGGACATTTTTGCCTCCAGTTGATGGACACAGGACAGTGCATCGTAGGGCAAGATTCTGAAGTGCGTGACCTACGAGGCAATGCTTTATTAGGAAAGGGTTACCACTTGTTGCATCAGCTAGTTGTAAAAAATCTTTAAATTACAACCAGAGGCGTCTCTAGCCCATGTAGCGCCCGTGTGCAAACATTACCCAAGCGCCCCCTAGTAAGAGCGCGTTCAAAATGGAATAGATACAAAGTACAAGTAACAGCACATCAAGTTACCACAAACTGTCAAATTTCCCCAATGGGTAATAAACTTGTTTTGAGATTATAAAGAAAAAAAAAATCAGTTTGGTTTCCACGATGTGCTGTTGAATGTATTTAGAATTATACAAGGTGTTCTGGTGTTTTCTATAACAAGCCAAAACGTATCCATGATTATGATGTTGACATGACTATCTTCTTCTTTCTTCTAAATAAATAAAACTCTTACGTTACTGACTGACTGACTGACAATCGACGCACAGCCTAAGCCCCTCCATAACTATACTCTTTTGAGCCTAAGTTAATCCTAGAAGCATGAAACTTGGAGGGTGTGTTTTTTTTATAGCGTAGAGGTGCATTAAGAAAGGAAATCGGAAAATTATTTCCTTAAGAGGAGAAAAAGGGGGAAAATGGTTTTAAGAAAAACCAACGCTCTGCCTAAGCCGTTAGTTCTAGAAGCATGAAACTTGAAGGGTGTGTTTATTTTATAGCTTAGAAATGCATTTAGAAAGAAGATTCAAAAATAATTCCCCTAAGAGGAAGGGGGGCGCCAAACCTTTTGAGTGCCACGGCGCTCGCCCGCTTTGATGTTATTCATCAAATATTAGAAGAGCTCAAGATGCTACTCAAAATCTATGCAGAGCGGAGCGCTTTTTACGATGGCCATTGAAAGTGCGGCGCCTGGCCAACGCGCCTGCCAAGTGGGGCCCCGTGGTGGTCATAGGGTGGTCGCTGCAGTCCTAGGACGCTGCGCCCGTGTGCACCGCACACCCTGCACAATAGGTAAAGACGCCGCTGATTACAACGCCACCGACTCGCTGTGCCCGTGACCTGAACGTGGGAGTTTCAGTTCTAATAACTGGTTATAGTTTGGTATATTATACTACAGCCTTTGGTTTTGCCGCTGCTCTGTGACAAAAAGCCCCGATTGAATCCACACAGATTGGTGAGGAGTTTCTGTGACATTGTGTGTATATTTGTACTGTAAATACATTTGTTTCATTCATTATTGATAGCACTTCGGTCCATGGCTTGACTTTAAATAGGCTTTTTGTTGCATATAGACTTTGTCAGCAGAGTCCAGACATAATACACATCAGCATTATTGTCTAGGGATTTTCAACATTTTGTTGATTTTTAAAAAACTGAAAATATTTTTTTTAGAAAACTAGGTATGGCAAGAATCTTTATTTTGTGTTGTTTATTATCAATAATAAAATACAGCTGTTTCATATTATTTATTAACAAAAACTAAAGTAGGAACAAAATCTTGAAAAATCGGAAAACTAATTCGAAATGGAGTATAGCTAGAAAATGTTGATGAGTGTATACACAGGGGGTTAGAGAAGTAGTATAATGCTATCCCGAGGGAGGGAGGTAATTCTCTACTGACGGAAAAATATTGCAACCTACTCATTTAATTTCGTGAATTAAGCTAAATCGGGGAAAAAAATAAAATAAGATAATTTATGATAAATACCCGTGTTTAATAAATTCAGTATTGTGTAATGATCGCGAAAGTTTAAAAAGTAGGCTAAGCTTAACTAATTATAATTTATAGTCGCTTTATAACTTTTGAAATTAGCATGGTTTTAACACTACTTTTTTTTTTAATCCTTGATGTAACTGTGCCGAAATATAACAAAACTATAGTCAAAACTCACAAAACTTAATCATGGGAAATATCCCGTTGTTCATAAAAATACATACGAGTAGTATAAAAGTCACTTTCTCTATCAAGTGGGCTCGAAATTATGAATCAGGATAAAAATAAATGTTCAAATAAAAATCATACAAATTATAATAAAATAAGAAACCATGTATGTAATTAGATCATTATTACTTAGGTATAATTAAATATAAATTTTCGCTAAATTTAATTGGAGCTCTATGAAATTTACGAAATAATCAAAAGTGACACAAACATACATAATACATAATTATAATAATATGGAACAAACGGGTATTTATCGCAATTGCATAGGCGATTAATTATGCATATCGATCGCTTTAATTTAAAAAGTGCTATAAATAATATCTAAGGTAATAAAAATAAATTAAGAACTAATAGTGAGTTCTGAAAACGATAGAAAAGACGTGGGCGTAGATTGATTTATAATCCATAACAGCTTAGTCATTGATCTTTAGAAAGGCTACGGTCTGCAGACTTAATGCCTTCGCACATCTAGGCGATAGCGATGGCGATCAACTGAAACTCTGTCAAATATGTTATGACAGAGATATTTAAAAGCGTATCAGCTGATAGCCATCGCCATTGCATAGATGTGCGCAGGCCTTAAGACGCATGACAAATTCACTATAAACTAACACGCTTATAAATATAATTGTGATATATAATTAGCATACTAGTTCCTTGATTATACAAATATTTTTTATATTAGCACTTTTTATTATGAAAAAATTTGAAAAAACGCGTATTGTTTAATTTATATGGATAAAACGACTATATTTTATATTGTAAGTTATGAGCCGGGTGGAATTTGAGCCCACGATCTTTCCCTTGGTATATAAGTCAGTCTGCGAGTCTACTTAGGCGGGGGATGAGGCGGCAGGTGACGCCATCGCCATGTAGGTACATTAAGTCCAGTACAATTAAAAGTTAAAACGTCATTGGTCTTCATTAACTTGATGGTCGCAGTGGCAGTTCCATCAGCTAGCTCTGCCAAGGATCTGCTCCTCAATCCACGGCATAAAGTATCCAACCCGCGCGTACACGCCCGGATACCCTGGCTTCGCACACTGCCGCCCGAACGATACCACGCCGATGGAATACACGTAGATGCGGGGGGTCAGGCCTTCCACCTCCTGGAATAAACAGATGTTGATGGATGAACCTTTTCTTCCACCATCCGGTCCCCTGGAACATTGCTGCCACCAACCCTAAGTCCTACTATTTTTAGGAATTGGGACGTCAGTGCAGATCTTATTCCCCCAACTCAATTAGAATTAGAACCTTTGCTCCTCTTTCTATAAACTACGTCAATAATAGGTTCTATTTGGGTCCTCGGCAAAATAAACACACTGGCATATCCCAACACAACGATAATAATATTGGTCCATAAGAAATTAATGGTAGAGAATATACAGTGTTGTCCCTTATCTAACATGCAATACTTTGCTGTTGCTTGCTTATTGCTTCAATAATAATCACCGAATTAACAAATATCGTAGAGCATTTGTTATTCCCGCGGGTGTCTCTCGGGATACAATTCTAGCGATCTATGTGTCTATTTACTGCGTTTTCCTGAAGACTCGTAGAAAAAAGTTAGAAAACTTTTTTGGCAAGTGCACGAAAGGCTCTGCCTCGTCTCCGCCTGCCTGGAGCGTTTTTAAGTAGAAGGTAGTCTATAAAAGTTAGTTAACAGAGGCAGCATGAGAGGGCCCCCGCTGTCTCCCAAGCAGGAGTCTATCACATCGCCTGCTCAGAAAACAATTCGTCTGATTTAATGCATTTGTATGTATGCACCCTCACAATAAAAAAATAAAGAAAGAAAGAAGGCAGTATAAAGAGGTTAGTTACCAGAGGCAGCATGAGAGGGCCTCCGCTGTCTCGCTTGTATATAATATGCACCCTCACAGTGACACGTTAAAAAAAATAAAGAAAGAAAGAAGGCAGTCTAAAGAGGTTAGTTACCAGAGGCAACATGAGAGGGCCCCCGCTGTCTCCCGAGCAGGAGTCTATCTTGCCGGTGAGGTATCCGGCGCACATCGCTCGCTCGGAGAACAACGTGTCTGATTTAATGCGCTTGTAGTCGCTGTACGCATTCTGGCACTCGACAGGACCCAGCACTGGCAACTGAGCCACTTGTAAATGGGTTGCCTGAACACCCCCTGGAGACATAAAATAAATAAAATAAAATAAAATAAAAATAGCTTTATTTACTTACACAAAGAAAAACTTAACCTAGGTACTGTTAATTATATAATAAAAAATAACTATATGTAAATGCCGCCTGTGGCGGTAAAGCCTCCTCCAAGAGCTTCCATTCTGTTCGTTCTTTTGCCTTCCTTCCTTCCAAGCAATTTCCCTGGAGACATAAGATAAGATCCTTCATTTTCCACGGCCCGGCTTCACTGCTTGGTATAAGCCTCCCTTACTTTGTGCTAATCTAACATGACTCTGTGACAGACCAATCCATTTCAACCCCGCGAGTTTAATAATATGTTTAATTAAAAAAGCAGCCAAGTGCGAGTCGGACTCGCCCATGAAGGGTTCCGTAGCATCAAGTAACATAATATAAAGGTTCTTGTAGTTCGTCGAAAGGTAAATTGCGGTTTACGATTTATGACGTATAAAAAAAAAACTACTGACTAGATCTCGTTCAAACCAAATATCGTTGAAAGTTTGCATAGTAATGTACAACATATATTTTTTTTAGTTTTATCATTCTCTTATTTTAGAAGTTAGAGGGACCAACTTTTTTCCACTTTGGAAGTTTCTCTCGCGCAAACTATTCAGTTTAGAAAAAAACGATATTAGAAACCTCAACATCATTTTTAAAGACCTATTCATAGATACCCCACAAGAATGGGTTCGATGAAAAAAAAATTTTTGAGTTTCAGTTTCAAGTATGGGGACCCCCATAATTTATAGTTTTTTTTTCTATTTTTGTGTAAAAATCTTAATGCGGTTCACAGAATACATGTACTCGCCAAGTTTCATCAGTCTAGATCTTACGGTTTCGGAGAAAAATGGCTGTGACATACGGACGGACAGACAGACAGACAGACAGACATGACGAATCTATAAGGGTTCCGTTTTTGCCATTTGGCTACGGAACCCTAAAAAACAGTCATGCAGATTTACTAGCGAGAGCTCTTAGTAGGCATGCCGGATGTAGACATTTTGAAGTTCCTTAGTTCCTTCGTAGGGACCCACCCTCACGATTACGGGACATGCTAATTATGGGACAGCCTGTATATGAAAAAAACTTTTTCCACAGCCACGACCAACGACCATGGAAGATAATACTCGTAGTTGCCCCTTTGGTCATTTCCAACGTGTCATAAGGTTTTTTTACGGAATAATATTTGGTTCCAGTTCATAGAGGTTAGAGTACTTACCCCATTGGGTGTCTCCCCAACCAGCCAAAAGCGGGTTATAGCTTTCGAAAGTTTCCGATCTATACGTCTTCTCGGTGAAGAGGCAGATCGGTTTGATCAGATCTGAAACATGTTTAATTGGCGTTTATTAGAGCTTAGAGCTTCTACTTCTAGACCTGACTGGTACCATGTTTCAAATTGAGTGCACGAAAGAAGCCTCTTTGAGGCGCACTTAAAATCCTTTCACCACACTTGGCTCAAAAGAACCAGTGACACAATAAGAAGAAGAAGAATTAAAGGGGAACGGAAACAATTCCAAACACATGGAGCTCAAAACCTCAACAACGTTAGAGAGTGTAAAAGATTATGTCGCACAGCTGTTAAGGGCTTGACCGGGGAAGTGTGCACTATAATAATAATAGGTAAATAAATAAATATTATAGACAATCCACACAACACTATCTAGCCCCAAACTAAACAGAGCTTGTACTATGGGAACCAGATAGCTGATATAATACTTGAATACGTTTTTTTTTTTGTAAATACATACTTAGAATACAATATAACACCCAGACAGAGAACAAACATTTATGTTCACCACACAAATATTTGTTCTCGGTGGGGATCGAACCCACGACCTACGGCGCAGGAGGCAGAGCTACTACCAACTGAGCTAGAGGCCAGTCAAACTATGCCTATTTCTGCTGCCATGCAGCGTTGCTGTTTCAGTTTGAAGGGGGTGGAGGAAGCACATGATGCCTAACACATAATGACTCAAGTTGATAGCGCATGGCAGAGCATCGTAGTGTGTGTTCGTAACGTGCGTGATTTTCGGGGCAATTCTTTACATACATAGTCCTGTTTCATCAGCAAATTATACAATAAATCTAAAGACCCACTTTGAAATGTCTTAAAGTTCCTTACTACAAGGTACTACTGGAACTTAATATTATTTTTATTTTGTCTTGTTTGGACTAGACGTACGGAAATGCGACATCCATACATGGTTGATGTTCCAACTGTCCGCACCAAGCGCTTTGCTTCAACTTTTTTGTTGCGGACAGCCAAGGAGTGGAATTCCTTGCCGGCGTCTGTTTTTCCGGACACTTATAACTTGGATGTTTTTAAGAGTAGAGTGAACAGGTATCTTCTAGGTAAGCGTGCTACACCGTCGACCGCATCATCACTTAACAGCGGGTGAGATTGCGGTCAAACGCAAGCCTATAATGTGTAAAAAAAAAAAAAAAAAAAATGTAAAAGGATCGTAGGATAAAAACACATCAGTGCATATTGTGTGTGTGACGTTCCGACGTAGGATTTATTTAGTCAACACTCACACAGACTCAAAACCAGAGACAGAACCAGACAGAGCTTGTGGTACAGTTGCAGGTGCCAGTTCCACACGACAAAGCCTAGACTCACTTAGCTTTCAAAGTGATCATTACGATTCAAGTGGCTTTATAATGTATGATGACTTTCAGTTTATATCACCAAACACTAGATCCTTACCAGTGAACTGCACGTCTACTGCCAGAACCACAACCCCTACATCATTGATGCTGGGGTTGTTCGCTGAGTACATGTCGTGCCTTTTCATGGATTTGATCGGCACGTCGATTGGAGTGGCACCCTCGTCCTCACGAGCCAAGTCCAACTCACCCAGACGAACTACGAAACTGGGAAAAAATATGTTGTGTGTGAGGATTTATGCAAAACCTTATGCTGAAGCTGATCGCCATTACCATCGCAGATCGCCTAGATAAATATACAAATAAATACTTTGGAAAATCCTCACAACACTATCAGAGCGTGCCCCAAACTAAACAGAGCTTGTGCCATGGGTGGGAATCAGATAAAATACATTTGTTTATAAGCACTTACAATACAATATAACACCCAGCAGACAGAGAATAAACATCTGCGTTCACCACACAAATATTGGTCCTCAGTGGGGATCGAACCGACGACCTACGGCGCAGAAGGCAGAGCTACTACCGACTGAGCTGAGAGGCCAGTCCAGATATATGCAAGGCAGAGAATAACTCACAGATTGGACCGTATGCAGTGTGCGGCTGAGAGCACATGCCTGGTGGTGACCAGCGCTCCCCCGCACATCCAGCGGCGCCCCGCCGCCACCGACAGGTCTGTGTATCCCAGCAGGGCCATCCACGGGAACGCACCTGGAACAAACACCATTAGGAGCCACCATTTTTGAAGGGTGTGGTTGCGGTGAGGCTGAATCAGCAGGGCTCTCACGAGCTTCATATGGTTATGGCTATGGCTGTCAAATTGTGTATAGATAGGCTGACCCACACATTCATTTTCTTCTTGGGTTTGAATGTGTTGACGCTGTTGACACAATTTTGACAGCCATAACCATAACCATATGAAGCTCATGGTATGCCAGCAGTATGCCTCAAGGTGGTGGACGCAGAGCAGTGCATCGCAGGGCACGTTATTTGTTCATAACCTACGACTCAATGCTTTGCTATAAGCGTTGGTTACCACTTAACTTCTTCTTTTCTTCTTGCTAAGTCGCCAATAGACTTTTAGACCTAGTGAGAGACCCAATAGAAATTAGACAGTTTCTGGGATACATAGGTAGGTATCTCCGTAGGTATCTCCGAAAAACGCGTATTGGGCAGCTAGAATCGAGTCCCGAGAAAGGATTATCATTACACTGGGTGGGACCTGCTTTTCTGAGCAGCAAGTGAGCAGACACATTTTCTGAGTATAAGTACAAACACTAACTGCGTTCATCAGCCTGCCAATCATATCGTTACCATGAGCTTATGCCCATCATAACCAATAATAGAAATACATTTAGTACTTGTACGTAACCGGGTTTTGTAATCAGCTACGAAGGATTTTTTTTCATAGATCATAACCGGGCTAATAAAAAGTTTTGTAATTCAGTTCTTAGTTCAGGCTGATATTGATAATTATGTAAGTAGTGATACTTCACATTTTTCTATCTACTCCATTAGAAATAAGCTTTAGAACGCTACTCGTTTTGCATAACTCATAGCACACTCTTTTCGAAGAACAAGTTCTCACCAAGTTTAGCCGGAATGCCGCCCACTACTCGATCCAGAGATATATTGCTGAGCCCGCAGTGCGGTGGCTCTGGGAGTGCTGCTACGAAGTCGTCTCCAGCTTTAGACTCCAGAGCGGGGAGGGCCGGTGTCGTATCCGTCTGGGAAGGGACAGCCTGTCCTGGCCGTGGACAGCATACCTAAAATCATATAAAAAAACCGTAGTTCTTCTAGGCTTGGTCGCGTGGAACTGGCACCTAGACTCACCTAGCTTTAAGACATTTTAAAGTGATTCTTGTAATTGTAATGATTATAATTTGATTGAGTTAAAAGCCAAGATCAATGTAGACCCAAGATCCATGTTGAATGTCATGTTACCAAGAGAGTGTTAGGTATGAATGCGGATGGATATAGAAAAGATGAATGGACTGGGTGAAAGATGCCTAGGACGGGAGTGAGTAATCAGGAGACGGCTGATAAGGGAGAATGAAAGAGAAGAACATGTTGTGCCAACCCCACCTAGTGGGATAAGGGTAGGAAGATGATGAGACTCACGCTGGTAACTATAGTAAAATCCCGCGTGAAAAGCTATTTTAACTAACTTCTGTAGGCCTACCATGAGCTCTGTCTGGCTCTGTGTCTGGCTCTGGTTTTGAGTCAGTGTGAGTGCTCATCAGTGCATTATACTGTGTGTGTGACGTTTTGACGTACGATTTATTTAGTCAACACTCACACAGACTCAAAACTAGAACCAGGGACAGAGCCAGACAGAGCTCATGGTAGGCCGACTGGAATTCCTTTCGTAGTGCACTCCTATATGATAACATGAAACTGTCTTCCAAATTTCATGTCTTAGAACCACTGGTTTAGCAGTGCACGTTTCAGTCAAGTCAAATGTTGCAGCCAAGTAAAAGAAGACATTGGCTTTACCAGAGTTTTTTTCCCATGGAAGCCACAAATTGCTTTCTTCAGTAAGTCAATAGAAGCAGGGCTGGGTTCCTTCTTATTCATCAGCACCAGTAAAGGCTCGCACAGGTTGAGGTCTTTGCAGCTGCCCGTTGTATTGTAGACCGTTTGGCAGGTTTCCCCTGAAGAGTGAGGAAGCAAGTTAAATCTCTGAGCATGATACTATATCTCCGATCAACACGAGATGCCTCTGGTTACTGCAAGGTTATGCTAGAATGCTGGTTTTCTCACGATGATTTGCAAAAGAAAAACAGTACCAGGGTCACGAGTCACCAAATGACACCAACAGGAAGACGAAGAGTATGATGGATGACATCTGACGGACCAACTACATTGTGGTAATCACGAGAAGACCGTGTATAAAGGGGGTTCAGAATCTTTCTTCGTGGATGGATAAGGTAGAGCACTAGACTTCTTTAGACTCATGATGATTGTAAACTACGAGCAAACCTAGGAGGCAATGCTTTGTTTGAAAAATTAGAGCCACGCCACAGGGTCAATTTCAACTCCTTCGTGGTGAGAGTGCCGACCGAATATCTGTCGACATTCATGAAGGAAGATCTGTGGCCTAGGGGAATCCTCTATCGCCGTTTCCGGGGTCAGCTGCCGAGCCCTGTCGCGCCCAAGTCGCAGTCACTACGTGTTAGATAATATAATATTTTTATGTACATGCAACATTATTGGTTAAAATTTTATTTTTCTTATCGTTCTATAGATTTTTTGAAACCATTGCGCCTCGGAGAGGTCCATTTAAAATCCTTTCACCACATTTTCTTCGTTTTATCATTCAGTAGTTTTTTTCAAACCAGTGAGTGTGGTGAAAGTGCGCTTCGTCGAGGTCAACTTTAAATCCTTTAACCGCACTGTGGAGAATAGAATAAATCCCTTTTATAATGAAATGATGGTAAAATGGTGACTTAAAGTCTTCACTCCTCTACTCTACCATACTTGTCTTACCTACCACAAACGTATATACGAGAGAGGGTAAATCCCCGGCTAATGCGAGCATGTAAACCCTGATTCAGAGTCCGGAGCTAAATTGCCACCCGGATAATTTACTGACCCCTAAATTTGGGTTAAAACTGGCGTAAACTAGTTTTTTGGGGGTTAAAATGGAATAAGATTTGATGACTTTGGGCGAGGATTTAGAAGATCTTTTCTTCAGAAAAAGGTTGGACTACTTAGTATAATTTTTATGTATTATTTTGTGAGTACTATTCAGTAGGTCTACCATAAGCTCTGTCTCTGGCTCTGGTTTTGAGTCTGTGTGAGTGCTCACCAGTGCATTATACTGTGTGTGTGAAAAAATTAATTCAGGCAGGCAGAAAAAAATATTTCAGGCAACATAATATTCTCATGTTGCCTGAAATATTTTTTTTTTTTTTGTTATAGGCGATGGTTACCACTCCCGGCATCAGGTGGGTCATATGCTTATTCCATCAGCAAGTTGTAAAAAAAACAGTAAGATTACGTACCCAATAACGAAAGTAAGTCGTTGTTCGCAGTAACCGGTCGAGGTCTTTGAGTTGTAGTTACAGTTGGAGGCAAAGTTGAAGTCGTTGAAGACAAAGTTGAAGTCGTTGGAGGTAAAGTTGATGTCGTTGGAGGCAATGTTGGTGTTGGTTTTCCGCTTGTAGTGGGTTTGGTCACCGTTTCTATTTGGTTCTTTTTTTCGTCCTCTTTTGGACAACAGACCTGAGATTTAAAGAATTACGAGGAATTTATAAGATAGAACAATAAAGAGTAAATCATAATAATAATAATTATAAGTTTAAAAAACTTGAGAAACCGACTTCATTGCCAAACGGCTAAACCGATTTTAATGAAATTCGTTTGGGACAATCTGGACATAAAAATAACCTTCCAAATAAAAAAATAATTTTCTAAATCGGTTCATAAATGACGGAGGCATGCAGTTACAAACATTAAAAAAAATATTAAAAAAAAAATGGCAACAACGATTTTAATAAAATTAAAATGGGACCAATCTGAAAGCAGTACCTTTCAGATAAAAAAATAATTTTTCAAATCGGCTTACAAATGACGAAGTTATGCGGTAACAAACGTAAAAAAAATAAAAAAAAATAAAAAAAAATAAAAAAAAATACAACCGAATTGAGAACCTCCTCCTTTTTGATTGGAAGTCGGTTAAAATACTACGCAACATCCTATTAAATTGACTACCTCGTACTACCAGGTACGCTACAGCATAATAATCTTTGCTCGTACGAACTACTGTACTGACTGACCTTAGGGGAGCGTCCATCAAAGCCGCAGTGTGACTCCCTCAGCATCCAGATGATAGTGGGGTCGGAAACGGCATTCTTCACCATCTCCTGCAATGGTTGGCAGGTTTCCAGGACCACGCAGGTACCAATTCCTCCGTTCCCAGTTTTACAAATTCCTACATGTGCGTCTGGAAATTCAAATAAACTTTGAAATAATATAATAGCAGCTGCGTTTAGACAGACTAAATACAAGAAAATTGTAATAAAAATTCAAAATTTCTGTACACATTATTGGCTAACCATGGCGCCAGCCTGATCCAATCTAAGGCTGAGATTCATAGACCGCACTTTGCTTTACAGCAAAGCAGTCTTCGCAAAGTAAGCTTTGTTTATCGAAGTTTCCTATCAATATTTTGAATAAAGAAGAGCTTGACAGAACTATGAAATATAATTTTGGTTGAAAGTTGAACTTTCCATCAAAGTAAAGTCAAAGTTCGGTCTATGAATCTCGGCCTAAGCAAGCAAGTAAGACAGATCAACACTTATTTTCAACAATATTATTATTTAATTGTAAGTAAATTAATACGTAAATCTATTATACTAACCAAATGATGAAACGGTTTGTGAATCGTAGTTCGCAGTAACCGGTCGAGATCTTTGAGTTGTGGTTAAAGTTGGAGGCAAAGTTGAAGTCGTTGGAGGCAAAGTGAAAGTCATTGGAGGCAAAGTTGAAGTCGTTGGAGGTGAAATCGACGACGTTGGAGGCAATGTTGGTTTTCTGCTTGTAATAGCTTCGGTCACAGTTTCTATTTGGTTCTTTTTTTCGTCCTCTATTGGACAACAAACCTGAGGATATATAGAGTTACGAGCAATTTATAACAAAGAATTAGCCAAATAAACAAAAGGGGTTATGAAATACTACCTACGTTATAAAATAACATTATAGCTAAAATGAATGAAAAACTATGATGAAAAATAAGCAAAACGTGGTGTAGGTTAAGTAGGTATGTATCGTATGTACCTATTTCAAAAAAATACAAAAAAACTAGAACAGAGGGCATCACACAGGCGACTCTCCATACAAACGTAGCCCCCTATTTCCTCCCTGGATAATGCCTCTAGAGTAACCATTTTTTATCATAAAATCCAGATCTGCTATATACGTGCTCGTATGTTTTCCTTTTTTTTCAGAAACTTATTGATAAAGAAAATATCACCTCCAATTCATATTTCATATAAATCATATGAGGGTCATGGAGTGTCGCCTGTGTGATTCCCTCTTAAACTTCTAAAGAGCATTCGCGTCTTCTATCTTTCAGATTAGGCACAGTTTTAAACAAGTTTATTTACAGCTATCAAAAAACTGCTATTTTCTCCTCACATAGTGGTTTGATAGCATTCTTTATATTCATACTTTTAATAGCTCGCTAAAAGTCTTTTGTTTGTGCTGCGTGTTTGTGGGTCAAATAAATAAGTTTTCTTTCTTTCTTTTTGTGACTGTCCCTTTCATGTCAACAAATAGATGGCAACTACCTACAAAGCATTGCTTTGTTATAGGCGATGGTTACCACTTAACATCAGGTGGGCCATAATATGCTTGTTCCATCAGCTAGTTACATAAAAAAAAACTTTAATCTTCCTAGATGGCAACAGATTTATCGGTCTCCTGAGCTAAATAGCTTCTTTGGGACCATTAATATACCCCGTTGGTATTTACCCCAACGTTGGCTAGACAATGCTATGTTAGAGGCGATGGTTACTACGTAACATTAGGTGGGCCATATGCTTGTTCCATCATCATTATCCATAGCCCGACTTCACCCACTGCTGGGTATAGGCCTCCCTTAGTTTGTGCCATCTACCTCGGTCCAGTGTCAGTTTCATCAAGTTGTATAAAAAAAAAAACTTTTTTTTTGTTTTCTGTTTCATCTGCGATCGGCTTCTTAGCCATAATCAGATTTGTTCTGGGTTGATGCGGTGGGGGTGTGTTTCCAGCGAGACAACACCGTATGAGTAGAAGAATGTTTAGGTTCTCTGGTCCAGGTTAAGTATTTGCCATCTCTTTAGGCGGTTTACATTTTCTTGAGTGTTTAGCAGTTTTTTAGCCAGATTATTGACCTGGATAGAAGATTGACTTGGGCCAACCATATCAAAGCTAAAAGAACAGAAGCCGCCATACAATATAAAGGACTAGCTTGGCTGTTAGGCCGTCAATCGCAGCTATCTCTCAGCAACAAACTACTTGTCTACAAGGTCATCATAAAAAACAATTCTAAATAAGTTTTTTTTATTTTACAAAAAAAAAGCCTTATAAAAAGATTTCTCGTGAGGTCAATGTTTGTGGTACTGCACTTATAGCGCCAAACTAAGCAGAGCTTGTACGATGAGAACCAGATAGCTGATATAATACTTATACATTTTTTTTGTAAATAAATCACTTAGAGTACAATAAAAAAAAAAAACAAAACAATAAAAAAAAAAAACCCAGACAGAGAACAAACATCTGTGTTTACCACACAAATATTTGTTCTCGGTAGGGATCGAACCCACGACCTACGGCGAAGGCAGAGCTACTACCAACTGAGCTGAGAAGCCAGTCAATAGTAGATAGAGTCCTCGTACGAACTTCTAACCTTAGGAGAGCGTCCATCAAAGCCGCAGTGTGACTCCCTCAGCATCCAGGTGGTGATGGGGTCGGAGACGGCATTCTTCACCATCTCCTGGAATGGCTGGCAGGTTTCCAGGACCACGCAGGTTCCAACGCCTCCGTTCACAGTTTTACAGGTCACTGCATGTGTGTCTGGATATACAGGGTGTCCCATAAGTCAACGTCCAACCGAAAACGGGTGATGCGCCAAGTCATGACAGTTATCAGAAAAATATAAAAAAAAATATTTGCTAAGCACTTTTCGAGTTATGAGTATTTTAAAAAAACAGGAAAAACTGACACCCTCTGATGATCTTTTAAGTCCTGTGACTACAAATATTAACTTTTCATGAAACTTTTTTCTGCAACGTAAGCATGAATAACCTTTCTGTAAATTACAATTCAAAATGAAGCCATAACTGCCTCAGTTTTCAATGAAATCGTGGAGGTTTGGCCAACGTTTCATTTCAGATAATTACATCACCCAACTTTAACCGTCTGTACTGCAAAAAAAATATACCACACTATCATGGCATGTAACTTTAAAAATTGGCGCATTTATCCAGGATTCCAAAATGGTATAATACTTGCTAGAGTACTCCTTAGTTTTGGAAATAAAAAATGTTTTTTCAACTAAACCGGATTTCCAATCAATTTTATTTCAATAGATAAAATGTTTGTACCCTTTAAATGATGGACTTAAAATGCCTACGCTGTGTTTTTAAGTGACTCACAATTCACAGGTACAAGTAATACCATTTCGACAATGCAAGTAAACAGATAGATCCACCATCTTGTTGAAAGAGTAATAACCATGGGTTTTCAAGTAATTTGATAGTTTTAGGTAAAAGTTTGAAATAAAATTCAATCATTTACTTCAATCGTGGTTTTAATCTAAAGTTTGCCTTCGCCCCTCGCCGGTCTTATTACATGGTTTTTGACGTGATAACGTCTTATAATTCGATGGAGCCGGCTGCTCGTACGAAAAAACATGACTCATGCGGCGTTACCTCGCTCTGAGGCGTTCCATTTAATACTTGAAGTGCAAGTGAGAGCGCAGAACGAGCGACAAAGAGGCACAATCGGCCTCCGCGTTCGGCAGCGTTCGACATCGGTCTCTTTCCTACTTCAGTGAGCGATGCGTCCCCGTGGACAGCTGTATGACGTTGTCACGTTCAACTGTCGTCAGTTAATTGACTTTACAGACAGCTGATTTTTTTTAAGGAAACGTAGAGCTTGCATTACTGCTGAAGGCTAACAGTTTGAACATTTTCTGTAAATCCTTGATGCAGTTAAATTAAAATTACGATTGAAGAAATCCTATGATTGTATTTTATTTCAAACTTTCACCTAAAACTAACAAATTACTTGAACACCCATGGTTATTACTCCTTCGACAAGATGGTGGCTCTATCTGTTTACTTGCATTGTCGAAATGGTATTTACTTGTACCTGTAAATTGTGAGTCACTTAAAAACATGGCGTAGGCATTTTAAGTCCATCATTTAAAGGGTACAAACATTTTATCTCATGAAATAAAACTAACAAATTACTTGAACACCCATGGTTATTACTCCTTCGACAAGATGGTGGCTCTATCTGTTTACTTGCATTGTTGAAATGGTATTTACTTGTACCTGTAAATTGTGAGTCACTTAAAAACATGGCGTAGGCATTTTAAGTCCATCATTTAAAGGGTACAAACATTTTATCTCATGAAATAAAATTGATTGGAAATCCGGTTTAGTTGAAAAAACATTTTTTATTTCCAAAACTAAGGAGTACTCTAGCAAGTATTATACCATTTTGGAATTCTGGATAAATGCGCCAATTTTTAAAGTTACATGCCATGATAGTGTAGTACATTTTTTTTGCAGTACAGACGGTTAAAGTTGGGTGATGTAATTATCTGAAATGAAACGTTGGCCAAACCTCCACGATTTCATTAATTTGTTTGACAACGTGGGTCTACGTATTCACTGCTGTGCACGAATATGAACCCATGACTGTAGCGTGCCCACCACGGCGCACGGAGAGGCTACCCACGTGCCACTGTTTTGCTTGAATGTGCCTGAATATGTTGCTTACGCAAACAGCGTAAGTAACATATTCAGCGCGCATAATATGTGCACGCTCGCTACGCTACGATATTATACTCGCGTAGCGTGCGTGCGTTGAGCTATGTAATCGCTTATTCGAGCTATACATGTGTCAATGGCATCAACTCATGCGTAGTCTCTCCGCGGGTTGCAGTGGACACAACCCAGTACATTTCCTTACAAAGCGAAGCGCAATACACGTGCGTAGTCTCTCCGTGCACAGCGGTGGGCCCGCGTCATCGATATAAGATGTTAAGATGAAATAGAAAGATATTTTTAAGAAAAATGGTCAGTTCAACAAATATGAAAGAAAGAAAAAAACATTTATTTAAATACTGAATGCTAAGAAAAGTGTGTTCATAATAGCAATTAAAAAAAACCAATGAGCGCTCCTGCTGGCCTACCATGAGCTTCAAATGGTTATGGTTTTGTCTGTCAAAATTGTGTTAACAGTGTCAACACATTCAAACCCAAGAAGAAAATGAATGTGTAGGTCAGCCTATCTATACATAATTTGGCAGCCATAGCCATAACCATATGGAGCTTGTGGTAGCCCTGCTGAAGAGAAAACCGAGATCCCTCTTTCAACGTAGCGCCACCCCGCCCCAAACTAAGTAAAATTGTTAGAATATGGAAACAGCGGGGGATTGTGTAATTCGGTTGTAATGAAAAGTTTGATACGAACAAATAAATAGTAACAAAGAACAGCGATTATACAATTAATGTCTTTCTGGTCAGCGCTCGACGAGGCAACACGTCCTTTAGCGCACAGCGAGCTGAAGATGCTTCGCAGAGAGGTGAAACACGTGTCGAAGTATTGTTAAGTTTTTATTTTTGTTGTGTCTAATACACTTTATTTCACTTTGCAGGGGTTTCGGGTGCTGCGTAGGGTGCAATAGGATTAGTACTGTATATTTGTTCTAGTTAATTTATGCTTAATAATGGAATTTCGTAAAGTCACGCATGAATCAATTAATTAGAAAAAAGAAGAAAGAAAGAAAGAATCATCTTCATTTTCATGATTAGTGTAGGGTAAGTATAAGTAAAAAAACAAAAAGAAAGAAGAAGATGAAGAAACCACTTTAATCCTCAACCACGGTTCTACATATCTCAGATCTCTAAGCACAGTCCACTCTTAGTAAATCAGAAGGAAGGAACCTATTAGGAAGTCCTAAGAAATGTAAGGCAGAAGAACTGGTTGACTCAGTAGAAGAAGAAGGGATAAATAGAAAGAATTCTGTTCATAGATTTGTACCGGGCTTGCTGGAAGGACCTTGGTGTACATTTGATGGGTTGACGGGCTCGACATTGAAGTTTTTATTTGGTCGAAGAATCGTACTGAAGGTATCTAGGGCGTCCGAGATGGTATCCCTAATTCCATCTAGGAAACCTAGAAAATCGTTTTTAGGGTATAAAATTACTAATGTCTGAATGCAGTAAAAGGCCAGTTTCAAGTATTAAAGGCCAGTTTCATAGATTTGCTAATTGACCAATCAAATATTTGACAGTTGTTTGATTCATATTTTTGCTTGCTGCATAGGTAAATGACAACGTCATCCGTTATAAAACATAAAAGAAAATACAACTGACTTGAGAAACTCATTTTTTATTTGAAGTCTTTGAATAAAATTAAAATTAAAGACTTGTCATTTGTATTCCTTTTTGGTTGTTAACATTTGTTTTTGTTAACTATTCCTATGTGACATAAAATAAAATAAATAACTTTTTTATTTATGCATATTGTGAACAATCCACACTTCAATTCCATTTGAATAACCACTCTTGGTAGACCAAACAAAATGTTTATTATTTAATAACAACTGGAGATTAAGTTGAATACCTACTTAACTGTAACTGTTTGCTACATTACTAATGAATGATCGTCATTAAATTAATAAACCATTTACCTTTATTTACACAAAGAAACTATGTGAACAAAATCGAAAGAAACAGTTTAGCTATCTGCAGACCGTTACAAACGATCTAGAGATAGCTCAACTGATCCAAATCAGTAACAGACGGAAGTGTCTCCAAGCAACTGGCGGCTTTGCCACGCTGAATAGGAATGCTAGAGAGATGCGCCAGATACCACCTCTTGGGTCACACGTCGCTTCGATGAGAAAATCATAAATCTAATGTTCATTTGGTTAATATTGATCATCAATGTTAACATTATTACACGCACGTCAGGAACGTGCTCAACGACACACTGCCTGCGTCCATCAACTTGAAGCATAAAGATGTTCAGCCTCACGTGCCTGTAATTACACCGGCACCCACACCCTTCAAACCGAAACACCAGCAATGCTGCTTCACGGAAGAAGCATGGTGGTAGTGCGCACCTGGACGAGCCACACACAAAGAGCTCTACACTACTTACCAAACTGACAGTTAACAAATTGTAAACACACACAAAAACACAACAGCACTCTAAAAATCTTTGCCATATTCCACAAAAAATCGCCAAAAACCAAAAACTCTCCCATAAACTGTATATTTTATTGCTTTTACAAACACATGTCTGGTTTCGAATGACCAGCCGAGTGCAATGAGATGATACTATAATATGGTCAAGTATATATATAGTATATCGATATACCTACTTATACTATTGTATCGGACAACGATGATAATATAAAAAGTCCCAAACTTTTTCCTCTGCGAATTAAAATTGAAATTATCGTACCGTCTCTTTTAGACGAACTAAAATCTCTACTTTAGGTTTACTAAGATGTTCACGCTTAATTATCATATCTACTTATCAATGACCTACATAAAACTGAATTCATGATCACAGTGCGTAGGTATTTTGTTTTTATGAGATTAGGTAGTTAAGACTAGGTAGGTATCCTATCAATTATGCTAATATAATATTTTAAAGAGGAAATATTTATATGTTTGTAACGAATAAACTCAAAACCTAATGGACCGATTTCAAAGATTCTTTCACTTTTAGAATGCTACATTATCTCTGGGTAGCATTATATTTATGACTAGCGACTCGCCCCAGGTTCACATGGGCTTAATTTAGAAAAAAAAGAGATGCAAAATGTGAAGCCTTTGAGTTTTTCCCCCCGTGCCGTTTTTTTTTACTAGAGCAGGTCGTTAGTATAGTAATTATAAAAATGCGAATGTTTCAATATTTGTTTCTGTGTTTGCGTGGAAATAGTCACCTCGCTTCCACGACCTTTCAGTGTGAAGGCGCGGGCTTACCGCGGTACATGCTGGGTATGGCCCCGCGGTGCATTTTAGCTGCGTGTATTAATTTGTTTGAGAACGCCCCCCCCCTGGCAACAGCCCAAGCCGAGGTCGTACCATAGCGGTGCCCTTGAGTTTGTTGCCCCAACCTAATTTTACCGGTTGAGCGCCCTCTGCGCTCACCATTGTCCGGTAGCGCTGTAAGAATCGTCAGACGATCACCAGCATTTTGTCCATTCGAAAAAAAAAAAAAAAAAAAAAAAAATGTTTGAGAACGTGGGTTTACGTTTCCACTGCTGTACCCAAAGTCGGAGTTTTGCTACCACATTTCGTTACCAAATGTTGTTTTCGTTTCGCCTATTTGTCTCTCTATTGTATGAAGAAAATATGAGACAGCAAAAATACGTTACGTAGTTAGAGCTGCTGTCTCATCTTTTCTCCATATAATAGACAGAGACAAATAGGCGAAACGAAAACAACATTTGGTAACGAAATGTTGTAAATGCACTGGGACTTCGGGTACTGTACACGAATATAAACCCACCACGGCCGCACGGAGAGGCTACGCACGTGCTACGGTTTTGCTTGAATATGTTGCTTATGTAGCTCAACGCCATGCACGCTGTACACGCGGTACATGCAAGCGTATATGTAGCGTGCGTGCATTGAGCTATGCTACCGCCTATTCGAGCAAGTCATGCATGTGTCAGTGACGTCAATTCATGCGTACCCTCTCCGTGCGTTGCAGTGAACACAACTACGTACATTTTCTTACAAAGCGAAACTGAATACACGTGCGTTGTCTCTCCGTGCGCCGCGCTGGGCCCACGCACCAAAATCAACAAACACATCTTATTGTAAGCTCCTCTCTAAGAGATCGCTTTTCAAACTGACTTCGACCGTGGATTTCCGCAAATACATCGTGATCTCAGCCTGTATACCCACTGCTGGGTAGACTTTCTTCATTTTATGCCAGACCATCTTCCTCTGTCCAAGAAACCATGCTTAAATAAACTAATGATTTGTCTTACCTGCTCGCAATTTCCCCGACTTCCTCTTCCTCTTCGCCCCTATTTTGGTCTTCTTCACCACGACTTTGTACCTATTGTTGGTGGTATAACCAACATTTGACGCGTACCCATGACCATACGTCACATTTCCACTGTAAATGTTCCCTTTCTTATAACCGGGCACGAAGTAAGATCCGGGCAACCCAGTACTATGAGAACCATAGCCACTACTATGAGAACCATAGCTTGGACCATGTGATCCATAGGTTGCACCATGCGATCCATAGCTTGGACTATGTGATCCATAGTTACCATGGCCGTAGTCATGTCCAATTGAGCCATAATGATGCCCATAGCACGGTTTGGTTCCGTAATTAGTGCTGAAGTAGCAAGGCTGGGTGTCGTGGTCTCCATACCCGTCCCCAGGGTACCCATGGCCGTATAGGTTCTGGAACAGGGCATCTAACGCCTGGTAGTACTCTGGGGACTGGGTGGGGGAAGGTGGTTTGTACACGAAAGGAGTCTCCAAGCAAGTGTTGTGTCTTTGGGCAAGAATAAGCAAAACGGGAAACGTTTGGATGAGATTGCAAAGGGACATTTGTTGAATAGTCATTTTTTTACAAAAAAAAACACTGTCAGTAAAATATGAGTTAGAAAATGTGAACTGTGTTGGTTAATATCCGAATGAGAACTAACCAAAATGAAAGTTATTGGATTAATCTGAAATTGGGTTATCACTAGAATCTGTAAAATCCATACAGTAACGCGTAGTTAAATATTGCCTAATATTTTCATAATTTCGCATTGTTGGTTTTCAAATAATAAGTAACATCATGAACTACATAATGGGTTTTTACGAAATATAGGCGTAATGAAACTGTGGTCAGATGTCATTGACCTGTATTTAACTGACCGAGAGTTGCAATATCTGTTGTGGTAGTCAGTTATTAGGTTACCTAAGCTTGTAGGCATTTATTTGTAGGTATCTCATTCTATACAACCCCGCTTAGCTGTAAAGGGGCAGACCACTGTCGATTACCTGCTCGCTCGCACACTTTGACCTTTTCAAAGATATAACATCAACCATCAACCGTTTTTCTACTCAAAAGTTTAACTTATGTACGAAAACCAGTTAGCTAATTTTAATTATGAAAACTTGTTAGGATTAAAGTTTTTTTTTTGCTAAGCTGCGTGCAATCGAATCTCACACAAAATAGTCGCTCGCGATTTTTAGACATATATAGACATAGACGTAGACAGGCATTTATTTGCTTCTTCAGCACAAAGATACTTAACAAAATATTGCAAAAACATACTAAAGAAATATGTATAATATAAGAAAAAAAATACATTGCTAAAAAATATATTGCTAAAACACACATTGGTACATTGTACATTGATGCATTGGTTTTTCGTAAATAAGTTCAGTACAATTAGTTTATGACGTTAACAAGAAATCTGCACAGCTCAAATGAGATTGGGCTGGTTACGTCTGCTGCATGTTAAACGATCTTTGAGCTAAAACCACAGCTGATTGGATGCCCAATGCAAGACGTCCACGCGGTAAGCCACCACGGAGATGTAACGGGACGAGCTAGAAACTAGAACTAGAGTCTAGCAATGGAAAGAGAAAGCTGGAAAAAAGGTAGGGAGGCCTTTACCCTGCAGTGGGACAAAATAGGCTGAAAATAACAATAATTAAGTTCAATAATTTCAATGTGTGCGAGTGAGACCTTGTTTCACGGAGTTCATCTGAAAATAAATTAACACGTTAGCTTAGAACGTCAACCACTAACAAATACTTTAATATTACCTTATAATATACTTATTGTTCTCATGTAAGTGACCTCATGTACTTATGTCTTTTTGAGAATAAAAATATCTTAGACCACAAATAACAAATAATAAGTTCTATAATTTCATATCTTTTAAAAACTCAAAGTGTGTTTCACGGAGTTCAAAGTCTTAATATTACTTATTCATCAGGAATTCACCATTTGAGGTGACCACGGACCAAATGACAGTTGCATAGTTGAGGAGTGTGTAACTGCTTTGTAACAGTTTGTTAGTACCTAAGTATTTCGATTTAACTAAAATAAATCTTTACATGACAGTTTCTACGTATTGAATCAGGAACCTGAGTCACAATGTCGTATACCAAGTATAGGTAGTATACGACATAAATTAGTAGTTTTATACAAAAAGCGATTTGTGTATTTCGAGGGTTCTGAGAAAAACTCAAGATTTGAATTATACTTATATTCTTTGATAATTTTAGAACGCATGCTTTAGAATTGAATGCTTCTAAACATTCTGGAATGTGGATTACCCAGATAACGCAGGGCTTTGCAGTTAGCTAAGTAATAAAATACAAGACTAAGCACATAAAAAGATACACATACTAAAAAAGTCTCGCGTGTTAGGTCTCACATCTGGGGTCGAAAGTCTAAACAGTGTCGAATTGAAATGTTGTGAATCACACATTCTGTCAGGATAATGATCCCATCAGTAGGCCTACCACAAGCTCTGTGTGGCTCTGTCTCTAGCTCTGGTTTTGAGTCTGTGTGAGTCACTAGTGTATTATAAGTACTGTATGTGTGACGTTTCGACGTAGATTTATTAAGAAAGCACTCAACAGACTCAAAACCAGAGCCAGAGACAGAGCCAGACAGAGCTTGTGGTAGCCCTACAGGTTTAAAATGCTGGTTTTTCCGTAATCTCCTTTCGCTTGCAATCATCGGATGCATGTTCTTGAACCAAATAAACTAATAAGTACGTATAATTTGTTCTAAGAGGCGACCTTGCTGTCTTGTATTTTGCCTTCGTAAGAGCCAAATAGTTGACGCACTTATGTAAGACCTCCTTTGTTTTATGCCATACTTCTTTGTGCGTCTTTATAGCGTTTCCTGCACAAGGAGATCCCAAGCAAGGAGTTTAAAAGTCTATATTCCTGCAACCGTGCTATAAACTCATCAATTTCAGGGGGCCGAGAACTCTTCGCCCCCCTATTGTCCACCATTTGGTGAAGGCTCAGTGAAACGCCAAACGTCAAATCTCGCTGTCATATTTGACTTTTTCAGCTGATCGCCACCGCCATCACCTAGATGTGAAGCCTAGATGTACTGTACGGTGTTGTATTGTATCAGGGAAGAGTAATCACAATGGAATCCGCGATAAGGCGTTGCCGCTCTTACTTAGCTGTGTATTACACCAGTGATCTTATCTTTGTCTATCCCACGGAACGTAGCTACGAGTAGAAGAGAAAGTAGATGTAAGTTTGGCAACACCTTACTCCTGTGTAAATCGTGTCTGTTGATTTCCGACATGTTGGACAAAACATTGTCTTGTTGTGCTGAGAAAACTCAATAAATTGTGTTAAAAATAAAGCGTTTCTACAAAATCAATTCACCTAGTGAAAAAATGTGTTGTTCTGCTGTGTATTATTCTTCCAGAACAACAAAAGGAGGTGTAAAAGACCCGGAATAGTCTTTTAATACGTAAGTCTTAGTCAATATATTTCATCTTTTTACATGCTAAAAGAGCGAGATTTTTTACCAGAAAAACAGTAATAATTAAATTTTATTTCATGTTAGTCATATATTCATAAGTGTTATTGATGAAAACTGAGTGTAAAACCATTAATTATTGTAAAATAAAATGTATTGATTTAGGCATCTGTGCTAGTGATGTACTACACCAGCCAATTTGGCTATATCGATAATATTTTAGTTTCCGTTTTTTATGCATATATCTCAATGCTTTGAATGAGTTTACTGCGGGATAAATGTTTATAAGATCTGCAAATATTTGTAGCGGGTCACTCGTAGTTCCTGATACCCACGATACGGGTATCCTAGTGTAATCCTACTGGGGGATCATGACTACTAAGTACTCAATACTCAATACATTTATTGCTTTACACATGGTTTAGTTTCTGCATGCATCGTTTTTAGGTGTAATTAGGTATCACATGGACTCTGCATGGGTATAGAAAACATGGAGGCAGGCCGAGGTTTTAAGGTAAGTTAGCTTGATATCTTGATATTAGGATTATGAAGTGACTGTTGTAATGTTGTGGAATCATAATAATGTGAAACATCTTTCGTTTCGTTTTTTTTTGTACACAATATTTTTTTTTAAATGCTAAAAAAAACCGCGCACAGTCAAATTGGCGGGAATGAAAATCTGATACCTACCTATCTACTCTGCGCTGTGGATGTTATGTTCTCTTAGGTTTATCACAATTTTATTTTGTTTAATAAATACTAAGTAGGTACTTAGTCGTTGGGTGCTGAATAAGATTTAAAACTCGATTGAGAGACATAGCTGAAGAAGTAAACTTCTGATTCTAGAATTAATTTGTTTTTTGTTTCCTCGCAAATTAGAGAATAGTACTAAGTATACAATGCTCGGCTGAAATAGTAATTAACGGCCTCGTTTATTTATCTCATTTATATTTTTTTTTAGTTTCCCATAATGCCCCAGGACGGAAAAAAATGCAAGAAAGTGGTGTGGAAACACAAGACCTTTCTACAACACCCAAGCGAGCAGTGAGAATTTTAAAAGTTTAAACCGTTTCATAAATTTTCATACCGTGAAAATCCCTCATTGTGTATTGAATTATATTATTGTAATTTAGTTGAACAAATCAAAGAGTTTATATCCAATTATGACGCCTTTTTCATTGATTTCGGTATTCAATAAATAATGCTGGACAAGTCACACAACATTATCTAGCCCTAGAATAAGCAGAACTTGTGTTATGGGTGCTAGATAACTGATATACCTACATAATACAATACATTACATGTATAGGTATTTTTATTTTTATATAGAAAAGACCAGAACACCCGGAATAAATACCTGCAGATCGTACAAATATTTGTTCTAAGGCGGGAATCGAACCCGCAACCTCTTGCGTCGTAGGTGGACATTCGCCCACTGCACCACAGAGGTCGTCAAATCGTCGTAATTCATCGATAGGTTAGTTAATGTCGTTACTTCTCTAGTCACGCACACTAACACATATCTACAACTGAACACTAACAAAAAACGGACACGCTTTGAAATTTATTTATCCATCCCAAGCAAATATAACATCCTTGTATTGTATTCTAAGTATGTATTTACAAAAAAAAAATGTAGGTATGTATGTATTATATCAGCTATCTAGTTCCCATAGTACAAGCTCTGCTTAATTTGGGGCTAAATAGTGTTGTGTGAATTGTCCACAATATTTATTTATTTGTTTATTTATATTAATTATATACTGACTCGAAAGCATTTTTCAAATCTTATTGAGTGTCATAATATTAATATGACGCAGTTTCCTTCCGTAATTTCCAGCAATGTACTTCCGTTAAGTAGCACCGTAAGCGGACGTGAGCACAAGCTGTCGGGGAAGCCGCTTCATAACGAGAATTCCTAACAAGGTCGTACGAATACTGAGAATAACTAAGGTCCAGCGCACACCGGTGATCGGCACAGATTAAAGACGTGGTATAGTTTGTTTCTAAGAGTTACATCAGGTGTGCTTGTTCGATCAGAAGTTCTTTAGAACAAATAAAAAAAGCTCGACCAGACCGACTATCATAAACAAAATCTTTAAAAAAAAATTCTCTTTTCAAAAGCCTGTTTACTTTTTACTATTCGATATAATATATTTTAGAACAATTTGGCAAAATCTAGAATTCGTTTAGGTAAAAATGATAGACTTAGGTCTTAGCGTGATAGAAAAGGATATAGACATTACTCTATTTCCGTCTGAACTCTCTTGTTTTGTTACGCACAGCAGGAAACCAAGACGTATCTATCTACCACCACGAGAGGGTACACCATCGAGAAGACTGGGCCCTGTTTAATAAAGCTGTCAAATCGACATCTACTTATGTCACAAAGCGACAAAATTGTGGAATTGTCGCGCTTAGGCTATTAATAAAAGTGACAAATATGTCACAAAAGCGCGACAATTCCACAATTTTGTCGCTTTTTAACATATTATTATATTATTATGTCGAATTGTCAGATTTATTAAATATATCTCGATCATTTTGCAATTGTATTTTATTGCTTCTTTTCACAACCCCGTTGATGAATTACTCAAGGAAATCTGCCATTCTCTCTTAGAAAAGAAGCAATAAAATAAAATAGCAAAATTATCGAGATCGGCCCGAGAATTAGGCCCCTGGTAGTGTGCATGAACTTTTGGTTAGAAAAGCCTTTTTTTTTATTAAAAGTTTTTTAATGCACTATAACTTAAATAACAAAAAATAACTAAATTGGTACACGCATAAAGATTTAAAGCCGCTACCACTAGACCACCAGCGCGATTTTGCAGTAAAACAGCTGGCTAAATGAGGCTTTACGTTAATAAATAGTCTACGTCCCTTCTGTGTCAATCTATTTATGATTTATGTGTAGGTGTAAATTAGTCATACATTTGGTCATTGTGTCCGGCTGGGCTACCCTTGTATTCCAAGGTTTAATCAATCCATTATTCATAACATACTACGTAGTTATTGTAAATTAAATATAAGCTTTTTTCTCTTAGGTAATTATTTACTACGTAGTAACATTATTTGATGATAAGACAACGACATACCACGACAGTAGTAATAGATCTCTTTGTGTGGTTCGTCCGGGAATGCCACCATGCCTGTTTCTGCCAAGAAACGGTATTGCTGTGTTTTGGTTTAAAGGGTGTGGTTCCAGTGAAATTACTGGCACGTTAAGCTGAACATCTGTATGCCTCAAGTTGATGGACGCAGGGCGGTGTACTTAGGGCGCGTTCCTGACTTGCGTGACCTACGAGTCAATGCTTTGTTAGGGGCGATTGTTGCCATTTAACATCCTCCCTATAGGTGAGTAGGTGAGCCATATGCTTATTCCATCTATATCTATACTTAATTATATTATAAAGAGGAAAGATTTGTACCTATTTTTGTATGTTTGTAATGAATAGGCTCAAAAAGTACTGAGCCGATTTAAAAAATTCTTTCACCAATAGAATGCTACATTCTTCCAATTTGACATAGGCTACATTTCATTTTGAAAAAATTAGGGATCCTTGGTAAAATTTGAACAATGTAACCGAAGGTGTAGAAAAATGAATCTTAAAATGTCTTTCGTCGAATGCGCTGCCGAAACTATTAGCGATAGAACAAAATAATGTACAACAATATTATCTACCCCGTGCGAAGCCGGGACGGGCTGTGACACGGCCGGACAGACAGACAGACAGACAGACAGACAGACAGACAGACAGACAGACAGACCGACAGACAGACAGACATGACGAATCTATAAGGGTTCCGTTTTTGCCATTTGGCTACGGAACCCTAAAAATGTCAGTCCTAGTTTTAAACATGCATCTAAAAGAGATACATTTTATCAGACGATGGATTTTATCTGTAGATAGGAAAATTTGACCATAATCAAACAAACACTTAAATTACAAGAAGATCGATGATTGTGGGTTTTTGCGACGCATTAAAATTCTGATCTCGGATGTAGCCGGACGTAGTGACGTCATAATGGTCTTGAAGCGGCTCCTAGAATAAAAAATTGTCAGCGATAACAATGAGGTCAGATAATGCAAGGCCTTTATCCTCGAAAACACTCGAGAAATGTCATGGGAGATATGACGTCATAACTCGGGAGGACCAGTCCACAGAATATAAAATAATACTACGCCTAGAACGGGAACTGGCGGTTAGCCCATGGAGCATTATTTTTAAATAGAGTTTTAGTTAAACTAATATTGCAAAAATTTACATGTCCAGTATTACAGTCAAATTGTCATAATGTGGTAAATAAATGAAATGAAATATTGCCTGATTTGAGCAAAGACGCGCGTGTACAAAACGAAATTTTGTGTAGTTTTGTGAGAACACACAGATGAGCGTGTACAGAATTATATTTGTTTACCTATGCCTGAGCATGTGTATAACGATATTTGTGTATGTCTGTGTAATAATGTAGTTGGAACACGGTTTTTGTATGGGATTTGAGTGTATGAGGTGCGACCAAACTTAATAATAGAACAGTATTATTACGTACTATGGGTAAAATAAAATGCAGAGATCTCTGTATAAACATTTTAATGTATTCTTAGCGCCTACGCTTATCTGCGTAACCGGTACATTACATGATATGGCCGGTAATAATAATTTACATGTTATATACAAATTACTAATACATATTGCAATTAATATGGACATTTATTTACATTGTAATACCTATGTTTAATTAGTAAATACCAGTGTTGACACGCCGTCGGTAGTTAAGTACAGTAGGCTGCACAAGAATTTATGGAATTCGTAATCGTCATGGTGAGAGAATCGAAATTTACATTTAGCGGGTTAGTTCGTTGTATTTTATTTTCAATGAAAGACAAAATAAGAAGTAAAGGTTATAAGCTCAGAAACGTTAGAAATATTTAATGAGAGGAGATGACATCAAACGAAAATTAAAATTAAATAATTCTATGAGGTTGTAGGTGACAGTTGGTGAAATAATGTTTTTTTTACAAATACGAATGTTTATTAGGACACAAATTGTAGGTACACGTAAGAATTCAAATAAAAATTACATAATTTAAAAATCAAATAGTAATACTTAGTAAAAACATTAATAAATGAAAAAAAAAACGATAAGAAATAACTTCAGTTTGGTTTCAAACACAATGAATTTGAAAAGCTCGTTTCAACGTCATTTTAGTCATTTCTATCAGTTAAATCTCGAACGTTTCCGATCTTATAGTACCTTGCGCATATCTAAGCGTTCTGCGGTGGCGATCAAAGAAACATTGTCAAATATAACAGCGATATTTGACAGCGTTTACTGACTGCCATCGCAGAAAGCTTAGAAGGGCACAAGGATTTAGCCTATCTTAATACCTACATAATAATTTACTTACATATTTACATTATAAACTGCCAACTGTACCAATCGTACGGGAAATTAGCTTTTTACTAAAATAAATGTACCTATAGTATTGACTACAAGGCATATTATGGCTTTAAAGTTTACATAACACTATTTTTTATTACCTATATATTACAAGCTTTTTTGGTGGAATGTTTCACACTTTGCATCAAAGTTCTTATCATAGGTTCATCCCTCGGCTTTGCTCATGTAGGGACTAATATAAGCCTGTGGATATGATATTGCTTCTATTCCAAGTTTTATACAAATCGGCTCAGCAGTACTCGTTTTTTTCGAGTAGTTGTCAGAAACGATTGATAAAATGTCACTAGTAGAGATGACACGTCGAAATTGACACCAGAGCGCCAACCGCGTGAAATTCGTATTTCGCACGAGATTTGACATCATTGTCTCATGACATTTATCGAATATTTTTGATATTGTATGATCATAATATTCATAATATGAGTATCTACTCTTGCGCGGGGTCTACCCATAGTGCTGCAGATTTGACTATACGATTTCAGTTTTAGGTGGTTCTGTTGATTCGCTAAAAGAGTTTCAGACTCTTCTGTTATCAAGACATTCTTCCTCCAAGGATAGCGAAGGGCAACGATGTCAGTTGGAGTGGTTCCTTGAGGTGGTTCTATTGATTCGCTAAAAGAGTTTCAGACTCTTCTGTTATCAAGACATTTTTCCTCCAAGGTTAGCGAAGGGTAACGATGTCAGTTGGAGTGGTTCCTTGAGGTGCTTCTGTTGATTCGCTCTGAGTTTTACACTCTTCTGTCAGCGAGATATTCTTTCTCCAAGGTTAGCGAAGGTATTGAATGATGTCAGTTGGAGTGGTTCCTGGCGGGATGGTGGGAGGGATGGGAGGGATGCGGGGGGTGCGGGGGATGTGGGGGATGCGGGGGGTGCAGCGCGGGGTTGGCGACGGCTATGATGCTATCCCCCCGTGCGGCTACCACCTGCGGTCGCGACTCCTCTGTCTCCTGGATAATTAGAACAACATTTGATCATATAATAAGTGAAGTTTAAAAATTGAGATGAATATATCATAATGAAATGAAATGAAATATATTTGTTTAGCATAACATCACAGCCAAACTACTGAACCGATTTTGATGAAATTTCTATTGGTCGAATCAATCAAATCGAATGGGTATCATTGGAACGCATGCAAGCAGCCAAGGTCTTCCAGAAACCTTGAGTTGCCAATTTGGCATTCGGGACAAAGAGATTTGAGGGAGTATCTACCGTGCCTGTGGGGATTAAATTAGAGAAGTTTTTCAGTTATATCTGTGATTATTCAAAACCAAATTAAATTATTTTACCTAAACATAAAAAATTTTAAAAAATGATTGAGAAGTTTTTTTATACAACAAGCTGATGTAACAAGCATATATAGCCCACCTGATGTTAAGTAGTAACTAACACCTATAACAAAGCATTTTCTCGTAGGTCACGCACGTCAGGAACGTGCCCTACGATGCACTGCCCTGCCTCTATCAAATTGAGGCATACAGATGTTAAGCCTCACGTGCCAGTAGTTTTACCAGTTGTGTCTTGACTGTCAGCGTTTTAATGGAAGGTACCTACATACTGCCATCACTGTACCATACTCTTTTTTTTTTTATAAATAATGCGGACAATCCACTTAACACTATCTAGCCCCAAACTAAGCAGAGCTTGTACTATGGGAACAGAGGCAGCTAATATAATACTTAAATACTTTTTATTGTAAATACCTACATACATAGAATACAACATAACAACCAGACAGAGAACAAACATCTGTGTTCACCACACAAATATTTGTTCTCGGTGGGGATCGAACCCACGCCCTCCAGCACAGAAGGCAGAGCCGTACCAGCTGAGCTGTGAAGGCAGTCAATACTGCTGGTTTGAAAGAACCAGTGCTCGATAATAAGGTGAAATAATGAAAGGTAACACTTACGGGTGGTGGTGTGCTGGTGCTGGAGTAAGAGCACCTCGAGTCAGCATCGTCACTCTCCGTCTTCACGCCCCACCAACTGAACACAAGCAATCTAACAGTCATCATGACAAAATCACTAGACAAGCCCTAGACATTCTTATTTATAACCTTATTTCCTTATACCTTTACCTATTTATTCAAAATGATAAAGCATCATGCATGACTAACTTCCTCTTCTAGCCTTGCGTACATCTAAGCGTTCTGCGGTGACGATCTGAGAAACGCTGAAAAATATAACGGCGTTATTTGACAACGTTCCACTGATCACCATTGCAGAACGCTTAGATATGCGAAAGGCTTAAATATAATCCTCTTTATGGACCCTTGCAGTTTTTTTAAGCCTTAAAAGGAAAAAGAGGCATTTTTGAATCGTCATGGGCCAGTTGTTATTTACGCATACCATAAGGGTGTTATTAATAATCCTGGCGCAACGCTGGAGTAGTTAAATCGTGTTTTGTCACATTTGTTCGAGTTGACAATTGCATGTCAATGCAAGAGACAAAACACGGATCAACTAGTCCAACGCTACGCCAGGATTATTAATAAGACCCTCAGGCTTTAAATTAAGACTTTTCAGCTTTTCCAATAACTCAGTAAGCTTTATTAAGCAACTTGCTGATGGAAAAATCTGATGAATGTCCGTTATATATATCTTACCCATGGTTAGAGTTGATCCGCGTTGCGTCAGGGCTGGCTCTAACCCCATTGTCTTCGGTTTCCTGTTCAAAACATAATTTTCAGTCTTAAGAAGACCAAAGTTCGATTTTGTTGTTCCCAAAGATTTTGTAATGTTGCTCCTATCCTAAACAATGCTAGAGTCTGTTCAGAAAGAGAACCGTCGTGGCCAAATTGAGAACTAACGTTTCAATTTTTATATGGCAGTTCATCCCTTTCTTTCTGTCAGCATTTTGCATCATAAAAATTAAATAAAGGAATACCTAGTACACTAGTTGTGATAGGATCAAAACGCAACAGACGCGCTATTGTATTGCACACTAAACAAAAAAGGTGATTAAGCACAGCAGCGCCCTTCAATCCCACGACGGTTCTCTTTCTGAACAGACTCTACCAACTTATTTGTTCAGTCTAAAGATGAACCATCATTATCATTTCATTTCATTTCGCTGACAGTTCTATCTTTTGTTTTTAATAGTGTCTCTCTCGTCTGAACAGTTAAGTTGATGGCACTGTAATTTAATTTGTCAGCTATAATGGTTTTTGTAAACTGGAGCAATAAGGACGGCTATGATTATAGCGCTGTCAAATTAAGTCACTTTAGTAAAGTATGTATATGAATCGACACAACCAACTCGACCAAATATAAATAGCATTTGTTGTAAATATTTATACAATAAAGAAAGATTGTAGATTAAGTGTATGGTATTCATGCAGAAGAAATAAAGGAATAGTCCACTTACCAAGAGAATTGTCCGTGAGTCTAAAGCAAAATAAACTACAATGCATAAATTAGAAATTGATCAGGCGTTAGACTGTGTTACACATGCTTACCTTTACAATAAGCTGTAGAAATTAATATAAATAGCAATTAGTAATGTTTGTGTTCACGAGAAAATGCAGCAGACGAGTTACAAAAATAACATAATGAGGGGTCTAAAAATGTTCTGCTAGATTCTAGTTGGAGTCCCATAAGGGTGCATGTTGGGTCCTATATTATTTTCAATAGGTGTTCGTTTTAATTTGGATCTACTATAAGACGCTGTAATTAAACTAAACACATCTTATTGAATAACAACATGGCTTCGTCCCGTAAGATTCTTATTAACTCACATTATAACTTATCAGAACCAGTCCATTAAAAGTATTTACAGTGACATTTATGATTCTAATAATAGAATGGACGGAAAACTTCTCTCTATAGTACTTTTTTCTAATATGTCTATGACAGACAATGTCATACATACTACCCAATACCCAACCTATATTAATAGTTTTAGTATGTTAGACTTCCCTTTCAACAGATACTTATTACCACTACTAGGATTAGGAATGTTAGTCCTGTCTGGGAGTGCCAGGCTAGGAATCGGTGAGGTCTACATGGGTAACCTGTCGGGGTCGCTTCGACGGCAACTCGTCTTCTTCTCGGTCTCTGTCGTCGCCCGTGGATGCTGTCGGTGGTAGGCTGGAATTGAAATGGATTTTTAGTACTGGTTTCTATCTATAGCCCAATATAACTTTCTATTTTACTATTTCTTTTTAGTTTTTTAGACTTTTGCCAAAAACGAAAAAGTCTTATAACAAACGTTGCTCAAACCAATGAAATGACTTTACGGGATAATAGCTAGCAAAGTTATAAATAATGTAGATGATTTTTGTAGTATCAGAGTAAATACTATGCTCTGGTCTATTAACAAAATGCTGTGGTGCCTGATTTTGTATTCCTTCTACTTTGGATTAAATAATTCGTTACGCGGAGAGTATACTTTTGGGAAATCTCCATTCTAGTTCGACTCAGCGATATTTTAAGCTTGAACTTGAACTTCAGATTATTTAATTCTATCAGGATTTTAAGATGAAAATAATGATATTTTTTCATGAGAAAAATATGACAGTGGTTAACAATACCTATAGGCTCTATGTGGTAGTGGAGCATCAGTAACATCTAAAGAACTCACCTGTGTTTAGTGTAGTGCAACCCAGCGCGGCGCACGAGCTGCCTCGCCAGCGGGAACAGCTCGTCTCTCCGCGTCAGCAGCGCTGGCACGCAGCGACAGATTTGAGCTGCTGCCTCATTCACCATTACCTGGAATACCAATAGGTATCTTATCTCCCACTGCTGGGTAAACATAAACTCTCCCAAACACTTCCAGTTCTCTTTATTCTGAGATTTCTGCCAATAGCACCTGGGCCATAGCTATCTCTTTTCAAAGAGCTATCTCCTGTTTCCTTTGGATACTTTGATCAAGTAAGATAAGATCAACAAATACTTTTCTATTTCTAATAATCTTCTTATCTTGGTTTTATAAATATTATGAAATATTGTTGTTATTTAATCGATTTCGGCGTAGGCAATGCAATTTGCCATCATGTATTACGTGATGGCAAATGTGGCCAAGCATCTCAAGAAAAAAAAAAATAGCTCTCGAAAGTTCTATAACATTTATTGCCTCCTCTTGACTCTGGGTCAGAGAGGTACTAAGTCATTTCTAATTTAAAAACTTTTATAAAATGTGTCTAGACAGAACCTGATTTATTTAATCATAGCATTTTATTATTTTTCATATTATTTGGTCTTCCAAATATTTGAGGAGCGTTTGATGTTTTGCAGGGTTTAAGCCTTGCGCACATCTAAGCGATCTGGGATGGCGATCAGTGAAACGCTGTCAAATATGACGGCAATATTTGACAACGTTTTACTGATCGCCATCGCCATCGCCTAGATGTGTGCAGGCCATTAGAATTATGATCTGAAAAAACAAAAAACACTTCTTTTATCCATTATTTACACAAAGAAAGTTAATACAATATGCGACTTCTTATTTTTTATCTTTATGTTTTATAGGTAAGGTTACAATAAAAATCTGTCCGCCCTATAACTCCCAGCAGATATACTACAGCAAAGATAGATTTACTCATCGCATCGCATAGCTTATTTAAGAGGAAAGTTAAGGAGCACTATCTGTCTCTCTGAACTTTGATACGTATTGTTATGTATGTATTATGTTTTTTATGTATTGTATTTTATTATTATTATTTACATATGTATTATATGTCTATATTTATTTTGCATATTATTAAATTTATTCATTTATGTATTTTTATTATTTTATACTTTTGTTTTAATGTACACAAACCTGCCTATATAGTCACCTCTCCCTAGCCTCAAAGGTTTGCTGTAAGAAAACTCTACTCAGGGTTAAGCTCGCCTTTGTACATGTCCTCTATTTCTGTTCTTTTCCTATGTTTTGTATTGTGTGCAATAAAGAATTAAGAATTTACTAGAGAACCGTTCTAGAACGTTCTTTCCTCACCTCATGCAGCGTCAGCGGTTTCTCCGGCTTCCGTTTGCAGTCGAACCGGCCGTATATAGCCGCGTACTTCCGAATCTCCTCCATCCGCCGCGGGTCCGTCTCCGGCATCGCCATCACCAGCTCGAGATCCTTGCACATCTTTTTCTTCGTGTTCTGGGGCTTTGGTTCCAGCTGGGGTAAGTGCTTGCTTAACTTCTCCGCTGCTGAGGATAGCTTCTGGAATTTAAGCAGGAATTCATTTTATATACGTACTTTAAGACACACACTAGGTGTCTAAAATATTAAATTCAAGAGAAGTGGATATGGAGAAAGATTTAAAATAATCTAAATCGTTCGCCGCCTAAAAACGTTATTTGAATCATCATCCGTAAAAGCCATAGATTTCTTTAACACCAAGCTTCTAGATCTTCAGCTATCAAGTGAACCACAACAATGTGTTTTGGTCAGATGTAACTGGTGCCTATATTCACCTATAATTGTTTTGGCCGTCTTTGCGACTATCAAAATCAAGAACCAACCTGAACATGAACGTCCAGCAAAACTGGCGTGAGCTGAACCGGTGACGTCACAGACCCTGGACTCGATCCAGCTGAAGCCGGGGGACAAGCGCTTTGGGGAGAAAAGGACCTGGCGGTGGAGGTGACAGGCGCCGCGGGAGAGGGGGGGAGGACTATCTTAGAAAACGTAGTGGTCTGATGCACAGGACTTGAGTCAGCTGGATTAGAGCCACAGCTGTTCTCTGGAGCGCCTGGGGATGGACTGTACATAGGACGACTTTCCGGAGACGCGACCGACCGCGGCAGAGGTATGGACGGCATGGTCAGCATTCTCTGGTTACATTGCATAAAAGGATTTTCGGGGCAGAGGTTTGGAACGATGGGAATTTGGAAGAGGGCGGGATTGTTGACCCATTCTTGCAGCGCTTTCTGCAGCCGTCTGACGTGGAGTGGCTTGGAGGCCATTCCCACCAGAGCCATGATCTCAAGGAACTCCTCCTCGCCAGCGTCACACAGCTGCTGGACATCATCGCCTCCTGGAATTAGACGGTAAACAGATTTTTTTAAAATTTTAAGTGGACGATTTGCACAGTCGCTGTGGATATTTTTCTGCGGTAGGTTCTTTTTTGTTAAGATAACTGTTGACATGCTCTGTTCCTTTAGATCCGTCTATTTTCATGAAAAGCTTTGATATTCAAATATCATAAATATCATTCAATGACGCAATGGTCTGATTGTTTTTTTCGTTGCCCAATTTTATCCTTAATGGCCTTACTTATAAAAATATGACAAAAGATAAACAGTGCTTAAACTATTGCCATCTCTTACCACTGGGTAATGACAAACAGTGACAGGGCTAACTTTAAGAAATGATTAAATTTAAATTGCGTTTATAAGTATGGCTGTAAATGCTTAGAATAAACACGCAGACCTAAAATAATTTCACTCAACATTATATTACTTATCATTGAGGAGTTCTTTCTAGACTGATTTATAAAGTTCTTGCATTAATTAACTATCCCTCCGACTTCAGCATGCTCAAGCAAAAAAACTACAATAACCTACAATCGAGTTGAATCCACATTAATATTCACTTTCTTGCGCGGTAAGTTCATTTCGAATGATTGTTCTGCGACAAAAACGTGTGATAGTCTAAAAAAACCAACTCACACTTTTAATTTAGACAAATATGCAAATTATTTTACGTGACCATTTTGCGAAGGGGCAAAAGAAAAAAAACAATGCGCACGGCGGACTGAGCAAACCCTTCCTTAGCCTGTAATCGGCAGAATTAAAAAGTAAAAGATTAAAAAAATAATTTGCATGTCTCGGCGCTTCGTCTGCGTTTTTTACGCGCTATGGAGATGTTGTTTTTTTGATGAGAATGTGTTTTTTCTAGAGTTCCTGTGATTATTTCGAAGATTCTCTAATGATACGAATTATTATACACACAGATGTTTGTTATATTGTATTCTATATAATGTACTCAATTTACAATTAAACCAGCTAAGTAGGTATATGGTTCCCATTGTATGTATATATAACTTGTACAAGCTCTACCAAATTTGGGGAGTGTTGTGTGGATTGTCCACAATATTTATAATCAATAATTTTCAGTTTTGTTCTTTTATTTTAACCGATCTTTTTTATTAGGTACATTCAGATTTGGCTCATAATAATTTCATTAAAACTTATTCAGCAGTTTAAAAGTTTCTATTTAAATATTCTTACCCATTTCGAGGAGTGTGTCATAGTAGGCGAGGAGGCTGGCTCTCTGCATCACCCTGTACAGTTGCAGTTCAGCCTCGTTGGCCGGCGCTGACGTCACCACCACTGGAACCAAACAAACATAATATTTACATTTTATTTAGGTTTTTAAGTTTAATATACTTAATTCTATGTTTTATCGGCTAGTTTTTCAGTTCGTTTACCGTTTTTATGGTAAATATACTATTTAACATGACATTCTATTTAACGCTGACATACGATTTTCATTAGCGTTAAATAGAATGTCATGTTAAATAGTATATTTTTTTAACACACTTAAATTCGAATTAATCTCAAATGTATAGTCTACAATTAGTCCTTTTGCGATTTTTAAAATGTCACTTAGTTATTTAGTTATGAATTTTTAAAAACGTATCTCAAATTTTCGCACGACACCCTCTTAAGAAAAATATATTATGTGGGTACCGTCATATTAATATCTTAGCACCTGCTTATAGCCAGGATAAACAGGATAACAGATTACTATTAAACAGGATGTTCGGCATCTGCTAGCCGAAATTATATTAATTTATTTTTCAAGTTTTGATCGAGCATCTTGCAAAAACGAATTTAACCTTCCTGTAACAACATAGGTCACGTCAACCAGAGGCTAAAATTAAATAGAGATGCGTTAAACAGCTGTTCTAAAAACCTAAAAGCCCATCCTGCAATTTCTGGAAATCAAATAAAGCTCGATGATTTGCGTGCGTCTAACAATTTAGAGGCATATAAAATCGCGTGCGGAGAAGCGCGCACAAAAAACTAACCCCTTTTAATAACAACCCCAGTTATTACCGAAAAGAATCGCTTCGACCGTTACCGGACGAAAAAATAGATGAATAAGGTTTTACATAAAGGGGTCGACCTCCTTTGTTCGAAAACTCCTTTTGAAATTCAAACGGGTTGATTCGCGCCAATGCGACCCGTGAGCGGGAAAAATATTGATCTGGGTTGTCATTAGAAAAAATGTTGCCACCCCAACGGAGAGCACTATTGGTTTTTGTGTCGTAAAAAAATGTGGGGTGGTTTTAGACTCCACCCTTAGCGCAGGTAGAAAAAGTTTACACAACTAAAAAAATTCATGCAAAAAAATTTGATAGCTATCTACCTAGCTATTTATATACAATGGACACATCATTCTGATTACTTTTGGTATAGTTTAACTTTTTTAATTTTTCCTGACATACCGAAGTACTTGTAAGTAGTTGTTAAAAGTACAGTTACAGTTACTTAAAAGTTACTGAATAAACGTTTGATTTGATTTGAGTTGTTGAAGTACCTAAATCGTTAAAAATAGGTACCTAAGTAACCAACAATATTTTATTATTCGATTCCAAAACATTTTAATGCTATTTTTAACATGATTTTGTCCCGAGAAGCCTATTAGCTGCCTTCTCAATTTAATTTTAAATCGTAAACAGCTATTGTCTACTTAGTTGTATAAAAGAAAAAAAAAAAAAAGCTATTTCTTAACCAGTTATAATTATGGCCAAAATAAAGAAAATAAAAAAACTTAGCTAAAAAAACTCAATGCCATATGGATATGACAATATTTTTCCTTATCACATTTTTTACAACTTCTTAACCCTTTACGACCTTTTTACAAAAAAATATCTCACAACATGCGATGTCCAAAAAATAGATTAGCATAATCTTTATGGACAAAAAAATCGCCACAGATGTATGCAAATTAACTTTTTAATTTTAGTTGCAAGGCTTAGAAGGGGTGGCCGCGGCCAAACAGCGGCATCGCATTGTCTTTTTTTTAATTTTCACTTTTTTATTTAAAAAAGTGGTCACGTAAGACATTTACATACATGTATTTGTTATAAGTTAATTTTATGCATCTCTCACGATTCTTGAACTTTTTTGTCGTCTAGAAAAAAATAGGTCTTGAGAACTTTAGTTGGTTTGTACTTTCAATGCTTTGTTCTTATAAAAAAACATTAATGTATGCAAGGGTAGGTTAGGTTAGTTATCTTTTAAGATTCATATTGTTATTTTAAAGATTATTAGAAAAAACTTTTTTACAGATACAGACAGGATATGAAACTTAAACGTAAATACGTTTAAATGCCACGAATTATGTCTGTTTTTTTAGGAAGTGCTATTATTTACAATGTGATCTATAACAAAATAATACAAATAAGTACTAATAATAAGTATAGACATTCCATATTTTTACAGCGTAAAATTTTTCTTTAAATTTGGAATGTCGCATGCTAAACATGTTACGAAATACATGCAATACAATCCTAACAAGTTCATATCACGCATTTAATTCCTCAGTTTATAATAAGCATAATGCTACCAAAATAAATAAGTAGGTACTTACTTAGTAGGTTGGTACCATGGTTGGTACACTAGTTTGAGGCATGAGATGGCATCATGATAATCATTTGATTCAGGCAGTTTATTGATAATATCTACCTCAAATTTTGAACTAGATTTAATGAAATGTAGCATTAAATATTACCAAAAGGGTGTCAAAATCAAAATGGATCTAATTACGAATTATCTAATGACAGAAAGCATCCCTGAGGTTAATCTCAGTTTACGCGCATTTGACACCGTGCGAATATAGCATCTAATTCCAAATTCGAATTCGATCATAATTAGCTCCTTACATCAAACTCTAAAAACGCCTCTAGCTACGCCTTGCATACCATTGTCTATGGTTTTACATTCAGGACCGTAATCTCGGTTTTCTTAGCGGATAAACAAAAACATCCCTTTGTTCGTAAGAAATTTGAATAAGATTATTGTGCAAAAAGGCGCTAATGACAGTGGTACGGAGCTTCGGGATGTGTCCCTGCATCCGATTAGGCGCTTTTTAGCACTTGTGTGATTGATATGCGCAATAGCCCGTTTATGAATATTAATGGCATCTATTGTGCAGGTTGGTAACGATGCAGAGAAAGAACTTGTTTTTATCGTATCCGTGCGAATTCTTTACACGTCTGGTAGAGACAAAAAAGTCAGGCTGAGAACTTTGGTTATAAATGCGCGGTAAAACTGCGGTTTCAACTGCTTATTAACTACACAAGTCTAATACATACTTTACAGAAATAAGTACACATCTTAATCACATTGTGACAGTAAACATAATGTCATCGTTACAAAAAAACTATTAATAAAAGCTAAAACAAAAGCTTCCGAATCTTAGTAAAAAGGCAAAGCATCCTTTTCTTTGTCTTGACGATAATGACAGGTCAATATAAAAAACCCCATCGTAAAATCTAATCCACATGTCTTCCGCTCGGTAAAACGTCAGAAGACAATGACTGGACGATTTACATACGTGATTGCGGTAGAAAAAAGGTATAATACACTGTAGACCGGGAGCCAAGCGTAATTTCTTCTACATTTACAAATATCCACCGTATATGCCTGGAGCCTAATTCTCGGCTCATCTCGGACCATTTTGCAATTTTATTTTATTGCTTCTTTTCGAAGGGAGAATGGCAGATTTCCTTGAGTAATTCATCAACGACCTCATCGTAGAAGCCTCGACATCTACAATATACGGAAAACGTCTAAAAAGTGCGGGGCTGTGCAATGCCAATGTGTATTTAAGGGACATTGAAAATCTCGGTCGGCCCGAGAATTAGGCTCATATATATCTGATCGCTTTCATAGCTCAGTTGGTAGTAGCTCTACCTTCTGGCAGGGGCGTATTTACCCTTAGGCCAAGAGGGCCATGGCCCGGGGCGGCAGGCTGCGAGGGGCGGCGCAAGCCGCCCTTCGTTCAGATTCGTGCGCCTTTTTTTACTTTACATCATCATCCACAGCCTGAATTCACCCACTGCTGGGTATAGGCCTCCCTTAGTTTGTGCCATCTACCTCGATCCTGTGCCAGTCTAAGCCATTGCCGCCCCACGACCCTGAATATATCTGACTTTACATCCCTGAAGCAATTTTAAAAAGCCTACTAACCAAAACTAACCTCGTTCTTCGAAAAAAAATATTTTTATAAATCGGCTCACTAATGACGAAGTTATGCGGTAACAAACATTAAAAATAATAATAAAAAAATACAACCGATTTGAGAACCTCCTCTTTTTTGATTGGAAGTCGGTAAAAAAAAACTTTTTTTCCGAAAATTTATGGGGCGGCATATCTTTTAGGCCCGGGGCGCCAAATCTTTAAATACGCCTCTGCCTTCTGGAGAGGGTGGGTTCGCTCCTCATCGAGAACCAATATTTGTGTGGTGAACACAGATGTTTGTTCTCTGTCTGGATGTTATATTGAATTATATCAGCTATCTATGTAGTTATCAAGCTCAGTTTAATGTGGGGCTAGATATTAGTGTTGTGTGGATTGGCCACAATATTTATTTATTTATTACGCTTTGTTTCCTATTCGATAGATTGTCATATTTTTTTCATGTTTTTTAGGGAAATTAGACTAGGTTGCCTTACTTTCAGTGTACAACTATTATTTTTTCTGTGCTTTCAGTTTAGAACTAAAAGTGATCCTTGTTTTGACTGATAGAGAAATTCTTCTACAGGGATAATATTGTATCGGTGGCTCTTGGACTACAAATCTTTTTTCCAAATCGAAAGTGAGAGGCAGGTGCTTGACCCAAACACTTTTTCTAGCAATTAATCAGAACTGCATCTGTTCATTGTAATTACTGCGCGTTTGAAGGGTTAATCAAATATAATAAAGAAATTAGTTCGCTGGCGAGTTTTTACAGATTCGTATCGCGTCTAATAACGTTGTAATTATCAAGCTGAAAATGTTATTTAAATGATCAAGTTTTTTTAAATACAAACACTAAATTATAAAAAAAATGGTGGCGTAAGGTGGTCAAAAAGTTACCATTATACCACGTCGAACAAAGTAACAGTCATGTCACATCTCTTTTTAAAATTATTTTCCTATATTTTTAACCAGTAATTAAGGGTCAAAATAGATTTCAATTACCACAAACAAAACTCTATAAATTGAAACACCGCAATGCTTTTACCACTTTGCCCCGAAGCGCCACTTATAGCTTTTACACATGTTACATATCTAATTGCCCGAGGGTTCTGTAGTTAGCACCTTAGCTTTTTAATTTTATAAAAGTTTTTTGGAAAAAATGGGGCGATAGTTAACGCCATTTTTTCTATTGACTGCGGTAGGGTTAAGTTTGTGTAGGGCTGGCAGGATGAAAAAACAACCAAAGAACAAGAACTGCTTTATTTGGTTAGAAATTCACACGAACAAGAAGGCTTATTTAAGGAGGTTAAAGACAGCACTGGATCAATGGATACAATCATCTAATGGAACGAAAAAATCAGCTTGTAATAAACCTGCGTACCATAACCTACTGAAAAAAAACACTCCAAGATTCCCACTAAACTACTGGCCCTGTAGTAGGTTAGGTTCCCGTGCCAATACAATGCCCATCCAAAACCCGTGCCATAGTACCAACCCTAATCTACTGAACAAATTCACTCCAAGCTGCTAAACTACTGACCCTAATAGTAGCCAGCCTATAGCGCCAACCCTAACCCGTCGTGTGGGTCGACCGGACCCCACGGTCGCCATCTGTCAGTCAACGGCGCGCGGAGTCCCATCGTTGTTTACATTGTACGAACAATCGGTGATATTTTATTGATTTCTCGACCTCCGTGGCGAAGACGTCACATAAGCGAGCTTTGTTTCTTAGCTTGTTTATAATGCTGCCTTCCTACGGTGCGTGGTTCAGCAGATCATCACGCACAGCCGACGATGACGCGCACGGCAACGCACACAGAAAAGGCGTGATATCGCGCACCAGCCCGCACCAGCCCGCACGACACACCATGGGAATGGTCTCGTGCGCCGAGGTGCGCTGTAGCACAGGAGCATTTTCTGTGTGCGTTGCCGTGCGTCGTTGTGCGCGGTGCGGGCTGGTGCGTGATATCACGCACCGTAGGAAAGCGGCATTAGACAGATTCAAATTATGATAACTTGCGATGCAATTAAAGAAATTACTGGATTGTTGACAAAATAAATAAGAAAGTTCCCGCAAATGTTCTAATGTAAATGATTTCGACAATGAGTATAGCAACTTGCAACACCCATCAAATGATTTCAAAGACGTGGTAGAGTCACTCGTAAAATATAAAGTCCTCTATATTACAAAGAACATTTTAAAAGCATCATCGAACACGCTATATTTAACCGCCTTTTCGATCTGAATGAGATAATCCACTATCAAGGCCCATTTATTATTCAATCCACAGCAATAACTTTTTCTAAGACAAATGTCCACTCGCGCCCCCAATTCTATTTTTTGTCGGACCTCCTCTCCTCAGTTTTTCAATATGACTTTGTTTAACGTTCTCACGGATGAGGCTGAATGGACTGGCTGTCTTAAAAAAAAACACGGAAGGGTTGCCAGTATTAAAATAAAATTATTAGTTTGTTTTCGCTGGCCGTAAGGTGCGCTCTGTGGGAACAGAATGACCCCACGTTCATATTTTTTGAATTTCCGGGAAGATGTTTTGGTAATGAGAGGATGTGATGGACAAAAAGTATTCAAATCATTGTGACTGGACCACGAGTGTAGGGTTACTACATTCTACTTGCCGATAAGTGAATGGGGTTGGGGTTCAAAAGGGTGCTATTGTTGCGACGATACAATTAAACGGTCAAAGATGCTGCGCTAGACATGGAAGACATTATTGAAATTAATGATTTGATTTTTTGATGAAGTTTTTTGATTTGAAAGACCATCTGCTTACTTTCACACGTATGGACCTAGGGTATGGACATCGTTCTGCGGTGGCGATAAGTTAAACGCTGAGAATTTTCACTGATCGCGTAATTTTTTAGCTAATCAGTCGCCAGCAATTCAACATTTTCAAAATTACGTCATTATTTTTGTGATAAGATAAATCGACGTCATACAATATAAAAAAAATACAGATCACCCGGCCATCTTCGACCAGCAGAAAGCACAAAATAATTTTGAAAACAGGTAATCTCAGTGTAGACAACTGTACCTAGGTATGTATACTGAATACTGGTAGTCTAGGCACTCAGTTAGTCTAGGCAGGTACTTAGTACTTACTCATAAATAACTAGGCAACTATTTACAGTAAGAACTGCATTACGAATGTTCAAAAAAACAAGTCATAGAATTCCATTCCTTAGGCTTAAAATCAATTTGTACAACTTTTTAGCTTTTTGCTGCAATATTGACACATTTGTGCTCTTTAGTTCGTTTGGTAAAGTAGCATTCTACTCATTAATAATCATTAAAATTTCAGTTTTATGAGGTTTTATGCATTCGCACTAAGCATTGAAATATTAGCTTAGAACAAATCAGAAATGATATTATGCGTGTGTATAAATACTATGAGTATTTACCCTTTGGTGAGTGGAGAGTTTTGTTAATGTTGTTATGAAGTTACCGGAACTTCATACTCCATTGATGTCACTGTCACCAAACTGAGGTGTTGTCGTTATATAAAAAGATTTTGGTCATACCTCAGAATAAAGATTTCATTTCCTGGGGACATACACCTATTCCAAAACTATTTATATTGTAGGCTAGGCATATCTATTTATATTGTACACTATTGTATTTGACATTTACAGCGAAAGCTCCCATTTGTTAGCCTTTCAGTTTCAACCACTTCGTAGTTCAAGTTAGATTGGATTGAATAACCCAGTTCGCAATAACGACTAGTTTTAGAACTAAACGAAACTCATCTATGGTTCTATTCATATCAATCATTTCATACTATCATTCATACAATGGTTTCGTTTAGTTCTAAAACTAGTCCTTGAATTTTAACTTCTCGCACACATTATAAAGTAATATATTTATTAATAAATTGTTACATTCCTAATTACTTTATCAATTTGCCTCCTCTTTTATACCGACATGTGTTTGTCGGTAAAAAACTAAAAAAGCAATGAACCTTTTATTCTATAGAGCAGTGTGGGTTCCCGCGTTTTTCTTATTGTTTTTTGTGAGGGAATCTGGGTAGAGGTAAAATAACCCTCAATTTACGCAAATTAAATTTCTTTAAGTTGCAGGCTTATGAAACTTGAATCGGTAACTATTCGTTTCTTAATTTCTATAGGCATTATCACTACTTTGATTTTGTTCTCGCTGCTTCTTTAAAGACAATCCAGTGCTCTACCTAGTATTCATACCTACTGACATAGTAGGTATATTTATTTTCAACGGACATAAATAATGGTAAATTATTATATAATATCGTAAGACGACTGCCGCCGGCAGCGTTACCGACCTCCGCTGTATTCCAACCATATTAAAATAGTTTTTTTAACAATACGTTATAAATGGCCTACTATTTCTTCACCCCTAAGGCAAGGGTTAAACTTTCAATTTCTCAACTAATTAATAAACGATCACAACACATGCTTAGGCTAGTATTTGTCACGCTTTCTCTGCCTTGAGCATTAGTGAACATGACCCACCTGTTGACCTAAAAAAATGTTAAAAGAAGGAATAATCGACAGTTGCGCGTTTCCTGGCCACAACTCCACAAAGATTTGTTTTATTTCTTTTTAATTGTCAATTTGACGTCTCGGCTGGCCGTGGCTTTTTTTTTAAAGGGTTAACAGATTTTTGTGGCATCGGAAGTGACATGTGTAGGTGCATTCGTCATTATTTTAATTTTATTGTGGGTTTGTGCTGTTAATGTCATTTTTAAGCATTACTTTTTTGTTGATTTAAAGCGGATATCCTGCTGTTAATAAAATCATTTGTAAAATAATAAGTACGTTCTATCCAATCAAGTTTTTTTCGCGTATCTTAAAGTTCTGTCTAGTTTGGAACGTGCTTAAAATATTGCAGCTGATTGCATGTGACTTATAAGCTGCGAAGGTAATTATCATTTATAGAATAACTTAGTTTAATTGGTAGTCACTTTATTGCAGTCGAAACTCGAAAGCGCGTTAGGAATCAAACATTTCACACATTAACGCTATTTATTTCGCACATAGAGATAGCATCAAAAGTAATAAATGACGGTCACGGTCACGGCTCAGTTGGTAGTATAACCCAGCCTTCTGCGCCGTAACCAAGCTCTGCTTAGTTGTGGGCTAGATTGTGAATTGAGAATATAATCTTACTAGGTATTTAGTAGGTCACGCACGTCAGGAACATGCCCTAAGATGAACTGCCTTGCGTCCTCAACCATCAACTTGAGGCATACAGATGTTCAGCTTCACGTGCCAGCCATTTTTATTATTTATTTATTTATTTTTGGAATGAATATTAGACAAAAATACGTCGAGATTGCAGAGGCATTAGTGTATTGACAAATTCCTTAGCAGTTTAATAAAAAAGTGGCTCCCTCATAAATATAATCTAAGATCTAAAAACAGTCATCAACTTCTAACATTGATTGTACTGCGGGTAACGTGTTCAAAACTGATTGATATTGTGCGTCAATGTTTGAATTGTTATTGCAAGAACATGCTGTCATCGAGGTCAAACGACAGTTGGCTTAGATTTTATTCGTTTTTTTACTGATTTTAAATCTAGGTAAGTACCTGTTCGTATAAGTAAGACATAGGTAAGTATGTACAGCTTCTGTACATGCCTACTTACCTTTTCGTCGAAGATTCAGTTTTATTTAGCCAATAAGTTTTAGAGTAGGTAATGGTAGAATAGTTAAATAAAATATATCAAATTACATTATTTCGCAAAATACGACGCGAGCGCTTAAAACTATCTTCTTCTTCTTCTTCTTCTTCTTATCGTGTCACTGATTCTTTCGAACCAAGTGTGGTGATAGGATTTTAAGTGCGCCTCGAAGAGGCTCCTTTCGTGCACTTGACACATATTTTCGAACTTTTTAGGTTCTACGATATGCCGGTTTCCTCACGATGTTTTCCTTCACCGTTTGAGAGCACTGGCATAGTGTACATAAATTTTTGGGCAGAAAAACTCATTGGTACACGACTGGATTCGAACCCACGACCTTAGGATCGGAAGGCGGGGCCACTACCACTAGGCCACCAGCGCTCTCGCTTAAAACTATAAAAGGTTAATTTTCAATTTATTTCTCATAAAACATATTTTGTTAGAAAAGTAAATCCATGACAACTGACCAAATAGGTCAACGATACCATAAAAACTACCAAAACCTTTATCAACAACACACGTATCATTCCTTTCAGCACCTGTCCTAAACCAAACATTTAAATCAATCCAACACTAGGTCACTAACCTTTCGTACCCAATTTACCTAGAGACTCCATCAATCGAAATTCAGCTCTATAGCTTTGAGGTTACGTTTGAGAATGACGTGTTGACGTGATGTGTCAGTCATAGGACCATCTGTGGGGCAGATGTAGAGATCACAATCACACGTAGGTACCTGTGAGTACAAATTATACATCAGCAGCGAAAGGGTTAAACAATGGAATTCAGATTCCTTTTTTAAATTTGTAAAAAAAGTTGCCAGTTATTAAAAAGCAAGAGTGTTTAAAACAAGCAAGGAGTTCCCAAAGTCTATGGAAAAGAAGGTTCTACAGCTCAACACGCAGGTGTACTGAGTACTTAGACAATCAAGACTGAGTAATAAGTAGATGGGTGACCACTATTGACATATTCATCTGAGCGCTTCCTTGCTTCGGAGGCACGTTGAGTTGACGTCTGAATAATGCTACCCACTTTTATAAAAATACGCATCGCAATTTCCCCGATCGGTGCGTGGAAAGGGTTCAGAATTGTTCTTCCTGGATATGTTTAGGGAATGTTTAAACTGCCCATAGCATTGGACTTCTTCAAACTATGATGAAAATATACGAACAAAAAATTACCAGTTATGGACTTAGCTCACACTTAATTGGCCAAGTCCTTATAAATAGAAACAGCCTCACAAAACCCACATATTAATAATGCACATTTATAAATACCCCGTACATTTTATGCTGTAAGCAATATTTTTCGACAAAAACCTCAATGATTGACACACACTATAATGATCATAGTGAACTCATAACCCACTTTCGTCCGCAAAAAGGTTAACAATCGGATAATTAATAAAAACTTGTATGTGCAGTACTTATTGCGAATCGCTGCTACGGCGTAGAAGCTGCGTAGCGGGCAGGAGAACTAGGGACTGGAGTTCTAAATAAGGTTTTAAGTGGGCCGTCTAGCTTATTGGGGGCCTTACGCACTCCCTAATAATGAAAGTCTTACAGAGATGAATTTAGAATTTCAGAAGGGAGCTATCATGACAATTTTATTAAGAGGTAGTATAATACATTTTTTAACAACATCCATTTTTTTCTTTCGGTAATCTGACCAACCTGAAATTTAGGGCTCAAAAGGGCTTTGGTTTCATTGTTATTTCAAAACTGCAAAATTGTATAGGGTGACCAATAAGGAATTTGATTTTATTAAACTTCTCATTTTACTAATTAAATAACAATTAAACAAAATGCCGCAAATCCGTTTATTTGGATGTTTAATTACAGCTGCATTCTCATTTTGACATTTTAAACTTTTGGAGGGAAAGCGCTTTCATATTCGAATGATGAAAGCTCAGTTTTTATTCCTATTTGTGGCTGAAATGTTAAAAAACCATACTATGTAACAATTTATTATACAAAAATTAACTTACTATTGGAATTACAAAAGTACTCTCTTCTAATTTTGCATATTTTTTAAAGCAATTTTCTATTGATTATTAAAATCTTACGTTTTAGATCTAATTTCATAGGTGTTCGTTATTATCTTTGCCAAAGGTTCGTGCCATGAAGGCTAAGCGCAGCGCCCATTGGCACCGCTGCCGGGCGCGGCGACAATCGCGCGACATCGCGCCAAAAAACTTTGCTGCAACAATTTTCGACAAATAAACAAAGTGTGCACGATTCGGCGCTAGCCGCTTATTATAAATAATTAATGATTCCGTCCGCTCTTATGCACGATAAAATGCCATTACGGTTTTCATCGGGCAGTTGCAAAAAATGTCGAAAACCGCCGCCGTCCGAACCCGTCCATACAAAAAAATACGCTTAAAAGAGTGCGCTGGCATCGCTGAAATTCCCGCGGCGTTTCTTACCGCGCCGTCATTTGACTCCAGCCATTATCTGCGGAATTAACAACGGGGAAAAAAATAGTGATTCGATGAAGGTATATTCGCGTTGTCGCCGGCCGTTTTTGCAATATAAATAAAGGGTGTACGGCACAGGCGAGGCCGCGACCAGCAGCGCTCGCTGGTAATGGCGACAAACACGATAAACGCTGCCCTCATGAAAATTCAGTGTCGCATTATGTACCGCTGAAAAACCCAAACCTCATTCCTCTCAAGATATTTCATCACAACTTAGACGTCTGTAAAAAATATTATCGCTGCTGCAGTCGAGTTAATGTATTTTTGTTCGACAAAAAAGTAGTTATTATCCGAGTTCCGTTCGACTGGAGAGTGCCAACCGGCGCGTTAATATCACAAATGACAGATGCGTCATTCCAAGTTAAGTCAAACGGTCCTACTTGGACGCGGGTGTCTAGACGTGAGGAAAAAACTCATGACAATTAAATGTTATTTGCATATTCACGCACCGGTATAAAATAAGCTGATTCGAGAATGGTATGAAAGGAGATGGAAAAAAGTTATGAAAAAACTGCGTGTTTTGAAACGCATCTTTGCGTAAGGCGTTCTTTATTCGAATTGAATGTAGTCATGCTTTGTGCGGGTGGCTGAGGACGGAGGGCTAAATAACAGCGTTGTTTAGATTCGTTTATTGAAACGTAAAGACAGTAGGTAACTATGACAGCAAGCTGATTAAACTTTGCTGTTCTTACTTTTATCCTTTTTTTTTAACTTACAAAAAGTTTTTTTCCCATGCATAATTTGAAGAGTTTTTTTCCCATCCCAAGTTTTGACAAAATATACAAAAAATCACGGCTAAATGTTGGTCTGCCGATAGTGAAACTGCATTTCGTTTATTTTGTAAATACTGGTACTATTCCTAGTAATTTTCTTTGGAAATAAATATTAATTATTACCGCAAGTATACCAAATGCGGCACGGCACGACAAAGTTACATAATAATTCATTTAAACAAGGTTTTATTCTATTCTGAGGCATATTTTTATAGGAAGCGTATGCATCATACATCACTAAGACAAGAGCTTAAAAAGTTTCCTGACATAGTACTTACGAGTGGCAAAAATTGCGCAAATCTACATAATATGGAGATTTGTACACAAAGCATGGTAAAGGATGAAGATTTATTTATGGCTACATTATGTAAACAAACTAAGAACATTTTTTTGATAGTGCATATAATATTCCTAAGTAGGTAAATATACCCTCTACCTCTTTTTATTTCCCTGTACACTTAATGCGTTTTCCACTAAAATATAATTTAATAAGTAGATTCCTATATTAAGTTTACACCATCTAGTTTGTACCATGGCTATTGGCTACACATACATATAATTAAGTGTAGCTATGGTAGGTACCACTCACTGTGTATGAAACACAACCTTCTAGTGAGAACCTCAAATTGGTCCTTTTTAACTAATTTGTTGTTTTATCTTTAGTTATAAATTTGTTGGTTCTCCAATAAACATAAACATAAATAAAAATACCAACATTTTAGTCACCGTTTTTTTATTGCAACGTTTGATTATAACTATTTTCATATTATGTTAATTAAAAAAAACTATTAACAAAGATCCGAACCTGAACGGGCGATAGGAATGAAAGCCAATTAAAAATATCCGATTATATTCTAGGGCACCTTGTACTCAGCTCACGATTTTTGGGGCATCTAGGGGCCTACAAGAGGGTAGCCTAATTTAGGTAGTATGTAAATGTAATCACCCCCTAGTGCAGTAAATACCAACTAATAACTTCATACTAAAACTCCAAGATATTTATTGAGCAGCTATGCAAAAACATTCATTATAAATAATTATACCCACCTGCTAAAAAGCGTGTGTAAAAAGTTAAAAATACACTTATAACTCAAATTCCATGCCTTTTAGGCCGCAATGTAAAAAGGACATTATGTAAAACAGAGCCGTAAAAATGCAGGAACAAAAACAAATCTCGTATTGTACTCCTATATTTTTAAATTATAAAGTATAACTATGCGGAGAAATGAAGGATTAAAAAACAGGCAAGAGTGCGCTGTACAATAATGGCAGGGTTCTGCATCTTTTGTTTATTTTTGTCGTGACAAAACTCTTTTGTTTGTTTGTATGTAAACATTTCTGTAGCGACTGTATGAATGACTGTAATAGGTAGGTATAGTAGATATGCCAGAGCGCTGGTGGCCTAGTGGTAGCGCCCCTGCCTTCGGATCCTAATGTCGTGGGTTCAAATCCTTTTTTTTTAAGTTTGTTTTACTAGTTTGCGCTAAAGCTAGTATTTGGTAGGTACTTATACTGATGAAGAGTATTTGAATCTAGCTCTAAGTACCATACACACACACACACACACAAAATGACGCCTCTTTTCCATAGGGGTAGGCAGAGATCACGGATTTCCTCTTCCTACGATCATGACCTGACTTGATCTCTTTCGCTTCATTCACTCTCATTCATTCACTCATAATATTCTTCATACATAATCGTCGGCTTAGGATAACTCCTGACTATTTACGGTTAATAAAGTTATTTCACCATTTCAGTGATCTAAAGAGACCATTGCCTGCAGATTTCAGTCGTGAGTCGTAAAGCCATATCAAAAAAGTAAGAACAAAGGTTTTTTTCATTGTCCACGGACCTCTATAAAGCTTGTCGTACATTTATTTTTAGCTATGTTTTTACGTTGCAGACGGACTGGAGCCAGCTCGTTTGCACAAAAATGTACGTAGTTATTTAAATACTCGCTGAGATGCAGCAACGCACTGACTTGTTGTTTCATTTCTATTGTATATCTACAATACCTACGCGCATGTTAGTTTTGAAAATATATTATTAGACTTGGTGTTCTAAAACTACGTTAGTTTTGAAAATAATTTATACATGGTGTTCTTAAAACTATTATTTTACCCCACCCGTTATAGGCAACTTAGGAAAGGTAGTCAAATGACTAATAAATACGTGCCTAAGGTAAGGTAATAAAACAAATTAAGTTTTAAGAAACTTGAGAAACCGACTTCTTAGACAAACTGCTGATACGATTTTGATAAAATTTTTATAGGACCAATCTGGAAATATAACCCTTCAGATAAAAAGAATCTAGAAAAAAAGAGATTTTTAGATCGGCTCCTAAATTACAAAGTTATGCGATAACAAATAATAAAAAAAAACAAATTGAGAACCTTTTTTATTTGACATTGGTTTTAAAGCGTTTGACAGGAGAGGGATGGTTAATTTAAGATCACACCTGAGTCTGAAATTAACGAGTTATTTAAAGAAAAATCTTAATTTTGGTTTACAAGACCAATGTTTTTTTAACTATAAAAACAAATGATAATTTTTGGTAATAATTAATATAAGAAAAAAAAATTGACCTTTATTCATTGATTCTATCATTATAAACAAACCAATCTGCCAGCTTCAACAACAGATGTCATCACGTGAGAATAAAACAAGAAAATCAACAGAAGTCGGTGCAAGGTAGTATAACGTTACGTAGGTATAGGTATACGTACTAACTACTAACTAGTTTTTGTCTGGCACAATGTGAGCGCGCTTTTTCCGCGTTTCCACGGTTTTTCCGCCGCTCTACACACTCGTCGTTTTTGTGCACTCTCTGGGATAAGGGGGAATGGTTTTGATACTTTCAACTGCAGTGCGTCTATTCCAGATACACGGCTCGATTGAGTGATCGCTGAATCCACGTTCCATTTTCAAATTGTTCAAACAAAAATTGACAACTCACATCGATTTACGCGATCGCTTGAGCGATTTGTGTTGCTAGAACCGATGCCCTGGTGGCATGCATAGTTTGCTTCGTCATTCCTAACCAATCTAGGCGCACAAAGGGCTATGCTGGGCGATAAAGCGATCTTCTTCTTAAATTTAAAAGCTTAGTTCTTGTCGGCGTTTTGATACAGTTTTCTACTATTAAGTCTTTTGAATGCGGCTTCATTGACTTCCTTAAGCGACATGACAGCAATTTTTTCTTTTGTCTAGCTCATGTAACTTATTCTTGGCCTTCCTTTTCCCCGTTTTTCTTCAACTATTCTTTCAATGATGTTTTTTATGTAGGTGTCATGTCGTAGAAGACGTCCAAACATTTTTCCTCTTCGATTTTGTATCGTCTCAAGTATCTCTCTTCTCTTTTACTTTCTAAAACCTTTTTGTTCGTAACTTTTTCCGTCCTACTAATTTTCTCCATATATAAATATGGAGAAAGCGATATAAAATCAAAATTCTTTTATGATTTTACAAACTTAAACTCAATAAAACTAGAATTATTGTGTCAGTTTGGCACTAAACGAATCTGATAAACCGACTAAAAACGTGTTATAAAGTGTAAAAAATCTAACACACATTTTTTGTAGATGCTTCAAACTAGTTCTATTTATATCTAAAAGTTACCAAAAAAAGAGTGTAATAATTTAAAAGTAATTGACTATGTTAACCAAGTAATGTTTTATTCATGTTCTATTTCTTTTTTCGGTTAGTAAACTGATAAATGCCCTAATCATTATACTGTAACTTTATTGTGAAAAATTGAAAATACATTGTCATTTGCTTACGAAGCTAGAACAAGTATCAAGACTACCTCAGCGCGCTATACACATCAAGAAACGTAGCGAAGGCAATAAGCAAAAACCCTATCCCAAGACAAAGCGAACCTCGATGGATCAGAAAAACGCAAATTAGTCGAGTAACGGGTTCGATTCCCATCGCATACGACTTTTCTTTCAATCTTGCTTTTTGCAAATCAGTCTCACCGGAATGGATGTTAGAAAAAGTGATCATTCTCATCTGAGAGAATGGTTTTGCAATTGTAATTACCTAGGTAGGTAAATGTGTTTGTTTATAAACCTCAGATAAACGGTTCATGTTTGAATAGTTAGATAACACGTAGAAGTCTATTCATTTATATTATTTTTTATGCAAGTTGTAGGTAGTAAGTAGGTACGTACAATACATTAGGTACCTACTATACTCTATAGGTAATCCTCTACATAAATAGAAAGATTTAAATTATCATGTAAACACTAACCTAATTTATAGCACCACTTATTTAATTATGTCTAATTCAATTCAGTCTTCGTTCTTAACAAATATTTTTTTTTAATTACATTTTATTCAGCGTTTGACCTTTGATGTGACGAAAAATATTACATTACTATGTTTTATGCTTTTATGTATAAAATAAATATCCTTGCTTACAATGACTACCAGCCGTAAGTGGTAAGTATGTAAAATACTTGGAAGTAAATAAAAAATAAATTTCATAACAAATTGGTACTAGCAAACTTTTATGGAAATATTTTGGAGCATCCTGTATTTTCAATTTGGAGGGCACGCACAACTTAAAATTTGCAGTACCCCAAAAATAGCACGAAGTGACTTACTGGTTCCATTCACGTTTCTTCCGATGATCTTATTGGATCCGTTTGGCTGCGGGCCGGGGGTGTGCGGCGCGGGGGGCGCCCGTCCCGCTTCCTCGCCCGAGCTCTCCATATCTGCCCTTTCACTCGCGCACATCAACACCCGCCAAAACCTCCAAACTACACGAACGTCAAAAAGTCAATAAGAAATGGTAGAATAGAATTAACACCTTAGCCACAAAAAAAAACTGAAGTTGAAAATTGCGTTTCCACGAAGTATTTTCGTGTTTTCTTGTAAAGGGTAGCCGTGACGTTTGCGTCAGACGCCCGCGACACGACTGGCTAGGGAGCCCTACGAGCATGCAGCTGCATACCCTGACTCCGCCCATCACCCCACAAAGTGGGGACTTGGCCCCACGCTACTCTGAACCTACATAAAAAAGCCTATCAACGAATTTTTGTAAAGTTACGGTGCGGAAAGGGTAGAGCACAGATTAGGTGAGAGTTGTCAAGCAATGCTTGAGGGTAGAGTACGCTCTGTATTGTGTAGAGAGGCGTTTATTATATTAGTTTTGAATTCGTTCTTAGTGCTATCAATCTTCAATTGACGCAAGAGTCGAACTTGAACTCTTTAATCAGTTCGATTTCATTTTTGCCTAGACAAAATCCACATTTATTTTATATTGACACAGTTTTTCATAAAATGGTCTACTTGTTCGATTTAAAAAAGGACTTAACTTATTAGTTATTACCAGTAATTTCGAATGTGTTGGTAGAGAGGTGAGTCGTTACTGAAACTCCCTTCATTTCCGAGCTTAAGTATCCACTTAAACCAATACATAGTTTTTGCAAAGCCGTACCGTTGTCGGCCGCGTTTTAAAGTTTTTTCCGTTTCCCCGAAGGCCTTGCCCACATCGCCTCAGTCCGAATTAAGCTTTTGCAACTGATTATCATCTTTAATTTGATTTCGGCACGAAGGCGCGCGCGTTTTATTTTTGCACGGTATTATGGGCCATATTGGTTAAATGTGCGTCTTTACGTTTAGAGTTTTTTTTTTTTTTATGTACTTAAAAGATAGACAAACGAACTTACGGGCGGCGTCACCATTGCCCATAGCATAGACACCAATAACACCAAAGGTGCTGTCGTTGCGTCCTGAAGTCCTGAAGGAGTTTTGTTAACGTTTTTCGGCAAATTGACTTGGTTTTTTGGCAACTAGATTTTTTAAATCGAAATGTTGGACACTTGTTTGGTAAGTGATAATTACACTGGATCACCTTGTATACTTAATTATTATTGTTATGATGCTTTAAATTAGAGTAAGTAACGAAATTATCAAATACCCTTTGCCATATATTTTTAGATTTGCAAGTAAATGTATTTTAAATCCTATAATTTAAACCGAAACTACCAACATAGCAAAAAAATATTCCTTTATTTAAAAATGTTCCTTAAATTATTTCCTTTTTCGGTACCTAAGTCATACACACTATATACTGGTTGAAAACTAAATAGTTGCTCGCAAAAATGTGACCATAAACTAGCGTCATTATAAAAACGATGCGAACTCCACGAGTATTTCTCACTGAAGAAAGTAAAGCTTTCATAACTGCAAGTAATATTGATAAAACTAGAATAATTAATGGAATATGTTGTAAGGTGTGTGTGGAATGGGACAGAAGGCGGCTAGAGGCTATCGTGAGAACATACGGCGCGAGAGAGCCATCGTGCTGGTGTGGGGCCAACAAACACTCGCATGCACAGCGAATGGATCTCCCGCTGTTTAGACGAGTCCGCTTATTTCAAACTCGCTTTCTGGCCACGTAGATACTGTGTGTCTAAATAGGTACTCAGCCGAGAGCACTGGTGGTCTAGTGGTAGCGGCCCCGCCTTCCGATCAGAAGGTCGTGGGTTCAAATCCAATCGTGTACCAATGAGTTTTTCTGTCGACAAATGTATGTGCAATATGCCAGTACTCTCAAAACGGTGAAGGAAAACATCGTGAGGAAACCGGTGTGTTGTAGAACCTAAAAAAGTTCGAGCAACAAGGGTCACGCAAAAAGGGCCTGCCAACGGCCTACTTGCGGAAAAACCAGCCCGCACATCAAGTGTGGATGATAAAAATTTGGCGAATCTTTTTAGGTAGGTACTCAGCCGTGTCATAAATAAGTATTTAGCGCTTTTAGTCCAGATACTAAGCATAATTAGTTAATACGTGTGCGTTTCTAAACAAGTGTCAAGTAGGTACACGAAACGCACAAAAATCCTTTCAACGCATTTGGATGAAAACCAGAGACACTATAAGAAGTATAATTAGGTTTAAGTACTTAAATAGTTTTTCATTACTCATACTCTGAAAGTAGGTCTGAAGTTGCCTGAGGGGCCTAATAGAAAGTAAAACTTTCAGCCCTAGGGAGAATCGCTTTCTACTGACAGCTGTCAAATTATAAAAAAAAAACAAGTTCTATTTTATTCAACCATGTTCCTACTTTCTAAAGTCTTTCTAACTGCAAGGAGGTCGTGAACCAAATTCCAACTTTTTATTCAGCAAGTAGGTTGGAAACCCATTACAACGGTAAGAAGTTTAAAAAGTCTAATTAGAGTGCAATGTAAAATTTAAATTTTAATAACATAAAGATAGTATTAAATAAATAATATATCTTCAAATTTGAGCAAATAAATTACCATTTTTTAAATTATGAAAATGAAAATAATGGCTGAATAATGCTGGCGAACCGTAGCCGAAGGCCCGCCAGAGAAAAAGAAAAAAAAAACCGGGAAGGCGGCAATTCAATCTTCATTTTCACTAATTTTTCTTTCATGTTTTTATTTTTACTTTCCTTGTATTCGTAATGAAAAGCACAGTGTTTACCTCGGATGAAAGTCTTTTAAGTCCCTCAAGCTCCATTGGCGCCCTCGCTACGCTCTGGCGCCAAACCCGTCTCGGGACTCAAAAAACGTGACTTTCAACACTCAGGTAACAATGTACTATTACATCATACATGCTCAGTAAATAGGATTTTCTTTAGCGCAAAGAGGCTGTGTAAGTAGGCGTGTGCAGCCTAGTGCATTGTAAATGCGTTCCATTTTCAAATCACTTATACCGTCACACTATGCTTGATACGTAATGGGTAATGGTTCATTACAGTTCAAGAGCTATGCAAACCTCCTTGGTGATGGTTCATTACAGTTCAAGAGCTATGCAAACCTCCTTGGTGAAACAATCTCTTTTCTTACAAAATGATATGAAAACTTTTTACTGAAAAGATATAGTAGCTCACAGATAGGTATGTGCATAAGTCTACGACTGTTTTAGCAGATACCTACCGGTACAAATATTTTACTAGGTATTAATTTTAATAAAATTAATAGTATAATTATAATAATACTTACATTATTATTGTAATTTTATTATTCTCAAATTAAAATTACATTTTGTCATACCCATATAAATGTTGTGCTATTGTTGTATTGTAAGCCTATTTCTGCCGAAAAGCAGTATTGCTGTGTTTCGAGTTGAAGGGTATAGGTGCCGGTGAAATCACAGACACGTGAGGCTGAACATCCGTATGCCTCAAGTTGATGGTCGTAGGGCAGTGCATTGTAGGGCACGTTCCTGACGTGCTTGACCTACGAGGAAATGCTTTGCTATAGGCAATGGTTACCACTTAACATCAGGTGGGCCATATGTTTGTTCCATCAGCTAGTTAAAAATTTACCTCGCATGAATGATGTAAAGTAGAATGCTTACCTCGGGCATAAGTAGCTATTGCACCCTCGAACTATATTTGCCCTCGCTCGCTTTGCTCGCTCGGGCATCTAAATATCTCGGGTACACTCGATCCATTAGCGCCCTTTGCGAGCTGCGCTCGCACGGGCGCCAAAAAGGATCTTGTTCTGCAAAAGCTCACTTACTGCCCTTGTATAACAATCTACTATTACACGCTTTGCACGTGCAAAGAACTAGGTATATTATGGTACTACTGTGCCATAACTGGAAACACTGTGTGTTTCCAGTTGGATATAAAAATCGGTAGGTAATCATTAGAAAAGTTCAATAGGATTCCAATAAGCAAGAAAATAGATATATCTAACAGGATACACCATATCTAACGAAACCGTGTTTATGAACTTCAAATGCTAATAGATCCAAAATAAGATTAATATGCCAAAAATAAAACTGATGTAGCACAGTTCCCCTGAAATACAGCAGAGTGTCAACGAAATCACTAAGAAATTGCGGAACTTCGACATTATAAGGATGTAAGTAATGTTTTTATACAATAGTTATAAATACTTAGTAAGTAAGTACCTACTCTTCTGTGGGGTCAACAGGAAAGTTTAAATCGCTGTTTTCGTAGCCTCAGTTTTTCTGCCAATAATATCCGACCGACAGTTAAGGCAGTGTAGGTTTTTCCGCGGTGAAAGGTTGGCACTACTGGATAGCTAGAAATATGTCGATATGATAAACTAACGGTCCGACTGTGGGAACTTGTGATCTATGCTTTTTGCGACTGCAAAAACATGAGCTTTCTCGCTGAACGCTCTTAGAGAAAACTACTAACTATACGAACTATTTACACCCTAAATTGACTACTACACATACCCCACATGCGAAATATACAACCTACGGGTACCGCAACCATTTTCATCTACAGCTGTAGGTTATTTTCTTGTTAGAAATGTTTATCCGCAAATTAATTCTCCCGTGCGACTTATTGGTAACATGTTGAGCTCCATTTTATTAGTAGGTACCGTCTTTTAAAACGAAAGCATTGTCTGCCACATTGTGATCGGTTCAGCATTCTAGTCGTGGTTACGTAACAGGCATAGGTACAGACCCTTTTGCAAGTAGGTACTTATAGGTACCTACGTAAAATTAGACAGGGTAGGTTAGAACCTAAATTTGAATTAGATTATGGATTTGTAGGTGAAAAAGCTTTTCATTGAATCTCCTCTAAATTGAAAATGTTTTTTTACTGAGGTAGGTAATTTATTCTTATCGCCAAATCGCCCATCGTTAGCTTAGCCAAATACCGAACAAAATGTTTATTATATTAGAGCGTGATAAAAACATTATTATACGTAAACGTCCATTCTCCAACCAGGAATTTCATCGGTTTACTTTTTTACAGAACCCAATTTTCGGAACGCGACCATCATTTCGAAACGCGCGGGAAAAACTACAAAATGGCCGCTCGCGAGCGGTTCCTTGCCGCTAATGCAAATAGCCCGCGGGAAAAAGTTCGAGATGAGTAAAAAGCTGGAGGAACTCATAGTATTTCATCGTCGTCGGCAGTTATTGAGCGCGGCTAGAGTTTTTGCGCAGATTCCCGCGATCGAGTTAGTTTTTGCTGCGAGCTGGGAGTCTGGGAAGAGAACGGCGGCGGCGACAGCAAAAACAGAACGGTCCGCCATAACGCTAACCGACGCAAAAACGCAGCGACATACGGGTAGAATTAATGCGGCGACTTTAATTTTCTTCAAGAAAGCGCGGGAGGAAATGGCGAGTAATGAGTGTTGCCAGACGCAAAAACTATCTGTATAATGACGTCGCTCATTTACCAGTTTATTTTTCTGTTCTTGGGAGAAAAAAGTTGTGTTCGAATCATGATGCTGGTCCAGACTAAGGGAAGGCGTGCAATGCAATGCCTCTCGAGATGGCCTACTTCCTAAGGGCCAATCTCGTTTGTTTTCTAGCTTTCACTAGCTTGGTTTGTTTGGTTATGGGCCGAGAACATTCCCTAGAGTCTGATTATGGTCTATGCTCGAAGGATTGAAGAAATGCGCATAGCTTCATCATCATCATCATCTCCGCCCGGTATCACCCACTGCTGGGTAGCGGCCTCCTGCATTTTCTGCCATCCTCTTCTGTCCTGTGCGTCTCTTGTCCAGATGTTTCCTGCGGCCTTTACGATGTCGTCGACCCATCGCGCTTTCGGACGACCTAGATTTCTTCGGCGCATAGCTTACGAAAACGAAATCATGTAGGTACCTATGTAATGCTATGTACCTACCTACTTTTTGTTTGTGGTCTTATACAAAAACAAATATTATTGAAAAAACTTTAATGAAATCTAAATCAACGCATTTATCATTAACATATTAATATTAGATATCTTAATTTTAAACTCTCATACACCTGTCGTCCGGTCTCAATGCGTCTTTAAAACTAAAACGGACTCAAAATCATTAAAAAGTATTTTTTTATTATTAATCATGGAAATTGAGGCCAATTAGTTTGCCCACTAATTCAAATTTGATTAAAAATGCCATAATTATTCGAGTTTCGTAGTAGGTAGTAGGTAGGTATGTCCTTATTCCCACTATGGGAATTTTTTATAATAAAAGTAACAATATCCCAAATGATACGATACGAACCGGGTGGGATTCGACAATTACGCAAGGCAAGGTTTTTATAGCTCTATTCTTAATCTAGAACCATGACTTTTGCTGGAGCTGCCATTTCATTACTGTATAAAAAACTGTATTAGTCCTTATCATCTTATATTGACTAACTGAAATTAAGAATTTGCTTTTGTCGCTAACTTTACAAAAATTTCGAAATCAATTAAAGAATATGTACACGAATGGCAACCACGGACCAGAAGACGAAGAGCTGACACCCGCAGCTGCATGGACCGACGACATTAAAATGATCAAGGGTAGTGAAAAATCGTTCTCATACCTATATCGTTCGTATACATTACATACCTCCATTCTTCAAGTGGATTTTTATAATTTTTTACATAATTTCACACAATCATGATACGTAAATATATTATTCAATAATTTGGGCATATTTTCTTGTAAAAAGCTAAGTCTATACTTATCTATGCACACAAATTGGAGTGGCACCACACTGGAACTTCACTGCTATTTTTAGTTTTGTTTTGTAAAATAATCATACAAAAAAGGCAAAAAAGTTTGTTGCCTGTTCTTCTAGGCTTGGTCGCATAGAACTGGCACCTAGGCCCGAATTCAGAAACATTGCTTGAGTCGAGTCGAGCCTCAAGCACAAAATTTTCGGCAAATTTTTTATCATCCGCACTTGTTGTGCGGGCTGGTTTTTCCGCAAGTAGGCCGCTGGCGGGCCCTTTTTGCGTGACCCTTGACACGTGTAGCTCGAATTTTTTTAGGTTCTACGACACGGTTTCCTCACGATGTTTTCATTCACCGTTTTGAGAGTACTGGCATAGTGCACATAGATTTTTCGACAGAAAAACTCATTGGTACACGACTGGATTTAAACCCACGACCTTCGGATCGGAAGGCGGGGCCGCTACCACTAGACCACCAGTGCTATTGACTCAGACTCAGACTCAAGCATTGTTTGTGAATAGGGGCCCTAGACTCACCTAGCTTTAAGACGTTTCAGAGACCCTTGTGATCCAACTAAATAAACATACTTTTGACTTTGAAATTTGATACCCAATTTATATAAATTATGTTACACTTTTGTAATGGCGTTTAATTACCCATTTGTAAAATATGGCTATAGTTTGTCTTTCAAATTCTGTAGGGCATGATATTAAATGACTATAATATGATTTCTTTGATTAATCTTTAGGACCAGCAGGCCAATCATGTAACTTTTGTTGCAATGGTTCAATTAAAATTGCCAATTTGCGATCACGTATTAATTCTAAAATTGTCAGTTTCAATAAGATTTTGATGGAAACGCAACAAAAGTTACATGTTCGCCCTGCTGGATATCTTTAGACAATTTACTAGCTTGTTCCTGTTTTTTCTTTTAAGCCAATCTATGATAATCGTCATTAACAAACCATGTGTCATCTTCTTATTTCGTGTCGATATTACAATCATGAAAGCCACTTCAACCAGCAGTAGCCTAATTCTCGGGCCGACCGAGATTTTCAATGTCCCTTAAATACACATTGGCATTGCACAGCCCCGCACTTTTTCTACGTTTTCCGTATATCGTAGCTGTCGAGGCTTCTACGATGAGGTCGTCGATGAATTACTCAAGGGAATCATCCATTCTCTCTTCGAAAAGAAGCAATAAGATACAATTGCAAAATGATCGAGATCGGCCCGAGAATTAGGCTCCTGGTGGCTCCATTTATATATGTATATTTGTCATGATTCATCAGAGTGCTCGAATAGACTCTTAAAATTTCACCACACTGTTTTGAAAGAGTCAGTGACATGGTAAGAAGTCAATGTTTTTCTTCATCATGATAAACTTGCGTATGTTGTTTTAAATTGCTAAGTTGCGCAAATGCCTTAGAACAAAAGTTACAGCTGTATGGTTTTTCTTTGGTATGAGTCCTGCTATGTTGCAACAAGTTGCTTTGTTGCTTGAACTTTTTTCCGCACACATTGCATGAGTATGGAGTCTCTCCAGTATGTATTCTCCTGTGTTGTTGAAGATTGCTTAATTGAGAGAAACCCTTGTCGCAAATTTTGCATACATACGGTTTTATTTTACTATGGATTATTAAATGTGTTTGCAGGTGCTTCGAATATTCAAATGACTTGGGACATTGGTCGCAAGCATGAGGTCTCTCGTGAATTCTCTTATGCCGTTCTAGATAAATTTCCCGGCTGAATGTCTTGTTGCAAACTACACAAACAAGCGTTTTCTTGTGGTCTTTCATATGGTTATTTAAAAAGTACTCCTCCTCGAATGATTCGTCGCAAAGAGTACAGGTTAATTGTGTTTTAGAAGATTTTGGTTTTATAAGTGGGAATGTACTTTTCCTTTTGTTTTGCATTGTGCCATTGCGATCAGACAAATTAAATTTTAGTGTAAAGCTTTTATTATTTATCGACATTTGGCTATCATTAAGACCATTATTTTCTGTAGCTCCTTCAATCATTTCTTTAACCTTTGTTAAAAGCGGTTTGGCATGAGTTTTGCTTTCAAGTGTGTCTGAATGTTGTTCATCATTGTCAGTTGGTAAAAAGGCTTCTCCGTTATCACTCTGGTGAGTTGAGGTTCTATTTTCACTCCCATCCTCTCTCTCAGGACTTTGGTTGCATGAATTTTTCAGCTCGAGACAAGAAGATTCTGAAAGCAACCATTTTAGCATAAAAAAAGCAGCCAAGTGCGAGTCGGACGCGCCCATGAAGGGTTCCGTAGCATCAAGTAACATAATATAAAGGTTCTTGTAGTTCGTCAAAAGGTAAATTATTGCGGTTTACGATTTATGACATATAAAAAAAAAACTACTGACTTGATCTCGTTCAAACCAAATATCGATGTTTTCCTTCACAGTTTTGAGAGTACTGGTATAGTGCACATAAATTTTTCGACAGAAAAACTCATTGGTACACGAATGGATTTGAACCCACGACGTTCGGATTGAAAGGCGGGGCCACTACCACTAGACCACCAGTGCTCTATACACATGGTTTAGTTTAGGTACTGACATAGTTCTTATGTGTTATTCACAATCAGTGTAATTAAATTACATACCTTCATTCTTTTCTTGCTTTATGTCAATCATTACGAAAGATGTTTTCTCTTGTAAAGTTATTTCCTCTCCATCATCAGAAGTGTTGCCAAGTGTAAAGGTCTGTACAGGGGATACAAATAGCTGATGCTGTTTTCTTTTAGTTAACATCGGGGCAGTTTCTTTAGTAAACTGAAATAGATGTGGTTGAATCTTATTAGGATACAGCAATTAAGATCAATCACAGAATAGAAATAGGTACTACATTTTTAATCCTGCAAAAAAGAAGAAGCAAGGTTCAAGACAGGGCTCAGGGAACTGATTGAGTCTTGTCCTTCCACATCCACATCAGAGTCACCTTTGGGTCAACTAGAACATTGCTGCCACCAACCCGAAGTCCTACTCCGCTATTTTAAGGAGCTGAGCTGGCTGGGGTAAGGGTTAGCAGGGGGACAATGCACAATACACCCCATCGCGGGACGTCAATGCAGATCTTATTCCCCCAACACAATTATAATTAGAAATAGGTACTCATATACCAAGTGGGGTTGGGAAGTGAACCACCAACCTTCAAACCCCACAGAACAAGTACCAAGTAGCAGCTCTGCCTTGGTGGTCTAGTGGTAGTGGCCCCGCCTTTCGATCCGAAGGTCGTGGGTTCAAATCCACTTGTGTACCAATGAGTTTTTCAGATGAAAAATTTATGTGCACTATGCCAGTACTCTCAAAACGGTGAAGGAAAACATAGTGAGGAAACCAGCGTGTTGTAGAACCTAAAAAAGTTCGAGCAACACTTGTCAAGGGTCACGCAAAAAGGGCCCTCCAGTGGCCTACTTGTGGAAAAAACCTGCCCGCACATGAAGTGCGCATGATAAAACTTGCTGAGTATATTCCCTTAGCGAGAAGCTAAGGGAATATACCCTTAATAAACTAGCCATGTGATAGACGGATCTTTATTATGCCAGTAGCATCCATGAAATTATTATTATACAATTTACCTCAAAATCACAACTAAAGAACTGAGCAAAGACAAGCTCCGTTTTTTTTGACATCTCTCTCAGTTTGTAGCATCTTTTCAAGAATGCGAGGCAGATGTGGCAGATTGTGTCAGGTCTCTGATCTCTGTTCCACTGAAACCAGAAAGTAAAAACCATGTTTTTTTTTCTATTTGCTGCCTTGGACTTCATATTTACGGACTGTTTATTGCCAAACATTCTACATCAAAACTGAACTTCTATTAGAAACTTTTCTTTTACCTGATTGCTGGTTAACTTTGTGTAAATATCTAGGAGCTCTGTGTTTGATAAAATCGTTTTAACATTAGCGGCTAAACATATTCTACACACGTTCCACCGCATCTTTATTGCGTGATACGAACACAGACGGTCGTAATTCTCTAGGACTTACAGATGCGTGAGTATCTTGTAAGTCTTGTAACCCGTAGACATACAGATTATCTGTCTAGGTTGTAACCTATCCTACTTGCAGCTGACAAGCTTAGCTTGCAGTAAACGCTGCAATACTTCGTTCGAAAATATCAACGCGGAACGCGCTAGACCTAGACAAAACAAAAGGGAACAGTGTTGCCGTTTTCTATTTTGAGAAAATGCTAGAACATGCTCCAAATAATGCTAAAAAATGCTATTTTTGTATTTAAAAATGCTAAAAAACATGCTAAAATCCTAATTTTGTCATTAACCTTTCTGTGTACAATTTTTTGGTAGAACAGTAGCCTAACATGTTATTCTAGGCTTTTTAGTATCGTTACGCACCAAATGTTAGCAAAATCCATCCAAAAGCCAATCCTTAAACTCGCTTATCTTCTCCCATTCTTCGCGATAATGTTGCTCATATCTAAGAGGCATACTTTCACTTCACATTCACAAATCACATGGAATGAATTTGTGGTGAACACTTTAATATTATTTATTTATCTTATACAATATATATATAAATATATACTTAAATAAATACAAACATACAACATAATTAAATATAAATAAACTAGAAAACTCACTTATATACTTTAGCTATTTTTATATTTCAGATACATAAATAAGAACATACACTTAACATAAACAAAATACAATATTTAATAGCTGTAGTGCATTGAATTAAATATGGTATAGCAGAGCTCGCCCGTTCGCCGAGGTAGTATGGAAACAAATCCGTATCGCGTTGTGTCATACTAACTATGCGCATATTCTATGTCACGCATCGTCGCCGCGCGAGCGCCGGCGGCCCGGTTACGCGCTACCCGCATTCTGTTGCATCCAGTCTCGATCTAACTAGACAACGCGAAGGCTGTGTCCGAGTACCTACCGCAGGACGCTTGCATTCTGGATTACGCTTTGCAAATCGATGTTATTATTGTGCTTGTGCTAAGAACTATATATTATAAAACTATTCTACCGCTGTCAAATCCTTCTACATTTATGTGGCGAGGTGTTGTGTGAGAATTAAACAGCTGTGTTTGTGAACCAGGATTTATTATTCCGGCAGCCACCCAAACCCAGACAGGTACCTATATTATATACTACACGCAACCTCCCATAACTGGTGACCCGTAAAGAACAATTTGCAGCAAAAATGAGCCATGATGGCAGTAATAGTGAAGCATCTTCGCATGCTTTGGACGGTGGGCGCGTTTCCATTGACCCGCCACGACATCCATCGGAACTTTTTCGTGTCGGCGTACGGATACCACCTTTTTGGCCTGAGAAGCCTACAATATGGTTCTCCCAAATCGAAGGTCAGTTCAGCATGGCGCGAATCACCGATGACTTGACGAAGTTCCACTACATACTCTCTCACTTAGACAGGCAGTATTCCGTTGAGGTGGAAGACGTCATCACTTCACCTCCGGCCACTGGAAAGTACGAGAAGCTTAAGAGCGAGCTCATCAAGCGTCTCTCCGTTTCGAAAGAGAAAAAGGTGAAGCAACTTCTCCAATCAGAAGAGTTGGGCGACCGCAAACCTTCGCAGTTCTTGCGTCACCTGCAACATTTGGCTGGCCCCACTATCCCCGAAGACTTCCTCAGGTCCATATGGACGAGCCGACTGCCGAATAACTTGCAGACTGTAATCGCGTCTCAGACCCTTCCCCTGAGTGAACTAGCTGATTTGGCGGATCGAGTCCACGACATTGCACCGGCCTCACCACAAGTTGCAGTGGCGTCCAGTTCCAGTGCTGATTCTGCGTTTGAACTAATGGCGCGGCAGATTACAGAACTGAGTAGACAGGTCAGCGCTCTCACCATGGAAGTACATAATCGTTCCCGTTCTCGCAATCGACAGTCGTCACGAGGACGTGGCGAGCGCAGCCGAACTCCTTCAAGAAGGTCTACGTCGAACTATAGGAAGTTCCCCAACTGTTGGTACCACTATAGATTCGGCAGCGAAGCGGACAAGTGTATCCTGCCCTGCGACTACAAGGCGGGAAACGAGAAGGGCAGTCGATAATGGCGGCTGAAGATTGCCCTACTACAACTACTGGTCGCCTATTCGTCACAGACCGCAGATCGGCTGTCCAATTTCTAGTGGACACAGGGAGCGACTTGTGCGTCGTGCCACGATCTGCGTTTCGACAACGTGTGAAAACGGACTACCAATTGTGTGCTGCGAACGGTTCGTCTATAGACACTTACGGTTGGGTTGAGATGAACCTCAACTTAGGTCTTCGTAGGGATTTTGTGTGGCGCTTCATTATAGCGGATGTAACAAAACCTATAATAGGTGTAGATTTTTTATCCTATTTTAATTTGATAGTAGATATCCGTAACCAACGTTTAATTGATGCCACTACAAATGTGTCAACCCTAGTATCAACTATAGCTGTAAGTGATAGCCTCATATCAAGTGTAAAGGTCGTGACTGGTGATTCTAAATATCATGCTTTACTTTCAGAATTTTCAGACTTAACAAGGCCAACGGGCGCTCATCGCACACCTAAACATAATACAGTCCACCATATTCGCACCACACCAGGCCCCCCAGTATCGTGTACACCTCGTAGACTGGCACCGGACAAATTTAAGATTGCCAGGTCAGAGTTCGAGGCGATGTTGGCGAATGGTACTGCTCGTCCGTCGGAGAGTCCGTGGTCATCACCACTACACCTTGCTCCTAAAAAGGACAATAGTTGGAGACCGTGTGGTGACTACCGTATGCTCAACGCTCGGACGATCCCAGATAAGTACCCAATCCGTCATATACATGACTTTGCCCACAGCTTATCTGGTTGTAAGGTTTTCTCCACTATAGATTTAGTTAAGGCCTTCAACCAAATACCTGTTTTTGAGGATGACATTCCAAAATGCGCAATAACAACGCCATTTGGACTTTTTGAGTTCCCTTATATGAACTTTGGCTTGCGAAACGCTGGTCAGACTTTCCAGAGGTTCGTTGATGAGATGACTCGTGGCCTAGATTTCTGTTACCCATATCTCGATGACTTTTTAATATTTAGCAAAAGTGAAGCGGAGCATGAAGATCACCTGCGTCAACTCTTCGCAAGGATGAAAGATTATGGCATGCTCATCAACACTGCTAAATGCGTCTTTGGTAAGTCAGAAGTAACATTTTTAGGCTACCATATCTCTCAACAGGGAACTAAACCTCTGGAAGGTAAAGTGGCTGCAATCAAGGAGTTTCCTGTTCCTAAAACAGCTAAACAGCTCAGAAGGTTCTTGGGAATGTTAAACTTTTATAGAAGGTTTATCCCCCAAGCAGCCCTAGTTCAAGCTCCCTTGAATGCCTTACTGACCGGTTCCATCAAAGCATCGCAGCCAGTTGATGTAAGTGGAGACTCGCTAAAAGCCTTCGAGTCATGCAAAGAAAGCCTTTGCAATGCAGCACTGTTGGCTCATCCAGATTCTGAATCCAAGTTAGGTCTGGTAACTGATGCTTCAGATTTTGCCATGGGTGGAGTTCTACAACAACTTAAGGATGGGAATTGGCAACCTCTAGCCTTTTTCTCACGTAAGTTGAGCCCTACGCAACAGAAATATTCACCGTACGATAGAGAGCTCCTTGCTATCTACGAAAGTCTTAAGTATTTCCGTCATTGGCTTGAGGCTACGACTTTCACTATCTATACTGATCACAAGCCACTGTGCTTTGCATTCCATGAAAGGAAGGCACACTGTAGCCCGCGTCAGTATAGACATCTAGATTACATATCACAGTTCTCGACTGATATTCAACACATCGCTGGGAAAGATAATGTTGTTGCTGACACGCTTTCCCGAGTCGATGAGCTGCAAAGTCCTGTAGATCTAGAGGTGATTGCCAAAGCCCAAGACTCCGATCCCGAATTGGCAGAATTTCTTAAACAAGAAACTGGTTTGCACATTGAAAGGTTGAGTATACCTGGAAGTTACAGTAAAATGTACTGCGACGTCAGCACAACGACTCCCAGACCCTTAGTACCCAAGACCTTGCGCAAACAAGTTTTTGATAGTTTGCACTCGCTAAGCCATCCAGGCGCTAACGCAAGCGCTAAACTAGTAGCAGAACGTTTTGTCTGGCCACTGATGAGAAAGGATTGTCGCGAGTGGTCTAGGGCGTGTTTGGCTTGCCAGCGCACAAAAATAAATCGACATGTAGCGTCGCCTTTAGGCACGCATGATTTACCTAAAGCGCGATTCAAATACGTTCACTTAGACCTAATCGGACCGTTACCTCCATCCGGTGATTTTAGGTATTGCCTGACAGCCATCGATCGCTTCACGCGATGGACTGAAGCTGTCCCCCTCACCAATATCACTGCGGAATCAGTGGCTAAAGCGTTCTTATCTCAATGGATAGCTCGATTCGGTTGTCCGACTGACATTGTTACTGACCGCGGTCGGCAATTTGAATCAGCATTGTTCGATCAACTATCAAAATTTATCAGTTTTAAACATCGTAAGACCACTAGTTACCACCCTCAGTGCAACGGTCTCATAGAAAGATTCCATCGGCAGCTAAAAGCGGCAATAATGTGTCATGCTGCTGACAGTAGCTGGACCGAAGCATTACCCCTCGTACTACTCGGCATAAGAAGTTCTTTCAAAGAAGATCTCCAATCTTCCTCTGCCGAGCTTCTATACGGTGAACCGTTGCGCCTTCCAGGTGAATTCTTTGGCCAAAAAGTTGACAAATGTACGACTGATATAACAGAATTCTCGACTCGTATCAGATCATTTGCCAACAACTTACAGCCAGTCCCAGCTTCGCACCACTCTAGTAACAAGATCTTCATTTACAAAGATCTTTCGTCTTGTTCTCATGTTTTTCTTAGAGAAGATGCTTTGCGAGGTGCCCTACAACCAGCATATACTGGTCCCCATGAAGTGGTCGAGAGAAGTGCTAAAACTTTTAAATTAAAAGTAAAAGGTAAAGTTGTGACGGTATCTATAGACCGGTTAAAGCCAGCCTACATATTGTCACAAACAAACGACACTTCTCCGGAACCACCTTCTACCCTTTCTCCATCTCCATCGACCAAAACTACTCGTTCTGGGCGTCATGTTCGCTTTCCGGACTATTATCGCCCGTTAGACACGGTCTCTGGGGGGGAGTGATGTGGTGAACACTTTAATATTATTTATTTATCTTATACAATATATATATAAATATATACTTAAATAAATACAAACATACAACATAATTAAATATAAATAAACTAGAAAACTCACTTATATACTTTAGCTATTTTTATATTTCAGATACATAAATAAGAACATACACTTAACATAAACAAAATACAATATTTAATAGCTGTAGTGCATTGAATTAAATATGGTATAGCAGAGCTCGCCCGTTCGCCGAGGTAGTATGGAAACAAATCCGTATCGCGTTGTGTCATACTAACTATGCGCATATTCTATGTCACGCATCGTCGCCGCGCGAGCGCCGGCGGCCCGGTTACGCGCTACCCGCATTCTGTTGCATCCAGTCTCGATCTAACTAGACAACGCGAAGGCTGTGTCCGAGTACCTACCGCAGGACGCTTGCATTCTGGATTACGCTTTGCAAATCGATGTTATTATTGTGCTTGTGCTAAGAACTATATATTATAAAACTATTCTACCGCTGTCAAATCCTTCTACATTTATGTGGCGAGGTGTTGTGTGAGAATTAAACAGCTGTGTTTGTGAACCAGGATTTATTATTCCGGCAGCCACCCAAACCCAGACAGGTACCTATATTATATACTACACGCAACCTCCCATAAATTTATTCAAGAGTCAAGTGGGGTTCGGACGCGAAACGTTCGTTACGTAAAAACAATCAGAAACTAATTTCAGGGAAGTCCCTGATCCAGAGAGTTGCCACACCTGAATGAAAACCATAGATAAAAAATAATGTCTCTGGTCCGTCTCTATTAAATAATCTTTTGACATTGACTTTTGATTTGAAATGCCAAAATATGCAATATGCTAGATGCAAAATTTACATGCTAAAGAGTCATGAAATATGCTAAATTTAGCACTAAAAATGCTAAAACGGCAACAGTGAAAGGGAATGATAGGAAGTTCTTTTTCGGTTCCGGTTAATGTACGGCCAGTTAAACGTACGTACAACCAGTTAGAACGAATCCACTTTGTTCCACTATTGAATTGTTACGGGGTACACTGTCGCAGATGAATATTTCGATTATTACTATTTTTATATCTAGCGATGGATAATTTGTCTTACGGGACGGCGGCCCCTTCGAGGGTATTGAAAAAAAACATTTTCTGGCATCACGGCACGCTCGCTCTGCTCGCTCGCCTTGTGCGTAATTTTTATGTTCAAACATAACCTAACCTATCCAAGTCGGATCCACTCTATAAAGTATCAAGGACAAGTTTTAACTCCAGTGCCAGAACAAAAAAGTAAAAATCCATGTTTGAATTGCTCTAGTGTGCATATAGCCTATCTGGCATCGTAATAACGGGGTGTACACCTCCGTCTACAGATATTGTACACACACTCTTGGCTGTCTGTTTTTGGGGGTCCGGCTAATGTACGTCCAGTTATTGTACACCCAGTTAAAACAAATGTTTTAACCTGCCGTACGGGGGCGTACTGGCTGCGAATTAACTGGGTGCACAAAATTGACCCGTGATGTTATTGTACAGCATGTTAATTGGATGCCATTAGGGCCTATGCACACTGAGGCAATTCAATTATTTTTTATTTTTTGTAGGCAATGGATACTGCTTCTAAAGAGAATAGCCCCTTTGGGGTAAATGTAAAAAAACATTTTCTGGCACTGCGTTGGCCGCTACGCGGCACGCTCGCTTTGCTCGCTCGCCTTGTGCGTTATTTATATGTTCTAACATAACATAACCTTTCCAAGTCGGATCCGCCCTATAAAGTCACAAGGACAAGTACAAGTATCCGCTGCCAGAACAAAATAGCAAAAATCAATTATTGAATTGCTACAGTGTGCACGAGGCTTATCTGGCATCGTAATAACGGGGCGTAGAATAACAACACGTGACGACATTGTACGACATGTACTCAATACTCAATACATTTATTGCATACATATGGTTTAGTTTAGGTACATACATAGTTCTTAGATGTAAGTCAGTATCACATGGACCCTGTGTATAGGATAAAGCAACATAGAGGTAGGTCAAGGTTTATAGATAGTGCTTGGTACGTGTATATTATTATAGATTGAGAATTTCCAGGCATTATAATGTAGATCGTTTGTTACTTTATGTTATTTCGCGATTTTTTATTGTACGCCCCGTTAATCCAAACCCTGGCATCGAAATAACGGTGTGTACATTAACCTGCTGTACATTATCCTGCTAAGCAATAACGGGTCGTACATTATTGCCTCCCGCTTGTGATGAATTTCAATAATAGTTCTAATTTTAATGGTTTAATAGAAATTACTATTATGATATTTGATGACACTTGTCATATTTGTTTGTGAAATTGTCTGTCAACTTCATAGAAATGCCGTTGGCAACACTGACTGACTCCCTCCCTCCTTGACGTTGGTTGGTAAAGTAGTGGGGATAGACGGTTGGCGATGGCAGGGAGCGAAGGATTGGGGGCGGTCGGTCGTTGGGACGAGTACGGAATACAACTTAAAGTGTAGTCTTTATGTATATCAGTTTGTTAAATATTAAAGTGTAACGTGGAGTAATTATTACAGCCTATTTTACGAAAAGAAGTGAGTTTTATTAAATCTCAGAAGTGACAAGAACTTACGGTATGTAAAATATTTCTTACGGATTTTAATATGATTCCACCCGCCAAGTAATTATTTTTCTTGGGTTGAGTAGAAAATTATTTAATTTGACTAAAAGTTCAAGGGTACGAAAGATTTTGCGAGCATGAATCGGTCGAGATTGCCTCGAGATTATCCGTTTGTGCTAGCTTTTTCGATCGAACTTATGAACAATAACGGGTACTTACCTAAATGTTATAATTTAATGATTTTATTTTTACTTAAGTGGGTGAAATCATTCGAGTTTTAATCTGATCGTTCGCATCCTAACGTTGTAGGGTAGGTATAGAAACCAAGTTTGAATTAGTATGTTGATTCGTTGTTCATGCGCACTGGTCTGTATTGCACAGAGACTATCCGGTAATGCTGACACCTTTCAACAAGTTTTAATTTTGATTGTCTGAAATGCCTGATATTATGCCTACCCTAAAATGTGTGTGGTCTCATATGAAATTTGATATTAGCCGCTCATCCGAACATGAAATGGCCTGAACCTAATATTTAACGACTTTGACTGCTTAGTTAAGCTGTTCCATTTCAAACAATTGACATTCCCTTAATTTTTGGAATATACGCTAAGTTTACCGAAAGATATTTTAAAAATATTAACGAACTTAATAACAGCAAATAGTTTTACATTATTATGCATTACGATGATCATTTTATTGGTTACCCTCTGAAAACACATGACTCGTGTTACCGTGTATGAAATTAAGTGAAGGTACTTGAGTGTAAAAAACAAGCTTGAGTTTGTGCTTGAGTGTTAAAAGCAAGTCAGTCCTCTGTAGCATTCTTGTTACTTTTTGCTATGCAGAACTGTAGGGTACTTAGGAAAGGCCTACTTTCCTGTCTAGACCCATAAACAACATTTTTATGTCCATGCTATTAGTCGCCATCGTGCCGATGTAGCATAATGTACAAAATTAAATAAATACCCTTAAATAAATTAGAATATCTGTTGGCATAAGCAGAGTGTTATTGGCTGGGTTATGTTGAAATGATTATTTGTAAAGTTATAATTATTTATTTCTTATAATTTACTTAACATCAAAAATGAGTGATCGAATAAAGTTTCATAATAAAGTGGCCGTAAATAGCAAAGACCGAGCACAATCTTGAATTTCATAAAAGCCGGTACGGTCTTTGTCGTGCACCGGGCCTAACCATAAAGTTGCTATCCGATAGTGCTAATACTGTTCATGTACTGCTAATACCATAGCAGCTCAGTATATTTTGAGTAGCCTCTAACCGCAAATGTCTAACCATGCTGGATTTAAAATAAGTAAGTTAATGATCATGATCAAGCCTACCCTCTAAAGCGAGTTTTTGAAGTAAAGTGAGCTAAACTTATCAAAATTGTAGACTATTTATTTATTATTATTTCTTAGGTAAACAATCAGTAGATACTTATATTCTAATTGATAATTTAAAACGACAACTGTTATTAGGGTCCAATAAACAGGTTTCACATAGTGAGACTATTGGAGACAATTTTTTTTTAACAAATTACAATTAAAACAGAAAAACAAAAAGTACAATAAAAAAAAAACGGGTTGCACTCCGGGAGTGCCGGCAGAAGTGAAAACTTGATTATTAACGTAGGAACCCTAAAAGTTGTTTATTTTATCAAGTTCCTCAATGTAGTAAAACCCCAATCAAAGTCCTAAGGAACCCTAAAAATTTTAGCATTATCAAGCTCCTAAGTGTAGTTGAAATTCCAATCAAAGTGCTAAGGAACCCTAAAATTGTTTACATAATCAAGGTCCTAAGTGTAGTTGAAAGTCCAATTAAAGGCCTAAGGAACCCTAAAAGTTGTTTATTTTATCAAGTTCCTCAATGTAGTAAAACCCCAATCAAAGTCCTAAGGAACCCTAAAAATTTTAGCATTATCAAGCTCCTAAGTGTAGTTGAAATTCCAATCAAAGTCCTAAGGAACCCTAAAAATGTTAACATTATCAAGCTCCTAAGTGTAGTTGAAACTCCAATCAAAGTCCTAAGGAACCCTAAAAGTTGACCACTTAATCAAATTCCTCAATGTAGTAAAACCCCAATCAAAGTCCTAAGGAACCCTAAAAATTTTAACATTATCAAGCTTCTAAGTGTAGTTGAAACTCCAATCAAAGTCCTAAGGAACCCTAAAAGTCGACCATTTAATCAAATTCCTCAATATAGTATAACCCCAATCAAAACCCTATACGGAACCCTAAATTTTACGTAAAGCCAAATCCTCAACGGGTCGGAACCGCTAGAAGGGACCTTGTCGCGCGACCTACAAGTAGGTCCTAAATGAAGTAAAACGGCAGACATAGGAGGAGGGGGTTCTGGGGGGCTAAGGGGGGTCACAGCACGGCTCGCTTCGCTCGCCGCGCTGTTCCCCGTGGTCGCGTGGCGGCTCGCTTCGCTCGCCGCGACGCTCCCCCCGGGTTCAGGAAGAGGGGGTTCTGGGGGGCTTAGGGGGGTAACAGCACGGCTCGCTTCACTCGCCACGCTGTTCCCCGTGATCGCGTGGCGGCTCGCTTCGCTCGCCGCGACGCTCCCCCCGGGTTTCGGAGGAGGGGGTTCTGGGGGGCTTAGGGGGGGTCACAGCACGGCTCGCTTCGCTCGCCGCGCTGTTCCCCGTGGTCACGTGGCGGCTCGCTTCGCTCGCCGCAATGCTCCACTCGAAAAATAAATACAGTAGATCTATAAAATCATGTACCAATGACCACTACTACCTGCCGCGGGCGGCCGCTAGTTCATAAAATCTATAATAGGTATGTACCTATACCTACTACAGTCACGAAAAACGCCTTGGTATGCTTGCTACTAACTATTATCTATTCTGTGACGTTACCGTGTCATAGTAACTACTAGCGTATCTGTAGCGTCTTACGCTTTTTTTCGATTTTTATTATGAACTCTACGTTGTAGTCTTAGGGTACATTTCTGCAAAAAATCCGTCCTACGCTTTTTCGATCAGGGTCACGTGATCCTGACGCGAGTTTAAGATTTTATCCCCATTCAGAAAGTGCTCAACGCCGCTAAAGAAGTTTTCACTTCAAAAAAAAAAACACCTAGGGAACCTGGGGAGTCTCCTCGAAACAGCATTTTGACAAAATGTAAGTAGCAATTCTTGGTGGTTTTGAGCAAACAGATCTAGTTTGGGGACGTTAACCAGTCCATTGAACGTAATTAATGCTCGTCTAAAGAAAGTGTTTTGGGAGCTGTGTTTGGCTAAGTACGCCATAGAAGTAAAGATTAATAAAATTTTAGAACAAAGTGAGTACAGTTTGGCTATTTTCGCCTAATAAGATGAAATTGATTTTGGAACCAAGTGAGTTCATTTTGGCAATGTACGCCTTAGAAGATGAAATTAATTTTGAAACCAAGTGAGTTCAGTTTGACTATGTACGCCATAAAAGTAGAAATTGATTTTGAAACCAAGTGAGTTCAGTTTGGCTATGTACGCCTTAAAAGATGAAATTGATTTTGAAACCAAGTGAGTTCAGTTTGACTATGTTCGCCATAAAAGTCGAAATTGATTTTGAAACCAAGTGAGTTCAGTTTGACTATGTACGCCTAGAAGTTGAAATTAATTAACCATGCGAGATCTGTTTGGTCAAAGTAAAAAAGTTCAAAAAGTTCAAAAAGTTCAAAAAGTTCAAAAAGTTCAAAAAGTTCAAAAAGTTCAAAAAGTTCAAAAAGTTCAAAAAGTTCAAAAAGTTCAAAAAGTTCAAAAAGTTCAAAAAAATCAAAATGTTCAAAATGTTCAAAATGTTCAAAATGTTCAAAATGTTCAAAATGTTCAAAATGTTCAAAATGTTCAAAACGTTCAAAACGTTCAAAACGTTCAAAACGTTCAAAACGTTCAAAACGTTCAAAATGTTCAAAATGTTCAAAATGTTCAAAATGTTCAAAATGTTCAAAATGTTCAAAATGTTCAAAATGTTCAAAATGTTCAAAATGTTCAAAATGTTCAAAATGTTCAAAATGTTCAAAATGTTCAAAATGTTCAAAAAGTTCAAAATGTTCTAAAAGTCTCAAAAGGCGCAAATGTTTCAAAAATTTTAAGTTAAGTAATTTAAAGTCGTGTAGAGTTGTTAAAAGTTAAAGATCGGTTTTTGGATTTGGATTATAAGTAAAGATTTTGGGTTAAGATTATGTAAGTTTTTCGAGTTTTAATGAATGGACGATGAATTAATTATGAATTAAAAATGAATTAATGATGAATTAAAGATGAATAAATGATGAATAAATGATGAATTAAAGATGAATTAAAGATGAATAAAAGATGAATTACAGATGAATTTAAGATGAATTTAAGATGAATTTAAGATGAATTAAAGATGAATTTAAGATGAATTTAAGATGAATTTAAGATGAATTTAAGATGAATTTAAGATGAATCTAAGATGAATCTAAGATGAATCTAAGATGAATCTAAGATGAATCTAAGATGAATTTAAGATGAATTTAAGATGAATTTAAGATGAATTTAAGATGAATTTAAGATGAATTAAATATGAATTAAATATGAATGAAATATGAATTAAATATGAATTAAATATGAATTAAAAATGAATTAAAAATGAATTAAATATGAATTAAATATGAATTAAATATGAATTAAATATGAATTAAATATGAATAAAATATGAATAAAATATGAATAAAATATGAATTTGATATGAATTTAATATGAATTTAATATGAATTTAATATGAATTTAATATGAATTTAATATGAATTAAATATGAATTAAATATGAATTAAATATGAATTAAATATGAATTTAAGATAAAATAAATGTGAATTATTTATAAATTAAAGATTAGCGATGTATAAAAGACTTACTACTTACTAAAAAGATGAATTACAGTTTTAGGTGTTCAATTACAGTTTAACAGTTCAGTTTTACAACTGAATCACAGTTTTAAATAAAAATTGGACAAAGATTCTAATTGAAGTTAGTGCGTCGTAAACCTGAACCACTAGATTGTTTACTTACCGAAACAGTCACTGTCGAGAAGATGTTTGCATTTCAGCAAGAACAATGAGGAGATGACATTACTAGTACATGCCTGCAGTGCCATGGCAGGGCATGGCATGGAGAAATTCAAGTTGATAAGTTCTTCGCTGTCAGATTTAATGATGGCGTTTCCATGCATTTACTGAGCTAAGTTAAACGTATCTTTTGTAGTATTTAAAGCGCAAGACTAAGTACAGAGAACTCGTCTAAATGCCGTGGATAGTGCACATTTAGTGTTTTATATTTTTGGAATATATTGTTACTTTTTAATTATTTCACAATTGGAAATCCTATTCATTTCAACTAGATATAAAGCAGATGAATGATAATAGATTTATTCACAGTGTGCTTGCAGATCTGTAAATTTTATGACGAGTTTCAGATCCTTAAAACTCCAGGCAAAGTTAGTAGCGATGCACCGCAGAAGGTGCCACAGGACACAGCCGTGATGCACTGCACCAGCGGCCTGAGCCATGATGCGCCATGGAAGGCGCCGCACCAGTGGCCTGAGCCGTGATGCGCCATGGAGGGCGCCGCACCAGCGGCCTGAGTAGTGATGCGCCACGGAAGGCGCCGCATCAGTGGTCTGAGCCGTGATGCGCCACGGAAGGCACCACATCAGCAGCTTGAGCCATGACGCGCCTCTGAAGGTGCCGTAGTAACAGGCTGAGCCGCGAGTTACGTAGCAAGGAGAAGAATTATGTAGTTTATTACCACAATTTTATTTTGTTTTATATTTTATTTTATTTGTTTATTAGGTACACAAAACAGAGTACAATCGATAATTTACAGGCATAAATACTATTAAGTTATGAGCTAGACAGTACCCCAAAACATGCGTACACAGAATGCATAGAACAGGAAAGTTAGTAAATAGCGTGTAACCAGGCTTAACTAGTAGTAGGTGATTAAAGTTAACATTTACTTGGAACTTAGGTGTACTCATACAATTATTTTATTACAGTAAGTGCACACACTTCGAGTTAAGACTCGAAGAGAGTGCAGAATTAATTAAATAACTAATTTGAGTTTTCGGCACACTCTAATGAAAGAGTGGCCAAAGATGCATTCTTGAATTTATTTAGATTATTGTTAAAGATATGAATTTTATCACTGTATTTAATCAATAAATCGTTAAATAGGCGACACATTCTGACAACGGGGTTATAATAAGAGGCGTTGTTTGAATGGACTTGTAAGGCGAAAGTGTTCTGAAAGAGTTGCCGAGGTCTAGGCTTTATATTTAGATTAATAAGATAAAGTAAGCAAGGAGAGTCGATATGCGAGTGGGTAATTTTGAAATGATACAGTAGATCATGATATTTGCGACGATATTTTCTAATAACACTAAATGAAAATGATGGAGCTTTGCAGTATAGTTAGGCAATTTCCTATTAAGACCACATCTGTAACTTAAAATATTCAGAAACTTTTTCTGGACCCTCTCAATCCGGTCAACGTGAATATTGTAGTAGGGAGATCAAATTACTATTTGACTTTTAAAAACAATTAACTGTTTGACTGTAGTTTTAACCATGGAGATGTCTTCCTATCACAATCGGAGTATAATTTATGCTATAGGAGTATTTAATTTAAATAACATTTTACCCGAATGCATTGTTTATGGCTGGGATGCGAAGACTTTTCTGATACAAAACTGTTATATTATCTTAGAAATTTCATTTAGTTAATTTTTTTTTGCATACAGGCTTTGAATATGGTAAACGGGATATCTAACTGTAATTATTTTTAGAAGAATTATATTTTTAATATCTGTTTATTCTTAGAAATGACTAAGATTTATTTGGGTGTCTTCGTATCTTCTACTTAATAATTTCATTTTGTTTACAAGTTTTATATTGTAATTTTGGATTTGTTTTAATTTGTTCTTATTAGTTGTCTGAATTTTGGTAGTCATTCAAGTTTCAAGTTTTGTTTAGTCATACATATACATAGTTATCATGTTATCATTATGCTCTTAGCATGTGCTTCCAGAGTAAGCACACTGTCGGATGGCCGAATTTGATAGACATTAGATTTTTTTTAGATTGTATTTGTATGGTCATCCTTTCTCATTAAGTATTTGTGTTTTAATTCAAGTTTTGTTGTTACACATTCAATTTTTTTTTTAGATTGTATTTGAATGGTCATCTTTTCTTATTAAGTATTTGTTTTAAATTCAAGTTTTGTTTTTAGACATTACATTTTTTTTTGGATAGTGTTTGAATGGTCATCTTTTCTCATTATTTGTTTTGAATTCAGGCTTTGTTTATTAAGTTTTCATATTATTATATTGTGCACTTAGCATGTGCTTCCAGAGTAAGCACAGTGTCGGATGGCCGAATGTGATGAATTTCAATAATAGTTCTAATTTTAATGGTTTAATAGAAATTACTATTATGATATTTGATGACACTTGTCATATTTGTTTGTGAAATTGTCTGTCAACTTCATAGAAATGCCGTTGGCAACACTGACTGACTCCCTCCCTCCTTGACGTTGGTTGGTAAAGTAGTGGGGATAGACGGTTGGCGATGGCAGGGAGCGAAGGATTGGGGGCGGTCGGTCGTTGGGACGAGTACGGAATACAACTTAAAGTGTAGTCTTTAGGTATATCAGTTTGTTAAATATTAAAGTGTAACGTGGAGTAATTATTACAGCCTATTTTACGAAAAGAAGTGAGTTTTATTAAACGCTTTTGGTACTAGAATTTTTTTCTGGCTTTGGATACCATAATATTGGCCAATGTTTTTTTCAGATTTCGCCGAATTGCCATAGTTAAAAATATTATAAAGGGATCTATTCACTATTTACTTAACAGTCCACCACCGTGTGAAACTGTGAAGAAGGTTGCAGCTCAAGCACTGTCCTTCATAACCACCCATCATCAGCACTGTTTAACTGTAAGAACACTGACAGATGGACACCAGTGAGACATTAACCTCTAATCGGGTTTTTTAAATTCTTTCTCCACACCCGTTTTTTATTTAAAGCTCTCATAAAAACCAAACAGTACTAAAGATTCACCATACGTATAAGCGTGCAAGTGTTATATTATAACATACAGCGTGCAAGACTACGAAGTCTTCGTCAGCGGATAATAGGATAGGAAGGATATGGAATGGTTTCCTTTTCATGTTCTTAAAGTTTTTGTACCTTGCAACATCTGATTCTGATGACAGTAATCTGAAATTTGAATTTGTTTGTGGGTCAACGTTTATTCAACGAAAATATCTCAAAACTCAGAACATTTTATTGTGCATGTGCAATAGTGATTCGTTACGATGGCGTGTGCGTCTGAAAAAGGGAGTAGAAAAGACAAAAATCAAAATATTCAGGTGTTTGTGCGACTCAGGTAACTAATCTTAATAATATAAGCAGGAACTTCCAAGATTTCTAAAACACAAGCATGATGGTAATTTCGTGATGTACTGCCATAGCAAGTCAAATTTGTATTCAAAATCTCATACACCAACATTGATGCAAAACTTAAGCTTGGCTGGTCATGGCTCAGTTGTCTTCATTACAAGAAAAAAACCATCAACCTTTTTTCTTTCCCATTGAAACGTATGGCTTTACCGAGTTCATTTGGTAAAGACTACTACTATATAGGAAGAGATCACTTTCAGTGGTAAGGTCGCGCATTGTATTACATAATTGTTTAATTTAATGTCCTGTGCTGTATTTTTGTGTGGTGAACAATAAAGAGTTATCTATCTATCTATCTAATAGGAGATATTGTTTTCGCCCAAAGTCCTACTCAGTTGTTTTAAGGAGTTGGGCTGGCTGGGGTGAGGTTTGGCAGGGGGACAATGCACAATACACCCCATCGCAGGACGTCAGTGCAGATCTTATTGCCCCAAATCAATTAGAATTAGATACATTGTTTTGTTCTAACTCCTTTGACCGAGCACATAATGATAAAGACAAGTCTTTATCTGCCTTTTCAACAGTAAATGCATTTCAGACCACTAAACCAACGTGAACGCGACATCAAGTCCCTGGGAGTCATAGAAGTGGCCAACAATCGAGAGGTGGTCGTACGACAATCACAGCAAAGCAATCATGCCAAGAAATTCACATTTGACCGAGCCTTCGGGCCCCAAGCTAAACAGGTATTATTGCAATTTTGATTAGCTTCCTCAAAATAACACAATAGAAGCTGACAAAGTCAAAACTTATATGTATTTGTATTTGCAATAATCACATTTGACACATTTAAAAGCTGAGTCTAGGCTCCAGTCCCATGCGACCAAGCTTAGACCTGACTGGCTGCTAAAAAATTTATACAGTGTTTTGTTAGTGAAGGTTACCCTGAACATCAGGTGGATCATTGACTGCCTTCACAGCTCAGTTGGTAGTAGCTCTGCCTTCTGCACTGGAGGGTGTGGGTTCAATCCCTATGGAGAACTAATATTTGTGTGGTGAACACAGATGTTTGTTCTCTGTCTGGGTGTTATATTGTATTCTATGTTACAAAAAAGTATTTAAGTATTGTATCAGCTATCTGGTTCCCATAGTAAGCTCTGCTTAGTTTGGGGCTACATGGTGTTGTGTGGATTGTCCACATTATTTATTTATTGTAACAACTGGATTTTAACCTGCGGCCTTCAGATCGGAAGGCGGGGCCGCAACCGCTAGACCACCAGTGCTCACTAGCTTTATGTTTCAAAGTGATCCTTAAAATCCAAAGATTTGATTATAAATATCTTTTATGTTCTTTTTAAATTTATTTGACATTGTTACTAAAATGAGCTTAATAATTGCAGGTGGAAATATACCAAGCTGTGGTCAGTCCACTTATCGAGGAAGTGCTGGCCGGCTACAATTGTACAGTGTTTGCATATGGACAGACTGGCACGGGGAAGACACACACCATGGTCGGAGAGAGCACGGGCGATGAGCATACTTGGCAGAATGTAACTAACAATCAACATATCTCATAGCTCATTATCTTATTGCCTCCTGATCAAAAGGTCTAAGGCTGAGATTCATAGACCGAACTTTGAATTTACTTTGATGGAAAGTTCTACTTTCAACCAAAAATATATTTCATAGTTCTGTCAAGCTCTTCTTTATTCAAAATGTTGAAGGTAAACTTCGATTAACAAAGCTTACTTTGCGAAGACTCCTTTGCTGTAAAGCAAAGTCACGTCTATGAATCTCGGCCTAAGTAGCAAAATGTCCAACAGAGCAAAAGGTCCAACTATCAGATGGTCTGTATAGCAGAACTTAGTCTTACTGCTCATTAGACCTTTTGCTCTGTTGGACATTTTGCTACTTAGACCTTTTGATCAGTACCCAAAGTCCCAGTGCATTTACGACATTTAGTTACCAAATGTTGTTTTCGTTTCGCCTACGTGTCTCTCTTTTGCATGGAAAAATGATGAGACAATAACTCTAACTATGTAACGTATTTTTGCTGTCTCACCTTTTCTCCATACAAAGGACAGAGACACATGGCGAAACGAAAACCACATTTGGTAACGAAATGTGGTAGCAAAACTCGGACTTGGGGTACAAGAGGCACTTTACTACGATAATAATTGTTATGCATTCGATTTTTTTTTTATTGTGTGTAATGGTTACTAAATTGTAATGCAGTGTAACTGTAAACGTAAAATATTTGTATAATGTCCCAAAAGTTAAGAGCCGACCGGGGTTTCATCCTGCGACCTGCTTGGTACGGGGCTGCGCTGACTGCTGCGCCATTGGATCCTAATCACACTCGACGAGTAACTCTTATAGACTGTTAATACGGCACTAACGCGACCATCTACGTTAACTACTTACCCCAACATTAGATAGATAGAAAGTTCTTTATTGCACAAATTAATAGTACTGTATACAGGCGAACTTAATGCTAGATAGAATTATCTACCAGCTAACCTTTGGGTAATAAGGAGATAGGTTGGGTAGTGCACATATAAGATGAGGGCTTAAGTAGATACTAAACAAAAATAAACACACAGTTAAAGTGACAAATATTATCACTAATACACATAATCAGGTAACTCCTGCATAGCAACTGTAAAATAGAAGGAAATATACAAATATAATTAAAACTAAAAAATAAGCAATACTTATAATCTAAGCTAGCATAAACTCACTTGCATAATGCAACCAGGACACCTGCAGGCAATTGCACACCAAGGAAAATTTATTTATTTTTATGTTTATAAGATTCGATCATGACTCATGAGATGTTCGGCAAGTTTTATCATGCGCACTTGATGTGCGGGTGGTTTTTCCGCAAGTAGGCCGCTGGTAGTGGGCCCTTGTTTGCGTGACCCTTGACACGCTCGAACTTTTTTACGTTCTACGACACGCCGGTTTCCTCACAATGTTTTCCTTCACCGTTTTGAAAGTACAGGCATAGTGCACTTACACTTTTCGACAGAATAACTCATTGGACTGGATTTGAACTCACGACCTTCGGATCGGAAGGCGGGGCCGCTACCACTAGACCACCAGTGCTCTCCACAAGCGTACCATTCAACACAATGAATTTCGTTCCAGGACCCTCTAGCAGGCATAATCCCCCGAGCTCTGTCCCAGCTGTTCGATGAGCTAAGGCTCTCTAACACGGAGTACACAGTGCGGGTGTCCTACCTAGAATTGTATAACGAGGAGCTGTTTGACCTGCTGTCTGCAAGTGATGACAACTCCAAGCTGAGGATCTATGAGGACGTCACGAGGAAAGGCAGCAATATTGTGAACGGACTTGAGGAGATCACGGTGAGTTGGAGCTACGAGTTCTATACCTGAAGTCGGGAGTTTTGCTACCACATTTCATCTACCAAATGTTGTTTTCGTGTGAGCACGTGTCCCTCTCTTTTGTATGGAAAATTGATAAGACAAAAACTGGTTTTGATCTACGTCACGTTTTTTTGCTGTCTCATCTTTTTCTCCATACAAAAGAGAGAGAGAGACAAATAGGCGAAACAAAAAACAACATTTCGTAGACGAAATGTGGTATTTGAGTTGGGGGAATAAGACTATAATGAGATGTTGTGATGTTATTAGAACCACTCGCACAAAAATAACTAGTGCCTAGAAACAGTCTGTCTGTCTTATTCACATATTCACTTGTAGTTTTAGTTGTCCGCATTATTTATATTTATTTATTGATTTATATTTATTTATTTTGTTCCAGGTATCGAACAAGAATGAAGTGTATAAGATCATGGCGCAAGGGCAGGAAAGGAAGCGCGTAGCTTCCACCTTCATGAACGCACAATCAAGGTAACTTGACTGGCCTCTCAGCTTAGTTGGTATAACTAGCGGCACATAACTCTAGCGCTGAGCGATACGCGGGGGGATAGCTGCGCATGCGTCGTAGTGTTCGCATGTCGCGCACACTGCATGTGTGGATGTGTGCAGAGTGTCCTATTGGTACAGAGAGCGGAGTGCGACTGGAAAGCCAATCAGCGCTACGCACGCCCGCCCTTCATACCGCAAGCCCCCCTCAGGTACCTTGTTTTTGACTTCTGCGCAATAACGGTCAGCGCTAAAGTAATGTGCCGCTACCCTTGGTAGCTCTGCCATAGTAGTGCGCCGTAGTTCAGCTTCGATCCCCACCAGTACTCTCCAGGATTAGATCTCCACTTTCCTCTTACCAGCCATCATCCCAGTACTCTACTTTCTTACTCATGTCATCCTTCACACAATCCATCCATCTTTTTTTTATCCTACCTATACTTTTATATTCATCCACGTTCATACCTATCTTCCCGACCTCTTCGTTGTAACTGATTATTTAACTTGGTGTGATACACTCTGATTGGTCTATTTTTAACAAAATATTTTTATATTACAGAAACCAACCAAAATCTATATTCACAAGAAATATATTTTTGTGAGTTATCAGACTTGTTTTTGTAGTTTAATCTTTCACGTAGCTTAAGTAGTTGGTATGGTTTCTGTAATATAACTATAGTGTATTGTTTAGTTGTTAAACTTGGTAGAAAATCACAAATGCGACAAATTGGGATTCGAACCCACGATTTTGCGTTCGTATGGGTCCCGCAAATAGATTTTATTCAAACACTAGCGGCCTGTCCCGGCTTCGCACGGGTGGACATTTATTTTTAAACACATAAATATTGTTTAGTTACTCAGGGTGAATGTAGCTTTCCAATGGTGAAAGAATTTTTGAAAACGGCACAGTAGTTTTTGATTTTATTCATTACAAAATACATGCAAAAATACTTGTGTGCTAGTATAGATTATGTAACTGTTCTGACGACGTCATCGAGATACCATAAGCAGTATATTTTAAGTGTATACCTAGATTCAGTCATTTTTGTCCTACAGTACAAGCTTTGCTTAGTTTGGGGCTAGAAACTGCTGTGCATATGTAAATATAATGTATCTATGAACATACAGGCATACAGATGTTCTATATACTATACAGGGTTATTCATAATTAGCTGCAAATACTCAGGAATTAGGTTCAACAAATAAAATAAAAAATATTTATGAAATGATTTTTTTTAAGTTTTGTTATGAAAATCCCGAGAAAATCGACAAAGAATATCCTTTGGAATCATTGGCGCCTGACCTATTTTGACCTTTGATCCGCGCCCGCGCGCCGTGAGCGGCACTCTGCGTTCAGTAAATTCATCCTATTCAGCCTGGGTGGGTCATCGTCCTGTTCTCCATGGCAATCATTATGCAATAGCCGTAAAAAAATTTAAAAAAATAAAATTTTGATACAAAAACTTAAATCACAATTAAAAAAAAAAAATTACATATATATTTTTTATTTTATTTGTTGAACCTAATTCCTGAGTATTTGCAGCTAATTATGAATAACCCTGTATAGAACATCTGTATGCCTTTAGTTAATGGACGCAGGGTAGTGCATCATAAGGCACGTTCCTGAAGTGCGTGACCTACGAGGCAACGCTTTGTTATAGGCGATGGTTACCACTTAAGAGGGTACAACACAGGCGACTCTCCATCCAAACGTAGTCCCCTATTTCCTCACTGGATAATGCCTCTAGAGTAACCATTTTTAACCGACTTCCAATCAAAAAGGAGGAGGTTCTCAATTCGGTTGTATGTTTTTTTTTTTTTTTTTTTTTTTTTAATGTTTGTTACCGCATAACTTCGTCATTTGTGAGCCGATTTGAAAAATTATTTTTTTATCTGAAAGGTACTGCTTCCAGATTGGTCCCATTTTAATTTTATTAAAATCGGTGTTGCCATTTTTTTTTAAATATTTTTTTTAATGTTTGTAACTGCATGCCTCCGTCATTTATGAACCGATTTAGAAAATTATTTTTTTATTTGGAAGGTTATTCTTACGTCCAGATTGTCCCAAACACATTTGATTAAAATCGGCTTAGCCGTTTGACAATGAAGTCGGTTTCTCAAGTTTTTTAAACTTAAATTATGTCTCATAAAATCCAGATCTGCTATCTGTATGTTTTCCTTTTTTTCAAAAAATTAAGAAAATATCACCTCTAATTCATATTTCATATAAATCATAATTATGAGGGTCATATTTTCTTTATCAATAAGTTTCTGAAAAAAAGGAAAACATACGAGCACGTATGGCAGATCTGGATTTTATGAGACAAAATGGTTACTCTAGAGGCAATATCCAGGTAGGAAATAGGGGACTACGTTTGTATGGAGAGTCGTCTGTGTGATTCCCTCTTAATTATGCTTGTTCCATCACCTAGTTGTATAAAAAAATATATGAATGTTTTGTTTATTTGTTGAACAGTCGTTCGCACACCGTGTTCACGATAGTGGTGCACATGCGAGAGAACAGTCCCGATGGCGAGGAGCTCGTCAAGATTGGGAAACTGAACCTGGTGGACCTAGCCGGCTCCGAGAACATCAGCAAAGTTAGTTCTTTAGGTGTTACCAGACCAATCGATCGATTGTCGATCGACGGCATCGATCGAAGTTGATCGACTGGTCTAGTAACTTTAAAGCCTGGGATACACTAGGGAACATTTTGTCCCGCAACATGACGCGCAACACTTAATTTACGTGACGCTGCAACGTTGCATATTGTCCCGCAACATGTCCCGCAACATTGTACGTGACGCAGGGCATGTTGCTTGCTCGCGCCTCGAGAGCGAGCGCATGTGTCTCGCATCAGTGTCGCGCCATTTGTCACCAACACACTCGATATAATTACTATGTACGCAGCACTAATAGCCACAACCTCCTCGGGCGACATTTCTATAAGCACTAGCTAGTGTGGCCTGCGAAATGTTCCACGGTATTGTCTCTCGGGACATTCACGTAGTTGTCGAGCAACATGTTCCGCAACATGTCGCTCCGTTTGTCCCCTAGTGTATTCGAGGCTTAATTGATCGACAGATACTGTTCGAATAACCAATCGATCGATTGTCGGTCGGTGGCAACGATCAACGTCGATCGATGTTGATCGACTGGTCTGGTACTATCGATCGACGTCGACTATTCCACTCTACCATCGATCGATGCCGTTGATTGGCGATCGATCGATTGGTCTGGTAACCCCCTTAGGGTGTTATTAATAATCCTGGCGTAGCGTTGGACTAGTTAATCCGTGTTTTGTCACATTTGCTCGAGTTGACAATTGCATGTCAATGCAAGAGACAAAACACGGATTAACTAGTCCAACGCTACGCCAGGATTATTAATAACATCCTTAGGGTTTAAAGTTGTGATAATGCAGTGTCCCCTAACTAGTATTCTTATCGTGTCACTGATTCTTTCGAACCAAGTGTGGTGAAAGGATTTTAAGTGCACCACATAGAGGCTCCTTTTGTGCACTTGACACATATTTTCGAACTTTAGGTTCTACGATATGCCGGTTTCCTCACGATGTTTACATTCACCGTTTGAGAGCACTGGCATAGTGTACATAAATTTTTGGGCAGAAAAACTCATTGGTACACGACTAGATTTGAACCCACGACCAAGCCGGGGCCGCTACCACTAGGCCACCAGCGCTCTCAGGAGTCCCCTAACTAGTATGGATAGAGTATGGAGAGCACTGGTGGGCTAGTGGCGGCGCCCCGCTTTTCGATCTGAAGGTCGTGTGTTCAAATCCAGTCGTGTACCAATGAGTTTTTCTATCGAAAAATGTATGTGCACTATGCCAGTACTCTCAAAACGGTGAAGGAAACATCGTGAGGAAACCGGCGCCAGCGTGTCGTAGAACCTAAAAAAAGTTCGAGCAACACGTGTCAAGGGTCACGCAAAAAAGGCCCGTCGGCGGCCTACTTGCGGAAAAACCAGCCGCACATCAAGTGCGGATGATAAATTTATGTAATTGTAATTTGCAGGCGGGCTCCGACAATCCAGCCAAGAAGGAACGCGCGCGAGAGTGCGTGAACATAAACCAGTCTCTGCTGACCCTCGGCCGCGTCATCACCGCTCTAGTGGAGAGACATCCTCATATACCTTACAGGTTCGCTCCCTATCATGCACTATATCTAGGGATCATTACAGTACGGGAGCCGACACTCAGATTACCCAATGACTTGATACATCAAGACTGTTTAGTAGTAGTAGTAGCACACCAGAAACTTTTTCTGACAACTACTTATTACTATAATATTTATAAATAACGGGATATTAACCATGTTTTAATTTTGTGAGTTTTGACTTCCGATATATACATTTACATTCATTTTTTACCCCAACTAGGACGTGTCCAAAATTAAGTTTTTATTTATGAAGATGTCAATTAAATCTAAAACGTGTACGTGTACGTTACTTGTTCTATTTAATATTAATATCGGGTCGTTAGCGCAATCAATGTACGCAATTGATAACTACCAACCGGTCTAGTTATATAGACAAGTAAGTATCAAGTATCCGGTCTGTGTGAACGGACCCTAAGGCCGCGCTCACTTTGGATGCGAATTATATCGTACGTAAACGTACGAACACTGTTCGTACGAATTAAGTCCGCACACTGAATACGTTTTTCTCCGTCAAATAGACAGAGTACCGGTGTTAGCGCATACGTTATTGATGATGAACGCACGAACGTGTAATAAAATCCCAACAAGTTCGGATTGATTTCGGACGTCGGACTTGCACGTACGTATACGTACGACTAACTCGCGCGCAGTGTGAGCGCTTTCATAGTACTCAGAACAGAAGGTCGGGAATGTTCGTGCGTGTTCGTACGTTTCTGCACGAATGGAATTCGTACGAAAACGTATCCAAAGTGAGCGCGGTGTAAGGGTCTAAATATGAATTGTTTTTTCCCAGAGAATCAAAATTAACACGAATACTTCAAGAATCCCTCGGTGGACGTACAAAGACTTCTATCATAGCGACCATCTCTCCCGGCCACAAAGACCTGGAGGAAACCATGAGTACCTTAGAGTACGCGAATCGTGCCAAGAACATCCAGAACAAGCCTGAGGTCAACCAGAAGATGACCAAGAAGGCCATTCTCAAGGAGTACGCGGAAGAGATTGATCGCTTGAAGAGGGACTTGCAAGCCTCCAGGGATAAAAATGGTATGTAAAATGACAATTATTACTTGACGATACTTCCATCTCCCCTTTTTAGGGTTCCGTATCCAAATGGCTAAAATGGAACCATTATGGATTCGTCATGTCTGTCTGTCCGTCTGTATGTCACAGCCACTTTTATCCGAAACTATAACAGTTATATTGATGAAACTTAGTAAGTAGATGTATTCTGTAAGCCGCATTAAGATTTTCACACAAAAATAGAAAAAATAATTATAAGTTTAAAAAACTTGAGAAACCGACTTCATTGCCCAACGGCTAAACCGATTTTAATGAAATTTGTTTGGGACAATCTGGACATAAGAATAACCTTCCAAATAAAAAAATAATTTTCTAAATCGGTTCTTAAATGACGGAGGCATGCAGTTACAAACATTAGAAAAAATATTTACGAAAAATGGCAACACTGATTTTAATAAAATTAAAATGGGACCAATCTGGAAGCAGTACCTTTCAGGTAAAAAAATAATTTTTCAAATCGGCTCACAAATGACGAAGTTATGCGGTAACAAACATTAAAAAAAAAAAAAAAAAACAACCGAATTGAGTACCTCCTCCTTTTTGGTTGGAAGTTGGTTAAAAAACAATACATTTTGGGGGTCCCCCCCCCCCATGCTTAGAACTGAAGTTCAAAAATTTGGTGTGTAGGCTATCTATGATGTTGAGGTTTCTAATATCGTTATTTTCTAAACTGAATAGTTTGCGCGAGAGACACTTCCAAAGTGGTAAAATGTCCTCCAAGAGTCTCCATTCTTATTGTTCTTGCCTTCCTTGTCCATAGTTTCCTACTACTTGCAAGGTTCTAAAATAATAAAATTAAAATGAAACATAATGAAACATTGTTTTCTCCCTAGGTGTATATCTAGCCACGGACACGTACGCCGAAATAACACTAAAGCAGGAGGAACAGCGTAAGGAGATCCAAGAGTTGCTGCTGCAGAAGCGAGCTATCGAAGAACAGAAGGACAAGACGGAAGCTCTGTTCAGCGAGGTCAACCGGACCCTCGAGCAACGAGCCTCCGAGCTGACCTGCACAAGGGAGGTGCTTCACGAGGTCAACACTCAACTGGACAATACAGCTAATGTAAGTCATTACTCTATACTATCTATACTAATATTATAAAGAGGAAAGATTTGTACCTATTTTTGTATGTTTGTAATGAATAGGCTCAAAAAGTACTGGGCCGATTTAAAAAATTCTTTCACCAATAGAATGCTACATTCTTCCAATTTCACATAGGCTACATTTTTCGTCTTGAAAAAAATTAGGGATCCTTGGTAAAATTTGAACAATGTAACCGAAGGTGTAGAAAAATGAGTCTTAAAATGTCTTTCGTCGAATGCGCTGCCGAAACTATTAGCGATAGAACAAAATAATGTACAACAATATTGTCTACCCCGAGCGAAGCCGGGACGGGCTGCTAGTACTCTATAAAGCAGATGGCGCTATAGATAGTGCAATCCACGAAGGCGCGCCCCACTATTCCTCCTAACCGTTTATAGTATATGTGTGCAAGCTTCCGTCAATGTTTGAGTGTTATCGGTACACACTAATTACCTATGAGTGCACACGCACACTACAATGAATAGACTACGGTTCGCGACTGCCGCTCGGAGCAAACTCCCCGCACCCCCACGTCTTCGTGAATTGCACTATCTTTATCTGAAGAATGGTCTTCCACAGGGTAGCGTTTTAGCCCCTCTTCTTTTTAACTTTTACACCAATGACAAATACAAATACAAAAATATTTATTCGAGAAAACAGTCTTACAAAAATCCAGATACGCAATGGACCCCGCACTAGGACCAGCCTGTATCGCGGGAGACCTAAAAGAGTTTACAAAATGTGTAAAGTGGCGAACAAAAAGACGTTATTTGAAAGGGTAAGGTAAGAAACAGTAAATAATAAACCCTAATAATAAAAACCAGTGAACAGTAACCACAATTACCAACCAAGTTCACCCAATACAGATAGGTTTGATCTAGCCCTGGCCACATGAACATCTACTTTCCGGGAAGCTGAGATTAACTTTCAAAATGCATTGAACGACCTCAGCGAGTATTATGAAATTAATGCGCTTAGACCTAATCCATCTAAGACGTTGTCCAGCGTCTTTCTGCGTAATAGTCAATATCTCCTGGCGTGGAGCTCGCATTGAGCACACTGACCACCTGACCTTACTTGGGTGCAACTCCTCACAGTGCTCTTCTTCTTCTTCTTATCAATCAATCAATCAAATTATTTATTTTATGCCAGAAAATTACACATATATTACACAAGGATCATTTACAAAGAGATAATGACTTATTTAAGAGCAACGCTCTTGTCGGCGTAATGTATGCATTTTTCTCCAGGTATTTCTTTTGAAGGCCTAGTGCATTATAGTGTCTGTGTGCCGTTTTGGCGTAGAATTTATTTATTCAACACTCACACAGACTTAAAACCAGAGACAGAGCCAGGCAGAGCCTTCTTTTATCGTCCAATATTTCAATGAAATATCTTCCATCTCATTCGTTCCCAGATGTTGCAATCAAAGAAGATGGAATGCCTTGAACAACAGCACCTCGTGGAGAAACTGACGCATACTGAGCGTACCCTGAGCGCTCAGGCGAAGGAAATACTGACCGGCGCCGACACAGCCGCCTCGCATGCATACCGGCTTCACGATACCGTCGACAAACGGAGGTTAGTTATGGCTTACACTCAACATTGTCTAGGGATATTCAACATTTTATTGATTTGTACGAAAACTAATAATAATTTATTTAGGAACTAGATATGGCAAGAATCTTTATTTTGTGTTGTTTATTAATAACAACAAAACACAACTGTTTGATATTTCAAATGTTTAACAACCCTAGCGCGAACGCCGAGCGTAGGTATGAAAAGTGAAGTACATACATGTGATTGGCTTCTGTAACTATCTGTTTTGTGGCAAGGGACAGGTCAGTAGATGCGACATCATCAGGTAGGCCTGTGCGTTGATCTTCTAAATAAATAAAATAAATATTGTGGACAATTCACACAAATCCGTGATCTCTGCCTACCCCCATGGGAATAAGGCGTGATTTTGTGTATGTATGTAATTCACACAACACTATCCAGCCCCAAACTAAGCAGAGCTTGTAATATGGGAACTGATATAATACTTGAATACATTTTTTTTTGTAAATACATACTTAGAATACAATATAACACCCAGACAGAGAACAAATATTTATGTTCACCACACAAATATTTGTTCTCGGTGGGGATCGAACCCACGACCTACGGCGCAGAAGGCAGAGCTACTACCAACTGAGCTAGAGGCCAGTCATAAAGAAAACCGTAATGTTAATGATTTACAGGAGCGTAGAATCGAAGAACTTGCAAGTGACGCAACGGTATCGCGAGCGAGCCGCGATCCACCGGTCTATCATTGTGACGGGAACCAAACACTACACCGCGACCATTGCAGAGGGGCTCAACGGACTACACACTGCTTTAGGTATGTACTATGTACTAAACGCAGTTATATGTAGATTTAAATGAAGGAGCATTTAAAACCTTTATTAAAAAAACACTTACTGAAAAAGCTTACTACAGCATTGATGAATTTATGTCAGACAAAAAAACATGGTCAAAACTAAAACCAAAAATTGTATGACTAACATAATTACTTGCTAAATTATTCCGTGTATCTGTGTCAATTACCTGTAGGTATAATAATATTATGTAAAAAATTATGTTTATGAATCTGACTTTTCTAAGTACATTGTATTCAAGCCTATGGAAATAAATGAATTGAAATTGAAATAAAAAATCGGTTGTCTGTAAAGTCGGTTTACTGACGATCGTTGAACGTGACAACGTGATACAGCTGTCCACGCGGACGCATCGCTCACTCAAGTAGGAGAGAGACAGATGTCGAACGCTGCCGAACGCGGAGGCCGTGCGTGCCTCTTTGTCGCTCGTTCCGCGCTCTCGCTTGCACTTCAAGCCGCGCAATGGAACGCCTCAGAGCGAGGTGACGCCGCATGAGTCATGTTTTTTCGTGCGTGCAGCAGGCTCTATCGAGTTATAAGACGTTGTCACGTCAAAAACATAAACACACACAAAATACCAATGTACAAGTCAAACAATACCCTCAACATCGTTCTGAAGAAGTCCATTGCAGGAGAGGCCCATTTCATACTTCATCACTTCCCCATACATTTCTCGGAAGAACGACTCTGGATCCTTCCCATTCACCGAGTTTCATCTCAGGGCTCATCTTCCTCCCGCGCACTCTTAAGGTTCTAGAATAATCTTCCTGCTGAGGTTTTCCCTAGCCACTACAGTATGAGGCTCTTCAAAAAGATAGATAACTCTTTATTGATAACCATGACACATAATTATAGAAATACAGTATTTAGCTTAAAAATATGTAGTAGTGAAACAATGGGCGGCCTTATCGCTAACAGCGATCTCTACCAGGCAATCTTGGGATGGACAGAATCGAACATAAACTAGAGAGGGGGGGGGGGGGAGGGCAAAAAGGGCGTTTTAAAATACTTAAAGGGTCAGCAACGCGCGAGTGATGCCTCCGGTGTTGAAGCGTACAAAGGCTACGGTAACCGCTTTCCATCAGGTGGGCCGTATGCTTGTTTGCTAACTTGTATAAAAATAAACGTGAAATTGTCGTCGGTTGATTGAGTGACGGTTTCCTACAACAATCCCATAGATAAGCGAAAACTTCATGTATCTATTTAAAATAAGCTATTTTTGTTTCAGATGATGTTGCTACAAACCACACGACTACTTTGCAGACCAACAAAGTTAAACTGGAAGATATTTTGCAACAAATACAGGAAAATATGGATGAGGTTAGTAACACACATTATTTATTACGACACTCTTTCCGGAAGAAGCACTCTTTCCCTTGAAGAAGGAGGAATTACCCTTGGCAAGAAGGAACGAGAGGGGGAGATAGATGAAGGCGGCCACAGAGTGATGGCCAAGGGATGTTCCGTGATGATCACGGGCCATTGTGACCTAAACCACCACTTACTGAAGGCTGGAGCAACAGACAGCGACTTATGTCGCGGTTGCCTGCAGGAAAAAGAAACTGTGGAGCATGTAGTACTGCACTACTCCGCAACGGAAGTAGCGAGGTGCAAGACAGGGCTCAGGGAACTGATTGAGTCTTGACCTTCCACATCCACATCTGAGTCACCATTGGGTCAACTAGAACATTGCTGCCACCAACCCAAAGTCCTACTCCGCTATTAAGGAGTTGGGCTGGCTGGGTGTGCATTGTCCCCCTGCTAACCCTTACGGTTAGCAGGGGGACAATGCACAATACACCCCATCGCGGGACGTCAGTGCAGATCTTATTCCCCCCAACACAATTAGGATTAGAATTGATGTTCAAACACCTAGAAGAAAGACCACCCGCCCGTTAGTCGAACGACATTGTTATGAGTGCTAGGAACGAGTGGATAACAAACTCAAGGGACCTTTCAAAATAAAAAATTACCCCAAAATTCAAATAAATTGTGTGTGGCTCGTCCGGGTGAGTACTACCACCATGCCTATTTCTGCCGTGAAGCAGCATCGCTGTGTTTCGGCTCGAAGGGTGTGGGTGCCGGTGTAATTACAGGCACGTGAGGCTGAACATCTGTATGCCTCCAGTTGATGGACGCAGGGCAGTGCATTGTAGGGCACGGTCCTGACATGCGTGACCTACGAGGCAATGCTTTGTTATAGGCGATGGTTACCGCTTAACATCAGGTGGGCCATATGCTTGTTCTATCAGGTAGTAGTATAAATATAAATCTTTCAGATAAAGCGGCTAACAGACGAGAGTCATTGCAAGTTATTATCATCAGCGGAGGGTCAGCGGTCGCAGGTGGCGGCGTCAGCGGAGAGCAGCCGGGCCGCGATGCAAGAGCTAGTGCGGCGCTTGCTGCGGGGCGCCGCGGCCGCGCTGCAAGCCGCAAGGACGCAGGACGTATCCGGGAATGTCGCGACATTCGTGCAGCAATGGGTGAATATTTTTTTTTTTTCTAACCTATATCGTCCCACTGCTGGGCAAAGGTCTCCCCCAAATCTTTCCAACTGTCTCTATCCGTCGCTTTATCCCACCATCCTCGCTCGAAAGCGTCGAGATCGTCCCTCCAACGCTTTCTTGGCCGACCCCGACCTCGCCTTCCCTCTGGTTGCCACGGTGTTATCTGGTTCGTTCATTTATCAGGATGCATTCTGCTGACATGACCCGCCCAGTCCCACTTGAGCTAGGCCGTTTTTCTTCCGACGTCGGCAATTCCAGTAGTTGAACGTAGCATGCTGTTACGTACTCGGTCAGTGCGTCTAAACCCGAGGATGCTACGTTCCATTGCCCTCTGACAAATCTTGAGTCTGGACTTCTGTTGTTCAGTCAATGACCACGTCTGAGTCTGAATTTTATTATTATTTTATTTTATTTGTTTGCATTCACAAACAGATTACAATCAAAAGGCACATAATAATCATAAAGTTCATTACATTCGTATAGATCTAGATTCGTAATCAAAACATGTGAATATGACATCATTAAATGTTGCATGCGTAAAATTCAATTTTCCCTAAAACTAGAAACAGCAATAAATATTAACTATTATTGTTAGATTTATTATATATCAACAGCAAACCGTAAACGCATCGCTTAAACTTGTTAGCATTATTATTAAAAATATCTAAATCATTGAAGAGCACTGGTGGTCTAGTGGTAGTGGCCCCGCCTTCCGATCCGAAGGTCGTGGGTTCAAATCCACTCGTGTACCAATGAGTTTTTCTGTCGAAAAATTTATGTACACTATGCCAGTACTCTCAAAACGGTGAAGGAAAACATAGTGAGGAAACCGGCGTGTTGTAGAACCTAAAAAAGTTCGAGCCACACGTGTCAAGGGTCACGCAAAAAGGGCCCACCAGCGGCCTACTTGCGGAAAAACCTGCCCGCACATCAAGCGCGCATGATAAAACTTGCCGATCTAAATCATTTTCCTTAAAATAAGCCAACTCGTTATATAGACGACACATACGTGGGATGGGACCGTGGAAAAAAACCTCGTTTCTGTACACTCTTGTTGTAAGAGTTTTATGAGCCTTCAATGTCCCACTGCTGGGCAAAGGCCTCCCCCAATCCCCTCCACTCTGTGCGGTCCTGTGCTAAGTTCCATTGTGGTTACTTGTCGAGCTCGTCTTGCCATCTAGTTTGTGGTCTGCCGCGACGCCTTGGCTCTTGCGGCCACCACTCCGTGGTTATTGTGGCCCAGAGCTCATTAGGCATATTATATTTATTTATTTTATTTTTAGCCTGGCTCGTCCAACTGCAAGAGCCTAATTCTCGGGCCGACCGAGATTTGCAATGTCCCTTAAATACACATTGGCATTGCACAACCCCGCACTTTTTCTACGTTTTCCGTATAACGTAGCTGTCGAGGCTTCTACGATGAGGTCGTTGATGAATTACTCAAGGAAATCTGCCATTCTCTCTTCGAGAAGAAGCAATTAAATATCATTGCAAAATGATCCGAGATGAGCCGAGAATTAGGCTCCAGGGTTTGCTCCCAAATCACCAAATCCGTGATAGTAAATAATTTAAAATCACAGAGACAGTTGTAGGCAATAAATATTGCACATCGGCTAATTTCAGCTTCATTCAGCGTAGTGTGCGTCAGAAAGATACGCTCTACGAAAGCGAAAAAGCCGATGTGCAATATTTATTGCCTACAACCGTACATTGTTTTCATTAATTTTTCTAAGATATTTTTTTGTAAATCAATTTTTCTTGGCGCAGGCGTATGGATATTTTTTTGATAGAGATATTTAAATATATTTATTTTGCATCACTTTGCAACGACTTGCAAAGGTATTTTAAACATCAATTACTGCTCAGCTGACATTTTATGTAACACAAAACATTGTTGGTTGGCTGTATTTATAAAAAATTGATCAAAATAATTTATCTGGTTTTGAAATGAAATGAAATATTTTTTTTGCTTGAAGCTCAGGAACATTTTAGATCTTAAATAAAGGCAAATACAGATTCACACACTTCGCCAGAAAACCCAGCATGCAAACACGATAAAGAAAACAGGCAATTATGCAAATTGTTGGTTTGTGTATATAATAATAATGTGGCTGGCCTCTCAGCTCAGTTGGTAGTACCTCTGCCTTCACCTTAGGTCGTGGGTTCGATCCCCACCGAGAACAAATATTTGTGTGGTTCACCACATGTTCACCATCGATGTTTGTTCTCTGTCTGGGTGTTATATTGTATTCTATAGTATTTAAGTATTATTATCAGCTATCTGGTTCCCATAGTACAAGCTCTGCTTAGTTTGGGACTAGATAGTGTTGTGTGGGTTGTCCAAAATATTTATTTATTTATATAGCTTTCATAGTAGTAACTTTGCTTTGTTTAGTGCTAGATATCACAGTGTGTAATAGTCGCCTATATTGACGTCATGTTTCCAGTACGAGGGTGCGGCGGCTCGAGTGACGTCACTATGCAACGTTCAGCGAACGTTCGTATCGCGCATGCAGGTGACCGCTAACGCACAGACGCAGGCAGGTGCTGTACAAAGACAAAATATGATCAACAAAAAGAAACATAATGATGGACTGCTACAGGAATTAATTGAAGTTAGTATTTATTTATGCCTAAAACTAACAAAAAAAATCGGTTGTCTGTAAAGTCGGTTTACTGACAATAGTTGAACCTGACAACGTCATACAGCTGTCCACGCGGACGCATCGCTCACTCAAGTTGGAGAGAGACAGATGTCGAACGCTGCCGAACGCGGAGGCCGTGCGTGCCTCTTTGTCGCTCATTCCGCGCTCTCGCTTGCACTTCAAGCCTTAAATGGAACGCCTCAGAGCGAGGTAACGCCGCATGACGTCATGTTTTTTCGTGCGTGCAGCCGGCTCTAGCGAGTTATAAGACGTTGTTACGTCAAAATAAAAATATGCCTACCATGGATGCTTAAATGAATTGTTGTTTCCACAGAAAGTAGAAAGAGACAACACTGAACTGGAGAAGCGCCTCACAGAGCAAACGAGCGAGATAGAAGCACAGCGAGCTAAGTGTCAGCTCCGTCTTCAAGCCTGGGTGGAAGAGGAGAGACGGCTGTTCGAACTCAAGTTGCAGAGCCATATGGAAGCAGAGACCGCTGCTTTGGAAGAACTGTATGTTACTACTTACGTAGTCATAAAACTTTTATTAATTATAATAAACTAGTGGCCGCCCGCGGCTTCGCTCGCCCGTTCCCGTAACACCCCGTTCCCGTTGCTTTTTCGGGATAAAAAGTATCCTTTGTACTTCTCCCGGTTCTAAGCTACCTCCCCACTAATTTTCTGCCAAATCGGTTCCGCCGTTCTTGAGTTATAAATAGTGTAACTAACACGACTTTCTTTTATAAATATAGATATGAAATAAACCAATGAAACACTAATACTTTAGCCAGATGGTGAGCACTCGCACATACTCAAAACCAGAACCAAAGACAGAGTCAGCCAGAGCTTGTGGTAGGTCTACAGGACTTACCGACTGGCCTCTCAGCTCAGTTGGTAGTAGCTCTGCCTTCTGCGCCGTCGTGGGTTCGATCCCTACCGAGAACAAATATTTGTGTGATGAACATCGATGTTTGTTCTCTGTATGGGTGTTTTATTGTATTTTAAGTATGTATTTACAAAAAAAACATGCATAATATAAGTATCATATCAGCTATTTGGTTCCCATACAAGCTCTGCTTAGTTTGGGGCTAGACAGTGTTGTTTGACTGAACCGAGCCGTAGTTTGTTGTCTGTTTTTCTAGGCTTGGTCGCGTGGAACTGGCACCTAGACTCACCTAGCTTTAAGACGTTTCAAAGTGATTCTTGGATTTGAAATGAATACAATTTTATTGAGTTTGAGGTTGCGTGAATTGTCTACAATATTTATTTATTTCCCTGCCGGCATACTGACAATGGTACAAATAACATTAAAACTGACACTACAGGTTATCAACGAAGCTAGAGTTCATAGCTTCCGAGCGCACAAAGCTCAGCGCCCGGATGTCTTCCAACCAGGAACTGCTGAGCCGTCTCCAGGAGGCCAGCGCTCAGGAGATGCAGCTCTATCTGGCAGACCTTGAGGGTTGGGAGACCAACCTCGATGACAACTGTACCACACTCACGTGCTACGATAAGGACTTTGATGAAGGTAGGTTTTCCAGCTGGCACACTTATCGCTTCCGAACTAGGTAGCGGCACATAACTTTAGCGCTGGGCTGTTATTCACTATTGCCAAACCACGCGTGTTACGTGAACACGATAAGACATCGGCGTGGAATCGCTTAAAATCGTATTCCCTATGCCAAAGTTGTCATTCCATAGCGCGGCACGGTACGATTTGGGCACGGTTAGATCTGTCAAATGAACGCGCTCGATTCTTGCGCGATACGCCACAGATTAGCGTGTTCCTGATAAAGTTAGTATGGCTCGTTTCTCTTGAGCATGTTTTGAGGTTATGTTTGAAAGTTGTTTATCATTGTATCAACAAAGTATCATACAATTATCTACATGGTATAAAATAAAGAAAAACAATGAAAGTAGTGTGGCTTAGCTTTTATAATATTGAAACCATTTTTTTTACAGGATTGTATGAAGATTTCAAACAAATACTTAGTAGAATTAAATTATACACTTGTTTGATTACATCCTTTCTTGTTCGGTGGTAGGAAATTTCACATAGATTGGAAGCAGCTCATTGAGGGCATTAACAACTTCCTCTTCACAGCGACTTTACCTGAAATCAATAAATAAAATAAAATAAAATAAAAATAAGCCTTTATTTCTCTGACCAAAACAGTTTTGCTTAACCTAACTTATACTAATCCTACTTACTAAATATACTGACTAAGCAAAAGTTTCTATTATGTATGACACCGACGTGGTGGTACTACATAGGTCGGTCGGGTTGTCCTTCGACAAAGGCCTCCTCCAGGGTTTGCCACTTGGCTCGGTCCAGACATGCTCTGCGCCACTCCTTAGGGAGCTCATCCTCCCAACGCTTCAACTGCCGCCCTCTGTTGCGTTTTCCATCTCTAGGGTACCAGACTGCAATCATACGTCCATTTACTCCTTCGGGACCTCATTATTGGACGTATGAGGTCCTGAAATCAATATCAACCTTTAAATATTGTAGACAATCTACTCAACACTATCTAGCCCCATACTAAGCAGAGCTTGTACTATGGGAACTAGATAGCTGATATTAATACTTAGTATATTTTTTTGTAAATACATAGAATATAATATAACACCCAGACAGAGAACAAACATATTATGTGTTCACCACACAAATTATATTTGTTCTCGGTAGGTATCGAACCCACGACCTACGGCGCAGAAGGCAGAGCTACTACCAACTGAGCCAATCAAGTAGGTAGGTACATTCATCCACTTCACCTCAGCAGCCTGAAACTGAAATGGTGCACTCCACTGCTGAAGGCAGGCATCTAGGTACCTACTACCACTGCTACTAGTACCGTAGTATTCTTATTTTATCGATGCACTTACTTGGTGTTATGCTGGTAAACCTTTGAGGAGTCATTATCCTGCTTGCAAAGATCTCAGGGAGGAAAAAATATACATAATTCTTTGGTAGCCTTGTAGGACCGCAGTATAATATCCATTTTATCTTCGCAGAATAACATCCACTTTATTTTTTGCCTTTTCAAAGTGTAGATCGTGGTTTATTTGGATGAAGGACATTGCTATAAAATTTCATTCGCGCAATCAAAACATACGTTCCGAAACTAGTCAAAGGTGACTGGAATGTCATTTAGTGTTATAAATATGTTTGGTTCTAAATTTTCAAATCGCTTTAAAATATTGTAAGCTCAACAATAGATGGATTAGCATGCTTATAATTCAAAATATTTATTGTTTGAGTTGAAAAATTGGAAACAAAAACTAATCCTGCAAATTTATTTAAAAACCGATAATTTTCCGAGTGGATCAGACGCAAGAGTTTGAACGCATCATGTGAAATAAAACGTGGGGCATAGACAACTAGTCTTGTGGCATAAAGAATACCATTTTTCGATTCCACACCAAGGCACGATAAGAATCGCGTTGGTGTTTAAATCACGTTGTGACGTCACACGTTTTGGGCACGGAATCTCCAATGTCATAGCGAATAACCTCCCTGACCGTTATTGCGCAGAAGTCAAAAATAAGGTACCTGAGGGGGGCTAGCGGTATGAAGGGCGTGCGTAGCGCTGATTGGCTCTCTAGTCGCACTCCGCTATCGCTCAGCGCTAGAGTTATGTGCCGCTAGTTTTTTCAGCGACAATCCATAATCTGCAAAGTCAACTTAAAACTTCAGGTCTGTTTTTCAAATGTTCTAACGTAATTGTGATCCATCCGGCTGCGCCATTTTCCCTACTAACCCAACAGGCTATAACATTGATAGCACAGACGATTATAATAGGCATGATAATAGTAATCAAGTATCGACAAAATATTTAGCAGATCTAATGAAATAGGATTCAAAGATTTGAAAAGTGTATTTATTCTCTTATTAATGTCGAGATTAATAATTTATTTGTTAAAATAAATCTATAAAATACAACAATCTGCCATGATAGCATAAACACCAGTCAGAGCGAATTACGTCACGTCTCAGTAAACGTCATTCTGATTTAGTACAAAAGCACCAATGTTTACTGTTGATATACATACCCGTGACGTAATAACAGACGCCATGACACCGGCGAGCGTTTTGGCGTTAATTTGAAAATTTAAATTTAAATGTACTTTTATTGCACAAAAACCTTAATTTTCTACAGAAATACGATATATTTTAGATTTTGAAAATTAGTAATCACGCCAATTTCACAGGCATGAGCGCCATCAGCACTGACATGGAGGTGTTCAGCTCCAACGTGGTGGAAGTAGTCGATCACATCTACCGGGAACTCATGGCCGCCATGCAGCTGGCCAACCAACAGGCTGAGGTAAATACTATTTATACTCGTAATCATCATCGGCCAGAAGACCACAGCTGGACATATTTGTTTTCATTTATCTTACTTTGTTTTCATTTTATTTTTATTACTCTGTATTCATTTATTATGTACTTATACTAGATGTATTGTACACTAAATTGTTGTTATATATATTTTTTTTTTTACTATCAGATCCAATAGAATGGAACTTATACAAGGTGCAGTTTTGAACCTGCAAAACATTTCAGGAGGTTGTTATGAGAATAAGTTTCTGAAAAAAAAGGAAAACATACGAGCACGTATAGCAGATCTGGATTTTATGAGACAAAAAGGTTACTCTAGAGGCATTATCCAGGGAGGAAATAGGGGACTACGTTTGTATGGAGAGTCGCCTGTGTGATTCCCTCTTAAGCCTTCTCACTTTGTCTGTGTTTTGTAGAACAAATATAAATGTACGTTTTCATTGCTCATACTCGGAAAGTAGGTCTGAAGTTGCCTGAGGGGCCTAATTGAAAGTAATACTTTCAGCCCTAGGGAGAATCGCTTTCTACTGACAGCTGTCAAATAAAAAAAAAAACAAGTTCTATTTTCACATTTTTATTCAATCATGTTCCAACTTTCCAAACAGCAAGGAGTTATTGAACCAAATTCCAACTTTTTATTCAGCAAGAAGGTTGGAAACCCATTACAACGGTAAGAAGTTTAAAAAGTCTAATTAGTTTTTATTTTTACTTTCCTTGTATTCGCAATGAAAAGCACAGCGTTTACCTCGGGTGAAAGACTTTTTAAGTCCCTCGAACTCCAAACCCGTCTCGGGATTTAAATTCGTGACTTTCAATCCTCAGGTAACAATGTACTATTATATTCTAGCAAGAAGCAACAACTGTGGTGAATGAGGTCCAGACAGTTGGATCTCAGTTCGTAGCTGACACTAACGCAACACTCGACGATATCGTCGCTACCAACAAGCGAATCGCTGACGACATGATTGATAGTATAAAGGTAACAACTAATCTATACTAATATTATAAAGAGGAAAGATTTGTACCTATTTTTGTATGTTTGTAATGAATAGGCTCAAAAAGTACTGGGCCGATTTAAAAAATTCTTTCACCAATAGAATGCTACATTCTTCCAATTTGATATAGGCTACATTTCATTTTAAAAAAAATTAGGGATCCTTGGTAAAATTTGAACAATGTAACCGAAGGTGTAGAAAAATGAGTCTTAAAATGTCTTTCGTCGAATGCGCTGCCGAAACTATTGGCGATAGAACAAAATAATGTACAACAATATTGTCTACCCCGTGCGAAGCCGGGACGGGCTGCTAGTAATATATAATTACATTGCATACGTCTGACTAAGTGAAGTGGCACCACACTGGAACTTCACTGCTATTATTTTAGATTATTATTGATTTATAAAAGGATCATATAAAAAAACGGTAGGAAACGAGCCGTAGTTTGTTGCCTGTTCTTCAAGGCTTGGTCGCGTGGAACTGGCACCTAGACTCACCTAGCTTTAAGACGTTTCAAAGTGATTCTTGAAATTGAAATGAATAATTTTTTTCGATAACTGGAGGTAAACATTACCTGTGGTAAGGCCGCCCGTACACTTTATTTAGTAGTTTATTAATACGAATATTGCTCAATTCTATAAACACAATTTATTTATCTCCAATTTTCACTAAACGATTTATTTTCGGAGGTTTCGTATCTTCCGTGTGTCATTTTAATTTTATAAAAAATATATTTTGGTTTCAAATACATACTTAAAACCATAACACCCAGACAGAGAACAAACTGTGTTCACCACACAATATTGGATCTCGGTGGGTATCGAACCCACGACCTACGGCGCAGAAGGCAGAGCTACCGAAAGCAAAATTTTTGTTAGTCATTTAAACAAAAGTTATAACAAAAGTATGGAATAAATAAATAAATAAATATATATTGTGGACAATTCACACAACACTACCCAGCCCCAAACTAAGCAGAGCTTGTAATATGGGAACCGGATAGCTGATATAATACTTGAATACTTACCTACATTTTTTTTGTAAATAGATACTTAGAATACAATATAACACCCAGACAGAGAACAAACATTTATGTTCACCACACAAATATTTGTTCTCGGTGGGGATCGAACCCACGACCTAACGCCAATTCGTAGATTGGAGAAATAACAAAACATTTTATACCCAGCTCAAGAGCAGTACATACACCGACACGCTAACCGAAATATCCTCGTCTCACACCACACTGGTCACCTCCTGTGCCTCCACGAGTGAATCTAACGCGGCAGCCTTTAAGGACTTGGCATCACAAGTCGAAGCTCTTGAGGACAACCTGACAAACGCAGTCAAAGATATGGAGGTAGAGGAGGGGAACTATCTTAGTGACAACTATAACGTCTATTCTCCCACGGGTAAGTTATAAATAAATAACAAATTATTATTTTACACAATTTACAGAACTATCTAGCCTCAAACTAAGCAAAACTTGTACTTCTTCTTATCGTGTCACTGATTCTTTCGAACCAAGTGTGGTGAAAGGATTTTAAGTGCGCCTCAACGAGGCTCCTTTCGTGCACTTGACACATATTTTCGAACTTTTTAGGTTCTACGACATGCCGGTTTCCTCACGATGTTTTCCTTCACTGTTTGAGAGCGCTGGCATAGTGTACATACATTTTTGGGCAGAAAAACTCATTGGTGGACTGGATTTGAACCCATGACCTTAGGATCGAAAGGCGGGGCCACTACCACTAGGCCACCAGCGCTCAAGAGCTTGTTCTATGGGAACCAGACACACACATACATGTTGTGTGTGTGTGTGTTGTTTGTAAGTACATACTTAGATTACAATATAACACCCAGACAGAGAACAAACATCCGTTTTCACCACACAAAGATTTGTTCTCAGTGGGGATCGAACCCGCGACCTACGGCGCAGAAGGCAAAGCTACTACCAACTGAGCTGAGAGGCCAGTAAAGATGATGAAATGCGCTTTTTTTTGAGAAAAAAAAGTCCAATAGAATTTTTTGTCTAACCTATACTGTCCCTCTGCTGGGCAAAGGTGTCCCCCAAGATTTTCCGCCTTCTGATCAAAAGGTCTAAGTAGCTAAATGACCAACAGAGCAAAAGGTCTAATGAGCAGTAAGTCTAATAAGCAAAATGTCCATGTAGCAAAACGTCCATCTATCAGATGGTCTGTGTAGCAGAACGTCTAGCTAGCTAAAAGTCCGTTTCTGAATGATCTGTAGCTCATTAGACTTTTCGTTCTGTTGGACATTTAGGCCTCGGCCTCGAATTTAGCGGGCAGCGGGGCGGCAGCGGCGGCGGCGAGGGAGCGGCAGGATTCTTATGCGTAAAATCAAATGTACCCCCACGCCCCGCTGACGCCGCCGCCCATCTACCGCCCCGCTGCCCGCTAAATTCGAGGCAGAGGCCTTAGGCCCAGATTCATAGACCGCACTTTGACTTTACTTTGATGGAAAGTTCTACTTTCAACCAAAAATATATTTCATAGTTCCTTCAAGCTCTTCTTTATTCAAAATGTTGAAGGTAAACTTCGATAAACAAAGCTTACTTTGCGAAGACTCCTTTGCTGTAAAGCAAAGTCACGTCTATGAATCTTGGACTCCTTTGCTGTAAAGCAAAGTCACAACTATAAATCTTGGACTCCTTTGCTGTAAAGCAAAGTCACAACTATGAATCTTGGACTCCTTTGCTGTAAAGCAAAGTCACAACTATGAATCTTAACCTTAGCTACTTAGACTTTTTGATCAGGAGGCTATTTTCCACTCCCCTCGCTCCTCGGTCCAACGGGTTAATACAATAGTTGGTTGTGCAGGCAACACTCCATCCCGAGAGGAGTACCGCTACCCGCGAGTGCTGGCCGCCACCTCGCCGCACGACCGGATCGTGGCGAGGTTTCGCGCCATGAGGCACAACCTCAACGAAGATGTACGTATTACTTTATTAACATCTCATTTCATTTCAAAAAGGAGGAGGTTCTGAATTCGGTTATATTTTTTCCTTAGTTTGTCTAACTTTTACATAAACAAAACAATACAATTATTTTTGTTGTCCTAAATAAAAACTATAACATTTGTTCCAGGACTGCGTAGTGGTAGAATCTGACGAGTCTCGCGCCAGTGACTGCGAGTCCTCTTCCGAAGAGTTCTCCGTGTTCCTAGCCCCCTCGCCCCCCTTGGCCCCGCAGCCCCCCGGGGGCGCCCCCCTGCAGCCCCCCGGGGGCACCGCCCGTGTCCTGACGCCGAGACAAAACACGCAACCCAACATGCAACAAATTGTACCAGGTGGCATTGTCAAATGTACATCGGAAACTGATATTTATAACATCAGAAAGGTAACTATTTATTGATTTTATAGTGTTTACTACTCTTAAGGAAATTACAAGGATTTTTATGATGCCCCAAAAAGGTGTTGGTTGCGTGGAACTGGCACCTAGACTCACCTAGCTTTAAGACTAATGCAACTTATCGTTTTTTGCATGCAACTTATCGGTTATCGAGCAGGTAAGTAGTTGACTGTAACGTCAAACCTGTAGATGGAGCCACGGTCGCGTTAGTGCCGAACACCCCTAAGAGTTATTCGTCGAGTGTGATTAGGATCTGATGGCACAGCGGTCATCGCAACCCAGTTTTTATCCCGAAAAGGCAACGGAACCGGGAATGGGGCGAGTGAAGCCGCGGGCGGCCGCTAGAATAAACTAATTTTAAGTTATTTTGAGGTTTTTTCGGGCGACTCTTCATGACAGTATTTGTTTGCAGAATCAAGATAACGGCAAAGAAAACGCCAATCGCTCCATGAACAGTCGGAAGCCGTCCAAACTACCCGCGCCGGCGCCTCTAAAGAAACCCTTTGACTTACGGAATGGAGACTGACAAACTGTTAGCCTCGACAACTTATCAGTGATTGTAGCGATGTTGTCTTCATTCTATGATGTTAGTAGAAAAGTTTCATATGTCCAGAAGAGCAAGTGTCACTTCATTTACAACGTTTCGTCTTCGAAGTGTTTTCGTTTCGAATATTTGTACAGAAGGATACACATCAGACTACACACTGCTAGCTCTTATGTCGTTCCAGTAAGCGTCATTTTTCTTTGTTTTTAGGTAACTTGAGCTGTATCCTACTGTACCTCTCTCTATTATATGTAGAAAAGATGAGTCAGTTTCAATTTATTTATTCACGATCAATAATATTTATCGTATTAAAATGTCAGTAAAATCAGTAGTAATCAGTCAGTAGTCAGTAAAAATACGTTACGTAGAAACGATCGAAACGAGTTTTTGTCTCATCAATGTTCCATACAAAAGAGAGATACACGTGCTCACACGAAAACAACGACGAAATGTGGTAGCAAAACTCTGACTTCGGGTACAGTTCACGAGTAATTTTAAAACAGCGCGTTTGAAAAGCGCTATTTTACAATTATTGTTGATATTATCCCCGCTAGAGTTTAAACCCGGCCCGTGTGTTGCCAGGTTGACCGTCCCTTTCATTTATAACGGGGTAGACAGAGACCGACGCGGTCTGCACTATTGTGATCAACTCTACAAAATGTACGAGACCGATAGATAAGCATTTAATTGACTGGCCTCTCAGCTCAGTTGGAAGTAGCTCCGCCTTCTGCGCCGTAGGTTTTGGGTTCGATCCCCACCGAGAACAAATATTTGTATGGTGAACATTGATATTTGTTCTCTGTCTGGGTGTTATATTGTATTCCTAAGTATGTATTTAGAAAAAAATGTATTATATCAACTATCTGGTTCCCATAGTACAAGCTCTGCTTAGTTTGGGGCTAGATAGTGTTGTGTGGATTGTGCACATTATTTATTTATTTATCATCTGTTTGTTGGGGTGCAACATACGGGTCAAAAAAAAAATATATTTTGTGGTTAACTGAACTGAATCATTTCAAATTTCAACCTTGACATGAACATATTGAACATATTAGAGAACACATTTTTGTGTTAAATTTAAATTACCCCCAATTATAGCGCGTAAATACACTTTTTATTAGGAAATGTGTGTCTTTGTTATAACATGAAAGGTGCAGACCTATTATTAAGTTATAATTGCATTTATATGTTTCGGTAGAATTAAGATGTTATTACCAATTTTAATAACTTCAAAAAATTACAATTATCAAATAATTATATTTTAATTAAGTATGTGTTTTTGTGGTAATATCTTTATTGAACATTTCTATGAAAGAAGCTTGAAAAATATAAGTATTTATAAGATATTTTTCTAAATATTATTTGCATGTTGGATTGTATGTAATGTGTGACTATTTTGTAGCAATAAATTTAATTCAACTACTTTTCTTTTTATTTTGTTATATCAAACCTATACAGCGTCCTATACAGCGACTCTAATGTCAAATACGTTCTCTAAAAAAAAGAAGTAAAAAATACGTTAATCCCCCGTGACCCCAACTGTTTTTTTACAATATAATATACTATCGGCTAGGCTAACGCTTGAGTGACGATACTGTCTATTAGGTATAGGTAGCGGCACATAACTTTAGCGGTGACCGTTATTGCGCAGAAGTCAAAAATAAGGTACCTCAGGGGGGCTCGCGGTATGAAGGGCGGGCGTGCGTAGCGCTGGTTGGCTCTCCAGTCGCACTCCGCTCTCTGTACCTACCAATAGAACACTCTGCATACATCCAGTGAGCGCGACATGCGCACACTATCGACGCATGCGCAGCTATCCCCACCGCGTATCGCTCAGCGCTAAAGTTATGTGCCGCTAGATATACCTACCACGCGTAAGCCAAAGCGTTTTTGCTTTTCTGTGCCTACCACTATTATTTCTTCTGTGCTTAGACCTGCTTGGTACTCACCAAGCAGCTTCCAAGCAGGTATAAGTAAGACTTAAAAAATATTTTTTCACTTTTGCTGTCTGTACAAAGTCAAAATCAAAGTACAGTCAGTCCTGCTCCAAATCAGCAAAACAAAACGGCTGCTAAGCTAGCGGTAAAACAGCCGCATTAATAAATTCGTGATTTTAAATCGACGTCGTAACAAAGTACACATTCGCTTCGTAAAGTAACAAGAAAAATGAATAAGTTGCGTGTTCGGTAAGATATGGTATTGAGAAGATGACATGTCAAAGACTGATTTTTAGATGTGGCTTTACAATAAAATCGGAAAAAAGAGTCAGAGAAAGAGAGTTCATTTCAATGAAGAACTGTCAAAAAATCTATGCTTGAGGCTCGACTCAGACTCAAGCACAGTTTCTGCTAGTATTCAGGGCCTTCCAAAGATTCCAAAGAGGTTGGAAGCCTATTACAAATGAGAGGAAAGTCATTTGTTTTTGACTAGGGTTCGTGCGTGTCGAATTTGCTAGATGGTTCTTTTTAGTCCTCCTCCTAGGTTCTGTTTCATAGGTTTTTGACACTAGTTTCAGCGCTTTCTGTAAAATTTCATAGGTTTATAGGTTTTTGCCACCACCAAGTTTCAGTACGCGGCACGCTCAAAAATGCGTTACGCTTCGCCCTGTCTTTCCTGCGGCAACAAGGAGTCTAAAAAGTATATGCTCAACACGCACCTAATCTGTTGATTGACTTAATTTTCAAGTTTTTGCACTTAAAAATAACCAACCACCAAACCAAAACCATTTTGAAAGGTTGGCACAAATGTAGCAGGTACGATTGTGTAGTAAGTGAAATGCGGCAACATTTACAAACATAGTGCCTAGTTTATGAATATATTATATAGATGTACGTACAGTACACTACATACCTGTGGAGTTTGACTTGGTCAAGTCTAAATCGAACCATTAAGTAGGTCTTCTAAACCTGTCGCATCTTTCGTAACTGTTCTTTGCCGCAACTCTACCGTTATGGCCGTGGGTGTATATCTGGTGTTTGTTTTGACTCGCCGTCAGTGATGTCACGACCACCAGGGGGTCGTTTTGACCCCGGCTGTCTTAAATCTTACCGCGAGGCTCTGAGTGGCTGCTTTGCATTTAGGGTTAAGTTAGAGATACCGAGTAAGTATGGGAACCAAAATATTCAGTTCAGCTATGTTAAGGGAGTTGAAGTATTTATTACCTTTACCTACCCTTCAATATATCTATTTAGCGATAGGTAGGTACCTAAAATGTCTTTCTAGCCTTTCTTCTTTAGTGTGTTTAAACCACAGAACACAATGGTTTAAACGGAACCTATGATCTGTCATATTTTAAATAAATAATTGAAAACTTATATAATTACGAATACACAAGCAATTTAGAATCGATCATTTATTTTATACGCCGCAAGTTGATGGACGCAAGGTATTGCTATTATAGGCGACGGTTACCACTTAACATCAAGTGGGCCATACAATTGATCCTAAAGCAGGTTGTACAATTACAAGTACAATTTTTTTTAGCATAATACTGTTCATTCGGGCACTGGCGCTTTGGCTCTGGAACTGCCAGCTTTGCCGTAGGTATTGTGCGAATGGAACGCATGCCGCATACGATATAACCCCTTCACCTATTAGTCAGCGTTTTAGTTGCAATGGGGTCAAACATTTGCCTACTTACAGAAACCTAATCTCCATGACCAACGGAGGCATTTTTACAATCTTATTAATATTGATTTCTATTTTAAATCTGTGCTAACAACCTTACTTCATTCATTAGGACGCTATAATTGAAGATAGGAAATCAGTGGTTCAATAATCGAACCGGCAGCGTATTCCGTTAAATGATGCTTGTTTGCTCAATGATGAGAGCTGCGGATAGAGGAGTCACGACTCTAAGCGTTCTCTAAGCAACTGTTCCAGTTTTAGAGGTTTTCCGGATATTGTGGCCCAGTCGTTAGACTCTACACAAGTGGTTATATCTCTGCTGAGTTGGCTTCGGCTCGAAAAACTACTTTTTATGCAGGTATTCTAAATGCATACTAAGTGGTTCTTGCTTGCCCGTTGATCTGTAACAAATTAGAGGAAATAATTTTTTTTAGATAATTAGCACGGCGAGATTTAGAATTATCAGCAGTAGTTACAGAATGCTCTTCATTCATCTCGAAAAGAGGGTGTATAGGTACAGCAGTGTACCTCTAACTTTATATTCAATCATAAATTCCTCGCCATGCAAAGTTTCTCATTTTAAGACGCTGGACTTGCTTAGACCAGAAGCGAGAAGTAATACAAACGGTGGTCTTCGCCTTAGTCATCGTTCGCCTCACAGCCGCACAGAGTTTTTCACTGCTAGGCACCCATGCAAGGCACTTTCTCATCTGCAGTCCGCAGTCTCTGCCGGCGGCAGTCGCACACGCATCCGATCGCCTTTCTTCTTTCACCAGTGCGAGCGAGTGCGACCTGCGTAGCGGACGCGCCATGCCATTCCCGCGTTTTTCTTGACAGTTTGACAGTGACAGTGAATAGTGCACCATGACAGTGTCAACGGGACTAGTGGCCCTTCTGTTGATCACCCCTATTCTATGCCAGGAGGATTTTGCCAGTTCACTGTTTTCTAGTAAGTGGCCACTTTCACAGTAGATGGGTTGGCGCGGCGTTTTGGGCCCCGTGTGTATGGGAAAGGGGTTAAGAGGTGACTACAGATATGGACATAGGAATGTGTGAAAATCCGTTGTGTGAACTAAATTAATGGTTTACGTTGCTTGAAATTCCAAAGCAGTACATTCCTGAACGTATTTGTGAGACTTTACTGAAGATAGGTAGATATGTTTAAGTTACTAGATGCAAACTAAGACCGTTAGTCGTGGCATAATACCGTAGAGGTATATACATCCAGGAATAGTTCGTCTTCAGCTGATTTATTAAGGTATATAGGGACCCTAAGCATTAAATTTAGTAAGAATTTTCTTATAAGTCTTTTTTAATCTGACCTAAAATTACCTAGGAAAAGGCAGGGAAACGCTTTAGTGATAAGTGATAACTATTAAATGCAAAGTTTGAATTTAGTTATTACTTTATCAGTGTTAAGTTAGAGCGTTTGTGGAAAATAGAATATCACACGCAGGTGGAGTTGAACAACCGTAATATCGGTTAAATTAAACATTTTCAAAAAAAAAACTTGGCTCCTATTTGCCCCTATACATAGTCGTATAACATAGCAGTAAATCTGTAAGTTATTTAAATTGTCAAATAAATGTCCCGCTAGGAATAGGAATTTGAACTAAGAAAACTACGGTTTAATTTCATTATTAATGCAAACATTTTCATACAAAAGACTTCAACGCGCTCTTCTACGAAATGTTGAATTTACTCTACTTTTTTATTTTAAAACTGTATTCAGCCCGCGAGGTTTTTCCTGAGTTTCTTTATGACAACTTACCACCATGACCCCTTATCCTGAAGGATACGAACCTTCCATCACTTTCCGAAAATGTCCTAGGAGGCGACCAAGGGAACGAACCAAGAGATTGGTAGCAGCATCTCCTGGGAGCTTATCACCGACACTGCGGTCACCAACCCGCCTGCCAAGCATGGAGTCTTCAGTAAAACTCCTCAAACACTGGGAGGTCTACTTTCAGCAGTAGATATCTAGGCTGATGAAAGAAGCAGAATCAGACCCTGCCTTCAATCCTCAGGCACATTTGTCACCTCCAGTTACCAGTTCATCCATCCATCTCAAGATTATTTGACATCTTCAGGTCTCATCCTCATCCCTCGCATCAACGTCTCTCTTATAGCCCCTTCCCACCGGTGTGTGATATCGCGCACGGAGGCGGATCAGCTCGCACGACACATGGGAACGGTCTCGTGCGCCGAGGTGCGCGGTAGCACAGGAGCCCTTTCTGTGTGCGTTGCCGTGCGTCGTCGTCGGCTGTGCGTGATGATCTGCAGAACTACGCACCGTAGGAAGGCAGCATTAGATATTATCCTCAGGCCTCAGTCAGAAATTTGACCATATCATGTCCAAACATAACATTCGGCACATTCCAATTTTTAAATTTTTCCCATCACTGCGATGACAATTAGTGAAACGCTGTCAAATATCGCTGTCATATCTGACAGCGTTTCACTGACCATGGCCATGGTGATAGATGTGCGCAAGAGTTAACACAAAACAGATCAACTATTGTTCTTTTTCAACGATACAACTTTTAGGTTGGTTCGATAGGGATATTTTATTAATATCCGTTTCAGTTGGTCAGTATATGTGGTTAGAGTGGAAGGACAGATTATGCAGTATTTTTATGAAACAACGGGATATTTACCATGATTAAATTTTTATGAGTTGACTTATATATTTCGGCACAGTTGCATGCACCATGATCACGGTTGAACTGAAGTCCACGAGTAAAAGAAATGTTATTGGCAGATATATCGATCTACCCTCTTTCGCACTCTTTTATTGGTTTCGAGACTACTATTGGTTCCATTCTCACTGTTTTGTCGATTTCGACCGTCAGTGTTGTGTGTCGAAATCCCGAATAAATATCCTGTTGTTTCATAAAAATAGTGTTAAAAACCATGATAGTTTCAAAAGTTAGATTATGCAGTAGTTGGTTTTCCATTACGTGACAGGTTACAAGCTCATCACCACTGCTTTGGTTTCCTCTCGATGTTTTCCTTCACCAGTTGAAAGCACTGGCATTGCGAAAGATAATAAAGTAAGAATTAATCCTATAGACAATCCTGTAATGACACAATACAGTTGGTAGCTACCGTAGCGATAACGCGGTGTCCACTTTCTCCCAGACTAGGTATTACTAGTTTGACAGCAACACTATGCCATACATTTGGTTTCATTCATTCGTGACTCAGTGCGTATTTCGGTTTCACTTTGAGCTTGACAGATATTTTGAAAACGCACTTTCCAGCAAGGAATTTATAAACTACGTAAACTAAGTATATAAAATCCTTAGTTTAGATAGATAGATAGATAGAAACAGAAATACAGACTTACATCCTGAAAACATTAAAGATATGCGCACATCTAAGCGTTCTGCGGTGGCGATCAGTGAAACCTTGAAACGCTGTCGATCAATTATGACTTCAAACCGAAGCACAGCAATACTGCTTCATGGTAGAAATAGGCATGGTGGTAGTATACGCACCCGGACGAGCCACGCACAAAAAGCTCTACTACTCTTAAAGTACTTAGAGCTCTTTGTGAAGAGAACTAAGGTCACATTTATATTTTTTTATACAACAAAGTAGACAAACAAGTATATGGCCCACCTGATGGAAAGCGGTTACCGTAGCCTATGGACGCCTGCAATACCAGAGGCATCACAAGCGCGTTGCGGACCCTTTAAAACTTTTAAAAGGCCCTTTTTGAAGAACCCCATGTGTAGTGGAAAGATATAGTAAAATGATGACTAATGTTTCCACTAAGATTTAATTATCATTGCACGGTGACTCATGTAGTTCTAGACATTTTCACTTTTGTTTTCAAGAACCAAAGCATCATAAATTGACTGACGCAATTTCAAGATTTCCTAGCGTAAGATAACACGACCTCAGACAAGATGGAGCGTCGACTTGCACAGGGTAAGAGGCCGCAACTGATATAGATAATCAAACCTCACTGAAGCTTAATTTTAATCTGTTGAATAACCAAACCATGTGGTGTGGATATAGGGGGGGTCATCCTTTACGTAATCTGGCTAGACAAACAGTTGATATAATCTAACCTACAAGGCTGCATATATTTCTGCTCTGCGCCTGCCCGGGTGTATGTAAAGGCCTGCGCACATCTAGGCGATGGCGATGGGATCAGTGAAACGCTGTCAAATATCGCTGTTATATTAGACAGCGTTTTACTGATCGCCATCGGCATCATGCTAGATATGCGCAGGCCATAAGTACGGTAACTGGACGTGCCGTTAAGTATGCGCGCACTCACTGAGACGCTCTTTAGAACATCACTTTTTATATCACTGCACTGATAGTACTGTTCAAGAACTACTGAGAACATACGGTCTAGGTGGCTGGGTTAATCGCATCTCTTTGTTAGGTCGTGGGTTCGCATACATTCGTATCGTTCGTAATTCTATTCAAGCCACTAGATATCTTATTCAACGTCAACGTCAGATGCTAGGAAGAGGGATTACACGGATCGCCTTGAAAGCTAGGACAGAGCTTTTTCATTTTAATTGATTTTCTGGTATTTTTATGAAACGACGGGATATTTACCATGATTAAATTTTTCTGAGTCTACTTCCGATATTTCGGCACAGTTGCATGCACCATGATCACGGATGAACGTCGTTTCATAAAAATAGTGTTAGAAACCATGATAGTTTCAAAAGTGATTTTCTGGTGTTATTTTGAGTTTGCTGCGTTATTTCGGTTTTTTTAACCAACATTACTTGAGGTCTTAGACAAAGTGTGAGCAGTTGGAATGAAAATGTGATACTTACCTACTGATTTTGATTTGAGCGAAAATGTTTCCGATGGTTTTGAAGAAAAACGCCATTTTCTCCTTTTTTTTCTTCAAAGCCAATCCGCCGACTTGTCTTTGACTGACTTGAGTCATTCAAAGACTTGACATTGGCAAAATTGACCGAATGGACAGAATCCATTAATTAAAAAAAAGAAGCTGAAGCAGAAAAAAACTCTTGATTAAATTGTTACTATTGCAGATAGTAATCTCTTTAAAGTACGTACAGAAGAATAATTAACAAATTAAAATATTATCGGTCAATAATAATAACCCAGATCACTAATATAGATAACGCTGTAATAATTACAATTTATAATAAGCTGGCAACTGGCCTACTTGTATCCTAACTGTAACAATAGTACCTAAGTGTTACTCGTTGCGTTCCGGATTTTTTTTGTGGTACGGGCATGTCATGAGCAGGATGAAAACATGATTGTAACCAAGAAAGTGATGATTATTGTTAACCAGTTTTGGGAAGCGGACATCACTATTCGGATCAAGCAAGAGGTTACGTCTCTACTGGAGAATAAATTATAGTTAAAAAAACTAAAAAAAAAACGCTTTTATAACTAATTGAACTAAAAAGTTAAAAATAAAACTGTAATAATCAATTGAAAATTTATATTATTGTACAAAAAGCGTGGGGTGCTTTTTATAATAACTTCAGATATAATAAACTATTGATAAAATATTTACAACAATCAAAATAAAGCCCCCCCACGCTTTTTGTTCAATAATATAAATTTTCAATTGATTATTACAGTTTTATTTTTAACTTTTTAGTTCAATTAGTTATAAAAGCGTTTTTTTTTTTAGTTTTTTAAACTATAATTTATTTATTTATACTTTACACGGGTATTTATCGCGTATATTACCTTATTTTATTTATTTTCCCGACGTTTCGGCTATGTTGCAATAACCGTGGTCGCGGGCTGACTGGAACATTGACATGAGTGCTACCGTCGTTGAAAAGTGGAGGCAGTATCACTAACTACCCTCACTTGATCTTCTTTGTCCATAATGTCCGTGCACGCACTACGACACACAACACTGATAGTATCTACGCACTGTGGTAAGGTATCGCGACGCATACACCTTCCAATGATGGGATTCCACGATGAAGAAAGTCTGAATCCGTCTTCGCGATTGAAATTAGGATATTTCTTAATCTCAATCGCTTCACGCACCATCCTTTTGTGGTAATACCGTTCATTGGATAGCACCTTGGGATCATGCAATATGTCTTATGATCGCGAAAGTTTAAAAAGTACTATAATTTATTTTTTATTTTTTTCATATTTTTTTTTCATATTATTGCATTGTCATCGACCTTTGACAGGTGTGCAAAGTTTGAATCAAATCTGATCGTTCAAAGTAGGACAAAATCGAGCTCAAAGGGGTCGGTTACATACATACAGGTGAAGCTAATAAAAGCGTTTTAAAATAAAAAAAATTATAGTTTAAAAAACTAAAAAAAAACGCTTTTATAACTAATTGAACTAAAAAGTTAAAAATAAAACTAATAATCAATTGAAAATTTTATATTATTGTACAAAAAAGCGTGGGGTGCTATTTATAATAACTTCAGATATTATATTGATAAAATATTTGCAACAATCAAAATCAAGCACCCCACGCTTTTTGTACAATAATATAAATTTTTCAATTGATTATTAGTTTTATTTTTAACTTTTTAGTTCAATTAGTTATAAAAGCGTTTTTTTTTAGTTTTTTAAACTATAATTTTTTTTATACTTTTTAGTTTTTTTTTTTAATTTTTTTTTATTTTTTTTTTCATATTATTGCATCGTCATCGACCTTTGACAGGTGTGCAAAGTTTGAATCAAATCTGATCGTTCAAAGTAGGACAAAATCGAGCTCAAAGAGGTCGGTTACATACATACATACATACATACATACATACATACATACATACATACAGGTTAAGCTAATAAAAGCGTTATAAAAAAGAAGAGATATGGCGTCGTTACATAGAGTTGTATTATCTGCGGTGTAATAAAGTTAAACAGAATTGTAGCTATAACCAATGAAGAGTTTTCGTGCTAACAGTATGAATGTAGGTGGATATTTGAGTAATTTAATTTAATTTAATTTTTAATTTTAATTTAATTAATTAGAACGGTCTGGGAACCAATTACACTAATTAATGGGTGAATTACATTTTGTCATTCTAATTACATAATAGAGGTAGGCCAAAAAAAGATGGATGAACAGTGTGAAAGATGACATGGATAAGAATGAAGTGAATACAGAGATGACGGCTGATAGAGGAGAATGGAAGTGAGAACATGTTGTGCCGACCCCACATAAAGTGGGATACGTGCAGGAAGAAGTTCTGGATTTTTTTTAATTCAAAAGACTTCAACGCGCTCGCTTTTATACCACAGAACAAAAAAATAGTTCTGAGGTTTAGGCGTTGAGCAAGCCTATTCTACCTAAACACTATAGTTTCCTATAAAGAGCTCCGTTCGTCTTCTTATCGTGTCACTGATTCTTTCGAACAAAGTGTGGTGAAAGGATTTTAAGTGCACCTCAAAGAGGTTCCTTTTACAACTGGCCTCGACTCTGCAATAAAAAAGAGATGTTTGCTTAACATCGATTTGATTAAAAACGTAAAGCAAATCTCAATCAGAACACATTGACGCTTCGATTTTCACATTACGAGGTCTGGTTCTCACGGGTGCTACCACAGTACGCGTCATGTTACTGTGCACTTGCTAACAATATCGTGAGTGGTAAATTATACACATTATAGATGCAGGCAGGCAGGCAGACTAGATTGCATAAATTATGAGACCTATTTATGGCAATATACGTCTGACTCATCGTTAATATGTGAAATGTTAGACACATTCCGAACGTATCTTCGAAGAATGTAAGCGGTCAAAAACGTACATAATGGAGGCGCCGCACCGCCAAGACCGCTAGACCTAATAATATATATTATTTCGTAGAATTAAATGCTCATGACATGACGGTATGACGCTTGTTCCTTGGGAGTTGGGGAGGCCACTTGTATGGGACGCTACGTGTGTCGACACCAAGGGCGGATCCAGGGGGGGGGGTCATGGGGGTCATGACCCCCCCCTGAGCTGGTTCCAGGACTTAGGTGGACCACTAAATTGTAGACCTACATAATGATTTTGTATTATAATATGTATATTTTGTCACCATACAGATTTTATGTAACTACAAACCTTCAATATTTTATTATTTAATCTAAATATATGAAACTCTTACGCTACTGACTGACTGACAATCAACGCACAGCCTAGGCCGTTAGTCCTAGAAGCATGAAACTTGGAGGGTGTGTTCCTTTTATAGTGTAGAGGTTCACTAAGAAAGGAAATTGGAAAATTATTTCGCTAAAAGGAGAAAAAGGGGAAAAATAGTTTTAAGAAAAATGATGATTGTAAAAATCAAAGCAAAGTTAGAAGCATGAAATTTGGACAATAATACATAATTACAATTATATAAATAATTAATTAGGTGTGAAAAAAAAACAGGAAATTCTTGCAGTTGGTCATGTCAAACTAAACAAACCAGATTCGATTATACACCAACGCATACAAAACCCAACTTAGCAAAATAGCTTTACAAAATACCTACGCAAAAAAACTGTAAAAAAAATCTGCTACCGCAGCATCTGCCACCAGATTTAAATAAATACAAAGGTTTAAAAAAAACCTATGTAAACCACTAAGACAAATCGCGGTTTTTCTATGCGTTGGCGTACAATCGAATCTGTTTTTTTGGTTTAACATGACCAACTGCTAGTTACCGTGCAAATTTCATGCTTCTAGGACTAACGGCTTAGGCTGTGCGTTGATTGTCAGTCAGTCAGTCGACAGTGAGTAACGTAAGAGTTTTAAAATAATATTTAGACTAGTTATACAGGGTGGCCGGAACATTGAAGTCCAAAAACAAAATATTGGTGCCTCGTATCGTGGGGTATCTGAATCACCCCTATGTATGTTCCGCGATTTTGTTTAGTTTTCGAGTTATAAATTTTTATCTGAATTTACGGGAAATTTCGACACGACCAACTTAAAAATTTTAAAAAAATGTAGATGACGCTTTAGTTTTTTTTTTTATGCAACTGAATCCTCATGAGTTGTACTTTTATGCATAAAGCAATTAGCTTTGTTACTTTGATGAAAGTTATGAAAATGAAGATCCAAAGTGAGTAATTTACGTTCGGTGAATTATGACTCTTTTCAACTTTAAATTAAAAATGTAAACAGGTGATTTCATGGATCCTAAGTAGCTTTAAATAAAAAAGCAGCCAAGTGCGAGTCGGACTCGCCCATGAAGGGTTCCGTAGCATCAAGTAACATAATCTAAAGGTTCTTGTTGTTCATCGAAAGGTAAATTGCGGTTTAAGATTTATGACGTATAAAAAAAAAACTACTGACTAGATCTCGTTCAAACCAAATATCGTTGGAAGTTTGCATAGTAATGTACATCATATATTTTTTTTAGTATTATCATTCTCTTATTTTAGAAGTTAGAAGGGGGGGGGGGGGGGGGGGGGGGGCAACTTTTTCCACTTTGGAAGTGTTACTCGCGAAAACTATTCAGTTTAGAAAAAACGATATTAGAAACCTCAACATCATTTTTGAAGACTTATTCATAGATACCGCACAGGTATGGGTTCGATGAAAAAAAATTGTTGAGTTTCAGTTTTAAGTATGTGGAGTTGGACTCCCAAAATTTATAGTTTTTTTTCTATTTTTGTGTAAAAATCTTAATGCGGTTCACAGAATACATCTACTTGCCAAGTGTCATCAGTCTAGCTCTTAGGGCGCTTGTACACGCTAAGAAAAAATGCCGGGTCTACCCAAGAATTCTTGTCGTAACTAGAAAATAACTGTGTACACTGCAAGGGCGGATCCAGCTTTGGCGCCAGGAGGGGGTCACATAGTCGTGGTCAAGCCAAGAACTTATAATTTAATTTTGATAATAGATACAAGCAAAAAGTAGGTATTTTATTAATGTACGTAAGTACTGTACTTAAAAATATTTATTCTTTACTGTAGGTACACTTGAAAAAACTTAACACATAATAACTTCGTATATATTGCCATCTTCTCTTGAAGACATCTAGAAAAGCACTATCACGCACGGAATGAGGCAGCCTATATTTTATCTAAATATACAGGGTGGCCGGAACATTGACGTCCAAAATAAAAATTTTGGTCCCTCGTATCGTGGCGTGGGGTATCCGAATCATCCCCATGTATGTTCCGCGCTTATAGATTCGTCATCCCTGTCTATCCGTCCGTATGTCACAGCCATTTTTTTCCGAAACCGTAAGGGCGCTTGTACACGCTAAGAAAAAACGCCGGGCCTACCCAAGAATTCGTGTCGTAACAAGAAAATTACTGTGTACACGGCTCGCAGCGGTGCACGAAAAAAATCTTATCTGCGCAAGACAAGAATTTTGTCTTTTCCACACACGAAAACGCAACAACGTTCGCCGCGTCGTGTCTTGCGCAGATAAGATTTTTTTCGTGCACCGCTGCGAGCAGTGTACACAGTTATTTTCTAGTTACGACAAGAATTCTTGGGTAGACCCGGCATTTTTTCTTAGCGTGTACAAGCGCCCTAAGAGCTAGACTGATGACACTTGGCAAGTAGATGTATTCTGTGAACCGCATTAAGATTTTTACACAAAAATAGAAAAAAAACTATAAATTTTGGGAGTCCAACTCCACATACTTAAAACTGAAACTCAACAATTTTTTTTCATCGAACCCATACCTGTGCGGTATCTATGAATAAGTCTTCAAAAATGATGTTGAGGTTTCTAATATCGTTTTTTCTAAACTGAATAGTTTTCGCGAGTAACACTTCCAAAGTGGAAAAAGTTGCCCCCCCCCCCCCCCCCCCCCCCCCTTCTAACTTCTAAAATAAGAGAATGATAATACTAAAAAAAATATATGATGTACATTACTATGCAAACTTCCAACGATATTTGGTTTGAACGAGATCTAGTCAGTAGTTTTTTTTTATACGTCATAAATCTTAAACCGCAATTTACCTTTCGATGAACAACAAGAACCTTTAGATTATGTTACTTGATGCTACGGAACCCTTCATGGGCGAGTCCGACTCGCACTTGGCTGCTTTTTTATTTAAAGCTACTTAGGATCCATGAAATCACCTGTTTACATTTTTAATTTAAAGTTGAAAAGAGTCATAATTCACCGAACGTAAATTACTCACTTTGGATCTTCATTTTCATAACTTTCATCAAAGTAACAAAGCTAATTGCTTTATGCATAAAAGTACAACTCATGAGGATTCAGTTGCATAAAAAAAAAAACTAAAGCGTCATCTACATTTTTTTAAAATTTTTAAGTTGGTCGTGTCGAAATTTCCCGTAAATTCAGATAAAAATTTATAACTCGAAAACTAAACAAAATCGCGGAACATACATAGGGGTGATTCAGATACCCCACGATACGAGGCACCAATATTTTGTTTTTGGACTTCAATGTTCCGGCCACCCTGTATAACTAGTCTAAATATTATTTTAAAACTCTTACGTTACTCACTGTCGACTGACTGACTGACAATCAACGCACAGCCTAAGCCGTTAGTCCTAGAAGCATGAAATTTGCACGGTAACTAGCAGTTGGTCATGTTAAACCAAAAAAACAGATTCGATTGTACGCCAACGCATAGAAAAACCGCGATTTGTCTTAGTGGTTTACATAGGTTTTTTTTAAACCTTTGTATTTATTTAAATCTGGTGGCAGATGCTGCGGTAGCAGATTTTTTTTACAGTTTTTTTGCGTAGGTATTTTGTAAAGCTATTTTGCTAAGTTGGGTTTTGTATGCGTTGGTGTATAATCGAATCTGGTTTGTTTAGTTTGACATGACCAACTGCAAGAATTTCCTGTTTTTTTTTCACACCTAATTAATTATTTATATAATTGTAATTATGTATTATTGTCCAAATTTCATGCTTCTAACTTTGCTTTGATTTTTACAATCATCATTTTTCTTAAAACTATTTTTCCCCTTTTTCTCCTTTTAGCGAAATAATTTTCCAATTTCCTTTCTTAGTGAACCTCTACACTATAAAAGGAACACACCCTCCAAGTTTCATGCTTCTAGGACTAACGGCCTAGGCTGTGCGTTGATTGTCAGTCAGTCAGTAGCGTAAGAGTTTCATATATTTAGATTAAATAATAAAATATTGAAGGTTTGTAGTTACATAAAATCTGTATGGTGACAAAATATACATATTATAATACAAAATCATTATGTAGGTCTACAATTTAGTGGTCCACCTAAGTCCTGGAACCAGCTCAGGGGGGGGTCATGACCCCCATGACCCCCCCCCTGGATCCGCCCTTGGTACACTGCTCGCAGCGGTGCACGAAAAAAATCTTATCTGCGCAAGACACGACGCGGCGAACGTTGTTGCGTTTTCGTGTGTGGAAAAGACAAAATTCTTGTCTTGCGCAGATAAGATTTTTTTCGTGCACCGCTGCGAGCCGTGTACACAGTAATTTTCTTGTTACGACACGAATTCTTGGGTAGGCCCGGCGTTTTTTCTTAGCGTGTACAAGCGCCCTTACGGTTTCGGAAAAAAATGGCTGTGACATACGGACGGATAGACAGGGATGACGAATCTATAAGCGCGGAACATACATGGGGATGATTCGGATACCCCACGCCACGATACGAGGGACCAAAATTTTTATTTTGGACGTCAATGTTCCGGCCACCCTGTATATTTAGATAAAATATAGGCTGCCTCATTCCGTGCGTGATAGTGCTTTTCTAGATGTCTTCAAGAGAAGATGGCAATATATACGAAGTTATTATGTGTTAAGTTTTTCAAGTGTACCTACAGTAAAGAATAAATATTTTTAAGTACAGTACTTACGTACATTAATAAAATACCTACTTTTTGCTTGTATCTATTATCAAAATTAAATTATAAGTTCTTGGCTTGACCACGACTATGTGACCCCCTCCTGGCGCCAAAGCTGGATCCGCCCTTGGTCGACACACTTGCTTCTTCTCATCTACCAAGGACATCCGTTGTGGCTGGCGCAGTGGCAGATCTGGCCAAGGATCTCAAGAGGCACAAATATGCAGGTCTCGACAGAGCCTACTTACTTGCTCCTCTTGGGGTTGAGACTCTGGATCCGTGGGGAATCGAGGCCTCGCGGGTCTTCAAAATGTTGTCTAGGCGACTGATCGAAGCGACGCGTGACCCAAGGGCTGGTGCGTATCTGGCGTAGCGTTGAAAAATTGCTATTGAGCGTGGCAATGCCGCCAGCGTCTTGGGGACGCTTCCGTCTGGTACTGATTTGGATCAGTTGAGCTATCTCTAGATCGTTGTCAAAAAAAAAATACTCTTAGGTGATTTGAGGATAATTACGTATACACTTCTTTGTATACTTAAAACTCGCGCGTCCAAACGGTTTCCTTAATTATACGAGTAGCACGATGGTGGCACGAAATGCCTTTGACGCGCATAGTAACATGCCGTGTACTATATAGTGGCCATGTGTGGTCCTCAGGCTGTCAATGGAGTGGTCCACGAACCGGTGTGAGTAATTAATCGGACCTGCCACAGACTAGCCAGCAGTACGAGCGGCGTCGGCACGTCTGTTGACTTTCTCTTGAGGAGGGAGAACCCCCCAGATCAATGGGTTGTGTAATATTTTGGTTTTGATAGGCAATTCACACGGTGAATATAAATTCTTTATTGCACACAATAAAAAACATAGGAAAAGAACAGAAATAGAGGACATGTACAAAGGCTAGCTTAACCCAGAGTAGAGTTTTCTTACAGCAAACCTTTGAGGCTAGGGAGAGGTGACTATATATAGGCACTATGTTGATGGAAAAGGCATACAGCACAATCGAGCAACAGAATTTGAATTTGAATTGGAACCAAATAGCTAATAACAAAACCTGTACGTATTTTTGTAATACAAATAAGTATAAGAGCAAGACAGCTTAGAGAGTACAGACAACTGTTTTCATCACACAAATGTTTGTTCTCATGCAGTAGGGATCGAACCCACAGTCTATGGTGCAGATGGCAGGACTAAAAACTGAGCCATGAGGGCTGTGATAGGTATTCAAACAAAGTCATTTATCAAAAATTTCTCAAAAATCACTGTAACGTCTTCTTGAAGTCTGCCGTCGATTTATTCGTCGATTCGATACTTTGAAGCGTGAAGCGTAGCGTGTGCTTGTCTTTGAAACTTTAGCTTTTGTATTATTGCATACGTCTCAATAAGTGAAGTGGCACCACACTGGAACTTCACTGCTATTATTTTAGATTTTTAAAGGGATCACATAAAAAAACGGTAAGAATTAAGCCGTAGTTTGTTGCCTGTTCTTCTATAGGCTTGGTCGCGTGGAAGTGGCACCTAGACTCATCTAGCTTTAAGACGTTTCAAAGTGATCCTTGCGATTCTACTGAATAATAATACACTTTTGAATTCGAGATATATTTTTGTGGCGACCCCAAGAGTTTAAGCTTACGTTTGAGGAAAAAGATATCAGTTTCATCATCAAATCACTTTTTTCCTCGTTTTGCAAATCACGAAAGAGAGTGTTGGTTGAGTCACAAAGTTTTTATACTTGCGAGATCAAAATTCCGTCTGGTTGCTCTACCAGAATATTTATAAGCAAGCATTTTCCAGACTCCAAGAAATTATTTTCAAACTTATGAAAAGTAACAATCATCGCTTGAAACTACTTACTTATAAATATAACCTTTCGTCATTAAATTACTGCGATGCATATTGAATTCAAGTATATTCGGTGGAGATTATGATGTATAATCAAGACCACTGATGGCCTTACTTATAAAAATATGTCCAAAGATAAACAGTGCTTAACAGGTTAGCTGTCCGATGAGGTACATGTGCCTCATGGGTGATTGCACTGGTACGTCCATGAGGCATATGTGCCTCATGGCCAATAATGTAGATAATGCAATCGATCTAGCGTTAGCTGTCATTATTTACTACGAGGACGTGTACAAAGAAGATCGAAACTTGCTTCGGGACAGCTAACCTGTTAAATTATTGCCATCTCTTACCACTGGGTAATGAAATGACAAACAGTGACAGGGCTAACTTTAAGCAATGATTAAATTTAAATTGCGTTTATAAGTAGGGCTGTAGATTTAAGCACGTCTCAAGCGACGAATATTTGACAGTTTTCAATGAAAATCTGTCAAATATTCGTCGCTTGAGACGTGCTTAAATCTGAGTTGCGTTTCAGTATTCGGGGGTAAGAAATACCAGAACAACGGCAAACAAGCTCAGCAGCTCTGTCGGTATCAATAATCAATAATCAATAATCATTTATTTGGTAAGCATATTACAAGTCAGAAAGAGTTTAGTATAGGTATTACCTAATATACCTACATTACATAGTAGCATACAAAAAAAAAAAATAGTTATAATACAAATATTGTATCAATCTCCAACAATTAGAGTCTGTTCAAAAAGAGAACCGTCGTGGCCAAATTGAGAACTAACGTTTCGATTTTTATATGGCAGCTCATCCCTTTCTTTCTGTCAGCATTTTGCATCATAAAAATTAAATAAAGGAATAGTACACTAGTTGTGATAGGATCAAAACGCAACAGACGCGCTATTGTATTGCCCATTATACAAAAAAGGTGATTAAGCACAGCAGCGCCCTCCAATCCCACGACGGTTCTCTTTCTGAACAGACTCTACAAGCATTTGTGTGATGCACATATGATGTGGTGTCCGATATCCTATGGTAAAAGTTTTCCTTTGTTTGGGATGTGAGAAAAACTTAGATACCAAGACTATTTATTGCTGACAGCTGAGATATTGAATAATTGGTACTTAAGTATTTAACTACATCATCATGCGCTAGATGGCGTGACACGATTCGTTCAACGTCTGAAGTATTTTGTATTCTACGTGACTCTACATCTTAAAATACTTGGACGTACTCAAGACTGACACATCGCTGGGGCAACTTTTTACCCCATTTCTTATGGACTTTGCACATCATTAAGTTTGACTAAGAAAAGATGATGCGTGGTTTCATCTAGGCTTAGACGCGTGAAACTGAATTAATTTCATAAAATACAGGTTTTCTTAATTATGTGTTACATTTTATTGGTATCATCGCATGCATGACGTCTTGGGGGTGCATTTGAATTTTAAAAAACCAAAACGTCTTTTCCATAGGCATTTTCCATCTATTACTACTGGGGGGGGGATTCTTTTCCAAATAAATCCACTGTAATATTCATTCAGGGAATAGGTATCAGAACTTATGTGCACTAGGCCAGTACTCTCAAAACGGTGAAGGAAAACATCGTGAGGAAACCGGCGGCGTGTCGTAAAACCTAAAAAAGTTCGAGCAACACGTGTCAAGGGTCACGCAAAAAGGGCCCTCCAGCGGCCTACTTGCGTAAAAAACCAGCCCGCACATCAAGTGCGGAGGATAAAAATTTGCCGAATTTATCAGAATATGGCCTGAGTACGTCCACTGTAGTCTGAAACTTGGTGAAAACATCACATGTGGCACGCTCTGAAAGTGAATTACTATGCAAACGAGCCGCCCGCGCCGACGACAGCGTACGATAATGAAGGTACCTACCGAGCGAGTGCGAACGTGAACGAAACGAATACTTTACTTATCTTGAAAAACTGTAGATGGTAACTATGAAAAACATTTTACAAGAAAACGACGAGCCCGACGACAAAAAAAAACTGGGGAAGCCCCATTTGATAGACCAATGACAACGAATAAGTACCTACTTATTATTATTTTATATAGGTACAGTGAAACCTGTATTATGCACCTAAATGCAGGCAAGGGCGGATCCAGCTTTGGCGCCAGGAGGGGGTCACATAGTCGTGGTCAAGTCAAGAACTTATAATTTAATTTTGATCACAATATATACAAGTAAAAAAGCGGCCAAGTGCGAGTCGGACTCGCCCATGAAGGGTTCCGTAGCAACAAGTAACATAATATGTACATACATATAAGTTCTTGTAGTTCGTCGAAAGGTAAATTGCGGTTTACGATTTATGACGTATAAAAAAAAACTACTGACTAGATCTCGTTCAAACTAAATATCGTTGAAAGTTTGCATAGTAATGTACAACATATATTTTTTTTAGTTTTATCTTTCTCTTATTTTAGAAGTTAGAGGGGGGGGACCAACTTTTTTCCACTTTGGAAGTGTCTCTGTCACAAACTATTGTTTAGAAAAAAATGATATTAGAAACCTCAACATCATTTTTGAAGACCTATTCATACATACCCAAAACGTAGGGGTTCGATGAAAAACAAATTTTTGAGTTTCAGTTTCAAGTATGGGGATCCCCAAAATTTATAGTTTTTTTCTATTTTTGTGTAAAAATCTTAATGCGGTTCATAGAATACATCTACTCGCCAAGTTTCATCAGTCTAGCTCTTACGGTTTCGGAGAAAAATGGCTGACATACGGACGGACAGACAGACAGACAGACATGACGAATCTATAAGGGTTCCGTTTTTGCCATTTGGCTACGGAACCCTAAAAAGTAGGTATGTTATTAATGTACGTAAGTACCTACTGTATTTAAAAATATTTATTCTTTATTGTAGGTACACTTGAAAAACTAACACATAATAACTTCGTATTGCCAAAACGCGCCAAAACTTGTAATACAGGGTCAATTTTTGGTAGAGTATATTTTTTTCACAGTGGGGTCCGAAGTAAATAAAAAAAGCAGCCAAGTGCGAGTCGGACTCGCCCATTAAGGGTTCCGTAGCATCAAGTAACATAATATTATAAAGGTTCTTGTAGTTCGTCGAAAGGTAAATTGCGGTTTACGATTTATGACGTATAAAAAAAAACTACTGACTAGATCTCGTTCAAACCAAATATCGTTGAAAGTTTGCATAGTAATGTACAACATATATTTTTGAAGTGAAAACTTCTTTAGCGGCGTTGAGCACTTTTCTGTAATGGGTATAAAATCTTAAACTCGCGTCAGCGCGTCAGCGCGTCAGGACACGTGACCTGATCGAAAAAGCGTAAGACGGATGGAGAGTAGACAGCTATCCCCTCTCTACGGCGCGGCGAAAATGTATGCCTGGGCCTACTGTTTCGTTTAGGCAGCGCAGGGCGCTTGCGCGAATGTTCGTGTATGTTACAGCGTGCCAAATAACAAACAAGCCCCCCCTAACCATTCCAAAATATCAAACATGCTCAACGTTAATAATCAAGTTTTCACTTCTGCCGGCACTCCCGGAGTGCAACCCGTATTTTTTTTTTAGTTTTATCATTCTCTTATTTTAGAAGTTAGAGGGGGGGGACCACCTTTTTTCCACTTTGGAAGTATCTCTCGCGCAAACTATTCAGTTTAGAAAAAAACGATATTAGAAACCTCAACATCATTTTTGAAGACCTATTCATAGATACCCCACACGTATGGGTTAGATGAACATTTTGTTTTTGAGTTTCAGTTTCAAGTATGGGGACCCCCAAAATTTATAGTTTTTTATCTATTTTTGTGTAAAAAACTTAATGCGGTTCACAGAATACATCTACTCGCCAAGTTTCATCAGTCTAGCTCATACGGTTTCGGAGAAAAATGGCTGACATGCGGACGGACAGACAGACAGACATGACGAATCTTATCTTCAACACACAACCATAAATAGCATGTCTAACGTAAGGGCTCATCAGTACCAATCTAGTGAAAATAATAGAAAACATACAGGATGTAGATTTTTTCGAATTTTAATAACAATAAGTTAAAAAAGCGGCCAAGTGCGAGTCGGACTCGCCCATGAAGGGTTCCGTAGCAGTAAGTAATATAATATAGAAGTTCTAGGAGTTCGTCGAAAGGTTCATTGAGGTTTACGATTAATGACGTATTAAAAAAAAACGACTTACTAGATATCGTTCAAACCAAATATCGTTGAAAGTTTACATAGTAATGTACATCATATATTTTTTTTAGATTTATCATTCTCTTATTTTAGAAGTTAGAGGGGGGGGGACCAACTTTTTTCCACTTTGGAAGTATCTCTCGCGCAAACTATTCAGTTTAGAAAAAAACGATATTAGAAACCTCAACATCATTTTTGAAGATCTATTCATAGATACCTCACACGTATGGGTTCGATGAAAAAAAAATTTTGAGTTTCAGTTTCAAGTATTTTAAGTTATAGTACCTAAGTTCACAGAATACATCTACTCGCCAAGTTTCATCAGTCTAGCTCTTACGGTTTCGGAGAAATAAATTATAGTTTAAAAAACTAAAAAAAAAACGCTTTTATAACTAATTGAACTAAAAAGTTAAAAATAAAACTGTAATAATCAATTGAAATTTTTTTATTATTGTACAAAAAAGCGTGGGGTGCTTTTTATAATAACTTTAGATATAATAGACTATTGATAAAATATTTACAACAATCAAAATCAAGCCCCCCACGCTTTTTGTACAATAATATAAATTTTTCAATTGATTATTACAGTTTTATTTTTAACTTTTTAGTTCAATTAGTTATAAAAGCGTTTTTTTTTTTTAGTTTTTTAAACTATAATTTATTTTTCACTTTTTATTTTTTTTTTCATATTATTGCATTGTCATCGACCTTTGACAGGTGTGCAAAGTTTGAGTCAAATCTGATCGTTCAAAGTAGGTTTTTATATTTTTATTTTTTATTTTTTCATGTTTTTTTTATTTTTTTTTTCATATTATTGCATTGTCATCGACCTTTGACAAGTGTGCAAAGTTTGAATCAAATCTGATGGTTCAAAGTAGGACAAAATCGAGCTCAAAGGGGTCGGTTACATACAGACATACATACATACAGGTGAAGCTAATAAAAGCGTTATAAAATGGCTGTGACATACGGACGGACAGACAGACAGACAGACAGACATGACGAATCTATAAGGGTTCCGTTTTTGCCATTTGGCTACGGAACCCTAAAAAGTCAATTTTCCAATAAAACACAAAATAAATTATAACTCTACAGGTCCTTAAGGACCTCCCGTAGAACAACTTTTTGCAGCTGATGACCCCATCTAACCCCTAGTTGCGTTTGATCCACGACTTTTAGGCCACCCTGTATGTATTATTGTCCAAGTTTCATTCTTCTAATTTTGCTTTGATTTTTACAATCATCATTTTCCTTAAAACCATTTTTCCCCTTTTTCTCCTGTTAGGGAAATAATTTTCCAATATCCTTTCTTAGTGAACCTCTACATTATAAAAGGAACATACCCTCCAAGTTTCATGCTTCTAGGACTAACGGCCTAGGCTGTGCGTTGATTTTCAGTCAGTCAGTCAGTAGCATAGGAGTTTCATATATTTAGATTACATTAATTAAATATTGAAGGTATGTAGTTACATAAAATGTCTGTATGGTGACAAAATATATAATACAAAATCATTATGTACAATAAGTGGTCCACCTAAGTCCTGGAACCAGCTCAGGGGGGGGTCATGACCCCCATGACCCCCCCCCTGGATCCGCCCTTGAATGCAGGCACGGTAGATATTCATGCAAACCATTTGTTTCCTATCTCTAGTCTATTCGGATCTCATGAGTCTTTTTATTACAAAGAGCTTGTGTTAGGCGCGCGATAACGTCTTTTGTTCTCTATTGAACCAGTTAGCCCCGCAAGTGTTGATGACTATAATGTCCAGTGTACATACCTACTTCGCCACGTCCAAATATAAGAGCACTGGTGGTCTAGTGGTAGTGGCCCCGCCTTCCGATCAAATCAAGTCATGTACCAGTACTTTCAAACGATGAAATGCCGCATGTCGTAGCAACTAAAAAGTTCGAGGACGAAGGAAGCCTTTTTGAGGAGCACTTAAAATCCTTTCACCGCACTGGTTCAAGAACCAGTGACACGATAAGAAAAAGAATATAGCGAACTAAATCCTTGGCTCAGCCCGGGCCGTTTCGTCTATTAGTAGTCTCTTAGTCTACTCTAAGTAAACACCTAAAAAACCAATAGTGCATTGATTGTGTAAGTTTGATGACGTCATCACTTGTCATCGTTGTATCATTGACTTTCACGCGGCCATTGACCCGCGAGAAAGCCTGGCTAGAAGCTAGCCGATGCCCGATGTAATGACTTATATGAATGACCACTTGATCACAGAACTTAAATTAATACTGCGACTTGATGACCGCTGTGCTGGATTTCAACCACTGTTGTCTCATGTATCTAAGTGTAATTGAACAGGCACCCATACCTTTCAGATTGGACGCTACTCACAGCCAGAAATAGACATGGCAGGCTCTTTCACGAAGGGCTTTAGTAATTACTAGCGGCCTGTCCCGGCTGCGCACGGGTGGACATTTATTTTAAACGCATAAATATAGATTATGTTACTCAGGATGAAAGTAGATTTCCAATGGTGAAAAAAATTTTGAAATCGGCATAGTAGTTTTTGATTTTATTCATTACAAACATACACACAAAAATACAAATCATTCCTCTTTGCAATATTAGTATAGATTACTAAATAGCTGATAGATAGATAGAATAGTTATTTGTTATGAGTGCAAAGCTGCTTTTTAACCGCGTGCTCAATTTTGATGACTGAGCAAGCGCAGGATTCTAAAGTTTAACCAATCTTTGCACTCGAGTGCAACACGTAACTTTTCATCCCACCTCAGCGAGGAAATGACTAATGCAAAAAAGAACATGGCGCGACTAAAAGTAACACACCAAGAAGGTTCCGAGTATGAGTTATTAACAAATTTAAAAGGTTGTATGATAAATTCGGCACCATGCAGTTAGAAGTAAATAGGTTTAATGGTGTTTGGAATTCACAAATACACCAAGAAGGTTACGAGTGCGAGTTTTTAACAAAATAAATAAGGTTGTATGATAAGTTCGGCACCATGGAGGTAGAAGTAAATAGGTTGTGTATTCACAAACTTATTGAACATGATATTCTAAATTCAAATTTACTTTATCCTCTAGCGGATAAAAACGGCTTTTCCAGTCAGAAATTAAACAGCAAAGACACACTTTCAGAGCTGGTGGGATGAAAAAAAATTTATTGCACTGCACCATACATTTCAATAAAAAGGGAATTTGACAAACTTCTTATAAACTGTATGTACAATAAGGCGGTAATAACGCTAAAAATAGATAAATAATAAAAGCTCATTAAACAAATTTTAGAAAACTAAGCACTACTTGTCGTGCTGAAAGCTTTCATGCCGCAGTCCACTGCATGACTTCCTCCATAGTTTTTTTACCACGAACGATTTGAGCCTTTTTCATCTCATTTCCCGTGATCTTCAATACCATTCCATCAGGTGGAGCCGTCCTAAGCTTCATCTTCCAGTTTGTCAGAGCTAGGCCTGACTACTTCAACTCACTAAAAATGCTGAGAGCTATTTTGACGACCTTGGTTCTTTTTTCTCGCGCCTACAGTAAGTATCATGTAAAATGTATCTGTTTTATTATTCTTGAACCTCTTCTCTCGTTTCAACAAACAGTTGTAACTAGCTTTGAATATTCTCAGCGCACGGCCCGTATGCGGCACATAATTAGATGCGAGGCGAAGTAGGTACTTTCGTTTTCGGCGTGGTCGATTTCACCGTCCGGCCGCATTAGGTCATCGGGTAACGGTTGTCTTGTCGCGGTCACCTGCTGGCCCAGGGAGCGGGCGGCAGCGGGGACACGGTCGTTGTATCGATAGATGGGGGACTGCTGGTGGAAGGTGCCATAGAGGTAACTCTGTTCTTCGTGAAACTCAATAAAAATTTATTCATTTCAATTCCAAGAATCACTTTGAAACGTCTTAAAGCTAGGTGAGTCTAGGTGCCAGTTCCACGCGACCAAGCTTAGAAGAACAGGCAACAAACTACGGCTCGGTTCCTACCGTTTTTTATATGATCCTTTTACAAATCTATAATACTTAATCTAAAATAATAGCAGTGAAGTTCCAGTGTGGTGCCACTTCACTTAGCTAGACGTAATGTGAGATTATACATTTACAAAAGCCTTGCACTGAATGTTTATCTCTGAAGTTAGCTGTTCGTGGCTGCGTTGTTTCTATTTTTGGCTCGGACAACAGTTTGACATTATTCCGCACAACAGCAACATCGCAATCAATGCCCAACTTCGTTCCCGACGTGCGTGACCTAGAGTCAATGGCTTGATAATCATATCCGCTGCCGCTTACTCCTTAAATTCCCTGTTTTCCTTTCATTTGTCGGTAGTTCTATGTCAGTGGTGTGAGGTCGCGTCCCTCTGACACGAGGGGAGAGGGGCCTATAACGGAACTACGAGTAGAACATCTCAGGAATGCAGGCTGGCCGGCCAGTTAGATAACAAGGGGCTTTGTGACCTTGCAAGGTATTTTTGGATGTGCATTGCTAGTTTAACTATAGTATAGTATTCACTCGGTAAGGATAATGTTAGCATATCTATGATAAAAGTCTTTGCTGGAATGGAATGGCAGTGGGCTGGTCATGTTTGCCGTAGAACCAATAGTGTACCGCTTTGAGGTGTCTTCAAATTTAGCTGGCAACACTGGCAGCCATATTTCAAAAAGCTGAGTTGGGCCTATTTGGCATAGTTTATCTACCACTAGCAGTTGGTGCCCGAGCTTCGCTCGGTATTTTTTTTTGGTAAATTGTTGTTGTGAATTATATTTAAATACGAATTACTTACATACTGATTAAATATTAATATTTTTCGATCTTACCGACATAATAATAAACTCCACTACTCGTCAATAGATGGCGTTCTCTGTCTCACTAACTCATGACTTAATCAACAGATGGCGCTAGGAGTTATGATTTTAGGATAAAGTTGATTATTTACTTTACGATTAGGGGGACATTTTCTAAAAATGAAACCTATCTAGATCGTTTTGTCGTCCCCAAAAACCCCTGTATACTTAATTTCATGAAAATTGTTGGCTCAGTTTCCGAGATCCTAAATATATATATATATACATATATATATACAAGATTTTCTCGTTTAAAGGTATAAGATTATCTATTGTTAACGTCTAGGTACACCTATATAATCATGTATATTATGTCAAATAAACGTATTTTCTTTCTCATGATTGCTTACTATATCGTAAGCTTAGTACGAGTATAGTTAGCCCTGTCACTGCTTGTCATTACCCAGTGGTAAGAGATGGCAATAGTATAAGCACTGTAAATCTTCTGACATATTTTTATAAGTAAGGTCATGGATGAGTGAGACGAAGACTCAGTGGTGTGCCTTGGGAGATACCTACTTATAGAACTGGATGATTGGATGTTGGTTGAAGTCAAGTCATATTGCCCACATGTTTCTTAAATTTGCGTGTGCGAAATCTTTCTAGACATGACATTAGTATAGTGTTCTATAACCAATTTGAAAGCAATTCATTCTAAGTTGAGGCCCCTTGCTACCACGTTGGTATGCGGCCGTAACGGAAACTGTAGCACCACTGACGGTTCAAACCTGTTGCTAGGATTCGCGTCTGCGCGTCCAAGGTTAGATCCTGTCAGAAGTAGTTAGCAGACATCTTGTACCGTTATCTGTTTACGGACGGCCTTTGAATTAGGTGAAAGGTTTTTCCACTCTGATTGGTTTGAATTCCGATTATTTTCCGACAGTAAATTTAAATGAGGAATGCGATGTGGTAGGTTAGGTACCTGACTGAAGATACTAGGTAACCAAACTAGAGTCTGTTCAGAAAGAGAACCGTAGTGGGATTGGAGGGCGCTGCTGTGCTTAATCATCTTTTTGTTTAGTGGGCAATACAATAGCGCGTCTGTTGCGTTTCGATCCTATCACAACTAGTGTACTATTCCTTTATTTAATTTTTATGATGCAAAATGCTGACAGAAAGGAAGGGATGAGCTGCCATATAAAAATCGAAACGTTAGTTCTCAATTTGGCCACGAGACGGCTCTCTTTCTGAACAGACTCTATCAATGTATAAATGCAATAGTGCTTTTATTTTCTTGGCATTACCGATAGATAGATAAATGGATAGATAGAAAATTCTTTATTGCACTAAAACAAAAAGCACTATTAGAGAATTGCATTGTACATAGGCGAACTTAATGCTAGAGAGCATTCTCTTCCAGTTAACCTTTGTGTAATTCGGACATTCTTATCGCACATAACATTTATGAATATTATATAAAATATATATGAAAGGCAATTGTTTTCAAAATATCTGAACTAAGCAAAAAGAAAGGTAAGACACAGATTAAATTTTATAGAGATAGAGATGAGTGTAGTGTGTTCAAAATATGTGGGCATCTACTTAAATGATGTAGTTAGTAGTTACCCTAGTTCTAATAAGCTTAAAAACCATTGTATTGCCACAGCGGGGTTCATGTACCTACTGGACTCTAGGTCTGTTTACAAGATGAAGCAATGAATGTGGTGGAGTGGGACCATACTGGAACATCTCTGCATTTTTTTTTGTTTTGTAAAATCTGACTATCTGACGTTTCAAAAAGGTCCTTGGAAGAAAATTTTTGTTTTTTTTTAAATTAGAAACCAAATTTGAACCGAATGTGCTGAAAGGATTTTATATGCTTAAAATGCTTTGATTACAAAGATTTTTATAATGTCCCAAAAGTTAAGAGCCGAGCGGGATTTGAACCCGCGAAAAATCTTTGTGATTTCCTTAAGTGTAGTAAACACTATAAAATTAATAAACAATTATGCTTTGATTAGTGCGCATCAGCACCACCTTTGGTGTTGCAGGTGTCTATGTCTATATGGGCGACGATGACTACTTTCCATCAGGTGGCCCGTCTGCTCGTCTGCCAGCTATGACATAAATAAAGCACCTCAAAGAACTTTATTCATGCACTATTTTTATGAAACGACGGGATATTTACCATGATTAAATTTCTCTGAGTTGACTTCCGATATCGTCGTTTCATAAAAATAGTGTTACAAACCAAAAATGTATAAGTATGTATATGTATAAGTGTGTGTATGTATGTTAAGTTTCAAAAATGTATATGTGATAGATATGTGACTTTAACTTGAATTAAATTAGGAACTTTCCATTGCAGGCTTCATGCAGACCCTGGACTCTCAGGTGGAGTCCAAGGACTGCCCCGGCTCGTGCATGCATCCGCTGGCCGCGCTGATCTGCACCAACGTGCTGGAGGAGGTCGAGTGCCCCAGCAACATGAAGTGCTGTGCTGATGATGTGTCTGGTACGTTACATACATACACACATACATCAAATCACGCCTTATTCCCATGGGTAGGCAGAGATCACGTATTTCCACTTTTTTGGTACGTTACACTTCTACAAAATGGTAGGTACCAAGTTGTGCCTGTTTTTTTTATACAACTTGCTGATGGAACAAGCATATGGCCCACCTGATGTTAAGTGGTATCGCCTATAACAAAGCACTGCCTCGTAGGTCACGCACTTCAGGAACGTGCCCTATAATGTACTTCCCTGCGTCCAACAACTTGAGGCTTACAGATGTTCAGCCTCACGTGCCAGTAATTTCACCGGCACTCACAAATTACAAGCCGAAACACAGCAATGCTGCTTCACGACAGAAAAATTCATGGTTCTTCTAGGCATGGTTGCGTGGAACTGGCACCTAAGTTCACCTTACTTTTAACTCTATGACGTTACAAAGTGACCCTTAATGTTCAACTGAATGAAATGCCTTTTGGACAAAATGAAATAGCTAATTTGATAAGTTTTGGAAAAGTATAATGCAGAGAATTTAAAATAATTTGACAGAATGGCAGTTTTAGATCTTTCACTTACTATCTGAAGCAACAAGCGTAAGCTACAGGCAGCGACCAAAGTAGATGATTTTATTTAAGTAAAGTTTTAATATTTGTGCTTTTGTGCTTACATACTTATTTATTTGTATTCCAGGTAACACAACAGAGCCTGCCCGGAGGCCGTACACCACGACCCCTGCTGATGAAGAAGAAGAAGAAGAGGAAGAGGAGGAAGAGGATCCCATCACGAAGCCTCCGCCCTCGAGCGATAAAAACAGTGGTAATTATTAGGTACACCATATTAAATATTAGGATTTTATTTGTAGCTTTGAGAAATGTTACCCAAATAAAAAAATAATTACGAATATTCTACACTGTCGTACCTAGCCCCAAACTAAGCAAAGCTTGTAATACTATGGGAAGTTGATTATAATATCTTCAATTAAACTTCGATGCAGGACGAGATCTGTTAACCTAAACATTGATTTAATAAAACCTTCTCCTAAGTTATTCTATCCGTTACTAAGCTCAGACGCAAGAAGTGCAGATCAAAATAAATCAAATTATATATTGGGGAAACAAGTAACACAGGAGAGTAACAGAAGGATACGATAATAGCTACAGTAGTTATAAATTTTGTGACGCAGCTATCAAGCGTTTTTTCTTGAGAAGGAAACATCGCTTGATAGCTGCGCCTAAATATTGTTTCTCTTAGACAATTATTGAATAGTTAGATAAAAACATAAAACTAAGAAGTTAACAGATTACATCAATGCAACGTGGGATCCTCCTTGTAATCTGTTCGCGGGATAATGCATGATTTGCAACAATAAGCCATAAACGCCTACTTCATAAACAACAATTTCTTTCTTCCAGGTAACATAGCGTGTCCGGGCGTGTGCGTGGAAGCCCACCTTACCCGCTACTGTTCCGCGTACCTCACGTCCAAGTCGCTGTGTGTCGCGGGGCGACAGTGTTGCGTGTCGCGCGACTACGGTGACCGCGAGCGACCCGCGGACCTCGTCGTGCCGAGTGAAAACAAACCGAGTAAGAAGAAAACTACGTCACCGGTAAGTGTACACTTCGTGTCACTAGCTCTAGCTCTTGCAAACCAGTGCAGTGTGGCGAAAAAAATTTGAGTGCGCCTCAGAGCTCCCCTTAGCAAATACCAGAGTGTGCACTTCTTCTTATCGTGTCACTGATGGATCTTTCAAATCTCGTGTGGTGAAAGGATTTTAATTGCGCCTCAGAGAGGCTCCTTTCGTGTATTTGGCACATGGTTTTGAACTTTTTGGGTTCTACAATATGCTGTTTTCCTTCACCGTTTGAGAGTTCTAGCCCAGTGCACATAAATATTTCGATACTTAAACTCGTTGTTACACGACTGTATTTGAACCCACAACTTTAGGATCGGAAGGTGGGGCTTCTACCAATAGGCCACTATCAGTGCTCGTGCACTGAGGTTACCGATAAGACCGCCCATTAAACTACATTATTATCTTGTTTTGTGTAATAACGCTTGTTCTAACTATTTGAACGCTTCATTGACTGTGTGTGGGTAATAATGGTCGTGTAGCCATGACGGAACGGAGGCTATCAAATGTAGAATAACTAACGGTTATGTCAGAACACACGTCAGTCAGATAAAGAGCTCAAATGGTAATTACGATGTGTAGGTTAGCTGATTGACTGACAGTATTGTAAGAACTATGGGAAGTCGGTGGATGGTGAAAGCCAAAAGTTCACCGTGAAAATATGGATGTGCACTATGCCAGTGCTCTCGAAACGGTGAAAGAAAACATGTGAGGAAACCGGCGTGTCGTAAAACCAAAAAAAGTTCAAGCAACACGTGTCAAGCGTCATGCAAAAAGGGCCCGCTAGACCTTGTGAGGCCAAATAAAATCGAGGCAGCTGTAAAGATGTTAGACAAGCACCATTTTGGATTTAAAATCAACTTGTAATTCCATTTCCAGCAAACAACAACAACTCCCAAGCCGCGTCCAGGCCGCAAGTGCCGCGGCGACTGCGTCGGAGGGCTGTTCTCTCTCCTCTGCGACCACTTAGACGAAGACGCGACTTGTCCTGACGAAGGCACGTGTTGTCTCACGGAGCCCAAGGCGGAGACCACCACGCAGTACAACAAGCATTACACCACGCGGCGGCCGCGGCCTACGACCACGCAGCGACCTACCACTACCAGGCCACCGGTGAGTTACAAACTACCCTCATTCATAATGCCTGACACGTTTTAGCGGCTCGCTTTATGTGTCTTGCCACTGTCATTTTCATGTCAACTAGATGGCAACAGACTCAGGCTAAATGACTGCTATAGGACTATTGAAGAAGCCCTGAATAAGATTTATGGGCACTAGAAGCAAGGCTATAGAACAGTGGCCTAGTACTATAAGGCTGTCGGTGAGTATGGGCAAAAGAAGTACCAGAAAATTAGGTACTTATGCCCCAGTTTATAATTTGAATCTCGTTCTCTTGACTTCTTCGCGCTTAAACAAAGCACAGCAAATCACTAAGCTCACATACATTGGCTTAGAAGAAATGATATCATACTTATGAATGACAAATGATGAAGAAGAGTAAGTACCTATAAAACGGTTGCAGTAAGGCAAAAATCGTATTGGCTCATAGTTTTAAAACCTATCAGATTGCAGAAAAATCATGAAAAACGAGGCGCAGTCTAAGGCTTTATGTTTCAGCCCCCTATGCCGCGGTGCCGTGGCTACTGCATGCTGAGCATCATGGCTGCGTTCTGCAAGCCACCAGCAGTCCTCAACTACCACACCGCCTGTAACAAGGACTCTACCATCTGTTGTGATAACTCCAAGTAAGCATCTATCTCTATTTAATTTGAACCGTAGCTGTCCACACAATGAGTAATTGGCGTTAAAACCCCACTCGGCTCGTAGCTGAACTGCATTGAACTTATAGCTTTTGGGACAAAATAAAACTTAAGAGAATCCTGGGGTAACCTAAAAAAAAAGTTTGGGATTAATATTGCGACTTGTCAATTTCCTTGTCCTAATACAGCTTCTGTTTCCAGGGCATACCGCACCACTACCACCACGACGACGACGACGCCGGCACCAGTAGACCCACGCCCCGAGTGTCCTGGCTCCTGCATCATGCCTCTACTCTCGACCTTCACATGCTTCCGTAAGAACCATCTGATGGTGTCACATTATAGAAGAAAGAATCGCAATGTTTAAACATCACAACATTGACTCACTGAACTTGTGCCTCCCAGGTGGTCGTAAGATTTATTTGAATACCGTTCAGTTTAACAAATGCGCCGGCCGACTTACAACATCTCGTCACAATCTTTACGAGCAATGGAGATTGGTAGAGCCCGAATTCACAAGATCCTTAACTACTAAATAAAATAAGCATCTGTTGCATAAGGAAGAACATTTTTAAGCAGCGGTGGCTGGCGCGTTCTTTAACCCAAAAAGCATTAATTTGAAAAAAAAAACAAGTATCTGGAAGCACAAATGCGGTGAAGACTGGTGCGATGTATAGTACAAATGTCTGTTTCCCTTAAATAATGGATCGGTACCCAGGTAGTTGTTATAAATGATGACAGTTGAACATGTTTCTTCCACAGACAACGCGGAAATCACCGACGTGTTCAAATGCAAGAAGGCAGGCACGCAATGCTGCGCGCCTAAGTCCAAGGTTCAAGAAGTGACGGGCGTGCGGCCAGACACCCTCCCTCCCCCGCAGCCACTACCCCCTCCACAGCACTCGCCGCCTGCGCAGGACAAGCATTACAACACGCAGCTGACTCAGTACAACACTCAGTATACCACTGCGTTGCTGCCTCATACTACTCCTGTGTGTAAGTGCTTCATTTCACTACTTACTAAATCAGTTTCTATAATAGTCCAAATATAGTAATACGATCTGTTCTATTATTATTTTGCAGTACCCTACGAGCCAGACTACGGAACGTACGGAACAAATTACTCTACGAAACCTCCTGAGAAGTACAACCGATACGTTTGTGGTGTCAAAGGTACAATACCATTAGGCCGTACATTTCTGTAGAGAAGAAGATACATTACTGTATTCAGATTTTTATCCGATGAGGGGCACAAGTAAAAGCACATAAGACTAAACAGATAGGTACGTTTCAATATAATAAAATGTGCTAGCGTCTAGCTAGGCCGTTGATTGTCAGTCAACTACCCAACATTTTTGCAAGTATCGAAGAGGCAGCGATGTCTCTACTCGACGCTTAAGTTTTTAACTACTTGCCTCAGGCGCAAGAAGACAATCACAATCGATATGCCTCAGAAATCACCGCAGTAGTCTAAGGCCCGTATTCAGAAACAGTGCTTGACTCTGAGACGAGCCTCAAGCATAGATTTTCTGACAGTTCTCCATTCAAGTGTCAAAAATCTATGCTTATGCTTGACTCTGACTCTGTTTCTGAATACGGGACTAAGATACCATTCTTATTCCAGGGTCGTCAGGTCGGTCCGCGCGAGTGATGGGCGGGGAAGACGGGCTGCGCGGCGAGTGGTGCTGGCAGGTGGCGCTCATCAACCAGAACAACCAGTACCTGTGCGGCGCCGCACTCATCGGCACGCAGTGGGTGCTCACGGCCGCGCATTGTGTCACCAAGTGAGGCAAATCTTATTTGAATACTCCTAAAACAGGAGAAGACCATGCGATCTAACAGTCGATAAGCGTTGCTATGAAAGTAAGCAATACTGGAGGTGGGATTTGCACTTTGCTATCCGGGGACAGTACAGAACTAAACACAGGAGATCACTAAAAACTGCTTCATGGTAGAATATCTGGCTATGCAGATCACGGGATCATAATCGTGTGGTCTATAGATGACACAGACAAGTGGTATCCACAAAGATAGGCTATTGCTGCAATGTCTATCATCCTGGATTCTAAAGCTTTACCTTAAGTGAATACTCGCAATCGCTATACGTCTTATAGGAGGCTTTAGGGAGACCTTTAAAACTCTGTAGCCAGTTTGTACGAACTTACAACAAAAACACTTAAATAACCGTTTTTCATCCAGCATGGTCCGCATGCAAGAGACCACATACGTCCGCGTAGGAGACCACGACTTGACTCGCAAGTACGGGTCCCCCGGCGCACAGACCCTCAAGGTCCTCACCACGTACATCCACCACAACCACAACAGCCAGACCCTGGACAACGACATCGCTCTGCTGAAGCTGGGCGGGAAGGTGGAGCTGAAGGAAGGGGTTTGCTTGGTGTGTCTGCCGGCGAGGGATGTCAGCCATGCGCCAGGGAAGCGGTGCACGGTTACTGGATATGGATATATGGGGGAGAGTAAGTACCTAATACCTACCAAAGTATAGTGATAACATTGTTTCGGGGCTAGATAACGCGGGGTGAAAGGTATAGAATGTTGTGAACTTTATTGGAGTGATAACCTATTGTCAATTCTTGAGGGCTTAATGATGAATAGTACAGACGGTAGTTAAGACAATGAGGAGCAATTTGGAAGTCAAGAGAAAACACCCACTACCGCCAGAAAGCGTCACCACGCTTGGCAGGCGAATTGGTGGTTACAGAAAGCCTTCTCAAACATGGGCAGGCCTAGGTCTAGCTAGACTTGTTTAAGTCGATAACGATGGACCGTATTTGATTTCACGACAGAAGAAAAATGAAAGTAATGACAACGCTGCTCTCGTGGAACTAACACATAGTGAATTCCTCTAGCCCTGTCACTTGTACTTTCAAACCTTTGTGGTGAAGGTTTTTAAGTGCATCTCAAAGTCTCATTTAATGCATTCGAGTGAATAAATCCTTATTGACTTTGACTGATGAATCCCAAACTCTTGAAATCAGGGTTTCTTTACTTATTGTGATGTCCCCAGCCGGTCCGATCCCACTGCGCGTCCGCGAGGCAGAACTGCCGATAGTGAGCGATGCGGAATGCATCCGCAAGGTGAACGCCGTCACCGAGAAGATTTTCATCCTGCCCGCTAGCTCCTTCTGCGCGGGCGGGGAAGAGGGGAACGACGCTTGTCAGGTAAGAAGACGTGCTTTTAAATTTATTCCAAGTGCTTTCCTTCTTATCCTAGTATATCTCTTTAAGGCCGCGCTCACTTTGGATGCGAATTATATCGTACGTAAACGTAAGTATGAACACTGTTCGTACGAATTGAGTGCGCACACTGAATACGTTTTTCTCCGTCAAATAGAGAGAGTACCGGTGTTAGCGCATCCATTATTGATGATGAACGCACGAACGTGTAATAAAATCCCAACAAGTTCGGATTGATTTCGGACGTCGGACTTGCACGTACGTATACGTACGACTAACTCGCGCGCAGTGTGAGCGCTTTCATAGTACTCAGACGGGAATGTTCGTGCGTGTTCGTACGTTTCTGAACGAATGGAATTCGTACGAAAACGTATCCAAAGTGAGCGCGGCCTTTCAGTGTGCGCACTCAATTCGTACGAACAGTGTTCATACGTTTACGCACGTTGTAATTCGTATCCAAAGTGAGCGTAGCCTTAGGCTTCTACTAGGTGGCAGGCAGTGTGCCTTATAGAATATCAAAAGAGACAACATGGTCAGTAGTATCTCCTAAGTAGATATTTGACAGTGACACTGCGGTCACCAATTTACCTGCCACGCCTGAGAACTGCTGCATACCACCTCAAATATGGGTAAGACCATATTCAGCAGTGTACTTCTTCATTCCAATAATTCAAAAGTGAGGTTGTTACGGCTCGTTCACACATACTACATTCACATACACATAGTACATTCGGCATTGGAAGATTCAACAAGATATTATAGGAGACGGCTGATTCGCGCTTTATCTCTTATGATGATACTTTGATGAATCTTTAATGCTGGCTGCATGTGTGACTGAGCCAATATAAGATGAATCCAGAAATGTGACAACTAAAAAAATTTGGCAAATTTTATCATCCGCACTTGATGTGCGGATGCCGCGGATGTGGTATTGCCGCAAGTAGGCCGCTGGCGGGCCTTTTTTGCGTGACCCTTGTGGCTCGAACTTTTTTAGATTCTACAACACGCCGGTTTCCTCACGATGTTTTGCTTCACCGTTTTGAGATTACTGGCATAGTGCACATAAATTTGTCGACAGAAAAACTCATTGGTACACGACTGGATTGAACCCACGTGACAACTAGTCGCAGCAGTCAAAAAAAAGAAGTGAACTAAACTCACCCAATATCTTGTTCCAGGGTGACGGCGGCGGCCCGCTGGTTTGCCAAGACGACGGCTTCTACGAGCTGGTCGGCCTCGTGTCCTGGGGCTTCGGCTGCGGCCGCCAGGACGTGCCCGGAGTCTACTCCAAGGTATCCGCCTTCATAGGCTGGATCAACCAGATCATATCTGTCAACAACCTATAGCCTCTAGTGACAATAGAAGGACGTATTCTAAAATTTGATCAAGTATGAATCGAGACTTATTGGTTTTCTGTTTTAATTTTGTTTTAAGAAAGTCTTGAAATGTCATTTATTAGGTAAACAAATGGCCATATCTGAATTTACGGCATGGCACGTCGAGCGTGACTCCCATTGTTGTTTTGTTTGTGTAATGAAAACCTTTAAAAACAATCGTTTGAGTTCGGTAATGAAGTATGAGCATTCAACTCTAGGTTCAGTCAGCAAAAACTTTGTGGTGGGTTTGAGCCCTTTAAAATTCAAGATTTTAAAACATCGAGTGTAAACTTCGGTAGCTGACTGTTCATAAAGAGCCTATAAATTAACGTCCACTTGTATAGGCGCATTAAACTGGCGGATTTTCAGATTTTCTAAGGAAAATACGATATTTTAAACCCAGAGGGATAATAATAATCGGCCGGATGAAATGATCACTCACTAATCATAGAAGTTGGGCTGAAAAGATATAAATTTACAGTCATATCATAGGCCACAATATTTGACGTCGCATCATCTGTTTTTATTCAATTTTTATAAATTATGAAAAAAAAAAATTGTACTAAAGATTTATCCACACAGTGTTCATTTAGTAGAAAAGATAAAAAACTGATCAGGTTTTTTATCTTGTGATTTTTATAAAATATTTGAAATAGAGAGACTAAGCAAGTCATCTTGAGATACTTTTTGATTTGATGATAAATTAGACCATTATTTATTGTAACGATAGATTTGTCAATGTAAATACACAGTAATTTAGTTAGGATTAATTTATTTTAGCTGTAATTTACAATAATGTCGGCATTTAAACGTTTTCTCCCACCATTTTGTTTCTGCCTTATTTTTATTTATCCTTTTTTTATTAAATTATATTTTTTAAATACAGTAATAGTTTGTAAGCAAAAATAAGTCTCTAAATCAGGCATTTACTATGGGGATTATAAATATTATGTTTTATATATTTTAGTTTTAGTACGAAAAACCAAACGATAACTATTATTATACATACACATTTAGTTTTAAGTTAATATTTATATATTAGAATGAAAGGCTATGGTGCTCAAATACGTTAATGTATTTTTCTTTTCTTATATCAGAGCCATATTATAATCGAATCAAATTATGAAAAATATTGGAAATGCAAAGGATTCTAAAATGTAAATAGACAGTTTTAGTTCAGAATAACAATTAATAAAAAAAAATGTTAAACTTCCAAATAAAGTCTGGATGAGGCTTAATAATATAAAATTCTGAACCCATAACTAAAAGTTAATCTGAACTATAATGGCGCAATAATCTTGTGTACGTAGGTATTGTCTGTTTTATAATAAATTACGACAAATCAAATAGTTTTGCTTTATTTTTCGGCCCTCAAGCCATGACATAAGGCTACATACGCACTATGCGGTTACCTGCAATGCGGCTAGCCGTCCGGCTGACCGCAAGCATAATTATGTACGTAATATTCATTTCTATGCGCACTGCGATGCGGCTACCCGCAGGCCTGTTGAGGACTGCGGCCCGAGTGACGGCCACCCATACGCACTATGCGGCTCAGTCTGCGCTGCGGCTGCCGCAGACTGAGCCGCATAGTGCGTATTGCGGGTAACCGCATAATGCGTACGTAGCCTAATGCTAGTTTTTAGGGTTCCGTAGCCAAATGGCAAAAACGGAACCCTTATAGATTCGTCATGTCTGTCTGTCTGTCTGTACGTCTGTCTGTCTGTCTGTCCGTCCGTATGTCACAGTCATTTTTCTCCGAAACTGTAAGAGCTAGACTGATGAAACTTGGCGAGTAGATGTATTCTGTGAACCGCATTAAGATTTTAACATAAAAATAAAAAAAAAACTATAAATTTCGGGGGTCCCCATACTTGAAACTGAAACTCAAAATTTTTTTTTTCATCGAACCCATACGTGTGGGGTATCTATGAATAGGTCTTCAAAAATGATGTTGAGGTTTCTAATATCGTTTTTTTCTAAACTGAATTGTTTGCGCGAGAGACACTTCCAAAGTGGAAAAAAGTTGGTCCCCCCCCCTCTAACTTCTAAAGTAAGAGAATGATAATACTAAAAAAAATATATGTTGTACATTACTATGTAAACTTCCAACGATTTTTGGTTTGAACGAGATCTAGTCAGTAGTTTTTTTTTTATACGTCATAAACCGTAAACCGCAATTTACCTTTCGACGAACTACAAGAACCTTATTATGTTACATCAAGTAACATAATATAAAGGTTCTTGTAGTTCGTCGTGCTACGGAACCCTTCATGGGCGAGTCCGACTCGCACTTGGCTGCTTTTTTTCTTCTTAAATCTCGCAACAACACACTTTTGCCTTGCGCTCATCTAATAGCGTTCTACGATGACGATTAGTGAAACGCTGTCATATTTGACAGCTTTTCACTGATCGCCATCCCCATCGCCTAGATGTGCCTTTAGAAGCACATTTTTATATTTCTTAGGTCTGCATGAAAATACAATTTTGATTTCGTTCGTTTTTATTCTTTTATTACGAAACAGTTTATTACAAAAATATTTTTTGATCAAACATGTTGCTCTGTGTACGGTATTGTAAGTCTTAGGGATTTCTTAATTAATTAAGAAATTAGTAAATTACTTAATTCTAGACAAAAGAGGCACATAAATCTTTTAAACATAACAAATGATTCGACTGAGCTTATCTAACAATAACTAAATACAAATAACATAGACCTAAGGTTTTTTAATCTATATTGGTGCCAATTCTGTTGTAGCAGCAATTTAGCTCAAACTGTGTAAAATATGAAATTATTTTTTTTCTGTTGCAACAATTTGAAAGGCTAATTGAATTGCGAGTAAAAAAAGTTGGTGTGATAATTTTATCTAGTTTGCTGTTACAACAGAGTCGCCACAATTGCCAGGTACATAAACATGACAAAGACTATTTCTATGTGTTATGTTCGCAGTACTAGTAGTTACATATTTTCTAAAACCAACCATCTTCATCAATTAAATTAACTATTTATACAGTTTTTTAACTTCCAAGTTTTGAACAGCACTATAGACAAATCTTTTTTTATTTTTATTTCACAAAGCTTTATTTCAAGTAGTCATCTCAGTTTCGAATCTTATTCAAATAATATAAGCCACTTCGGCGTGAGTCAAACTTTTATGATATTATACATTTTTGTATTAGTTTCATTTATTTCTAACGTAAAGTGAATTGTACTTATTTTTGTCGTCCAGTTTGTTAATATCACACATTTCATATAATTATTTATCTATTTACGTGCCTTATAACATAGTCATAATAAACCCATTCATGTATAATGCTGGATACAGACTGATGAAACGTAAAATATATCACGCAACAAAATACAAACCCAAATCATTGTTTTTATGTATCATGTTACGATTCACCAGTCTGTATCCATCTTCACATGACTGTGCGCTTATCTTAATCCTAAATCTTATGAAACTACACTTCATTCACTAATGCCCGATTCCTAAAATCTCTTGGCATTTGTTAGTATAGGTAGCGGCACATAACTTTAGAGCTGACCGTTATTGCGCAGAAGTCAAAAATAGGTCAAAAATAAGGTAAGGTACGACGCATGCGCAGCTATCCCCTCCGCGTATCGCTCAGCGCTAAAGTTATGTGCCGCTAGTTATACTAGCGTACCTACCAATCAACAATCTTTTATGTCATTGGCTAATAAAAATTGACACTGTAAAACTAACCAATGAGTGATAATGATAAGCCTACAGATTCGTAGTACAACTAACGAACGATCAGATATCACGAGATCACTGGGACCACATGGATTAATCACAAATCACTGTGTGAAGTAAGATACTTAAGGATACCTAAGGAGTTGACAGAGGCATGTCCTGACATTACATTTGGCACACGCCCACAGTTTTCAGTGGTTAGTAACACACCACACCTCACGAGTTGCAAGCCCGTCGCACCTAGAATAGTATATACAGGGTCATTCATTATTAGCTACACAAACTGACAGGGCCTAATTTTTGGGTCGTGAATATTTGTTTGGCCGAATCAATTTAATTCCTAAACTGATTTAAGTTTTTGTATCAAAATTTTATTTTTATTAATTTCTTTACGGCTATTGCATAATGATTGCCATGGAGAACAGGACATGACCCACCCAGGCGGTGACTGAACGCAGAGTGTCGCTCACGGCGGGCGCGGATCAAAGGTCAAAATAGGTCAGGCGCCAATGATTCCAAAGGATATTCTTTATCGATTTTCTCGGGATTTTCATAACAAAACTTTAAAAATCATTTCATAAATATTTTTTTATTTTATTTGTTGAACCTAATTCCTGATTATTTGCAGCTAATAATAAATAACCCTGTATATACTCAAGTATTAGTATTTCAAAATACAAATAGTAAATTTGGTACCAAAAATCTGTACCGAACAACAAAATACAATAAAATACTCTAGTGAGTAAACCTATAATATAGAGAAGTAATGTTCTTTAAGAGTCTTACTGAACGACTCCAATTTGCTTTAAATGTAATGAAGACTCATTTAGTACATCACACACTTGTGTCAAAATGTCAGGGTTGGGTACACAAGAATGTCATTGTTTACATATAAATATACACTCAAGACTCACAGTGTATACAACTGTGGGAACACAAGAGACTCATTAGATACAACTAAATACGCAATCTTAGGGTCCAAACCTAAACTTCGATGCGGCGTCACATCGTAGAAATTTGCGTCAGAAAACTTTCCTGACTTTATACAAAAATAGGAATCTAATTCTAATCTAGGAAAGCGTTGAGGTAGCAGTTACAGAAATCTTATCGTACACAGGAGCTCAGCTACCTTTTATTTTGGTCAAATATACTTAAGTTTAGTTACAAAACATGGACCCCCTTATTCATAAAGCCTGTCAATTTTTGACGACTTGCTAAAATCCTGGGGTGGAATTCTAGCAACACAAATCACAAATTGTGTTATTAATAATCCTGGCGTAGCGTTGGACTAGTTAATCCGTGTTTTGTCTCTTGCATTGACATGCAATTGTCAACTCGAGCAAATGTGACAAAACACGGATTAACTAGTCCAACGCTATGCCAGGATTATTAATAACGCCCTTAGGGATCGCTGAATTCGATGTAAGGTGACAACTTTTGTTTAATAAATTTGAAAATGGAACGCGGATTCAGCGATCACCCAACCGAACCGTGTTGCCGGAATAGCAAGGCTGGCCACTGTCACAAGTCAACATAAAGAGTTGACAACAGACAATTAAATGACTGCTATGAGGCCGTTATAAATAGGAGTGTTTATGAATAAAACGATGTACTTAGCTAAGAAATATTGTCAGCACTGACGGTCTGGATTCTACTAAAATCAGCTTAAAACTATTGTGTAGATAATGCCTATAATATGCCACACGTGATATAGGTACACAATTAAGTTCCACTGAGTACACACAAGTCCAACTGAGTACACATAAGTCCAACTGAGTACACAGAACCCCCACTGAACACATGAGGCTTTCTGAGAACACATAATTTATGCTCAATACACTAATCAGAGGCACACTGAGCACACACAGAACCACTAAGTACACATCAATGTTTTTGGGGCCATACAAAGTCATATATTTACATCAATTGTACTAAGTCACTGAGTACACATTCATATTTTAGACACTCATAAATATTTCTGGTTGCAAAGAGTCCCGAAATGCACGTATTTGTTAAAGTTTATTTGTTACCCAAAGTCACACACAAGATTGTTTATGGGTACACAAGTCACGAATACACATAAATGCTGCTGTGTATACAAAGAGTCACTGAGTACACACAAGTATTACATAGGAGACATCTCCTTAGGCACTTGTTTGATCGCCGGCGATGATCGATTAGCGAGTTTATTAGATTTGTCACTGGGATTTATAAATAGTGAAGACTGAGTAATCGCCGGCGGCAGTGTGAACGGCCAAAGATCAACGACATATTTAAATAATGTATGTCTTATTCACACAGACTCGTACCATTGACCCATCTGATGTCTGATTACACTAAGGTCTAGCTATCGAGATGGAGTGCCACCACATTGGAACTTCGCTGCTATTATCTTATCTTATCTTATACCTTTAAACGAGAAAATCTTATTATATTTAGGATCTCGGAAACTGCGCCAACGATTTTCACGAAATTTAGTATACAGGGTTTTTCGGGGGCGATAAATTGATCTAGCTAGGATTCATTTTAAGAAAATGATTATTTCAAAATGAGTTCAATAATTAAACATAAACTCAATATGTGACTGCTCATGCCATCTATTGACGATTGTGAGCAACTAACTGCAAGCATATCCAGCAGATGGCGTTGTTTAGTAAAAATAAGCCAATAAAGATAATATGACTCTTATGATTTCTTAAAAATATTAATGAACAATATAAAAAACGGAAGGAACTAAGCCGTTTATTGACTGTTCTTTCAGTCTGGGTCGCGTGGAACTGGCACCTAGACTCGCATAGCTTTAAGATGTTTCAAAGTGATCTTTGTTATACCATTGAATAAAGAAAATTTTGAATTGATTTGCTAGGACGTCAATTGAAATGTCTTCGTTGAATTTTCTTGTTTGGTACCGATGGGATACCGACGTGTTTAAATTCAACAAAGGGTTCAACTTCAATTGATGGCAAGACCCCGGCATAAAACTCAACTAAATCAAAATTTATTCAATTCAATTCCAAGAATCACTTTGAAACGTCTTAAAGCTAGATGAGTCTAGGTGCCAGTTCCAAGCATACCAAAAAAAAATATTTTTATCATCCGCACTTCATGTGCGGACTGGGTTTCCGCAAGTAGGCCGCTGGCGGGCACTTTTTGCGTGACCCTTGACACGTGTTGCTCGAACTTTTTTAGGTTCTACGACACGACGGTTTCCTCACGATGTTTTCCTTAACCGTTTTGAGAGAACGACCTTCGGATCGGAAGGCGGGGCCGCTACCACTAGACCACCAGTGCTCTCTGCGCATAGCCATCTCGATAGCCCAAACTTAGTGTAATCAGGCTATTTGTTTTAAATAAATGTAACCTCTTAGTGTCCTAGTCAGCGAAATCCATGCCGCTTTCAGCCATGTACTGTTCTAGCTGCTTGTCTAAGGAGGCCGGGGCACTTGCCATGTATTCCTCAAGCTCTTTGTCTAGCTGCGCTAGGGTCTTCAGCTTGGGCATCACATTCTCTGATATGCCACCTGGGAAAGAAAGACTTGGAATTTATTAATGTTTTTTTTATTTTTTATTAACCTATTTTGTCCTACTGCAGGGCAAAGGTCTTGAAGACGTCTCCCAAAGACTTCTTGATTTATTAATGTATGTCAATAAAAACATTGTGGCAGCTTTTGAACAACAGTGGGACGATATAGACTAGGAGAAACTATAGAAGTAGGCAGGAGTATCAAAGGATGTAAATAGATAGTAGATATGATGGAATAGAGATGGAGTGATTATAGAAAAATAAAATAGGAAGGCTATGGGGAGAAGCAATGAAGAGGGCTTAATTTAGTTTTTCCTGGATATGTATGAGGGAGTCCTATCTATTGCAGTGGACTTCTCAGGCTGATGATGATGACATAGGGTGACATATTGTGGGGTGAGCTGGTTTGCCATGATAAACTATAAATTACAGCATGGGGCTTTTCAAGAAGGGCGTTTTAAAATATTTAAAGGGTCAGCAACGCGCGAGTGATGCCTCTGGTGTTGCAAGCGTCCATAGGCTACGGTAACCACTTTCCATCAGGTGGGCCGTATGCTTGTTTGCTAACTTTGTTGTATAAAAAAAAAAAAAAAAAAAAAAATATTTTAGAAAAAATCGGCCAATATAGTCAACCTCACCATCATTTTACATCAGTACCCGAAGTCGGAGTTTTGCTAACACATTTCGTCTACCAAATGTTGTTTTCGTGTGAGCACGTGTCTCTCTCTTTTGTATGGAAAATTGATGAGACAACAACTTTAACTACCCAACGTATTTTTGCTGTCTCATCTTTTCTTCATAGAATAGAGAGACAATTAGGCGAAACTAAACAACATTTCACCCACCCATCAGATGGACTGACGACATTGTTAAGATCGCAGGAAGTCGGTAGATGGAAAGGGCTCAGAACCGTTCTTCCTGGAAATGTGTAGGGGAGGCCTATGTCCAGCACTGGACTTCTTCAGGCTGATGATGATGATGATAAAACAACATTTCGTAGACGAAATGAAGTGGGACTTGCCCTTCGAACGCAAGCTATGTTAAAAAACTTTGCATAATATTGAAGGTGTAATGACCTCTCTGAGCGCCCCCGCGGCCCCTCCCCCGCCCCCCCGCAGCCCCCCTGGCCGGCTGGCTGTGGTAGTAAGCCCCCATGGCCTGCGCTCGGCTCCGGGTTACCATGCCCTCCGCGGGCTGGTGGTAGGCGCCTCGGCCGCGGTGGTAGCGCCGGCGACGGTTCCTGCGCTGCGACCGGTTCTGGTGTTGCCAGCTGTTGCGGTATACCCCGCCGTTGTGAACCCTGCAAACGACATGTTTCAAAACAATCTGGGAATTTTGAATTCAAATAATCTTCTTCTTTAAGGATTTTAAGTGCGCCTCAAGGAGAGAACAAGTAGGTAGATTAAGCATGCTTCACTTTAGGCTGTATTTTTATTTTCCATCAGGTGTGATGGCAGTCAAATGTTTATTTCTTATTTCTACTCAAGTCACTAATATGAAATGGTGCTATTATGGCATTTATTATTTTGTTAAAATTTATAATAATCATACAGAGAACCGTAAGAACCAAACCGTATCTTGTTCGCCGTTCCTGACACCTAGATTTAACTAGTGTCTTGAAGCAAACTTTGGATTCGTTTTCTGTCATTTCAGGAAGTCACATAGCTTTTTGATTTTAATTATTTTTCTGGTGTAATTTTGAGTTCTGTTGTGTAATTTCGGTGGTATTGTAATCAACATTACTTGAGGTCTTAGCTCAAAGTGTTAGCAGTTGGAATTAAAGTGTATTATGTGATATTCTGATTTGATCGAAAATGTTTCAAATGGTTTTGAGAAAAAACGGCCATCTTTTTTTCCAATGCCAATTAGGGTAGGGCCGACTTGTGACAGACGACTGACGATTTGACGGAAAAGTATTTTATCTGTGTAATATATTATCATCATTCTCATTAAACTACTCGACACTGGCAAAATTGATCCGAAAAGGACAGATGCCATTCATTAAGAAGAAGAAGAAGCAAACTTTGACATTTTATTGAGGAACAAGTGTGGTGATAGTATACCCGCGTCCACGCCCACGCCCACGCCCACGCCCGCGCCCACGTCGGCCCCGCATCCACGCATTCCGCATCTGAAGTCGCATGCCCATGTTAAGACCGGGCTGTCTGTTAAACCTTACCGAGCGACTACTATCACTGCAAACAGAAAATAAATACATTTTATTTTAGACTTTATTATTACACCACTATTACTATTATTAGAGAGCACTGGTGGTCTAGTGGTAGTGGCCCTGCCTTTCGATTCGAAGGTCGTGGGTTCAAATTCACTCGTGTACCAATGTGTTTTTCTGTCGAAAAATTTATGTGTACTATGCCAGTCCTCTCAAAACGGTGAAGGAAAACATTGTGAGGAAAGCGGCGTGTTGTAGAACCTAAAAAAGTTCGAGCAACACGTGTCAAGGGTCACGCAAAAAGGGCCCACCAGCGGCCTACTTGCGGAAAAACCTGCCCGCACACCAAGTGCGCATGATAAACTTGCCGAACACACTACTATTATAAATGTGTAAGTTTGTAAGGATGGATGTTTGTTACTCAATAACTCTAAAACGACTGAACGGAATTGGATGAAATTTGGCACAGATATAGATTATGATGTGGAATAGCACATATGCTACTTTTAATCCTAAAAAGTTAACGGGAACGGGGTGAGCGAAGCCGCGGGCGGCCACTAGTTATTAATATTTGAAACGAACTTTAAGGCCTTCCAGGTTGGCTGGTCTTGTGGAACTGGCACCTAGCTTTATGATATTACAATGTGAGCCTGCAATTCAAGTGAATGAATTATCTTTAAAGGAATTGGTTTAACAACTAACCTAAATCCCCCGCTAGATCTCCTTGATTGACCGGACCGTTGGCTAACATTGCCCCAGCTGTTAGTCCGATATAGGCCCGGAATGCTGGTTTGACTACCAGCTTGGCTACCAGCCCAACTTCCCGCTCGGCTACCAGTCCGGCTCCCAGGTCGGCTACCAGCCCGACTCCCAGCTCGGCTACCACCCCGGCTGCGAGGCTGATTACCCCCCCATTGATACTCAGTTTCCCCTTGCTGAAAAACATTTTGTAAACCAGTTAGTAAAGTGGCAAGCTGGCATAGATTCTCCTTGTCACAGAAACAGAGGGTTTTATCTTTTTGGCCCTATTTATTTCTTCAAGAGCCATTACAAAGATTAGGCGCAATAATCCAGGAAAGGATTAAAAACTCTTTACACTTGCTGTGCAAAAAATAAGTGTGTGCAAAGAATATTCGAAGTAATCTAGATTTTAGCCCAGTGTTGTGTCATGCCTCATCAAAAGCCTATCTAATTCAGATATTTGAATATAGTAGGTCATATAAGAATTTAAATATATATCATGACAAAGGAAACCCTGTCAATTCAATTCCTACATACCTAATCTTAATTCTAATTGATTTGGGGGAATACGATCTGCACTGATGTCCTGCAATGGGGTGTATTGTGCATTGTCTCCCTGCTAACCTCACCCCAGCCAGCCCAACTCCTTAAAATAGCGGAGTAAGACTTTGGGTTGATAGCAACAATGTTCCAGTGGACCGGATGGTGACACAGATGTGGATGTGGAGGGACTAGACTCAATCAGTTCCCTGAGCCCTGTCTTGGACCTCACTTCTTCTGTTGCAGACCTATATACCTATGTTGTAACTTGTATATATCTTTCTATTTACCTTTCTGGCTATAGCTGACACCCCCGATACAAGAAACAATCATTTTAAAATTGTTTGTCTGTTTGATATGGATGGATTGAGGGGGTTCCCAACCCTTGCGACACTCCCCTGAGCGGTAGTAACATTAAACATATTTTACATAAACTTACCGGTTTCCAATCCAAGCCCAAATGTTGGACGACTTCATCGATGATATTCTGGTTCCTGGATTGATAATTGAGCAACGGGCCTTCGTTAGTGGAGAGCCTCCGGCTACGCCGGGTACCGGCCCCAAGAAACGGCGATGTAGCCGCCAGCAAAGTGAAACGGTCATGCAGACTCATTGAGGTAGCACCGTAATACACATTAATGTGATCCATGTCGTCGTCTATCACCATAGTGAGATAGAAACGTGACGAAACGATGCAATAAAACGCAAATCTTAAGCTCAAACTTTATTAGTTACAATGCCCACCGCTCAAATGACGCTACGGCAGCGGCCGGCGGCGAAAGACACCAATTCCCTGTAAATCGAGCTACAGTACAATAGAAATAGAATTGGATGTAATTTGGAAGAAAATTTTACATCAGCAAGCACAGAAAGAACGCTATTTTTTTCTTCTTCTTCTTAATGAATGGCATCTGTCCATTTCGAATAAATTTTGCCAGTGTCGAGTAGTTTAATGAGATTAATGATATTTATTTATTTATTTATTTATTCATTCACTTATAATAACATTACAGATTTAATCCAATGCGTTATCTAAGGCTTAAAACTAATAGATATCTATACAAACTTCTAACTTAGTACTAATATTGCACTGCACACAATAAGTAGGTGTATTTATTTATTACTAAATAGCATTAAAATCTAGATATAGCATAGGTAACACATACCTACTTGTGCATTATAACCTAGTAAAAACTTTAATTTGTATTGAAAAATATTTACAACAATCAAAATAAAAACACAATTTAACACTTATATGATAATATACTAATTATTATTTTATTTAAACAAATGCAAGATAAATCAACTATGACACTTCCAGGTTTTTCTCTCCAAGAACGCTATCAATCTGTCAGTCAGCAAATACCCATGACTGACAGATACGAACGATAATATCGTAGTTTGTGGCTTAGTTTGTGGGTATTAAACCCACAAACTACGTATTATCTTAATCAAGAACAATCATAAGACAATTGTCTAAATTAATATAAAAAAAATGATTAAGGACCTTCGTTAGAAAAACTATGATGAACGAAAAGTTTTAAACAGACTATAAACAAAGGAGTTCACCACAAATCTATAAAAATAATTTAAAATGTAAATTTGGAAATAAAATTAAGACAAAATAAAAGAATATTTCGTACACACACAAATAAGTAAAATTCAAAGACGAGGTAGAAAGAAGAGTAAAAACTTTAACCTGCACTGCACACAGAAGTGCGAAAAAAAACAGTACATGTGTTGTGTTGTGTTCTGTCTGTGGGATGATGAATGTTTATTTATTTATTTTCAAAAGTTCTTCAATGAAAATGTCCCTGCAGCGTATCAGAAGGGACTCATAACGCAAGCATAATATAAAGAGTAAACATTAGTAGTAATGGCAATCTTCCTGATGAGACCGATTTCCCTACACACGTTTGTTTTGGTCGGTCTAGGTTACGTAAGGTGTGAACTGTGATTGTTCGCTACCATGGTGCTGAATTCGTTTATAAAGGGGCACGATGTAGGCTCGCGACTCATTCCAATCCAACCTACGATGTCTGAGGTCGCTAACGGCTCGCCGGTTGATGAAACTTGCCTTACCGATATGGACGCGTGTTATGAAACTTTTGATAAAGATGGGTATGTTTATTCTGGATATCTTTTGATTTCATCATGCTGAAAATCTAAATCTCTTCTCTATTCATTACCTTGAAATAATTTTATTTACCATATCATTATTTTCTGGCTATATTTTCCAACAAAATAAAAAACTAACTTTGCCCGCTGACATCAAGAAAGTATTTTGATTATTATTATTATTATTATAAAATAAATTACTACACAAGATTACTGAAATATTATGTGAATCATAAAAGCATGAATCAGATGGTGTATGATGAAATGTTGAAATTGAAAAGTTGAAATGTTTTGGTAAATAAACTTCCTATTTTACTAAACTTTTAAATACCCACCCAGTGCAATATCTAATGAGGTTTATTTTAAAGTATAAATAAGGCGGGACACTTGATGCTCAGAGAACAGATCGGTATGATCGAAGGTTTCGAAGGTTTGGGCAGCCTTTCCTGTGGAGCTGAGAGGATGGTATGATAGGTGCTGGGCAAGCTTATTCCATCTAAAATCCCCTGCACTACAGCGTCCCGAAAGTAGAGGCATGACACTATAACGTCATAATTCATCGGCCCATTCTATTTTAATTGATTTTATGTGAGCAGGGATGGAAAGTTGAACCAAGAAGAGTTCCGTCTGATCTGCAAGGCTCTGTTTCGTAACGACAAGGGCCACATCTACCCGTTGGCAGAAGACCAGGCCCATCACATCTTCCAGGTGTTCGATAAAAATGATGATGGCTTCATTGATAAAGAGGAGTTCACATTTTGCTGGAACCATTGGATAAAAGTGGTGAGTATGCTAACCTTGGGCACCCTTGCATCTATGAAAAACTAGCTACTTCTTGTGTCTTGGATAAACGCTTGGATAAACTGAAAACTCTCATCTATTACTGACTAAATGTATTATTAACAGACCAATCAGTCTATCCACCTAGATGGACGTAAAACTAGGTAGAGTCTAGTAGTCTAGAGACTTCAAATTTCATGACATATCATCAAGTCGAGAGGGAGAAATAATGCTCTAATAGTAGAGTTCTAGATTATCATGCTACACCGTCAACCGCATCATCACGTAACATCAGGTGTGATTGTGGTCAAACGTGAGCCTGTAAATTGTTTTAAAGGCGCCACTGAAAACCAACGCCTTATTAAGTCCTTACATTTTTATGGCAAACCCTGAGTGGAAGCCTTTTTTTCGTCACGAATTGCTTGTTGTTATTTTTTGTGTGTATCATTTTTTGTGACGTAAGTAATTTCTATTTCTTTTAAAAATAATTGCTTCAATTTACAGACACTTACCGTCATATTTACCGTGCCTGAAGATCAAAGTCTTGGGACCTATAATCCTTAAAAAAGGATTTCAAGCGCGCCTCAGCGAGGCTTCTTTCGTGCGCTATTAGGTCTTGTAGACATAGACGAGCTTAACCTGTAAAAGTGTTGTAATGGGTTTGTTTGTTTGTGTGTATGTAGATCGTGCGTCCGGTGAGCGCTTTCCTGATAGTAGACGTACAGAACGACTTCATAACGGGCACACTCAACATCAGCAAATGCAACGCACAGCAAGACGGCAGCGAGGTCAGTCACCTTACCTTTCTACTCACTTGTTTCTACAGCCACCATTCATTCATGATCAGAAGGGCAAGTCCCACTTCATTTACAACATTTCGTCTACGAAATATTGTTTTCGTTTCGTCTCTCTCTAGTGTATGGAGAAAAGATGAGACAGCAAAAATACGTTACGTAGACTGCTGGACATACGCCTTCACTACACATTTCCAGGAAGAACGATTCTGAGCCCTTTCCATCCATGAGTAATAATAAAATCAAGGAAGGTCGTGGGTTCAAATCCCACTCGACTCATTTTGGGAAGTAGTCTTTCAGGAAAGCAATTTCCGGTAAATTTTACTTATTTATGTAAATGTTAATACCCATGTCTAAAATATACCTATTGAATTTGACCTTTGTAACTAGGTACTTACGGTAGGTTATTGTATGCAAACGATTTGTCACATCACGACATTAGCCGCGATGGTGACTCTGCTGTTTGTAAATATTCGAAAGCAAAAATACAAAAATAAAAGTCGAAAATCGTTCATTCAGTTGTATCAGGATCACTTCTTTTATTGTATATTCAATATCGGGTTTTTCCAACACTTAATAGTGTCATAAAACTGCGCTACGTCATCGTAACTGGACCAACAGTTACAAATTCAAATCATTAGGACAAGAGAAAGTGCTTATTGATTGTAAGATTTGACCTAAACAGACTAAAGGCCTGCGCACATCTAGGCGATCGATGGCGGTAGCGATCCGTGAAATGCTGTCAAATATAGCTGATCACTGATCGCTATCGCAGATCGCTTAGGTATGCGCAAGGCTTATTTTAGTTTTGTAAAAGGATCATACAAAAAAACGGTCGGAACCAAGTCGTAGTTTTTTGCCTGTTCTATTAAGGCTTGGTCGCGTTAAACTGGCACCTAGACTCACCTAGCTTTAAAACATTTTGAAGTGATCCTTGATACTACGGAATAAATATAATATTTGATTTGATTAATACGAACCACATACCTACACTACATCGAAAGTTAAATAAAAGTTTGTAAAAATAGGAATGGCAATCTCTAAATACGTCATTCGTATAATTTTTCGAAGACAAGTTGTAATGCGGTAGTGAACGTATTATTATGGTAATACGCGCTGATATTGGGGTAGAACACGAATCGGCAGTATAAGGGCAGCATCTGCTAGAGCAGGGATCCCCAAACTATTTTGGACAAGTGTTCCCTTTTCCAACAAATAATTACAATACATTTGTTATTTGCATAACTTCGTCATTTGTGAGCCGATTTGAAAAAATATTTTTTTTATCTGAAAGGTACTGCTTCCAGATTGGTCCCATTTTAATTTTATTAAAATCGGAGTTACCATTTTTTTTTTAAATATTTTTTTAATGTTTGTAACTGCATGCCTCCGTCATTTATGAACCGATTTAGAAAATTATTTTTTTATTTGGAAGGTTATTCTTACGTCCAGATTGTCCCAAACAAATTTGATTAAAATCGGTTTAGCCGTTTGACAATGAAGTCGGTTTTCCAAGTTTTTTAAACTTGGAAAAAAAAGGTTTGTATCAATAGGAAATTTTAATTATTTCCTATTGATACAAACCCAGGTACTAAGGTACTAATTGGAAAACTTTGCACTTGGTTTACTTAGTGAGTAAACATCTATGTTCACCACACAAATATTTGTTATCGGTGGGGATCGAACCCACGCCCTCCAGCGCCGAAGGAAGAGCTACTACCAACTAAGCTGTGAAGGCAGTCGACGAAGTGATACGTAATTAAGATTGGATTTTCAAAATCACGGCGATCATGAATCTCCGATGGCTAGATACTATTGTATATGCTGTGGTTCGGGGCGTACCAAGCTATCACAACAAATGATAGCGCACTATCAATACGTCTTTATCATCGTAAGGGCGCTTGTACACGCTAAGAAAAAATGCCGGGTCTACCCAAGAATTCGTGTCGTAACAAGAAAATTACTGTGTACACGGCTCGCAGCGGTGCACGAAAAAAATCTTATCTGCGCAAGACAAGAATTTTGTCTTTTCCACACACGAAAACGCAACAACGTTCGCCGCGTCGTGTCTTGCGCAGATAAGATTTTTTTCGTGCACCGCTGCGAACAGTGTACACAGTTATTTTCTAGTTACGACACGAATTCTTGGGTAGACCCGGCGTTTTTTCTTAGCGTGTACAAGCGCCCTAAAGGGCATTCCTCGTATGTAACTTAGCATCGATCAAACATTATACTCGTATGATACATACGACCTGCCAAGTTAGACCTAACGCCCTTATTGCGACTGTATAAGGATGAGAATAGGATGGTGGTCTTTTGTACTAATACATCATTGGATGGTTTTTTGCTAGGAAGAGGTATAAAAAGCTTTTTGCCACAAAATGACAGTAGCTCATCGGATATTACAGGTTGAAAAATCTCGTATAAACTCCTTTTCGTAATTCCCATTGTTTACAAAAAACCTTTTAGATTATTGCTTTTGGGTCGTGGTACGAATTTCTATATAAAAACTGTCTTGGCTGACTGACTGACGGGCAACACAATACACAACCAAAGACGTAAATTCTAGAATCATTTAATATGGACAGTGATATTCTTTATCAATGTCTATTGAAATAAATGAATTATATTCTTAATTCTTTATTGCACACAATATAAAACACAGGAAAAAAACAGAAATAGTGGACAAGTACAAAGGCGAGCTTAACCCTGAATAAAGTTTTCTTACAGCAAACCTTTGAGGCTAGAGAGAGGTGACTTTAAAGGCAGTAGGTTTGTATACATTAAAAAGAAAGTAAAAAATAACAAGGAATACTTAAATGAATAAATTTACTAGTATGCAAAATAAATATAGGCATATAATACATAAATAATAATAAAAATACAATACATAAAAAGTACATACATAACAATACGTATGATATATTAATATCCCTTTTAGAGCCGTAATATGTGTCGAAATTTTTGAAACTAACAAACCTGATTTGAACCCCTAAGTCTTGTAAGGAAATAAACCCGCGTGAGCAAAGTCGCAGGCACTCCTCTAGTAAGAATATGTTTTTATCATCCATTCATTTGTCCAACGGCGACCTTCTGCTTTGGCAGCTTTTGTGCGGTTAAAGTTAATTAAATTAGGAGTACATAGCTTAGCTACCAAATGTTTGAAGGTTGCAATTTTGGTAGTAATCGGAAATTGGCTATAACGCTGGTTCCTATTGTGTAATGTTGTTGCGATCCAAGTTAACAAATAAATGAAAACTGACAATAAGCAGCGATCACGTATTTTGTTGCCATCATTTATCGAACGCTATCTATCTGTTGTTATATTAACTAGCAGTAAGTGACCGAGCTTCACTCGGTATTTTTTTGATAACGTACTTATGAATGATGAAATCATATATTTCGATCTTACTAACATACTACATAATAATAAAAAATAAGAACTGGTTATTTAAAAAAAAAATGACGAGTGCAATGAGATAGAAACTTCCAGAACTTTTACGTAGTCCTTTAGTTCCAAAACTCGACAATAGATGGCGTTCTCTGTGAAACATAACCCTTGAGTTCTCAGGTTCTCACAGAGCTTAGTTTTTGCTTCTGAGCAACAGATGGCGCTAGGAGTAATTATATTATGAAAAAGTTGTTTGTTCTCAACTCCGAACGCCGATATTTTCTAAAAATAAATCCTAGCTAGATCGATTTATCGTCCCCAAAAACCCCTGTATACTAAATTTCATGAAAATCGTTGGAAAGGTATAAGATATTACAACGTGTACGGTGTAGTTCCTATTCGCTATTTCATGTTTATTACGTCAACATTAACATCTTGTTGCAATCGTTTATTGTCAAAGATGGGTTTTGTTTAAATCATGCATCATCATTAATCAGTAATCACCCTGATTAACTATTTGAATGGTTCAAATAGGTAAACAGGGTGTTTTTTTGAGAAGGGTGGTGATAGCCAAGTCCAACCACGAGAGTTAGGGAAAACATTTATTTGCAAAGATTGATCCTTATCAGCAACATAATCTATTAGTTCAATAATACAGGGTGTAATTTTTTTTGTAAAATCGTTTAGGTCCATTTTAGTCAATAGTATCTATAAGATTTGTTTATTGTTTTCTTATAAATCGAGGGCATGACTCCTTGCACGACTTTTCCCTAACTCTCGTAGTTTCAGACTTGGCCATCACCGCCCTTTTCAAAAAACCACTTTGTATACCTTAAAGAAATCACACGCGACTTTATTTGTGTTAAAATATATTCATACCCCATTAATCTTATACCTTTAAACGATTTATCGCCCCTGAAAATCTTGTATATAATATATATATATATATATATATTTAGGATCTCTGAAACTGAGCCAACAATTTTCATGAAATTAAGTACTGTATACTTCATTTCATGAAAATTGTTGGCTCAGTTTCCGAGATCCTAAATATATATATATATATATATACAAGATTTTCAGGGGCGATAAATCGATCTAGCTAGGTTTCATTTTCAGAAAAGACCCGGGTTAAAATATATTTTAATAATAAAAAATTTAGCGCCATCTCTTGTCGAGTAGTCGAAATCACGAATTAGTGTCACGGAGAACGCCATCTATTGAACTTCTACGTAAACACTCGACACAAAAGTTCCGGAAATTTTCATGAAAATTAGTATACAAAAATATTATTAAAAAACCGAGCAAAGCTCGGGCACACCAGCTCGTTCTTCATAAAATGCGAAGAGCATGTTGTTTTTGTATTGGAGCCTTGATTGCATGCTATATTGCAGATAAGTTGCAAACTATCGACTGTGGTAAAAACAGCAATAAGTCTTATTTGATAGCTAAAGTTTTCACCTCTCACGCGAGTTCGTCTGCACCAAACTGCGGTTCCATGAACTGATTGCGAAGGGAAGGCTGGATAATAACTTTAAAAGTTGAACTGCCTATAAAGTTCAACAATTAATCACTCTCAACCTGAATTGCCTGCTCAAAACAACTAACTTTTAAGTACTAAGGCTAATCGGATTGCAGACTAGAATACCTTTTACTTGAAATAATTGCATACGTCTCACTAAGTGAAGTGGCACCACACTAGAACTTCACTGCTATTATTTTAGATTATTTGTAATTTGTAAAAGGATCATATAAAAAAACGGTAGGATCCAAGCCGTAGTTTGTTGCCTGTTCTTCTAGGATTGGTCGCGTGGATCTGGCACCTAGATTCATTTAGCTTTAAGACATTTCAAGTGATCCTTGCTTTTCAAATTAATAAACTCTTATCCAGGAAGGATTATCTTAAAAGCCAGGGAATAACTTCAGGTAATTTCAATAGAATATTAACTTTATGAGAAGTATACCTACATCTCATAAAGTTAAAATCAGAAAGTTCTACTACTGCTGTTTTTACCTACGTAAACAGGCCATTGCATCTGTTTTAGATGATTTATAATAGCGTCAACGGCAACTGTTGATTTCTCTAGCACTACTTGAGCTATAGAGTCTAGGACAGGGTTTTGGATGGAATAGGCTTGCCCAGCACCTATATCATCCTGGCAGCTTAATCGGCCTAATCCACAGAAAAAACTGTACGTACAGAGCTATGGGTTTCCTCACGATGTTTCCCTTCACCGTTTGAGAACTCTAGGATTGTGTACTTAATTTTTCTGAACAAAAAATCCATAGATACACGACATTGCAGTAGTAGGTACTAGGTATGGCTCCTAAATTATGTAACAGAAGCTCTGTCAAAAGAAACTATGAGCTAGCCGGTAGCGTAGTGCACATTGCATGCTATTAACTCAGCATCAAGATTCGAGATGGATGGTGGAAGTCGCCACGAAGCCTGCATTAGCTTCCGAGTTGGAACTTTGCCAAGTTGCTATCGATTCTTTGCCATAATAGGTGAATTACAATGATACCCACAAAAACTAGGGTAAACTCGTCCGATGATAAGGACAGTTTAGGTAGACCCTGAACAAAAATAACCTAATAGCTCATCAATTTTAAAAGGGTTGGCAAGGCAAGGAATACTTTTGAATGAAAAGAAGGCTTACTTAGATAACATTTTCGACGTATCAACCAGTAACTTTCCGTTCCGTTTTCGTATGCTATAGGGGTTTGAAAATAGCGCCTGAATCAAAGCAGTGTTCAGCCATTCGATTAAAACGAAACAAAAGGTTCTGAAATATCCATCAAAGTGTAAAACCGCACGGAAGCGAAAGGTTGGGCGCGATTGAAACGGCTTGTCAAAACCAACAGTTCAACGTTATCGGAGTTTCCTTGGAGTTCACAGCTGTACTGGAACAGCTAGTTCAATAATAAAACTATCGATTTCCATGGTCTGCATTTATGCCTAATGAACGCTGCTTAAAAGATATTTTTTGAGGGAGGATGCACCAAAAAATAATTTACTACGAACAAACAATTCATCAGCAGTCCAGCAAAACTGATGTAGTTTGACGATGATGATTGATGATAATGAAACAATTAATTTCATTCGTTTAACAAAACATGGTATAAAACTTTTTATTTCAGACCATGCTCCATAGAGGTTAGTAACACGATAAATAACTTGGAACTATGTTAGTAAGAAACAAGTAGGCATACACGCACGCATACTCATTTCTTAGACAATAAGCGAGAGATCGGCACAAGCACAGCCACCCAGCGTCTCATGAAACTTGAGTCCTAGGCAACGACTTTCAGCAGACTGTGGGTGCCCTCTCGTAAGCGGCTCATCAAAGATACAGTTTTCTGGCGTATTATTGCATAAAATTGATCTGTGCGTGGATCTGCAAACATCCCTGATGCGCTACAGTAACGTGGCAGCCTCAAAAGCATCCCGAAGCCGTTGCGTTGATTGAAGGCTCGGCTGATTATAAAAAAAACACAAGACTCGTCACGGAGTTTTATATTAAAAATAGCATGTCTAATTGATAGAAAAATTGAGGAGCAATAATAGGCTGGTGTGGTACGGGCATGCCATGAGAAAGGATTAAAGTCATGTGACTAGGAGAGTGATGAATATGGATGTGCATGTACCTATTGTCTAATATGTGAGCAGAGGTAAACCAAGGAAAACATGGATGAACTGTGTGCAAGATGACATGGATAAGAGAGGAGTGAATGCAGAGATGTCGGCTGACAGAGGGGAATGGAAGAGGAATACATGTTGTGCCGACCTCACGTAAAGTGGGATAGGGGCAGGAAGAACAATATGTCTAGAGAGTGTTCCAGTTGTTTACTAGAGTACCTGTGTACTGCGCTAAACTCGAGTTTAGGCGTGGTTTCACACCTATAGCCATTAGGCTGAGGTGCCAGGTACGGGCCGCTCCATCCGCCGATTGGGCGCTAAAAGCGAAATTACTTCTTTTTATCTCAATTGTTGGCAAAACGTGACCTGGCAAAGCTTACACTGCTGTAAAGGTTATTGATGCTAACTAGGTCAGATATTGCAGTGAATTGACGTTACCTTTGGAAACAATAATTATAAATTTGAAGTCTACTCACTCGATCACGAAATCTCTGAAAATGTTGGGCCTAAATCACGCCTAAACGCGTGGAACTGGCACCTACAGTCTACACTCATCTAGCTTTAAGACGTGTCAAAGTGATCCTTTTGATATGACTGAACAAAATATTTTTAACTAGAGATTTGGGGACGAGCAATCCTTGAGTGATGTTAGCCCTTACAAAGAAGCGGTTTTAAAAAATGTGTACCTCATAAGGTGATGAATGGTTCAAACCAGAAATCCGTTTTATAATTTGAATCTGTCTTGGATCCATCGTAAGAAAAAAATACAAGAATCGTATTATAAATAAATGATTTATCTATCTATCTATTAGATAACATTTTTCTACACAAACCCCTCTATTGACAAAAACATTCTCAATATTTTATGACATCCTATACAGACATACATAAGTATCTATAAAGTTTAACCTTTTCGCTTTATTTTGAAAGTTATGCCGATACTAAACCCACGGCTGGGCTTTATTTAGAATATACCAGCCTACTAGAAATAAAATTAGATATCTAAGTACATAAAGACTGTATCTAGTTTATTATGAAAACTATAAGACCATAGTTACCGGAGCAAGCAATCACGAGCATACCAACCATAATAGAAAGAAAGAAAGAAAAATTATTTATTTGCGAAGCAAAACTCACACTTACAATATAAACTTAACAACTTATCACTAAACTACAGAAGTGAGCTTAGTGCGTCGCAAAACGGACTCTGGCTCAGCATGTGTTGGTTGGCTAGCAACCAACGCTGGTCTTCCGACAGAGCCGGTTTGACGATGTCACGGACTCTGCCACTACTACTCACACACTAATACTCATTTGAAGGGTGTAGGTCCCGATAAAATTACTGGCACGTGAGGCTGATCCTCTTATGTCTCAATTTGATGGACGTAGGGCCGTGCAAATCAGAAATCAGAAATGTACCTACCTAGCCATAAACATTAAGGTATTTTCTGTACAACAGTTATGCAATAAATATTTCTGACGTGCGTTACCTACGAGGGAATGCATTAGAAGATGATAGAGATCTTAGGCCGGGCATACGAACTCTCTTATTAGCTCATTTTACTCGTTCGATTAACCATTGTATTGTATCAATCAAAGTGCTCTTTAGGACTGTAGCCAACGACTGGAACATGATTTCCGCTTTACTGTTGTACTTAGATCGATTTGCTTCCGTTAGTTAGTACATAAACATAGGTAGCTACCTAACCTACTTATGTTTGGCTCCGGAACGAAGCTAAATTATTGTTATTTGCGATGCCGTGAAATTAGGATACTTCTTTGTGTACCGAGGTATTCTACTAATACATAAAAGTTTGTGGATATTAGTGGCTCAATCACGCCTTAACCATTAGACCGATTAGGATAAAACTTGGGATTGATATGGGAAAACCTGAAGTGGCTCTTCCCCCCGAAAAATAAACAGGAATTAACCAGGCAAGTGAAGCCGCTGGTGGCTGCTAGTGTCTTTTATAAATAGACAGTGAAGCCTTGCTTTTTAATTCATCATTATCATCCACATAATCTCAGCCCGGTATCATCCACTGCTGGGTATAGGCCTCCTTCATATTCTGTCAGCCTCCTCTCTACTGTTCGTCTTTAATCCAGGTGTTTCCTGCAACCTTGTGGACAAGGCCTTGTGGAGTCATCGACCCATCGCACTTCCTAATTCTAACCTATTGATTTGGGGGAATAAGGTCTGCACTGACGTCCCGCGATGGAGTGTATTTTGCATTGTCCCCCTGCTCTCAAACGGTGAAGGAAAACATCGTGAGGAAACCCGCGGCTTAGTCAGCTCCGCACGTATTGACCATATCTTTCCTGTGGATTAGGACGACTAAACTGCCAGGATGGTATAGGTGCTGGGCAAGCCTATGCCATCTAAAGTCCTGTCCCAGGCACTATAGCGTCCCGTAAGTAGGGGCATGAGTTATCATAATCACCAATTGCCCCATCTACAATAGATGCAAAGGCCTGTTTACTTTTTTTTTACCCCCTTCTAACCTCACCCCAGCCAGCCCAACTCCTTATAATAGCGGAGTAGAACCTTGGGTTGATGCCAACAATGGACCTGATGGTGACACGGATGTGGATGTAGAGGGACAAGACTCAATCACTTCCCTGAATTTCCATCGCACTTACTAATATGATAAATGCGAAAGTAACTCTGTCTGTCTGTCTGTCGCGCTTTCACGTCAAAACTTCTAAACCGATTTAAATGAAATTTGGTACACAGATAGTCTAAAGCCTGAGTAAGGACATAGGCTACTTTTTATGCGAAAAAGGGTTGTAATTAATAATGTTATTTGTTTTGTGTACAGGTGGTAGAGCCAATAAACCGTCTGCTGGACACAGTATCGTTCGACTCCGTGTTCTACTCGCTGGATTGGCACCCGCCAGACCACGTCTCCTTTATCGACAACGTACACATGCGGGAACTGCATCCCTCCAGCCCGGTGAGTCCCACGCCCACGCCCAATGCTGGCCATCATCAGCTACTTGAACAAGTTAGCAAACATCGTGAGGCAACCGTATTAGAACCTAACAAGCTCGAAAACATGTGTCAAGTGTATGAGCAGCCTCTTTGAGCGCTTAAAATCCTTTTGCTCCACTGTAGGCATACCACAAGCTCTGTCTGGCTCTGGTTTTGAGTGACACATCAAGAAGAAGAGCCGATTTCAAAAAAAATGGTGTCTGCAAGGTTTAGATTTACAGATTGGTCCCATAGTAGTTTTATCAAAATTGGTTCTGCATTGTTGCATGAAGTCGGTTTCTCAAGTTTTTTAAACGTCACTTGTACTTGTTGTGTACTCGTAAAAATGTTAAAAATAATTGTGGACTTGACCTCGATTGCCGAAGTTAATTTATCGGTCGACAAGTATTGACGCACGCTACGATGTCGTAAAATATCGCTTGCAACTTATGAAATGCTTCCTTTGATGAGGCGAGTAGCTTGCAATAATCCAAACTACACTTGCACTGATCAGTAGGTAAAAAGTTCGATAAACATGTGCCAAGTGCACGAAATAGGAGCCTCTCTTCCTCTAGGCTTGGTTGCGTGGAACTAGTACCTAGACTATTTTTTTTTGCATGATTTATGACTATACTTTAGCCACAATCTCAACTGATGGTAAGCGACGCGCGTCTATGTAGACGTGGAGCAAAATGGTCTACATTCTAGCCTGCCAACAACAATAACATACACTATTTTTATGAAACAACGGGATATTTACCATGATTAAATTTTGTTGAGTTGACTTCCGATATTTCGGCACAGTTGCATGCACCATGATCACGGTTGATGAGTTCAAAATTTAATCATAGTAAATATCCCGTTGTTTCATAAAAATAGTGTTAAAAACCATGATAGTATCAAGTTATAATTACATACATACTTACTAACGCAAAAACAAAGATTCATTTTCTAAAATAAGTGATCAAAGTCACACAAAAATTTTTTTGAAGTTTCCATTAAAAAATGTTGATAAAATATGTCAGTGCATGATTCCTAATTCACCTTCAAGTACCTATCTATGTCTCGAAATCCGTAAGTAATTTGTGATTCAAACATTTAAATTGTATAATCTAGTTACATAAAGCAAAAATCGTAGTGACTAACGAAAATGGAAGGGGATGCCTTTGCCCAACAGCGGGTCACTACGGGCTAGAAGTAAAAAATAAAATAAAAATACGTTTATTGCCTCGTTATAAGCCTAGAACCACATTTTTATACTTAACATAAACTAAAGATACTAGCACAAAGGAAAGATTCAGCAATTCAGCTTAGTAGTAGTAATAATCTAGTTACTAAAGAAGTGTAAACGAGCCAGAGCCCTGTAGTATCGAGTATCGAGTTGTCGCGTGTTGTTTAAAATGAAGACGAATGTCTACATAACGTGACTTCTTCAGGGGGCTTAGCCGACTATGGACCGGAGGGAGATTTATGGATTCATGTTTGTTTACATGGTCTTTTATTTACAAGGGTTACATGCACCCCGAACTGCAATATTATTAACTAGTGGAACCCCGCGCGACTTCGTTCGTGTTTTTCAAACAAAATTCAACGCCCGCTGATGAAAAAATTAATAAAATGTAGATGTAGTGTTGTATTGTGAATTAAATTTAATTATAACGCAGGCAATGTATCATTGATGAAGTCATTTAAATTGTAATAGAATTTTTGATTAAAAAGTCCCTCAATTAAGATTCTAATGTCCTATTCTTTTCTAAATCTTTAATTTTTTCGGGGATTTTATTATACAATTTTATATCTGTCTCGTGCTTCTAAGCTACCTCCCCACCAATTTTCAGCCTAATTGGGTCAGCCGTTCTTCAGTTATAAATAGTGTAACTAACACGACTTTCTTTTACACATATATATATAGATTAAAAACAAATCCATTCCAAGAGAACCATACATTTTACCGGGATAAAAAGCGCCTATGTTAGCACATAGGTGCTTTTTATCCCGGTAAAATAGTAGGTAAATTTCACGTCTGGAATAGCTTCCAGACGTGAAATTTCATCCAGATCCGTTCAGCCGTTCTGGCGTTATTGCGTAACAAACATATGGATGACTTTCGCAATTATAAATATTGGGATTGTTGATAGTTGTTGTATTGTTTGTTGCAGGTGTCAGCGGACAAGGCGCAGGCGTACGACACGGTTGTGTTCGCGGGCCCGCCGCCCATGAAGCAGCGCCTGTGGCCGCGGCACTGTGTGCAGGACACCTGGGGGGCCGAACTACATGCACAACTCAAGGTACACCTTTTTAGGGTTCCGTAGCCAAATGGCAAAAACGGAACCCTTATAGATTCGTCATGTCTGTCTGTCTGTCTGTCTGTCCGTCCGTATGTCACAGCCATTTTTCTCCGAAACTATAAGAGCTAGACTGATGAAACTTGGTAAGTAGATGTATTCTACTGTAGATGTGAACCGCATTAAGATTTTTTCACAAATATAGAAAAAAAAACAATATAATTTTGGGGGTCCCCATACTTAGAACTGAAATTCAAAAAACTTTTTTTATCAAACCCATACGTGTGGGGTATCTATGAATAGGTTTTCAACGATATTTGGTTTGAACGAGATCTAGTGAGTAGTTTTTTTTATACGTCATAAATCGTAAACCGCAATTTACCTTTCGACGAACTACATAAGAACTTTTATATTATGTTACTTGTTGCTACGGAACCCTTCATGGGCGAGTCCGACTCGCACTTGGCCGCTTTTTTTACATACATACATACATACTCGTACATAAAATTACGCCTTATTCCCATGGGGGTAGGCAGAGATCACGGATTTCCACTTGCTACGATCCTGAGACACCTCTTTCGCTTCATTCACTCTCATAACATTCTTCATACATGCTCGTCGGTTTAGGGTACTCTTAACCTGGCCTTTCTCTAAAACGTCTGCGATCCGATCTAGATACATACCTACACCTTTTTTCTTATCAAAAATTCTTAATATAGTTATTATAATACACTTAGGAAACCACTAAGGTTTGTTAGGGATAATATTGAGAATCATGAGTCGATATGAAGTTTATTTGTTATAGTTTGACCGAAACCGCTGTGCCGCTCCCTAAGAAAATGCGGCGAGGTGGGGGCCGAGGAAAAAAGAGCAAGAGTGCACATGAGATCTCGATATTGTCAGAAAGATCTTACGATATCGTAAACGATATGTTATTTTATCTAGCGACTAGTAGAGTCCCGCGCGACTTCATTCGTGTTGAGTTTTGTCCATGCAAACTTCAACCCCCGCTGCACACCTTTTGGGTTTGAATTTACAAAAATCCCTTCTAAAGACCGTATGCAAAAGCAATGCTTTGGATATGTATCTCTTGTGCGTCTGACATAGACAGTCCAGTTCTTCCCCGTCTCGCCGCGCGCTACCTCAAGTGCGGTACGGTAAACGGTAGAAGACCGATAAACACGCCACTCGATGACGTTGTTCCAAGCTATAGAGCTTGGAGTCAAACAGCTCGTCATTGCCAATGAGCCTCCTGGCGCGCCGCTCAATAGAATCCAAGGCTTCGAGCTGATACTTGGCAGATCCGTCCCATAGGTGGCAACAGTACTCCATGCACGACCGAGCTTGAGCTTGATATAGAAGCAGAAGCTGTTCCGGCGTGAAGTACTGTCTAACCTTAGAGAGGATGCCAAGTTTTTAAGCTGCCACTTTAGCCTTAGATTCTATATAAGAGCCAAAGTTCAAGTTAGAAGATAACTTCACACCCAAGAGGTCCATGTGATCAGATATTGGTTGGTTTTTATTTGAAGTCTAATATTCAAGTGTTTAAACCATTGCTTCAGATAGTGGAAGGCGCCATCAAGGTGTACAAAGGGACCAACCCCGAGGTGGACTCCTACTCCGTGTTCTGGGACAACAAGAAGCTCACCGACACTAGTCTCAGCACGCAGCTGCGCCTGCGCCACGCCACCGATATATACATCTGCGGGCTCGCTTACGACGTCTGTGTGGGTGAGGAAATCTATATACCTACCATACTCTTACTCCGTGTTCTGGGACAACAAGAAGCTCACCGACACTAGTCTCAGCACGCAGCTGCGCCTGCGCCACGCCACCGACATATACATCTGCGGGCTCGCTTACGACGTCTGTGTGGGTGAGGGAATCTATATACCATACTATTTTTATGAAACAACGGGATATTTACCATGATTAAATTTTGTTGAGTTGGTAGTTACAAAATAGTGGTGTATACAAGATTTTTTCGTTTAAAGGTTTAGCATATTGTTTAAGGTGCCACAATAGCTGACGCGCTCGCAATCGGCTATCGCTCCATACTGATCGAGGACGCATCCCGCGGTGTCGACCTCGCCGACATAGAGGCCACCAAGCGCACCATCACTAACAACAACGGTGTCATCATCAACTCGGACCAGGTAATGGCAACGGATGGGCCATATGGCTTGATAACGTGGCAATGGATGGGCCACTTGGCTTGATAGTGTGGCAAAATTCAGGTCATATGGCTTGATAGTGTGGCAATATACACGTCATGGCTTGATAGTGTGGCAATATACAGGTCATAATATGGCTTGCATATGATAGTGTGGCAATATACCGCACCATTTTTAACGAAGACGCATCGCGCGGTGTCGACCACGCTGACATCGAGGCCACCAAGCAAACTATGATCAGGTAGCGGCAATGGACGGGCCATATGGCTTGATAGTGTGGCAATTGTTCTACCATATGGCATAAAAAAATGACATATACACTGTACGTTAATGTACAGTGTATATGTCATTTTTTTATGCATCAAAGTATACAAACAGGCATACGGCCCACCTGATGGGAAGCGGTTACCGTATTCTTTAGACGCCTGCAAATACCAGAGGCATCTCAAACGCGTTGCCGACACTTTAAAACTTATGAAACGCCTTTTTTGAAGAACCCCGTGCTATAGCCCTTAGAGAAAATGCTATAAATATACATACATACATAAAATCACGCCTTATTCCCATGGGTAGGCAGAGATCACGGATTTCTACTTACTACGATCCTGACACACCTCTTTTGCTTCATTCACTCTCATAACATTCTTCATACATGCTCGTCGGTTTAGGGTACTCCTAACCTGGCCTTTCTCTAAAACGTCTGCGATCTGATCGAGATACATGCGCCTAGGTCTTCCCCTTGCTAGAAATATACTTATTTAAATGTCTTTGCAGGTAGCAGCCATGGTGGAGGGTAGAGACAGACGGCCCGAGCTCGGCTACAAGCTCGCTATGGAACTCAAAAATGCCATGGACGACAACTAAACATGACACGACTTGGATAAGCTAACATTCCTGCTAAGCTCTAGAGTTAAAAACGGCTAGACTTCTAGAATGGTTAAGATTTCTGCTAAAACTACTAGATTCGTTATTTTTGCAAAGTTTGCTAAACTAATTGACTCCTGGCTAAAATTACTTAACGTATTTATTAATTTATTCACTGCAGATCTAAATAGTTAAATTAATCATTTATTTAGATTCCTGCTAGTAACTTAGCTTATAAATTGTCTTAGGTCCAATTTCACCGTTAAACGCGTTTAACTAAACTCGTTTATAATGTACGTACACAAAAGAAATGCAACGACATTGACAGGTCTTTAAGCGCGTTTAGAGAAAAATGTACCAACTGAATGCTTAAGCGAGTTTAAACGTCAGTAGAACGCGTTCAATTTCAACGGTGAAATTGGACCTTAGCCGTGACTATTTATTATTATTCTCGCATAGCTTGCTAAACTAGTTTGAATTAGACTCATGGCTAAAGTTACTAAGATTACTTATACAAATGATTAATGCTAAAGAAATTCCTAAATTTTAATTAATTATCTAATCTAAAAATAGTTGAGATTATTCCTAAACTAAAATAACTTTATTCAACTAAAAACGCTTAGCCGTAGTACTTATATTCCGTGACTTAAACGTCTTTTATTGGGCGTAATATTTATTAGTATTGTCTGCATTTAGAATTAGAATTATAAGATTTAGGATACTTCCAAGTATATTTATTCCCACGGCTCTCTCCCACTGTAAAAGAGTACTTAAAACTTAAAATTAATGTCTTTAAACACAAGTTTAGTCTGAATTAGTTTCTTGTTCCTCTGTTTTGTGAATTAGGTAGTAATTTATTATAGTTTTTAGAGATCTTATTTTAATGTGAAACGTTGTGCTTATATTTAGTTTTAAAGATTGGTGACATAATATCTCATTGAAGGGTTTTATCACCTTTTAGAATATTTAAAAAAACACGACAAGAATTGTAATCAGACAAATACCTAGTTTATTTTATTATATTTTATTTTAAACTCTAAAACTATTTAGTTCTCCGAGTTAGTAAAAAACTCTTTTTTTGGTTTTTATAAAACTTGTGATTTCAATAAGTATAGTTAAATAGTACTATAAAACGATTGAAAATATATATAAAATTAAAGATTGGTGACATAATATCTCATTGAAGGGTTTTATCACCTTTTAGAATATTTAAAAAAACACGACAAGAATTGTAATCAGACAAATACCTAGTTTATTTTATTATATTTTATTTTAAACTCTAAAACTATTTAGTTCTCCGAGTTAGTAAAAAACTCTTTTTTTGGTTTTTATAAAACTTGTGATTTCAATAAGTATAGTTAAATAGTACTATAAAACGATTGAAAATATATATAAAATTAAAGATTGGTGACATAATATCTCATTGAAGGGTTTTATCACCTTTTAGAATATTTAAAAAAACACGACAAGAATTGTAATCAGACAAATACCTAGTTTATTTTATTATATTTTATTTTAAACTCTAAAACTATTTAGTTCTCCGAGTTAGTAAAAAACTCTTTTTTTGGTTTTTATAAAACTTGTGATTTCAATAAGTATAGTTAAATAGTACTATAAAACGATTGAAAATATATATAAAATTAAAGATTGGTGACATAATATCTCATTGAAGGGTTTTATCACCTTTTAGAATATTTTAAAAAACACGACAAGAATTGTAATCAGACAAATACCTAGTTTATTTTATTATATTTTATTTTAAACTCTAAAACTATTTAGTTCTCCGAGTTAGTAAAAAACTCTTTTTTTGGTTTTTATAAAACTTGTGATTTCAATAAGTATAGTTAAATAGTACTATAAAACGATTGAAAATATATAAAAATTATAATAGCACAGCAAGTACTTAAACATTTTAGTACTTATTTATTTATTGTATTATCAAGTGGATCTGATTGTTTTATGATAAAGTGACGCAACTAGCTTATTAGCCCACCTAATGTTAAGCAGTTACCTATATCTGCAATTATTGCATACCTCACAGTGCACTTACACAAATAACTATTTATGGCTAATTGTTAATCTACAGTTAAATTACCCGTCAGATAAAAAAGCAAGGAACATTTTTATCTGACTCTTGTTTAGACTTGTCGTCAAAAACAAGAAATAACATATTTTATTCGACGTTTTAACAGCGTTATTTCCTTGATAGAAAAATTAATTGTTTGAAAAAATGTCATGACAAAATGTATTTAATCACACGAAATTTGCCATATATGCACAAGCTAACTTTTAAATGCCTCTTGCCCAGTAAATTATAATAAAATTAGACAATAATGTAGAGTTAGATTAATGTTTAAGCACATTTACTGAAAATTCCAACGAATTATAGTTTTTACTAGAAACACTTCGAATAAGTATACTAGTTGGTAACCGAGCTTCGCTCGGACTATTTTTCGTTAATTTGTATTTTTAAGAAATCATAAGAGTCATATTATTATCTTTACTGGTTTGTTCTTACTGAACCACGCCATCTGCTGGACATGATTGCAGTTAGTTGCTCACAATCGTCAATAGATGGCAGGAGCAGTCACATATTCAGTTTATGTTTAATTATTTAATTCGGAAAGAAATAATCATTTTCTTAAAATGAATCCTAGCTAGATCAATTTATCGCCCCCGAAAACACCTGTATACTAAATTTCGTGAAAATTGTTGGTGCAGTTTCCGAGATCCTAAATATATATATATATACATATATATATACAAGATTTTCTCGTTTAAAGGTATAAGATTAAAAATAGGTACAGGCAGTGATAATAGTAGATACTTTGCAAAACTTAAGTTTATACGAACTATCAAAAAAAGTGAAAAATTTAACCAAAATTGTTAGTTTATAAAATCATTTGACTTTACCAACAAACCAGAAATTCAAAAATTCTACTTTTGTTTATACGAACCATCAAAAAAAGCGGAAAATTTAACCAAAATTGTTGGTTTAAAAAATCATTTGAATTTACCAACCAACCAGAAATTCAGCAAATTCTACTTTTGGTATACGAACCATCATAAAAAGCGGAACATTTAACCAAAATGTTGGTAAGGAATCATTTGAACTTTACCAACCAACCAGAAATTCAGCAAATTCTACTTTTGGTTTATACGAACCATCAAAAAAAGTGGAAAATTAACCCAAAATGTTGGTAAGGAATCATTTGAACTTTACCAACCAACCAGAAATTCAGCAAATTCTACTTTTGTGACTGTACTCCTTTTCGTGTTTCTTTTGTACCAGAGTGTAGTGGTTAAAAGATAATAAGGGTGCCTCAAAGAGGCTCCTTTCGTGCACTTGACACATGTTTTCGAACTTTGACTGCACTAAATTAGTTATATAATCGACTCCATTACCTGCAAATAAGTAATTACTGTCTAAGGCCGTGTTCACACCATATTATTGTCAGCCGCCGAATAGTGATACAGCTAACAGTAAGCCCACTGTTTCTACATGTACATAGTTTTAAGAAGTATAACCGAACCGGAAGACGTTCTTAACTTTGGACGCTTACGGTGGGTAAGCGTCCAAAGTTAAGAACGTCTTCTGGTTGGACCGACGATATTGTTAAGGAAGTCGGTATGGGGAGGTCTCAAATCGTTATCCTAATCGTATCCTGGAAATATATAGGGGAGGTCTATGTCCAGCAGTGACCCGAAAACCAACCTATGGAAAGGTCCCGTTGGCAAGGGATGAGGCAGACCACAGGAAAGATTGGAAATAATGGATAAGAGAAGGCCTATACTCGCCGAAGCGTCCCTAGTTAGTTTTATTTATAATATATAGATTTAAGTTAGAAAAAATATATTTATTTGTCCAGCTTTAGACTCTTCAGGTTGATGATAATGCAGACGTTTCAAAGTAATCTTAGTGTTATAAGTGAATTACCTTGTGTACCCCAGTGTGAACGTACTGGCTCCTGTTTAATCAAGCTGACAATTCGACATTTATGTCAAAAAGCGACAAAGTTGTGAAATTGTCGCTTTGTGTGACGTATAATATGTCGAATTGTCAGTTTTATTAAACAGGGCCCTGGTCCTTTGAAACCAGTGTGGTGAAAGGATTTTAAGTGTGCCTCAAAGAGGCTTCTTTCATTCTTTCTTTTTTTTGTTAGCAGCTGACACTACGGTTTGTGTGAACCTGGCCTTAAGACGGTAACCATTTGTGTATTGCAAAATGGATTCAAGTTCAAACTAGTGCCTGTTACTGTACATACTGTATGTGTAATTTTTATTGTAGTAGGGTGAACATTAAATGCACACACGTAAGCACTAGATTTAGACTAGACATTCCTATTGTATTAATGTTAAGTATTTATTGCCGAATTGTTACAATACGTAGTGGACCTAGTTTCAATCATTTTGCCGTTTTTATAGAAAAGGCTAGTTTAACTGGTTGCTAATCAACTAATCAAATATTTGACTGCTGTGTAACGAAAATTTTTGCTAACCCCAAATTTGAGATAGACAACTGTCAAAATAATAGGTACCATGATACTGTCATGTCTTTTTGCGGCATTAATTGCCCTCATGTTACGCCCGTAGCACACCTCCGCTGCGGAACTGTTAAAGCGAAACCGCTAGATGAATGCCGTAAAATAAAACGGCGGCCTGAGCGCGGAGTGAGGCTCTAGCGTTGGAGCAGATCGACGAAACCGCGCGGAGAAAGAGATGTCTGGAGCCTAATCCTCGGGCCGACCGAGATTTTCAATGTCCCTTAAACACACATTGGCATTGCACACCCCGCACTTTTTCTACGTTTTCCGTATATCGTAGCTGTCGAGGCTTTTACGATGAGGTCGTCGATGAATTACTCATAGAAATCATCCATTCTCTCTTCGAAAAGAAGCTATAAAATATAATTGAAAAATGATCCAGATGGGCCCGAGAATTAGGCTCCAGATATAGTCAAATCTATGCGCTAGATCAGGTAGTTTCGCTAGTTTTCCGCATTTCTTACATGGGACAAGACATGACGAAGTTACTGCTGTTCCGCTGTAACGGTTAAAAGGGCCCGCATGTGGCCTACTTGCGGAAAACAGTCCGCTCACCAAGTACCAAGTCCGCTAACGGTGCCGCAACGGAGGTGTGCACAGGCATTAGAAGATCTGATTCCAAAATAGATAACTAAACTCGAATGTACTTTATTTTATTGTTTTCTGCATTTTAGATGTTGTGATAGTATTTGTTCCTCTATTTATGTAATGCACTTATTTATTAAATAGATTTTAAAATGAAATTATGTTTTCTTTCCTATCCTAGATTATATTTAGGTAAGTAAAACCAAGAAATAATTGGAAATTACTTTATTTCAACACAACTCATTAAACTCATTGATATGGATTGAACACAAAAAATAATAAAACTCTAATTACATAAAACCTCTGTGGGATCATGTAACTTTGTTGCAATCAAATGTTTGTTGCAATCCTCAGTTTTTACATGATTATGAGCTTCGATTGCAATAAAAAACGAATACAAACAAAGCCTTGCGTCTGACAAGCAAGGATTGCAATTCATATTCGTTTTATAATGCAATCGAAGCTCAAAAACATGTAAAAACTGACGATTGAAACAAGGATTTAATTGCCACAGAAGATATACTTGATCACCCCGCGGATCATCTTCATTATAACGTCAGTCTAAGCGTCGAATTGATAAAGAAACCTAATTCTACAAAACATACCTTTCCTAAGTACTAATTTAAAATGATATCACACAAAGAACACTTTTTAAAACCATTTCCCAATATTTAAGAAAATAATTTTATCTTTGAAATAGTTAATTTAATTTTACAAAAAATATTGCACAAATACCCAACCACCCATGTGATACAATGTGATTTCAAATTTTATGAAGTACCTACATAGAACCGTATCTGTGGAAGTCAAGGAGGCCGCATTTGAAAGACTTAATTGGAGAAAACTGCATCAAAACCCCGACAAGACCTGAGCTCATACATTTAAGAGGAGAAGACATAGAACCGGCTCAAAATATAAAATAATAAGACATTATCACAAAAAATATTACAGTAAAAGCTCAAGTTTTAGAATCAAATTCTAGCCAATTTCTAATAAGACACACTTCACCTTGTTATTATTAAGTCTCTTTAAAAGTTCTCAAAAGCTTGTCTAAGTAAAAAACTTATTTGTAGTTGTTTAGAACCTTGTCATTTTACTGAATAAAGCTAAGAATACAAAATTGTGTCATCAAGCAGCTGTAATGCTAGATAGCACCTGCCTCCCAAGCTTCTCCGTAATGAAGTCGAGGATAGTCAGAACTAGTTCCCGTCTGCTCGAAGCACAGGCCATCAGCATATCAAAGGCCCGGATATAGTCTGTGGCGTCCAGTCTGCGTAGAAAGTTGAATACAATAAAGAGGAGCTCTTGTAGCTTTTCTTTGACGGAGGCCCATATCTCACGGAGGGAGACCAAAGCTGAAATAGAAAAAAAAAGTTTGATGTTAAAAAAGTGCTTTTTAATAGATAAACAGTATCGTCATCATAATCATAGGTCTGAGAAGTACTTTTTTATTTGAAATTTTTGAATATTGTTTCATTTTAAAGTCCAGTAAGAAAGCAGATTATGAGCCAGTCTGAAAGATATGAGCCACTGAGACTATAAGTAATGAACAATTGCAATACAAAAGAATCAAAATATTAACATTGCAATCAAGCATTCATTTCTTTATTTATACCATTGTTTGCTGGTTAGTATATGCTGAATAACATTAGTTATGAACATACCAAGGATGGTAAGAAGAATTGCGAAACAAATTGAGTGAAACTGCGACTTGCCCTTCAGGTCATTAGACTTACTGGAGACTCCCAAGCCTGTGGCAGTGCCTATGCCTGCTCCAATGGCAGCGCCCATGCGGCCGCCAAGCGAGCCGCCCAGCAAGCCTCCAGCAACGCCCATCACTCCGGTCAGCACAGCGGTCTCGCGATCCCATACTATCTGTATACTGAACTGATCGCCTGTAAACATAGTGTACGTTAACCAAGGAGGAAACCCATTACAATGGAGATGAAATGTCATTGATTTGCTGCGCAGCAAGGAGTTTCCCCGAGTATCTGATTCCCATACTGAAATCACTCGCACTCGAGTGGCGGGCTATACCGCAGTCGGTCGATCCACATAGGCTGATTAGTTAGGTGGCTCTGTGTCGTGGGTATCAGAAAGCCCATAGCCACGAATGTGTGCGTATTAGAGAAGGCTAGATGTGCTGAAACACATCCAGTAGCTCACCTATTTCCAGTAGAATTCGTTCAATCCAGCTGGGATCGAACCTGACTTGGTTTGCTGCGTAAGGCTGCAGTTGCAGTTGACTCGACATCGCTAGTTTTAGTTTCTGCAGACAGTAGCAAATGAAATGAATTGGAAGAAAATATTGCAACTTTTGGCAACAAAATCAAAACAAACAAACAAACAAGCACAGTGAAGCACAGCCAGCCTTTGCGTAAGCAAAAGCGTGTTTGGTGCTCTGTGCAGCCAGCAGCCCCAGTGTTGTCAGTAGCAGATAGTCAAATAAAACATGAAACAGCTCAAAAAGTAACATTACCATAAATTATGAGGAAAACGACACTTTATAAAAGCACTTTATTAAGAGCGCATCGTGCGAAAATTTGAGATTTAAAAAAAAAAAAACATAACTAAATAACTAAGTGACATTTTAAAAATCGCAAAAGGACTAATTGTAGACTATACATTTGAGATTAATTCGAATTTAAGTGTGGTAAAAAAAAATACTATTTAACATGACATTCTATTTAACGCTAATGAAAATCGTATAATAATAATAAATATTGTGGACAATTCACACAACACTACCCAGCCCCAAACTAAGCAGAGCTTGTAATATGGGAACCGGATAGCTGATATAATACTTGAATACATTTTTTTTTGTAAATACATACTTAGAATACAATATAACACCCAGACAGAGAACAAACATTTATGTTACCCACACAAATATTTGTTCTCGGTGGGGATCGAACCCACGACCTACGGCGCAGAAGGCAGAGCTACTACCAACTGAGCTAGAGGCCAGTCAATCGTATGTCAAAGATCGTCAAAAAAAAGAAAAAATCGTATGTCAGCGTTAAATAGAATGTCATGTTGATGATTTTTTTTTTTTTAAATCTCAAATTTTCGCACGATGCGCTCTTAAATAAAAACTATGGCACTATAATGCACAAAAACTAAAACATTCTTGGATGCGTTCCATTTTCAACATTACGATTTGCCTATTTGTCTCTCACTATTGTATGGAAAAAAGATGAGAGAGCAAAAACACATTACGTAGAAACGATCGAAACGAGTTGTTGTCTCATCAAGTTTCCGTACAAAATAGAGAGACACGTGCTTACTTTTTATGATTTATGATTCACTTGCTCTTCTGGATTTTTTTTTAAAGTTTTTTTTGTAATGAGTCGTGTAACATAAAGGTAACATGAGCGGGTCAATAGTAACGTAAAATGTTACAAAAGTAAAATTCTGGCAACGCTGAACAGCCCAGCAGTCCAGTTCGTCACTATGTTTGCCTGTCACTTGTCAGGCTATCATATCATATCAGATATCATTCAATGTCAGTAGTGTTTTAGGGGGATTTAGGGACCCTGGTCTGGCTGCATGCGACTGTGGCGCTCCATCACAGTCCATGCAGCACTTGCTTGCGTGCCCCTTGAGCCCGAACACCTGCACAAGGGAAGACCATAATAAAGCCACAGCAAGTGCTATTAAGGTAGCCACCTACTTTGTAAAAGTTATTTAATGAAAAATCGACACGATAAGAAGAAGAAGTAGTGTTTTGCTGCCAACTCAACAGCCAAGTACAACTATTAGGGCGCTTGTACACGCTAAGAAAAAATGCCGGGTCTACCCAAGAATTCTTGTCGTAACTAGAAAATAACTGTGTACACTGCTCGCAGCGGTGCACGAAAAAAATCTTATCTGCGCAAGACACGACGCGGCGAACGTTGTTGCGTTTTCGTGTGTGGAAAAGACAAAATTCTTGTCTTGCGCAGATAAGATTTTTTTCGTGCACCGCTGCGAGCCGTGTACACAGTAATTTTCTTGTTACGACACGAATTCTTGGGTAGGCCCGGCGTTTTTTCTTAGCGTGTACAAGCGCCCTTATAGTGAAATTATCGTTATAGTCCTTAGACTCATTTTGATGACCTACACACTGTTGCCGTTTTAGCATTTTTAGTGCTAAATTTAGCATATTTCATGACTCTTTAGCATATAAATTTTGCATTTAGCATATTGCATAATTTGGCATTTCAAATCAAAAGTCAGTGTCAAAAGATTATTTAATAGCGACCGACCAGATACATTATTTTTTATCTATGGTTTTCATTGAGGTATGGCAACTCTCTGGATCAGGGACTTCCCTGAAATTAGTTTCTGATTGTTTTTACGTAACGAACGTTTCGCGTCCGAACCCCACTTGACTCTTGAATAAATTCATTCAATGTGATTTGTGAATGTGAAGTGAAAGTATGCCTCCTAAATATGAGCAGCATTATTGCGAAGAATGGGAGAAGATAGGCGAGTTTAAGGATTGGCTTTTGGTTGGATTTTGCTAACATTTGGTGCGTAACGATACTTTAGAGCCTAGAATAACATGTTAGGCTACTGTTCTACCAAAAAATTGTACACAGAAATGTTAATAACAAAATTAGGATTTTAGCATGTTTTTTAGCATTTTTAAATACAAAAATAGCATTTTTTAGCATTATTTGGAGCAAGTTCTAGCATTTTCTCAAAATAAAAAACGGCAACACTGGACCTACACCTGTCTGTCGTGTGTGCGCTGTAGATTGTCATGGTGCGCTGACACCACAGCAAGTCCACAGGAACAATTGGACCCAGTTAAGCAGAAAAGATCCAACCAACGTTTCATTACTTTTGAGTAAATGCAGTTTAAAGTTAGGCAGAGAATAAAAAAATCGTGTGTACCTACTTGAAAGTTAGTAGTGTAGTAGGCCATTACATATACATTATTTTGAAAGTAGTATATTGTACATTTTCATATGAAGAATATCTGTAATTCCTGAAAAACTATGCGTGGATCTTTTATGCAAAATACAATATTAAAAAAATAAACATTGGTTTAATGTGTGGTTCATTTTAGAAGGAAGGAAATTAAAATCTGTACTTATATAAAAACAGTTTAATGAGCAAAACTAATTCAAATTGTTGCTTTGAGATGAAAAAAAATATATATAAAAAATAAATCGGCAATCACTGGTAGGTTTTCCAATTTATTTAAGCAATATCGCTTTCCTCAGCTTCAAACTCTACCTCAAAATCAGGTTCGACACCAAATCCATCAATGTCGTCTTCTACATTATTGTCGACCGTTAGATTTTTGTAGAAGGTGTGAGCATCTCGTGGAATTAAATGCATAAGGCTTTTGATATCGCTCTCGGTATGAAAAGTATACAACCATTATTGAGACTTTTAAAAGTTTTAAATAGATCCATGCAACATGGTACTTTTTGCATTTTTCAAAATTGGTGATTGGGCATGGTATCTTTGACACAGTATAACTTTTGTTAGGTTAAAGTGATCAAACTGCCTGGATCTTTTGTGCATATATGAAACTTGATGAGTACATTATGAATACGTAGATAACTCGATTTTACAAAATTGTGGGTTGGATCTTTTCTGCTTAACAGGGTCCAATTACAAGAAAAAGACGATGAGAACGATTGTACTTGTTTTGTACATAAAATAAATCTACTTTGATTCTTTATAAAACCTAATTCCTCCAAGACCACATGTGTTGGTGGCTCCTTGATTTAGAACTAGATGGCGTTGTCTTTAGGCCGCAAAAACAAGAAATAAAACACCATTTCAGGATCTATCGATCAAAGGGTCACGCTCGATTGAATACCAAGCGCGCGTATTTTTTTCCCAGTCAAGAGAGGAGAAAAACTACCCACTTACCAGTCGCTACGCAATGCAGTCAAGGCCTATAAAGTCAAGGCCGAACTTTCGTCTTCAGTGTTTATTGATATTGGTAGATTTGTGCTTATTACTATATGAATAAAAATCTATGTCTATACAAGAAAACCCCCTCAATAAATTAACAAAGAATTTAATAAAGTTATCCTTACTCTAAGATTTACATGGAAACATGTATGTTATGTACAATTCATACAACAGAACAATCAGAAACTATTGCAATATGTTAGGAAAATAACAATTACTATCCTATACACAATAGTCTAGTTCTGTCTCACTCAAAGACATAAATAGTCTTAAAAACATGGATATCTTCAATCCGAGGACTAAGGGTAGTCAGAGGCAATTCCAAACATCGAAATTGTTATCCTAAAAATATATACAAGGACATTAACTTTATACGATTTCCAAATATCGATTTCCATTATAGATAATATTTATAAAAACTGTTTAGTTTTACAAATTATAGACAGATCATAATTAGAAATACATGGAGTACCAATAATAATCCTCAAATACAAATTGTTTTATTTACGGCCCTGCTAAATAAGTTAATAAGATTTTACGTTTCAATCAATGCAACTTTAGGGGCAATACATGGCGTTTAAAATATGTACTTTACATAATAAAATAGTGTCTGAGATGGTAAAATTCATCCTTATTGTAGTTACACATTCTATCATTTGAGATAAGAGAAATAACTCAACCAAATACTCTTGTCAATTTTATCAGCAATAAAATAAAAGAAGAGAGGAATAAGAAAAAAAATCATTTAAAACTCGATTTACTTTGAAAGAGTGATGTATAATGAAGTCCAAATAAAAACTAAAACATTTAGTTGCTGCAAACAAGCTGCAAGTTTACTGCTAAACTGCAGCTCAAATGCAGCTAGTTTGTCCACACTTGCCTGCTTAGAGCAGTCTGCATGCCCTGTCGAGCGCACGTGTGGATGTCTCTCTCTGATACTCCACACTTGAGGTACATTCAAACAAAAAATCTAATCCACTAATTTAAACAAAAAGTTAAAGGAAAAATGGCTATACCTTCAGTTTTTATATTAGTTTAGGATATTAGTCAGGCACGTCCCAAGATTATATTATGCACCGTAAATATTTAGATATAATGAAAATGAGAAGCTCGTAGGCCCATATTCCAAAACAGTGCTTGAGTCCAAGTCCAATCTCAAGCATATATTTTTTGACAGTTGAGTCATATAAAAGCAAAGGTCCCATTTTCTTAATGTGGCAACTTTTAATGCAGTTTGATAGTGTTCCGACAAGTTTACTTGACCGAATAATAAAGTCGTGTAAAAACTAGCAACATCCTATACAAACTGAGTGTTTTAGATTGTGGTTGTTTGTTGTTGGTAGCAAAAACAGCTTTATCCTTCATTTTTAAACATTTAAAGCAAGCACCAGCAAAGGTAGCAACATCCGTTTTCAAAAACTGCCTACCGTAATTTTAGTAGACATGGGTGCTGCTATCTTTGCTTCTTCTTCTTTTTTCTTCTTCTTCTTTCTTTCTTTCTTCTTTTTTTTTGACTCAGTTCTCCATTGAAGAATTACCAAAAATGCTTGAGGCTCGACTCAGACTCAAGCAGTATTTCGGAATACGGGCCTTGCTAATACCAAAGACTATGGAAAACAAGTAGACTGACAATCTCATCCAAGAAAACGTGCATCGATAAATGATTGCCTACAATGACGCTAGATGTCGCTGATCGTTTTGAATCTGATAAAAACGAGTGAAATGGTTTTTACAGTATTCGCAACAATAGGTTAGCTAACTAATTGATATTGTAGTACGACAACAAATAGAGAGATGGCGTTAATCTGAGTGGCGTTACTTAAACTTGCGGCGTTGCCAGCTTTCGATGGAGCAAAAACAGGGTAGAGTGTGACGCGACGTTGTCAGCTAGTGTACGGAGATTTTATTTTGATGTTTTTAGTTTGTTCCAAGGATTAAGGTCATTGCTTAATTGCTAACAAGTTGCGCTGAAGCGTCAAAGTGACACTCAGGCAGGACAGGCAGGACCAACCTGGATTTTTAAAAACATTGGGTTATGTAATAACTTGTTACCTATTTGTAAAATCTTATGCGTAAGTTGTTAGGCAAAGTAAAAAGGCACACCACAATAACGTGTTAGGTATTTATTTTGTTGTGTATGCAAATAAGTTTAAAGATTTAGCATGGAGTTTTAGTTGAGTGATGAATATGACATTTAGTAACAACCTACCGTCTACATACATTGTAGATTGTAGGTATGTACACAATACAAACTGAATGATTTACACACCCATTTTTAGGGTTCCGTAGCCAAATGGCAAAAGCAGAACCCTTATAGATTCGTCATGTTTGTCTGTCTGTCTGTCTGTCCGTCCGTATGTCACAGTCATTTTTCTCCAAAACCGTAAGTGATGAAACTTGGCGAGTAGATGTATTTTGTTAACCGCATTAAGATTTTGACACAAAAATAGAAAAAAAAACTATAAATTTTGGGGGTCCTCATACTTGAAACTGAAACTATAAAAATGTTTTTCATCGGTCCCATACGTGTGGGGTATTTATGAATAGGTCTTCAAAAATGATGTTGAGGTTTATAATATAGTTTTTTTCTAAACTGAATAGTTTGCGCGAGAGACACTTCCAATGTGGAAAAAAGTTGGTCCCCTCTTAACTTCTAAAATAAGAAAATGATAAAACTAAAAACCATACCATATATTGGTATACATTACTATGCAAACTTTCAACGATATTTGGTTTGAACGAGATCTAGTCAGTAGTTTTTTTTTATACGTCATAAATCGTAAACCGCAATTTACCTTTCGACGAACTACAAAAACCTTTATATTATGTTACTTGATGCTACGGAACCCTTCATGGGCGAGTCCGACTTGCACTTGGCTGCTTTTTAAATTGCCCGAAAATTGAGTTTCGTTGTTAGCGTGTTTTCCTCGTGTTTATTGTTTGAAGTTTTTTCCGTTTTTCTTAAGAGGGTACCGAGCAAAATAGTGACACAAGCCGAGCAGCAAACGCGATCTTTTGTGTATGCGCATTGAGCTGCGAACAGGTGAAATATGATAACTCAATTTTATTATTATTTGTGCTTTTTACCGTCAAAACAAAGTTTTTTTTTTGGAACAAATTTTTCAGAGAAAAATTCGGTTTTCAGAGAAAAATGGGATATGAGATGTGGGATGATTATAATATGAAGAAAAGTGGGGCTCAAGGTTTATTTTTTTTTTCTTAAATAGTTGTTAACGTAGATATTGTTTATAGGTTTTTGGGAGCTCTGATTGTGAATTCGACACAATTTTTTTTAATCCAAGATGGCAGCTTTATTTTTTTTCTTGAAAAATAGATATGGGTATCGTTTAATGGGTTTTTGGGGACTCTGATTATGAATTCGACATTATTTTTAAATAAATATGGTGACTTCATTTTTTTTCATAAAAAATGGATATGGGTATCGGTTAATAGGTTTTCGGGGGCTCTGATTGTGAATTTGACATTATTTTTTTAATCCAAGATGGTGACATAATTTTTTTTCTTAAAAAATGGATATTGGTATCGTTTTTTAGGTTTTTTGGGGCTCTGATTGTGAATTCGACACAATTTTTTTGAATCCAAGATGGCGCCTTTATTTTTTCTTGTAAAATGGATATGGGTATCGTTTAATAGGTTTTTGGGGACTCTGATTATGAATTCGACATTATTTTTAAATCAATATGTTGACTTCATTTTTTTTCTTAAAAAATGGATATGGGTATCGTTTAATAGGTTTTCGGGGGCTCTGATTGTGAATTTGACATTATTTTTTTAATCCAAAATGATGGCTTCATTTTTTTTCTTAAAAAATGGATATGGGTGTCGTTTAATAGGTTTTTGGGGGCTCTGATTGTGAATTTGACATTATTTTTTGAACACAAGTTGACGGCTGCATTTTTTTTCTGAAAAAATGAATATGAGTATCGTTTACACATATCGTAACAATGTCAAACGAGCGACAAAGAGGAACAATCGGCCTCCGCGTTCGGCAGCGTTCGACATCTGTCTCTCTCCTATTTGAGTGAGCGATGCGTCCGCGTGGACAGCTGTATGACGTTGTCACGTTCAACTGTCGTCAGTTAACTGACTTTACAGACAGCTGATTTTTTTAAGGAAATGTAGAACTTGCATTACTGCTGAAGGCCAACAGTTTGAACATTTGCTGTAAATCCTTGATGTAGTTAAATTAAAATCACGATTGAAGAAATCCTATGATTTTATTTTATTTCAAACTTTCACTTAAAACTAACAAATTACTTGAACACCCATGTTTATTACTCTTTCGACAAGATGGTGGCTCTATCTGTTTACTTGCAATGTCGAAATGGTATTTACTTTTACCTGTAAATTGTGAGCGGCTTAAAAACACAGCGTAGGCATTTTAAGTTCATAATTTAAATTAAAGGGTACAAACATTTTATCTCATGAAATAAAATTGATTGGAAATCCGGTTTATTTGAAAAAACATTTTTTATTTCGAAAACTAAAAAGTACTCTAGCAAGTATTATACCATTTTGGAATCCTGAATAAATGTGCCATTTTTTAAAGTTACTTGCCATAATAATGTAGTACATTTTTTTAGCAATACAGACGGTTAAAGTTGGGTGATGTAATTATCTGAAATGAAATGTTGGCCAAAACTCCACGATTTCATTGAAAACTGAGGCAGTTATGGCTTAATTTTGAATTGTAATTTACAGAAGGGTTATTCGTGCTTACGTTGCAGAAAAAAGTTAATATTTGTAGTCACAGGACTTAAGAGATCATCACAGGGTGTCAGTTTTTCCTGTTTTTTTTAAATACTCATAACTCCAAAGTTACATAACAAATATTTTTTTTTATATTTTTCTGATAACAGTCATGACTTGGCGCATCACCCGTTTTCGGCTGGACGTTGACTTAAGGGACACCCTGTATATTAAAAAAAATCCTCAATCTTGGATTCAAAAATGAATAGCAAATGCGAGGCGGAATATAGTTTAAAACTAGTTTTTTCGTGTGCGCGAGCTGCATGCAGCTCGCGTGTCGGTGTGCTACTCCCAGTTTTACATTTGTTTACACTTTAAAAACCCCAAAAAGTAGTAAAGAAAGTCCTAAGGAACCCTAAAAATGTTTACATAATCAACGTCCTAGGTGAAGTAAAATTCCAATCAAAGTCTTAAGGAACCCTAAAAGTCGACCACATAATCAAATTCCTCAATGTAGTAGAACCCCAATCAAAACCCTAAAGAACCCTAGAACGCACTAAGCGTTTTGGCTCCACCTTCATTATGCGAACCTCCAGGGAATGGAACTCATTGCCGGCGGCTGTTTTTCCTGACCACTACAATCTGGGCCTCTTCAAGGCAAGAGTGAATAGGTGTCTTCTAGACCATCCTGCTCCATCGTCGGCTACATCGTCGCTTACCACCAGGTGAGATTGTATCCAAAGGCTGGTCTATATCTTGTAAAAAAAATAAAAATAAATTGTTTACATAATCAAGGTCCTAAGTGAAGTAAAATTCCAATTAAAGGCCTAAGGAACCCTAAAAAATGTTTATTTTATCAAGTTCCTCAATGTAGTAAAACCCCAATCAAAATCCTAAGGAACCCTAAAAATGTTACCATTATCAAGCTCCTAAGTGTAGTTGAAACTCCGATCAAAGTCCTAAGGAACCCTAAAATTGTTTACATAATCAAAGTCCTGAGTGAAGTAAAATTCCAATTAAAGGCCTAAGGAACCCTAAAATTGTTTACATAATCAAGGTCCTAAGTGTAGTTGAAACTCCAATCAAAGTCCTAAGGAATCCTAAAAGTTGATCAGTTAATCAAGTTCCTCAGTGAAGTAAAACCCCAATCAAAGTCCTAAGGAACCCTAAAATTGTTTACATAATCAAGGTCCTAATTGAAGTAAAATTCCAATTAAAGGCCTAAGGAACCCAAAAAATGTTAACATTATCAAGCTCCTAAGTGTAGTTGAAAGTCCAATTAAAGGCCTAAGGAACCCTAAAAGTTGTTTATTTTATCAAGTTCCTCAATGTAGTAAAACCCCAATCAAAGTCCTAAGGAACCCTAAAAGTTGTTTATTTTATCAAGTTCCTCAATGTAGTAAAACCCCAATCAAAGTCCTAAGGAACCCTAAAAATTTTAACATTATCAAGCTCCTAAGTGTAGTTGAAACTCCAATCAAAGTCGTAAGGAACCCTAAAATTGCTTACATAATCAAGGTCCTAAGTGAAGTAAAATTCCAATTAAAGGCCTAAGGAACCCTAAAAGTTGTTTATTTTATCAAGTTCCTCAGTGTAGTAAAACCCCAATCAAAGTCCTAAGGAACCCTAAAATTGTTTACATAATCAAGGTCCTAAGTGAAGTAAAATTCCAATTAAAGGCCTAAGGAACCCTAAAAATGTTAACATTATCAAGCTCCTAAGTGTAGTTGAAAGTCCAATTAAAGGCCTAAGGAACCCTAAAAGTTGTTTATTTTATCAAGTTCCTCAATGTAGTAAAACCCCAATCAAAGTCCTAAGGAACCCTAAAAGTTGTTTATTTTATCAAGTTCCTCAATGTAGTAAAACCCCAATCAAAGTCCTAAGGAACCCTAAAAGTTGTTTATTTAATCAAGTTCCTCAATGTAGTAAAACCCCAATCAAAGTCCTAAGGAACCCTAAAAATGTTAACATTATCAAGCTCCTAAGTGTAGTTGAAACTCCAATCAAAGTCCTAAGGAACCCTAAAAGTCGACCACTTAATCAAATTCCTCAATGTAGTAAAACCCCAATCAAAACCCTATACGGAACCCTAAATTTTACGTAAAGCCAAATCCTCAACGGGTCGGAACCGCTAGAAGGGACCTTGTCGCGCGACCTACAAGCAGGTCCAAAATGAAGTAAAACGGCAAACATAGGAGGAAAGGGTTCTGGGGGGCCGAGGGGGGGTCCAGCACGGCTCGCTTCGCTCGCCGCGCTGTTCTTCGTAGTCGCGTGGCGGCTCGCTTCGCTCGTCGCAACGCTCCCCCCTAGTTCAGGTAGGGGGGTTCTGGGGGGCGTAGGAAGGTCACAGCACGGCTCGCTTCGCTCGCCGCAATGCTCCACACGAAAATAAAAGGTCAAAAATAGGGCATTTTTAGGTTTTTTAAATAATAAAGGGGTCTAGAGGGAAAAGGGGGGAAAAATTTATTTTGCTTTCAAAATAATCACACCTTCCCTACATGACCCAAAAAAAAAAGTCTCGCAAGTCACTCCGCTTGGAAGATACGAAAGGGGGGGAAAAAAAGGGGTAGGAGGGGGGAAGTTTTTTTGTTCTTTCAATTCAGGAAGAAACCCTCTATGCGAAACCCCAATCGAAACCCATCTATCTCGATGGCATCTGGTAGCACTCTAAAAAGGGGGGGTCCTGGGGGGCAAGGGGGGCAAATTTTTTTGTGCAATCGAAATCACTCGTGACCGTCTTTAGGTTCCCCATAAAAAAATTATGCAGGACCTCTCGGTTGCAGAGCCCCTCACCAAAAAGGCCATTAAAAACATAATTATGAAACACATCACGATCATCATGGGTTACCTACTTTTACCATTCTAGGTGTAAACAGAGTCGAGCGAACCTATCATTGTGTGCGTGAGTACGCACACAACTAGCGAGCCGCAGTAAATACCTATTTTCCGTCCGCCTTGTTTGCTCGATACCCTCTTAAATAACTTACCTTTGCTTGCCTACCGGACTTGATTGACTACGCCTACCTGTAACCTGTGCTTATTAAACGGACTTCGATTGCCCAAAGAACACTGTCTGACTGTCACGAAAATGTATCTTTGAAGGAAAAGTTCATGATAGTCCTAAAACCAAAGTTTTGAAAAAGACTGCATTAACATTACTGTTACGGATAGGTGGAATTTAAAACACTTATTTGAGGAAGTTAAAAGAAAACCGGCCGGGTACGCGCGGACAAGCTAGTGCTCAGTACCGAGGTTCAAATCCAACTATTTTTGTAGCTGTCCGCGCGCAAGCGGGGGTAGTCTCCAGTTTTATTCAACGAACAAAGTAAGTACATTTTATATTTTTTTAAATCTACCTACACTTTATAATTTAAAAATTGTTTTTTAATATTATTACAGGTTCGTGAGGTGCGTCTGTCTACATTCTCCGCCCAGTGTCACGTCAGGGACACTGATTAGCAACAGGAAGCAGCACCAAGCGAGTAACAGGTCGGAACTCCAGTCTCGGCGTTTATTTCCACAGTGCGTCATACACTTGTCGGGTCCGGACAATAGTAAATCCGCGGTACCTCTCGGCCAAGTGGTTTTGGTAGGTGCTACTCGGCCAATGCGAAGAATGCCCCACTCGCCTATTTGAACAGCAGAAGTACAGCAGTGCAGCAGCGACGACAACTTCTCTAAATGCAGAACAGCTAAGTCGACGCTCTCAGTTGCGTGTACCATTTCTAACGTTTCTTTATTTATTTTTCTTTTTTCTTTTTCAGGTGCGGCTGTCATCCAGGGCCATCCGGGATCATCTTTTTCGCACAGGAAACCAGCATCTCGGGACCATTGACAATCTTTGTGTAATTTCAAATTCATATATTTTCTTTCTGAATGTGTGTAACACAACTTGTCTAAATAATTTGTAGTCCAGTACATACCACTCTTATGATTCATCGAAAAATAAATTATATTTATTTGTAATCTGTGTTTCTTTTGTATGACACCATCGCTGAGGCAGTATGCGCGTACTGCACCCTGTAGATGTACTCGTAGCTCAGGAATCGAATCAGGATTTGTAGGTATGTATACGCGCCAGTAGACGACACAGGCGGCGCCGGGCGGCGGCGTAAGCGGCGGGCGATGTGTTACATTACATAACAACAAATAATGCAGCTCATTTTTCTCGCTTGAACTTGAAGTGATTTGTATTTTATAACTTTTGCATCCTAAAACTTGCTTTTGTAAACAAGGGAACCATCTTGGTATGCTAGTCCGATATTTCATCTGTTGAAGTTGTAGAATCCAATCAGTAAAAATCTTGCCATATTTCGTAGGTATTTGTTCGTATGCTGATATCTTCTTATGAATGTTTATGAGTGTGCGTGAGGGCGACGCATCAGCTGTGGTCTCGCAGGCACCTGTGCGCGCGGCCACCAGTGGGGAGGTGGTAGTGACAGCGCGGGAGCAGGCGTGGCGGGGCAGGTAGCTGGAGGCGGGGGCGGGGGAGCAGCTCAGCTGTTCCAGTGCACACTCAGAACATTGATGCTTCGAAAGACAGAATCCGTGAACACACGAACCTAGCGGTGTTACGGTGGCACAAGGTTCATTTTTGCAGAGCATTATTGTCTTTATTGGCGCGATGCAATGGTAATTGTCCTCACCAATTAATAACTTTGTTTTTACATTATCACTACACGAAATGAGACAGTTCTTATGTAAATTTAGTTCATCACTTTTTCTCGCACTTAGTTCTCGCAGAATTATTGTTTATGTTTGTAACTTTGCACTTTTTATCAGCTACAGATTTTTGTCGATTCTTCGTTACATTTTTACGATTGATCTCGTTATTGTAGGCTGGTATAAATAACTGCGTTGGTCTATGTCTTTTGCGTGCGCTTTTTTCTAAGGCTGCTAGGTATGTCCGCGGCTAACTTTTGCCCGAGTAAAAACTTTTCAAATTGAAAGTAATTTTTGTTGTATCTTTTTTGAAGTGATTTTGGTTTTTCAGTCTACGTAAATATGATCCTTCGCGTATTCTATATTCAAAAGTAAGGACAATATTTCCGCGCATGTTTAAGAAAAATATAGTTATAGATGTCTTCTAAAGTGCTTTAAGGTTTAATCCTACTAGAATAAAGAAACTAACCAAAGTCGAGGGCGGCAGTTAGTCTACTTGCAATAAAAATAATAATTTTTCATTAGCGCCATCTATTTTAAAAAAGCATCACTTAGTATGTACCTTACAAAATACCACTACGCCACGCCATCTATCAATAGGTATATGAACATTGAAAATATTGCTCTTTCCAGGCTATTTGCCAGCGCCATCTAGAAATAGCCCGGAATTTTACCATTTTTTGAGTCACAAAATTTTGTTCTCTATTAGCAGTCTACTTGTTTTCCTTAGTCTATGCTAATACTAATCAACATTCTTTCACCATTTGTACGCAGTACGAGAATAAATATTTCCAATATATAAATGAGTTTGAATTTAAAATTACGCTTCAGTGCTTCTATGAAGTTTTTATGTAACTAGCTAATGGAACAAGCATATGGCCCACCTGATGTTAAGTGGTAGCCATCGCCTATAACAAAGCAATGCCTCGTAGGTCACGCACGTCCGGAACGTGCCCTACGATGCACTGCCCTGCGTCCATCAACTGGAGGCATACAGATATTCAGCCTCACGTGCCAGTAATTACAGTCTAATTTACTTTAAACTCTACGGTGATTCCCGAAATTTAGACGAGAGGTGAAACAGAAACAGAAGCACTGAAGATTTTACATCACTAATTTATTAATACAACGCTAAACTTTCCGATATTTCAAACACAGCCAAGTCAAACTTGCTGTCACTTTCACAAACACTTTCACTAAACTTCTTGTCCAAAATTTCTATCACTTATCTGACCAAAGAGGTAGGTACTTTCAATTTCTCTAATTCCTCTTCAATTTTTTAATCCTATAATATGGAGTATAGTCCAAACTTTACTTTATTTGAAACTATGCATTTATAGAAGTACGGGTGTAGGCAATAAATATTGCACATCGGCTTTTCTGCTTTCGTAGAGCGCTATCTCTTTCTGACGCGCACTTCTCTATGAAGCCGAAATTAGCCGATGTACAATATTTGTTGCCTACTAATGTATACAGTTTAGGGCGGGTTTTAATAACACAAAGTAAGTGCTGTTCCCGCAAGATTCAAATATTCCAGCCTCTATATACTTGTCAAAAACTTCGACAGAAATCAATCCGTTTGTAATAACCCGCCTTATTGTGTACCAGAGACATTTCGAGAAGGAAAGGAATAGTGCCACCAACTTGTCAGAGGGCCTAAAACATTCGATTATCAGCTTGTTCAATCAACATGTAGGTAGTTTGAGAACAAACATCTGTGTTCACGAATATTTGTTCTCGGTGGGGATCGAACCCACGACCTACGGCGCAGAAGCCAAAGCTACTACCAACTGAGCTTGAGAGGCCAGTCGCGATACAGATAGGATACCTAACCGTCTAATTTATGATGGGGCTGCCATCTAAAGTGTTATTAATAATCCTGGCGCAACGCTGGAGTAGTTAAATCGTGTTTTGTCACATTTGCTCGAGTTGACGATTGCATGTCAATGCAAGAGACAAAACACGCATTAACTAGTCCAACGCTACGCCAGGATTATTAATAACACCCCTAAAGTGAGCAAAATGCAGTTCCCATTGAAAACTAAAGTTGGTTGCACTACTTTCCCTTTTCAACTTTCACTTTAGACATAATAAACTACGCATGTCTTAAAGCCAGGATCCCACTGACGTTTCTTGACAAAACTAAGCCACTTTAGTTCGATAACGGTAGGAAGCCTCTTCAGGCACCGCCTTTATCTCTGCATTCGTTAGAGCATCACGATGAGGAGTAGAAGAGGATGTAGGCGGCCGAAGACTTGACTTCGCTGGGGGATATCTCAGACACCACGTGATCGTCGTATTTGTACCATCTGTAGAGATAAATTACTGTTACACACAAACACAGGACAAAATAACGGCCTCAAAAAATGGCAAATTGTATCATCCGCACTTGATGTGCGGCAGGTTTTTCCGCAAGTAGGCCGCTGGCGGGCCCTTTTTGCGTGACCCTTGACACGTGTTGCTCGAACTTTTTTAGGTTCTACGACACGCCGGTTTCCTCACGATGTTTTCCTTCACCGTTTTGAGAGTACTGGCATAGTGCACATAAATTTTACGAATTAAACTAAAAAGTAAAAAATACATTATAGTTTAAAAAAACTAAAAAAACACGCTTTTAATAACTAATTGAAATAAAAAGTTAACAATAAAACTGTTATAATCAATTGAAAAATTTATATTATTGTACAAAAAAGCGTGGGGTGCTTTTATAATTACTTCAGATATAATAAACTATTGATAAAATATTTACAACAATCAAAATCAAGCCCCCCACGATTTTTGAACAATAATATAAATTTTTTAATAATTATTCCAGTTTTATTTTTAACTTTTTAGTTCAATTCGTTATAAAAGCGTGTTTTTTTAGTTTTCTAAACTATTTTTTTTTTTGACTTTGACAGGTGTGCAAAGTTTGAATCAAATCAGATCGTTCAAAGTAGGACAAAATCGAGCTCAAAGGGGTCGGTTACATACATACAGGTGAAGTTAATAAAAGCGTTATAAAAATCACAGGTACGCGACTGGACAGATACCTTACGACGACGACCCCTGCGGAAAGCTTGGTAACTAGCACTAGGCCACTAGGCTACGTATTTGTTCAGTGGCATACTTACTTTCATGGACACTCACGCAAGAAGCTGTGTACAAGATGAGGGTTACACAGAGAGCCATGGAGCGTGCCATGCTCGGCATCAAGATTTTAGACAGAGTTCCTAATATCGAGATCCAAGGACGTACCAAGGTCCAAGACGTCGGCATACGATTTATGGAACTCAAATGGAGTTGGGCAGGACACCTGGCAAGGCGTGGTGACGACAGGTGGGGCAAAAGATTGATGGAGTGGTGGCCGAGGACTGGGAAGAGAGGCGTTGGACGTCCATTAGCACGATGGGTTGACGACATTACCAGCGCCGTGGGCCGCAGTTGGATGAGGGTAGCCCAAGATCGTGGTAAGTGACAGGAGCAAAGAGAGGCCTATGCCCGGCAGTGGGTTAAGTCGGGATGATGATGATGATGATACTTACTTTCCATACACACTGCTCTTACAATAAGCCGTGTAATGCCCTCCTTCCATACTCCCGTAGTGGTTGGACACAGCATACAAATTATACAGGTTATTATTCCCAGGACACTGCAATGAAAACTGCCCCATGTCCAGATCTTCCAACGGGAAGTCTATGTATGTTTGCCTCTTCCGATACGCGTTGCACATGTACTCCTTGGGGTCTACGTAGAACCGCTTGAAGTGGATGACCAGCACTGGGGGTAGACGGGAGATGTCCAGCTTCTTGATGGCATCTCGTTTTTCTTTGCAGTTGGGGCAGTTCCAGCCGGGGATCGGTTCGCCGTTCAGGTACAGTTTAAGACAGTCCTGGAAGATAAATGATTATATAAAATAGGTTTTAATTGAAATAAATAAAGATGAATGAAGTTTTTCGTCAGTGAACTGGAGTTTTTAGATGTAAAAGATGGAACGAGCTTACGGCCCACTTGATGGTAAGCGGTCGCCGTCACCCATAGACACCAAGGGTGTCCTTGGTGTCTATGGTTGTCGTATGGGTGTCGTTGCGTTGCCTGGCCCGAAGGAGTTGCGTTGCCTGGCCTGCTTGTACACTTACGCTGAGGGTGCAGCGAGTAGCATGCGCCGGCAGCTCGAGCGACAGGTTGGAGAAGGAGTCGTAGGTGAGGCTCTGCTTGCCGCACACGGTGCATTGTACGGTGGAGCGGATCTGGCCGTGGAACAGCCGCAGGATCAGGCTCTCCTTGGACTTGGTGTACTCGTGCCACGCTCGCTCCGAGGGAGGCAGCAACTCCTGGAAGGGAGACCCTTGTTAGAATACAACTGGTTCATAATTCCTATAATAAAAAGAGCATTAAGTGAAACATCTTTGCACTCGAGTGCAACACGTAACTTTGTTGTATAGTGTGTATGTATAATGTATAATGTGTATGTGTATGTGTATGTGTATGTGTATGTGTATGTGTATGTGTATGTGTATGTGTATGTGTATGTGTATGTGTATGTGTATGTGTATGTGTATGTGTATGTGTATGTGTATGTGTATGTGTATGTGTATGTGTATGTGTATGTGTATGTGTATGTGTATGTGTATGTGTATGTGTATGTGTATGTGTATGTGTATGTGTATGTGTATGTGTATGTGTATGTGTATGTGTATGTGTATGTGTATGTGTATGTGTATGTGTATGTGTATGTATACCCGGTTGTGCGGCTGCGGCATGTGCACCTGCAGGTCGAGGTGCAGCCAGTCCATGAGGATGGTGAGGAACTCGTGCGAGTCCTGCTGCTCGCAGCCGCGGAACGCGCGCTGGTGCTTACCCACCTCGTTCTGAAACAACACAACACAACACACATACATCTCTAATCAAAACAACAAGAAGCAGGCCGTCAACCAAGCCCAAGCTATTATATAAGCTGTGTAGATACTATAGTATAACATTGAAGTGTATGTGTGTGCTGTCTTTGAAACTTTTGCTTTTGTATTATGGCATTGCATACTTCTGACTAAGTGAAGTGGCACCACACTGGAACTTCACTGCTATTATTTTAGACTATTTTTGATTTGTACAAGGATCATATAAAAAAACGGTAGGAACCGAAACGTAGTTTGTTGCCTGTTCTTCTACGCTTGGTCGCGTGGAACTGGCACCTAGACTCACCTAGCTTTAAAACGTTACAAAGTGATTCTTGCATCGTACTGAATAAAAAATTATTGACTTTGACTTTGACAAGTCTGATCGTGTACGTTCTCATCTCTGGGATGGCTCCACCAAATACCAGCTTGAGGCATTGGAATCTATTGAGAGACGAGCCAAAAGACTCATCGGTAGCGACGCTCTAGTCGAATCTAAGCTCCTGAGTCTGAACATCGCCGTAAAGTAGACAGTCTATCGGTATTTTACAGGATACATTTCAGAGAGTGTGCGATGGAACTTCACGATTTAGTTCCCCTATCCTATCCTATAAGTACTACATCCTCTAAGTTATATTAAAATATACATTATGTTAACCTTAAGAGCTGTTGATTTTGTTAATAAATCAAATAACATTAACTGTATGAGCGAGCATACCCTGAGGTCCCTCGTGGCGATGAACCGGCATTGTCCGGACCACAGCATGCGAACCACGGCCGCAAGCTCCTCCGCCACGCAGCCTCGCGTGCTGTGAGACCTGCAAAAAGAGGTGCTATTTACTTATACTCGTACATACCAACAACAAATCATAAAGAAGAGACAAAACATTATAGCTATTCTGATGGATGTAACATTTACGGGGTCATTTCATAATGTGAAACTGAAGTTGGCGCGGGTTAGAGGGGGGAAATATGCCTAAAGCATTTGCTACACGATTTCAAGCCATCGTTTAAAACAGAGGTTTTAAACCGTGTAGAGTGTAGACAGTGGTTTCAAACCAAATTTCGCATGACCTCGAAACGCCCTTAGTAGAAAGGCGCGCCTGAAATGATTTAAAGTACACCCGAAAGATGCTTCATTCGTGCACATGAAACGAATTCTCGACTGCACCCCTATAGGCCTAAGATGACCGACGTGACATATGTCTTCGCGAGAAGACAAAATTTTGTCGACATCGATTCGTTTGTCGATTACGGTAAGATGAGCATCACGAGAGAGACAACTGTCGTCGACGACTCGGCTATGTCGTGAAGACAAACCAATGATCATTTCTTCCATATTCTACCATAATCTACCATTGTATTTTTATTTTTTAATGGTTTCGTTCATTCAATTTGGTACCTGTGACTGAAAAAAAAACCCCGCCAAAACTAAAATAAAATAATAATGGAAGCAAACGGAATTAAAATGTAAGTAAATACCTATGGTACCTCTATTTATTGTTAAAAACCGATAGGACTAGCAAAATAGATTCATTGTATTCTCAAAATCGGTCAAACCAATGCTGCTAGCTATACTTGTTTGTCTTATTATTTCAGGGTAAGAAGTAACAGAATCCAAATAGAGTTTCTTTGCCGGTATAATAATTATGTCCGAGCACTATGAATTTGCGGCAGGTGAATATAGCTCACTGCAAAGTGTCCAACAAATAACAGCGGGGTGGAACCGCCTCAAGACCGACGAGTTGAGCCTAGGTAGGACGGTGGACAGTGGAAAATTGTACGTTTTGATAGCAACCATACCTGTTTTGACCTTTTGCTATTTATCAATGAGGATTTTTAAAGTAGGTAAAAAAAATTATATATCGAGGGTGCAGTGTTAAAACCCTCTATATGTAAGTATTAGTTACTATTTATACTCCGTAGTACATAACTACCAAGTTTTGTTTTCAGTGTCCATTGAGCCGTACCTAACTAAACTAACTCATAGAACTACATAAATATGTATTTATGTGCGTAGACTAAGCAGTTTGCCCTAAAGGAATGATTTCAGGATGCAGGATAGAGAATACAGAAATACCTTTATGAGCATGTCCGTATATTAATGTATTTGTTTCTTTTTAGATTCCACGGGCCATCCACAAACCAAACATTCCACCTTACATAGGTATTTGCATAACTTGTTAATAATATACCTATTTTAATTTATGACAAATAAATTTATTTACACACAGAAAATTGTCTTTTTAACTAAATAATGTTGAACTAATGAAGAGGGCTTTTTTTGTAGGTGCTTATTTTATTTTATTTATTAACAAAATCCACAGCTCTTAAGGTTTAAATAACATATCTTACAATATAACTTACAGCCAATAATGGATTTACATTTTTCGTGCAAAACAGATATGAGAAAACGACTATCACTAAACAGAAATAGGTAAATTGCTTACTAAAAAAGAACAAAGTAGGTAGGTAAGTGTTGGTTGGTTGTAACTAAATTTAAATGTATGAGTGTAGTGTGGGCGAGTGCTTATGGTTGATAAGGTTATTAAAAAATCAAGCTACCAATAGAGATAAATATTTTTAAGGCTTTTGTAATATTCTATTCATTAACATAACGTAGAAGTTCTGCGCGTCTTTGGCCTTGCCGAAGCAGACCCGCAGGTGATGGGTCCTCTGCAGCCAAATCTCCGTTGATAACTTCTTCGTTTTCGACTCGTACATCTTCGTCCAATGTCACCCTGTTATTAAAATATTTTTACTAAAGTATTAGATAGGTAGGTAACTATACTCAGTTTTTACTTTGCATAAATTCGTAGTGTAGTAGGTAGTTCGTAGTTGGTAAACTGAGATCCAATGACAGGCCTTCACTATTGAAACATTGAGTGAATCGGGTAAATGTATGAGAAGTGTTGACTCACACTAACCTAATTTGTTATTATTAATTTTAGACCTTTACAATAACATTATAAGCAGGATAACACATAGAAATCTATGGGTAGTTAACCTCAAATGAACTAGGTACTCACCTTCGAATGCACCGCCCGCAGCAAGGTAGGCCCGTACTAGTTTTAGGCTCTAAATCGGGTTTTAGACGTTTGATGAGGTAGAATGTAGAGGTTTTGATAATCTCCAGAGGCACTGAAACTCTACCTGAACAACGTCAAAAAGATCACATACCACATACGTCTCTGATTATTTTCCGTTGAATCTTTCTGTTTTGCTTATCGGCGTACATAGCAATAAGATGATTATAGTAAGGTATCGGCCATCCTTTGAAAAGTTAGCAAAACAAAATCTAAAAGACAAGCGGAAGACTTATCTCGTTTTCAAAAACTGTCGACGAGAAAATTTCCCGCGCAGAAACGTCAAAAGACGAGAAAATATGGCGGTCATCTTACCATTTGACGACAAAATTCAAAAATCAAAATTCGAATTCCGAGTAAGTCTTCATTTGACAGATGATGACGACATATTTAGGCGGTCATCTTAGCTCGTGTAGAGATATAGACATATCTCTACTTTTGACGAGATAAATCGACTCTCGTGGCGGTCATCTTAGGCCTAATGGTCTGAGTTTGATCAAGTAAAACTTTCTTTTTTTTTTGAACAATTCGTTTCGCCTACTTGTCTCTTTCTTTTGTATGGAGAAAAGATGAGACAACAACAATACGTTACGTAGAAACGATCGAAACTAGTTGTTTCCTCATCATTTTTCCATACAATAGAGAGAGACATGTAAAAATGCGACTTGCCCTTCTGGTTTTCCAACATGCCAGTTTCCTTACGATGTTTTCCTTCGCCGTTTGAGAGGTTATCCCAGCAGTGGGCTTACCTGTTGATGTGCTCCTGATACTGTCCGTTGGCGAAGTATGCGACGAGTATTGCGGTGTTGTTCAGACATTGTATTATAGAGTTCATGTAGCAAGTGTTGCCGAGGTTCTTTAGACCAGTCAGACCGCGGCCCTGAATCAAACAATACATATTATTTAACATTTTCTATTATTTATAACAATGTCATAGCAATGGATAGAGAGAGTTGGAAGGATTTGGGGGAGACCTTTGCCCAGCAGAGGGACGATATAGGTTAGAAAAAAAAATAACATTGTCGTCAGTCCATCTGGTGGAGGGGCGCCCTACTTTTCGTCTTCCGGTTTGTGGTCGCCATTCGAGAACTTTTATCCCCCAACGGTTGTCAGAACCGCAGGAAGTCGGTGGATGGAAAGGGCTCAGAATCGTTCTTCCTGAAAGGCCTATGTCCAGCAGTGGGCTTCTTCAGACTGATGATGATGATGATGATTATTATTATTATTTATAATATAATGGTACTTAAAGAATTTTTAATATCCCAAAGTTATGAAGGCTGTAAGACTCAAGTAGGATTCGAATATGTATTCCGATTATTTAGATCTTGTAAATAATATAATTATGAGCCAAGCAAGTTTACGTAGAAAAAGCAGCCAAGTGCGAGTCGGACTCGCCCATGAAGGGTTCCGTAGCATCAATTAACATAATATAAAGGTTTTTGTAGTTCGTCGAAAGGTAAATTGCGGTTTACGATTTATGACGTATAAAAAAAAAACTACTGACTAGATCTCGTTCAAACCAAATATCGTTGAAAGTTTGCATAGTAATGTACAACATATATTTTTTTTGGATTTATCATTCTCTTATTTTAGAAGTTAGAGGGGGGGGACCACCTTTTTTCCACTTTGGAAGTGTCTCTCGCGCAAACTATTCAGTTTAGAAAAAAACGATATTAGAAACCTCAACATAATTTTTAAAGACCTATCCATAAATACCCCACACGTATGGGTTCGATGAAAAAAAAAATTGCGGTTTACGATTTATGACGTATAAAAAAAAACTACTGACTAGATCTCGTTCAAACTAAATATCGTTGAAAGTTTGCATAGTAATGTACAACATATATTTTTTTTGGATTTATCATTCTCTTATTTTAGAAGTTAGAGGGGGGGGGGGACCAACTTTTTTCCACTTTGGAAGTGTCTCTCGCGCAAACTATTCAGTTTAGAAAAAAACGATATTAGAAACCTCAACATCATTTTTAAAGACCTATCCATAGATACCCCACACGTATGGGTTCGATGAAAAAAAAATTTTTGAATTTCAGTTTCAAGTACGGGGACCCCCAAAATTTATAGTTTTTTTTCTATTTTTATGTAAAAACCTTAATGCGGTTCACAGAATACATCTACTCACCAAGTTTCATCAGTCTAGCTTTTATGGTTTCGGAGAAAAATGGCTGTGACACGGTCGGACAGACAGACAGACAGACAGACATGACGAATCTATAAGGGTTCCGTTTTTGCCATTTGGCTACGGAACCCTAAAAAGGGTTGATTATTACAGAAAAAAAAGTGACACTCCGGAAATGCCAACTTCCCCCCGGCCTCCCCCCCTCTTCTTTTAACGAAGTTTGTCGATCTTTGCCGAAGAGGTGTCGCGAGGACGCGTGACAAGTTATTTAGTTTTTTCTCATCTCAAAAAATGCTCCTAGACAGGGCTCAGGGAACTTATCGAGTCTTGTCCATCCACATCCACATCTGTGTTACCATCCGGTCCACTGGAACATTGCTGTCACCAACCCAAAGTCCTTCTCCGTTATTTTAAGGAGTTCGGCTGGCTGGGATGTGGTTTAGCAGGGGAACAATGCACAATACACCCCATCGCGGGACGTCAGTCCAGATCTTATTCCCCTAAATCAAATATTATATATATTTTTTTATACAACTTAGTTGACAAACAAGCATACGGCCCACCTGATGGGAAGCGGTTACCGTAGACTATGGACGCCTGCAATACCAGAGGCATCACAAGCACGTTGCCGACCCTTTAAAACTTTTAAAATAGAATTAAAATTAGAAATGCTGAAGTCCGCCACAAAAAATGTTCACTTACAAAATTATCCGCACGGTTATCAATGATCAGCGTCTTATATTATACGAGTGATTATTGTTAGAAAATAGAAATACAGTCTAGCCCCGATGCCGACGTGTCCTTGAACTAAGCCCAATACAAGGCCTTAGGGTGTGACATTTGGTAAGTATTAATATGGTGGGAACACCCTCAATTTCGCTAAAGGTTATTTTTAACCGAGTTCAAAGAAAAAAGGAGGAGGTTCTGAATGTTGTTTTTATGATATTATTGTAAAACTTCGTTATTTATGAGCAGATTTGTATTTTTTTATCTGTAAGGTTTTTCCAGATTGGTCCCATAGAAATTTCATCAAAATCGGTTCAGCAGTTTGGCCATTAAGTCGATTTCTCAAGATTTAAACTTCACTATTTAGGGATACAAAGAAATTAAATAGCTACTATTATTTTTGTTTAGCAATAATTTGCTAAGGCTGCATGTTATGGACGTACCTCTAACTACCTTTAAGACACAAGCTCAAACTTTTTTTTAATAACTAGCGGCTGCCCGCGGCTTCGCTCGCTCCATTCCCGTTACCTTTTCAGAATAAAAAGGATTTTATGTCAGTTTCCTGGTTATAAGCCCGTCCAATAAATTATTTATTTAATTTATAGATTTTACCACGGGTGCATTATTAACTTGACTTGGGTCTGGAGCAGTTAGAGACAAGTCTTATGGTCAGCGCAGACAGAGAGGAGCGCAGCGGAGAAGATTTTATTAAGTATTAAAATTATTGGAATAAAGTGGAAAAAATATATGGATCAGCCCTACTATTCCGGCAACTCAACTCACATCGATTTACGCGGTCGCTTGAGTGATTTGTGTTGCTGGAATTGACGCCTTGATCTGACGGATCGCGAATGCGTGATCATTTTTAGTCAGGTTCAAGCATAATATGCACTTTATTCCAATAGATTTAAAGTAGATTTTTGAATGCCTTAATAAAATCCTCTCCGCTGAGCTCCTCTCTATGCTCACGATACTTACCCGTCGGAAAAGCCACACGATGTGATTCTGCGAGTACTTGAACCTCACTTTGACTTTGAGCACCATGTTAGCTGGGTCTAGCGGTATGCATCTATGCTCGTAGCGAAGTATTTTGGACGTTAGCTGTCCAGCATTTATTTCTCTCTCACTTCAAACACTTGCTTCCCTGTTTGTTTTTGTATTGCCTACGTCCAAGTTGGAGTGGCACCTCACTGGAACTTCACTGCTATTTTTATTTATGATTTAAAAAGGATCATACAAATAAACTGTATTAGGAATTTTTTGCCTGTTCTAGGCTTGGTCGCGTGGAACTGGCACTTAGACTCAGCTAGCTTTAAGACGTCTCAAAGTGATCCTTTATCCGTAGTTTCCAACTCAATTAATTTATGATTCAATTTTGATTGACTGGCTGTTCTTTTTTTGATACAGCAAAAAAATTGTCGCATAGTACTGGCACCTAAACTCGGCTAGCTAAGAAGTTTCAAAAGGAATCTTGTGATACAACTAAATAATTAATTTTTAATTTGATTATGATTTTTGTAGACAAACAAGCTCAATACTCAATACATTTATTGCATAAACATGGTTTAGTTTAGGTACATACATAGTTCTTAGGTGTAAGTCAGTAACACATGGACCCTGTGAATAGGGTAAAGCTTACGACGATTAGCGTAGCCTATGGATGTCTGCAACATCAAACTTTCAATATTACTTTATTTAGATATTATTAGGTTCAAGAATAACTATCCTAGTATTTTGAACCTTCGGTCCATCGATTGAAAATCTTTCTGCTTGAACTTGACCTAACCTTAGCTTTGCAAGAGCTTGGATTGGCTATTTTGATCTTTAGCGTCTTAGATTTACAAGTAATATTCGCTTGGAAAGTCTTTGTTGTGGTTTCCACCTGACCTTGAACGCATGTGTTCAATCTTACAGTTTCAGCAACGGATTTTGTACAAACACTGCCTAGATTTAAGGTCTCTTTTAGCTTGGCAGCTTTCACTAGACTTAAATAGATTAGAAATCGTGGTAACGATGTGTGGTGTGCTTAGACATAGGAAACACCAAGACTAAAAGGAATATTAGGTACAATAAGAATATTGTTGATAACACACTGAAAAACATTCTATTTCACAAGGTTTTTTAAACAGTCCAGAAAAATCTTTTATTGTTAAATTTCGTCCTTTTTCTCCAAAGTTATTTAAAACACCTAGACTTAGGATAACAATGGCACTATCTATGGATGCTTTTTTGTAGCTATAATTTAGTTTGTAGAATTTTATTTGATTTACAAAGTGTTTGTAGACGCGAGTCCGCGGACAGAGCTAGGTATAAACTGTTAGTTCACGTGCCTCGGGGCTGTAAGGGAGGAATGGAGGGTGCGCACCACCCTACTGTAGGGTGACAACAATAGGCATGAAGACAGTAATCAAGTATCGCCAAAATATTTATCTGATCTAATGAAAAATGTATTTATTCTCTTATTGATGTCGAGATTAATAATTTATTTGTTAAAATAAATCTACAAAATACAACAATCCGCGATGATAGCTTAAACACCGGTCAGAGCGAATTACGTCACGTCTCAGTAAACGTCATTCTGATTTAGTACAAAAGCACCAATGTTTACTGTTGATATACTGCACCGTGACGTAATAACAGACGCCATGACACCGGCGAGCGAGAGTTTTGGTACAGATACGCAGTCTATTTTTATATGCGATCGTTTTAACTTTGACTGGCCTCTCAGCTCAGTTAGTATTAGCTCTGCCTTCTGAGCCGTAGGTCGTGGGTTCGATTCCCACCGAGGACAAGTATTAGTGAGGTGAACACAGATGTTTGTTCTCTGTCTGGGTGTTATATTGTATTCTAAGTATGTATTTACAAAATAGCTGTCTGGTTCCCATAGTACAAGCTCTGCTTAGTTTGAGGCTAGATAGTGTTGTGTGGATTGTCTATAATGTATATCATTTATTTATTTTAATGATCTGACTGGCCAGAGAGAGGGAGGGGAGATTATGTTTTTTAAAGTTTTGTATAAAAAGGAACATAATATTTGTTTTTTAATACAATCAACATGTTTTAAGATACAACCTCTCTTATGGCTAGCCTTATACGATCTAAAGGGTGTTATAAATAATTCCATTCAGGATCAGGGTGCATTGTTGTCACCCTACATAACGCCACAACAGCGTGCCTGCCTACCTCTTATACATAATGTATTTACACTTCTAGCTGTACCTATATCTACTGCAGTTTCAGCACACCTGCTGAAGTGCTGTCAATCAATTTCTTATCAATTACAAATATAACGATTTTCTTCAGCAATCTACTTATTACAAATAATCGGTATAACGGATCGATTTAGTTATTTACAGGCGTCCTCGACCTTAATATCGATTTAAATAAGTTTCAACAACGAAACTCATGTCTTCTTCTTATCATGTCATTGGTTCTTTCAAAAAAATGTGGTGATAGGATTTCAAGGCCTCTTTCTCAGCGCCTTAGAGCGGGGGCACACGATGCGTTGCGGCGCCGCACCGCAAAGATTTCACCGTGTCAGTGGGCACACGAACGGTGCGGCGCCGTAACGTTGTTATGTCGCAGCGGCGCCGTAGCACCGTTGGACAGTCTGTTAATGAAAATGGATCGTAAAAGACGTCTATTGTTGGAAACAACTGAGCGGTGCCGCTCCGACGTCGCAACGCATTCACCCCTCCCCGCCTCGTCTTTGGTGGTTGCAAGTCCGGTGCGGCGCCGGAGCGCATCGTGTGACATGCCACAGATATTTCTATGTAAGACGACGCAGCGACACCGCTCCGGCGCCGCACCGCCGCCGCAACGCATCGTGTGCCCCCGCTCTAAGGGAGGCTCCTTTCGTGCACTTGACACATGTTTTTAAACTTTTTAGATTCTACGACCTGCCGGTTTCCTCACGATATTTTCCTAGACCGTTGGAGACCTATCATAGTGCAAATATTTTTTTCTACAGAAAAAGTCATTGTTGGACGACTGTATTCGAACCCACGACCTTAGTATCGGGGCCTCTACTACTAGATCTCCAGTGCTCTCACAACTCAAGAGAAACTTTTACCAAAAGTTGATGGACGCAGGGCTGTGCATCGTAGGGCACGTTCCTGACGTGCGTGACCTACGAGGCAATGCTTTGTTATAGGCGATGGTTACCACTTATCATCAGGTGGACACATGCATCTTCCATCAGCTGGTTGTATAAAAAAATATGACTTTACAGTTGGAGTGCGTGGGAAAGAAACTCTTAGTAGTTCAGTCCACAGAACAGTCTTTTTTAGCCTTTTTAAGTTTTGACGGAAATCTGACAGTAACCCATAGGATTTCTGTCAAAATTCCCTTCAAAACTTAAGATTGGGATCGGAATTGCGTTCAAGAGTAGACCGGCTGTTCTGTTCAAGCGAACTAGTGGGAACAAACAGTGGCGTTATGCAAATATTTTAAAAATGTGGCTTATTTTTAAAATATTCATTTTGATTTATGTGACACTTCTACGAACCTAGCCTTTTTGTATCAACTCTGTTCGCGGCGGTGCTTACTTTAAACGAGTCTAGCTGTAAACCGTGGAATTACATTAAAGGGTGGGTCTGAAGAACAGTGGATAGGTATTAGTCTGGGGGTGAATGGCCAGACGCAGCTCAATATTCACAGCTAGTGGCTAGTGCATTGCATGTGACTTTGTTTGCATTTTTTACAATTTTGCTTCGAACTGAAATCTTGTGACGTGCTAGCAAGCTGATATCCATTCTTACTTGGTTAATGACGTTATTAAAACTCTAAGAACTAGGAGCTCAAGTCATATTGGCTAAAAATCTATAGGAACGAGCTATCTTACCTACCTAACTTATGTTATTAGTCTAATCTTATAAAATGTTACTTAGAATTACACCTACTAATATGGTATAGGTATACTTACCTACTAACAAACTACCTACCAACCTTAGCTTTTATCTACCTAGTATCTAAGCTCATTAATCCTTATTAATATTATAAATGCGTTTGTAACTCTGTCTGTCTGTGTGGCTTTCACGCCAAAACTACTGAACCGATTGAAATGAAATTTGGTACACAGATAGTTGAGGGCCTGAGGAAGGACATAGGCTACTTTTTATTGCGAAAAAAGGGTTGTCCTTACAACCCTTGAAAATAGGGGTAGAAAGTTGTATGGAAGTATCGTAATTTTTAGAGCTAGAAACTTAAAACTTATTTTGTAGTCTGTTGCGCGGGGGGAGTGTGGAGGGGAGTACAGGGGGAGTGTGGAGGGGAGGTGCGGGGTGAGTGTGGAGGGGATTACAGGGGGGAGTGTGGAGGGGAGTACAGGGGGGAGTGTGGAGGGGAGGTGCGGGGGGAGTGTGGAGGGGAGTTGCGGGGGGAGTGTGAAGGGGAGTACAGGGGGTAGTGTGGAGGGGAGGTGCGGGGGGAGTGTGGAGGGGAGTACAGGGGGGAGTGTGGAGGGGAGGTGCGGGGGGAGTACAGGGGGATTGTGGAGGGGTCTGGGGGGAGTGCGGAGGGAATGTGGGGGGTGTTGAGGAGAGTGGGGGAAGTTTGGAGAGGAATGCGGGGGGGATGAAAGTGGGGCATATGGCGTCGTACGCCATATGTCTAAGTTTAGTAAGAGGGCAGACGACTGTGCCACGTGCACGCGAATATGACGTTGTTATTTAATTACTGTTTTCTTCCGCTGCAAATTAAAAATGCTACCCATAGACACTATACCACGCGGACGAAGTCGCGGGCACAGCTAGTTCATTATAAGTCGACTGTGAAGTCTGTATGAGTTATAAAAAAAATAATGTTCTATAAACCGCAACCGAATTTGGTGGCAGTTGGGAGATAGCTTAGAACCGGGTCTAACCTAGGTCGCTCTTCTACGTAAAAGTAACGAAAAAGTAACGGGAACGTGGCGAGCGAAGCCGCGGGCGGCCGCTAGTATAAGATAGACCAGACTGCATCATTTATTTCGTTCACAGATTCAATTTGTAGCAGTATCAATGTAAACAGGGTTTTGCAATTCTAGACAATTTATGGAATTTGTCTAACTTTAGGGTGCGTTCTCACTGGCGTGGAGTTTTTATTAATACTACAGTCAAATTAGATGTAGAATGTTTGTATCCATACAATTTTTTAATTATTTTTTGGTGTTAGGTCTCTCGTTTCTTTTCTTTTGTTTCTCATACCCATACATGCCGACAGTCTGTACGCAGTGGTCAGTCATCTTCCGACTGGTGTGAACTGGGTGCCGGAGTCCCGCAGGGTGGAATTCTATCACCTTTACTGTTTTCACTATTTATTAATTTGTTATCCAACAAACTTCATTGCAATTATCACTTCTACGCGGATGATCTACAGCTTTACAACCACTCTGAAACCGGTGATCTGGACGCTTCATTAACCGCCATTAACTCCGACCTTCTTCGACTTAAGACATGGTCTGAAAATTACGGCATCCAAGTCAACCCAAACAAATGCCAAGCGATCATCATTGGTGGCTCGCGCCAACTGGCTAAAATTAACCTCGCCTCTCTTGCTCCCTTAGTGTATAACGATTGTCCTATTCCTTTTTCACCAGTTGTTAAAAATCTTGGGGTCCTTTTTGATGCTAACTTGAGCTGGTCGGCGCAGGTTAAGGAAGTATCTCGTAAGTTCTTCGCATCGCTTCACTCAATCATACGTTTCAAAAATTTTTTACCTATTAAAACTAAAATATCCCTAGTAAACTCCCTTCTTCTTCCCATAATCGACTATGCAGATGTCTCATACCTTGACCTTAACCAAGACCTTCTTAATAAACTTGATCGTTTACTCAACACCGGCATTAGGTTTATCTACGGTCTTCGTAAGTACGATCACATCTCAGAGTGTCGTTCTAAGCTTGAGTGGCTCCCTATACGTGAAAGAAGAAATAGAAGAATATTATGTCTCCTTTACTCTACTCTTAAAGATCCCCATTCTCCTGAATACCTAAAAAGTAAATTTTCCTATCGCTCTGATTTACATGATCGCAACTTGAGATCTATTGATACTCTCTTTCTGGCTACCCCTAAGCATTCAACATCTTTCCGAGGCAAGTCTTTTGAGGTGGCGGCTGTAGGTCTTTGGAATGCGCTCCCTATTGACATCAAAAAGGCTCCCAATAAGTCAGCTTTTAAGCGTCTGGTTTATGAGCATTTCCTGAAGCAGATCTCATCGGACTTTAACTAATAAGTATTGTACCTTGTTGTTAATTTTAATACCTAAGCTTTCCTTTTTTTTATGTAAGCACGCCAACGCCATTCCTACCTCTAAGGTTGGCAGGTAGAAAATGCTTAAAGCATTAAGCCCACCTTTTGTACATAGCATTAAGTTTTGTGCAATAAAGAGTTAAATAAATAAATAAATAAAATACATTGTGGAATGTGGAACAAGAAGTTGTGTTCCTCTTAGCAACAAAAAAATGAAATATAAAAAGTTTCTTCAGGGTAGGCAACGCAACGACAGCACCCTTGGTGTTGTTAGCGTTTATTGGCGACGGGGACCGCTCGCCATCAGGTGGGCCCGTTTGTCTATTTTTTTCATAGAAAGACGTTTAAGAAATAATTGTTTTATTGTAGGAAAGATCTCAAATTAGCAAAGTGAGTTTTAGCTTAAGCACTACTGGTTTGTTTACAAACTTTTCAGATCGAATTTGGCAGGAGTGTAGTGTGTTTACTGCTTTATTAAGTAGAAGATAGATAGATTAATACTTTATTGTAGACAAAAAAAATATATTTAAAATAAACATTACAAATAAAGGTACAATGGGCGGTCCTATCTTACCAGTAGGTTTACAGTCAGATCGTAATAACCCTGCCAGTCCACGGGTAGATTAATAAAATGAGCCAATTCCATAAGAATACTAAAAAGGTGTAAGGTCAAGTCTAGACGTCTATAAAACCCCATCAAGAACTCCCCTGTGACCTTTGTAGAATGTCAAGGTCACGCCAAATAATACACATTTCCGACAGTAGTGAGTAATTACTAACACGACATTTTTATTGTTTCGAATATTTTTCCCGCAGCGTTTAGTAATAATTACAGTTTTTATTACTTTAATGTTTTTGGAAAACATTTTCTGAAAGTATTTTGACGTGACAACGTCTTATAATTCGATGGAGCCGGCTGCACGCACGAAAAACCATGGCTCATGCGGCGTTACCTCGCTCTGAGGCGTTCCATTTAAGGCTTGAAGTGCAAGCGAGAGCGCGGAACGAGCGACAAAGAGGCACGCACGGCCTCCGCGTTCGGCAGCGTTTGACATCTGTCTCTCTCTTACTTGAGTGAGCGATGCTGTATGACGTTTTCACGTTCAACTATCGTCAGTAAACCGACTTAACAGACAACCGATTTTTTTATCTGAAAGGTTCTCAGATTGATCCAATAGAATTTTCATCAAATTCGGCAATCAATGAAGACGGCTTCTCAAGTTTTATAAACTTCACTTATTCTTTCAGTGCTCATAATGCAAGTAAGTAATAATATAGTCATTAATCCTGCGCACGTTAGTTGATTGCAAAGGCTTAGTGCACACGCAGGGATTCTCAACCTTGACATAGGAGTGCGTCATTCATTACGACACGCAAGCGCACTGCAAACTTACTATTTCCATTCATTTTTAGTAATATATTAATTTGCAAAGATTAATAGACATAGTAATTTATTTATTTACTACATAATCACACATAAACCAGTAAAAAACAAGGACACTATAATTATAATAACTAGAGAAACCGACTTCATTGCCAAACGGCTAAACCAATTTTAATGAAATTTGTTTGGGACAATCTGGACGTAAGAATAACCTTTCAAATAAATAAATAATTTTCTAAATCGGTTCATAAATGACGGAGGCATGCAGTTACAAACATAACAAAAAAATGGCTAAACCGATTTTAATAAAATTCACTTCTTCTTTTTTGGCTACTGCGACTAGATAATAATAAAATTAAAATGGGACAAATCTGGAAGCAGTACCTTTCAGATAAAAAAATATTTTTTCAAATCGGCTCACAAATTACGAAGTTATGCGGTAACAAACATAAAAAAAAAAATACAACCGAATTGAGAACCTCCTCCTTTTTGATTGGAAGTCGGTTAAAAAGAGGAAAGATACAAACAATACATCGATACTGGAGAAGTGCGTCGCGTTTCTATCATTGATCCTTATCATAATTATTAGCAACAGAATCCATTGGTTTAAATACAGGATATAATAGTTATGAAAAATCATTCGGATTCTTCTTCTTCTTCCTGCCCTTATCCCACTTTATTCATTTACGTCAAATGTAAAAGATTTATGAAATAAAATAATATGCAATTATTGTTTTCTTATAAATCGAGGGCATGACTCTTTTCACGGCTTTTCCCTAACCCTCGTGGTTCCGGAATTGGCCATCACCACCCTTCTCAAAAAACCACCCTATAGATTAAAACCCCTACGCGTCTATAGGCCTCTTCAAGTTTTCATTTTCTTTCCCTTGGAACTTCATTACTTTTGGGACATTATACTTTTTCTAGTTTTGACAGGTCAAAGACCGCATCGACCGACCGTATACGCACTTACGTCCACACGTCACAGGGCACGTGACATAGACAATATCTACGGCTTCCTAAATACAATGTTGTTAAGCGACACGCAATCAGAATTACGCACTTACTAACCCACAGGGGAGTATAACAAGATTCTACGCTTCTAGATACTTCCAACAAATAGGTGATGAAATTTTTGATTTATTTACGATTTTTTTTGACGTGACAACGTCTCTTAACTCGATGGAGCCGGCTGCACGCACGAAAAAACATGACGTCATGCGGCGTTACCTCGCTCTGAGGCGTTCCATTTAAGGCTTGAAGTGCAAGCGAGAGCACGGAACGAGCGACAAAGAGGCACGCACGGCCTCCGCGTTCGGCAGCGTTCGACATCTGTCTCTCTCCTACTTGAGTGAGCGATGCGTCTGCGTGGACAGCTGTATGACGTTGTCACGTTCAACTATCGTCAGTAAACCGACTTTACAGGCAACCGATTTTTAATTCAATTCAACTCTTTATTCATCTTTTGACATTCAAAATGTTCTTAGACTAGTCACACAAATTAAAATACAATAAATTATCACGTTAATAAAATGTTATGTCAAATTTAATAGTAGTAATTTGCTTCTCATTCTTTGACTGGCCAATCAGCTCAGTTGGTAGTAGCTCTGCCTTTTGCGCCGTAGGTCGTGGGTTCGTTCCTCACCGAGGGCAAATATTTGTGTGGTCTGCTTAATTTGGGGCCAGGTTATATTATAATATTTTAAAATGATTATCCCTAATGAATCGAGTGGGATTCGTCATCATCAGTTTATAATTCCACCCGGCGAATAATTCTCGTAACAAAGACGGTTGTCAGTTCGAATCTTTACTTTTCTCACTCACAAGTTCATAAGTTTTGGGATATTTATTCTAAATTATATAGGTATATATTTTTTATATATGTATAATATAAGGTTTTGCCATCTCTTACCAATGAGTAACCAAAACACAGCAAGGCTACTTGCCGGGAGCCGTTTACAGAGTTGTACTAGTACTGCTGTGATAAGATCAAGACTTACCACTTCTCCCCAGACGGGCTGGAAGTCCCGTTGCTGCAAGTCGTTGAAGGTGACTTTATTGTGAGGCTTGGTGCTGCGGTCGAACGTGGGCGCCGGGGCTTCCTCCTCATCAGATGATATTTGCTGGGAGATCAAATAAATATTAAGCTGATTCAAAAAGGATATTAAAATTTAGGTGTCATTTCAAATCCCTATAAGTAACGGCAACGTCCTGGAAAAAATACAGAGATTCTTCACATTTTTGCCAATATTATTCCGTTATTTTTGATACTGTAATATCAAAGTGTTCCTTAGAATTAAATTGACTAACAAAAAACATAGTAAATATTGTGTTGTGGACAACCCACACACCACTATCTAGCCCAAATTAAGCAGTAACTATGGAAACCAGACAGTTGATATAATACTTGTATATTTTTTTTTGGAAATACATACATAAAATACAATATAGCACCCAGACAGAGAACAAACATCTGTGTTCACCACACAAATAATGTTCTCGGTGGGGATCGAACCCACGATTCACGGCACAGAAGGCAGAGCTACTACCAACTGAGGTGAGAGGCCAGTCAATGAGAATGTTGGTTACCTTAGCGATGTTAGGCGAGGAGTGAGATCTGTTCATCCCGGCGGCTCCCCCGGGGCTGTCGGTGGGAGACACCATGTAACTGTCACCTGCATCGTCCTCCTGTGACAATACAAAACACTATAGTCACAGAACAAGAAGGCTGAGAAACTAGAGGGACCACCAAAGTCACAGAAAAGGAAAGCTACGAAACTAGAGGGACCACGAAAGTCACAGAACAAGGCTGTGAAATTGGAGGAACCACCAAAATCACAGAACAAGTTCATATTGATTTATAGTTATTTACAAGGAAGAGAGAGAGAGAGCAAAGCGGCAAAACTCACAAAATGAGGAACATAATATCGCGAAAATCTTGTGTAAAAACCAAAACAATAGAGGGTGATGCTTCTGACGCGGCGTTCCATTTAAGGCTTGAAGTGCAAGCGAGAGCGCGGAACGAGCAACAAACGGCCTCCGCGTTCGGCAGCGTTCGACATCTGTCTCTCTCTTACTTGAGTGAGCGTTGCTCGAGCGCACTTTGTATGTAGATAGCGTTCTGTAGCTATCTGTTTGGTGCGTGCGGGTACCTTGTGGGGCTTGGGTTTCCTCCTGGCACGCGCGTGCTGCAGGCGGCGCGTGCGCTCCCGCTCGAGCTGCTCGCGCGTGCGCAGCAGCAGCCGCCGCGCCGCCTCCGCCTCCGCGATGCGCCGCCCCGACACCGCCAGGCGGCGCGCTCTCTCCTCTGCAACCCACACATTCACACCATTAACCGCTATAATACACCACGCGAACTCTCATAATAATAACCTCTACAACGCCACTAACGCCTCTACAATGGCACTACATTATACGCGTATTTCCAGAAATTATACTGGGTGCCTATAGTAAAGGCATATTGTTAGTGATCGAATCGAAAAGCTTTCGCAATCGACCATTTGAGCACCCCTGATAATAGATAGTATTGATTATAATGTACCGTGTGCTTCTGGCGAGGGCTGGTCGTCAGTTGCGATGGTCTCAGCCAACTTCTCAGCCTCTTCTCTCTCCTTGCGCTGGTAATCTTCTAGCTGTTCGCGCAGACTCTGGTTCTCTTGTTCCTGTTACCGACATTGTCCACAATATTTAAATTTATTTATTTATTGTTGTGTAATTTGCCTTTGCATTATAGAAAACAGCGGTCACAACCTGTATTTTAAGTACCTTTTAATCGTCCAGTATACAGGGTCATTCATTATTAGCTACACAAACTGACAGGGCCTAATTTTTGGGTCGTAAATATTTGTTTGGCCGAATCAATTTTATTCGGTTAGCCAGCCGCACGTGCAATAAAAACAATGTAAAATTTTTAACCCTCTCGGCTCTCGGCTTCTGGATCAAATGCTATTATATAATATATGTCATGAAAAATTCGACTGTAGTAAACTTGTCAACCAAATTTGTATTCACATTCCACATCGTTGTTATATACGAGAGACTCGCAAACGCTATTTGTTCGCTCCCACTCCTTGTAAAACGAACGCAGGTAAACGTGCACCTTTGCATAGAATTATGAATTAATATATTAAGCATTTCACAAACATTGAATTCTTTGCAACTTCACCTGGTTCGTTCAGAAAAAACATACAAGACAGTATGATGTCTTTGTTAGACACTGATTAGGTTGAACTCAAATTATTATATCCTTAATTTTAGGTATGTGAGTGGGTAAGTAGGTGTATTGGTTTGTTTCTTCTAAAATTGCGTTATATAGCAAATACAATAGATACAAAAGCCTGTTTACTCGAATAAGAATACGAAGCAATACACCTGCGTGCCTACTTACTTTACTTTGTTTTTTATTATTTATGCATGCATTCATACCGCCCGATATTTCATGTCTCATTTGCGGATAACGGGGCTGATTACACTCTAAGAACTACTTAGTATACTTTATAATTGTTTTGTAATATGTGAGTGCAATTGTTTGTTGTCCTAAATAAAAACTATAAAAACTATAACCCAATCTGTTGTTGATTTCTGCATAATATGATCCATATCATACTATGTCATATTATTATAATGCCAACAGAAAAGTTGAGGAGCAGCAGGCTGGCGTGGTATGGGCATGTTATGAGGAGGGATGAAAGTCATGAGACTAGGAGACTGATGAGTATGAATGTAGATGGATATGTGGGTAAAAGTAGGCCAAAGAAAAGATGGACGAATAGTATGAAGGATGACATGGATACGAAAGAAGTGAATACAGAGATGACGGCTGATAGAGGAGAATGGAAGAGAACATGTTGTGCCGACGACACAACCCCCACATAAGAAGATGATACATACCATATCATACTGTTTGTTTTCGAGCTGCATGAGTTGGCTGATGATCTCCTGTTCGCGCAGCTTGTACATGGAGCGCACTTCGTCTTGGGGCTCGATCTCTTGCTGTTGGTGCACCTTCTCCCAATCCTGAAGCCAACACAATATCATTTAATAAACTAAACATAGAAAAGATTGTAACTAATTAAAAATTATTAACTTTTTTGGTGGTTTTAGCAGTGAACGCGCGAACTTGTGTCTTTGTAGAGTTAAACTGAACCAGGTTCGTCTCTCCTCAATATGCCCTCTATATCAAACATAAGTTGACTCCAGTTTTCCGTTAAAAGTGACCCTGCATATATACATAGATAACAATGCTGGACGCAATACGGAGCCTTGCGGGACGCCAACTTTAATGCCCATATGCTCGGAGCTACCGCCGTCTTCTAAAGCTCTTATGCTACTGTCGGACACAAAGCTAGCGACCTAATTGCACAAACCCTCGGGCAGTTCGTATGCAAACAGTTTATTTAGAAGAACCCGGTGTGATGATACCCAATCAATAGCCATCGCTATGTCTAAAAAGTCAATTAATGCCTTGACTCTTGCATATATTTGACTGGTGTTGGTCAGAGGCAGTTACCTGCTCGGCCTCGATCCGTTGTTGCTCGAGGCTGAGTGAGGTGTCCGCGATGTGTTGCTGTTGGTCGAGAATGTTCTGCATCTGTCGTTCACGCTCAGAGTACACTTGTAGTGCTGCCTCCTAGAGAATAGAACATTGTACTCAAGAAGTGGTATCGTGTGAATGAAAACCAATTATTTATTGAACTGTACTGTTGTATTTTAACTATTGATATATGCAATCTGATTTTAGATTATTTTTAATTTGTAAACGGATCATATAAAAAAAAACGTGGAACTGGCACCTAGACTCACCTAGCTTAAGATGTTTCATAGTGATTCTTAAAAAAAAAAATATTGAGTTTGAGTTGGCTTACCCCATTTTGAGCCTCATTAAGGCACAAAAAATCTTTTATAACCCAGTGTGATGAAAGGAATTTAAGTGCGCCTCAGAGAGGTTACTTTCGTGTACTTGATACATGTTCTTCGGACGTTAATACGTCCGAAGAACATGTATCAAGTGCACGATGCACGGTTCTCGACATGCCGGTTTCCTCACGATGTTTTCCCTCACTGTTTGTGAGCACTGGCACTTGAATTTTTCAACAGACAAACTCACTGGTACACGACTGGATTTGAAGCCACGACCTTAGGATCGGACAGCGGGCCCATACACCTAGACCATCAGTGCTCTCAGTGTGCAGTAATAACATGTTATGCCGACCTCACATAAAGTAAGTAAGTAAGAGCAGGGAGAAGAGTACCTTGCTGGTCCTGTCGACGGTGGGTTCCCGGCGCGGCGGGGCAGCGTGCGGGGCGGCGTGCGGGGCGGCATGCGGGGCGGGCGGCGGGGAGGGGGGACTCTCAGTCCACTCCGGGTACTCTATCTCACCTGAGGAATTAATACACACGGTTTATTACTACATCTCGACTAATGCCTTAATTCTTTAATGCACACATAAATATTTACAAAAGTAATAACAAAGGACATGTACATAGGCGAGCTTAACCCTAAAAGAGTTTTCTTCCAGCAAACCTCTGGTGCTAAGAGAAAGCTAAGCTTAATAGCTCAGTTGGTAACCTTTTACGCTGCACATTACATGAAATAATACTAAGTATAGAACAGACACTGCGGCTTCACCAATTCGATAAGTTGCAATCAGAAGTTGTCTGTTTGGTGAACTTCACCAAACATAGCAATACAGACAAGGTTGTATATTGTGTTAGGGCTTCTGTGTCCGCTTAAGACTCAAAGGCATTTATTATGCGTCAGGAGTGTTGCTCGAACTTTTTTAGGTTCTACAACACGCCGGTTTCCTCACGATGTTTTCCTTCACCGGTTTGAGAGTACTGGCATAGTGCACATACATTTTTTTACAGAAAAACTCATTGGTACGACTGGATTTGAACCCACGACCTTCGGATCGGAAGGCGGGCCTCTACCACTAGACCACCAGGGCTCTCTCTCACTCAAACATCGTGAGGAAACCGGCGTGTTGTAGAACCTAAAAAAGTTCAAGCAACACGTGTCAAGGGTCACGCAAAAAGGGCCCACCAGCGGCCTACTTGCGGAAAAACCTGCCCGCACAACAAGTGCGCATGATAAAACTTAAGCCAGTGTTGTATAGAATAGATGTGCGATCGATACCGAGCATGTCGTCCATGGCGTCGTGGTGCGCCGGCGGCTTGGCGCGCGGGTTGGTGGTGAGCGCGGGGTACTTCAGCACCCAGTCCTCGTAGCCGCCGCGGAGCGCCACGGGCTCCCGCGAGTACTGCACTTTGATATCCCACTGGAAGTATTAGGGTGACTATTTATATAAAGACGTTATAGAGAAAGGCCAGGTTAGGAGTTCCCTAAACCGACGAGCATGTAAGGAGAATGTTATGAGAGTGAATGAAGCGAAAGAGGTGCGTCAGGATCGTAGCCAGTGGAAATCCGTGATCTCTGCCGAATCGAATTTGGATGAAATATGGCACAGATTACGGTCTGGAATAGCACATAGGTTACTTACACTATTGGCTTTTTTGACGCTAAATAAGTTTGAAAGTGCTACTACTATTGTACAATAGTACTTTTTAAACTTTTGCGATCATAAAACATATTTATACTATTACACGTATTACACAGCGTATCAATGCTGTGTGTCGTAGTGCGTGCACGGACATTATGGACCAAGAAGATCAAGTGAGGGTAGTTAGTGATGCTGCCTCCACTTCTCAACGACGGTAGCACTCATGTCAATGCTCCAGTCTGCTCGTGACCACGGTTATTGCAACATAGCCGAAACGTCGGGAAAAATAAATAAAATAAGGTAATATACGCGATAAATACCCGTGTAATAGTATAAATATACTATTGTACAGCTGATGAGGGCAATAGAAAAACCTTAACTGTTGTGCAAATGTTGCAAGGAGTTCTCACCTTCAAGAGTATAGTTTTGAGTAGGAACAGCGTCTTCCCCGGTATGACGGTGAGGCTGGTCCAGTCCAGCAGCACTATGAGGTCCATGGACGCGCGCTGGGCCCACGTCGGCCGAGACTCACCCGGCAGACTCTGTTCGAGGACATTCGCTGATTGCCTGCAAATTATACACAGATCAGTCAACTAATGATACTTCTTCTTCTATCGTGTCAATGGAGCACTAGACAATTTTCAAGTAGTATTTAGCCACCTCTACTGCATGGCCCGTGGCGTTGATAAGATCGTCTCTTGTGCAGGTGTTTGGGCACAAGGGACAGTTCAGTAAATGCGACATGGACTGAATCTGAGCTCCACAGTCGCAGCCAGTCAAGGAGGGGAGACTAATGATACTAAAAAAATATTTGATTTTGAATGTTTTATTTTTATTTTGAAGCAAATAAATGTTTGTCTATGCCTATTCATTTGACACACACACATATTTTTGTGCCTACATTCTCAGGAGATGGGCTCAAACAGCGCCTCCCTTATATTTATGTACAAAAAATCATACATAAAACAATATGAGTATGAACCAAGCCGTAGTATATAGTAAGTATGTTGCATGTTCTTCTAAGCTTGGTCACGTGTAGACGTCTAGACTCTCCTGGCTTTAAGACGTTTCAAAGCGATAAAACTGAATAAAATATTTTTGACGTGACAACGACTTATAATTCGATGGAGCCGGCTGCACGCACGAAAAAACATGACTCATGCAGCGTTACCTCGCTCTGAGGCCGTTCCATTTAAGGCTTGAAGTGCAAGCGAGAGCGCGGAACGAGCGACAAAGAGGCACGCACGGCCTCCGCGTTCGGCAGCGTTCGACATCTGTCTCTCTCCTACTTGAGTGAGCGATGCGTCCGCGTGGACAGCTGTATGACGTTGTCACGTTCAACTATCGTCAGTAAACCGACCTTACAGATTTTTTTTCCTTTGACCAATGCACTAAACTCAATACAAATTGTAGAATAGGCCTAGTAGACATACCCAGGTGAGATGCACTCTTCCGGCACGCTGACACAAGCAGGATGGTTGATGTGGGAGTCAATGTAGTCCTTCCCCGGACGAGTGTCCAGGATCATGACCTTCAGTTTACCACTCTTCAGGATCTGGTACAGCTGTTCGCTGGTGATAATTATCTCACCAGGCTCTGAAAAGTTGTAACGGGTTTATTACTACTAGTCCACCCCAAAACATCTGCTAATATCCTTGCTCAACTTGTTATCTAAGCTTTGAAGTTATTGAGACTCCATGGGCCTTCAACAAACAGAAGGAAACAGAGCTTGAGTCTAAGTTGAGCTATATTTTTGTCATTTTCATATAAACTGCTGTTCTATTCTAATTCTAATTGTGTAGGGGGAATAAGATCTGCACTGACGTCCCGCGATGGGGTGTATTGTGCATTGTCCCCCTGCTAAACCTTACCCCAGCCAGCCCAACTCCTTAAAATAGCGGAGTTGGTTTGGGTTGGTGGCAGCAATGTTCTAGTTGACCCAATGGTGACTCAGATGTGGATGTGGAAGGACAAGACTCAATTAGTTCCCTGAGCCCTGTCTTGCACCTCGCTTCTTCCGTTGCGGAGCAGTGCAGTACTACATGCTCCACGGTTTCTTTTTCCTGCAGGCAGCCGCGACATAAGTCGCTATCTGTTGCTCCAGTCTTCAGTACGTACTGAAGACTTACTGCTGTTCTATTTGCCGTCATGAAAGTGACAGAGACTTTTAGCAAGCCGCTAAAACGAGTAAGGTTCTTGAAGGGGTTCGAGATTAAAGATACTAACCCGGTAATCCCAAAGGTGATGGATCGCTTACAGCCACTACTTCCATGGCCTTCTTCCTATTCTCTTCCATCTTCTGCTTTATTAGCTCATTCTCTTTTATATCATTTAATCGCTTTACTTTCTGTTCTCGAGTATACCTGAAATATATGGAGCAACAATTTTTATTGACAAAAATACACAAAGGTAACACGTACAATACAGGCTTTGTGACCCAAAACACAGTATGAATAAACTGTGGAAAACTGGTAATATTCTTGCAGCAGGAATGGTCATAACACCCTTGACACCAGGGTAGAAAATCACATACTTTTTATGAAAAGTGGGTGTGTGCCAAAAGTCACAGTTGACAAAGATCAAATTATAATTTATAAATAATACAAATATATTCACTTTATAAATTCAAGTTACCAAACAGTTTACTGGTAGCTCCTACACTATTACGAGCCTGTAGCCTGTGTTGTGACAGAAGTATTCATAAAACTGTCTCGATAGAGATAATGGACAACACTGTGACTGGTAGAATATGAAATGTAGATTAATGACATGAGACTTTGTTCAATTTAGGGTTGGTGTTATGGCAATTTCTATTTACAGAGGAACTATTGATTTAATTGGCACTTGGCCCAAACTGGCACAGCACACTAGATTGTTTGTTTACATACTACTAAGATATGTAAAGCAGCATTGCAGCAACACAAAAATATTTTAAATCTATACTAATATTATAAAGCTGAAGAGTTTGATTGTTTGTTTGGTTGAACGCACTAATATCCAGAACTGCACATCGAAATTGAAAAATTCTTTTTGGGATGGGTAGCCCATTTAACGAGGAAGGCTATATAACATCACGCTACAACTTATAGGAACAGCATCAATGCAAAATAATGCAAAAATCTATATCTATCCTTTTCTATCACATAATGATTTTTCTACAATTTCTATATTTTGCCAGTGTTCTAGGACAGAATGTTTTGAAATATTCCAGAATGATCTAGAATAAGACTACCCGGGCAACGCCGGGACTTACGGCTAGAAGAAAATAAATAAATAAATGTCATGTCTGATATTTATGCATCTAAATGTTTCAAAGAGGTAACATTGCCAGCCTTTTGCGCACATTGCCTGCAGTTGGTGATCTGAACTCTGTTTTCCAGCTGTAGATATTACACATTCTATTTTCTAGGCCTTTGTTTTTCAATAATATAGTTTTTAATTTGATTCAATAAATGTTTCACATCAATTACAAAAATGGGGCTTTGTATGTTTGAATTTACTTGGCAAATGCTTATCTCACCTATCAATCAAGCTAATCTTTAGGTTCTCAGCTGCGTCCAAAGCCTTTGTAGGGTTCTTAACACCAAGCATATTGTTGAAGTATGATTTATCCTTCAGGTACTCCTTGTCTTTGCTGATGAATGCAATCACTCGCAGGTACTTCATGTAGTACACATAAGAGTACTCTTCGTCACCCTTGGTACGAGCTTCTTCAGCACTCTCGTACAACTTCTGGGCAGTTTTGCATAACCTGCAACCAATATTGCGATATTTTAGACTGGGAGATAGAAAAAATACAGAGAGTAGAAAATTTCATACGTACAGTGTAGCTCTCTTCGTCTTCAGATCTGGAACATTGTGCAGTTTGTCCAAATCCTCTATACATTTTCCAAGGTGAAGCTGTATTCTTCTTGATTCTGTCATTTTGTTTATTTGACCAAGTTTGGCCAAGATTTAGAGTAGGGCTCGAATGTATGAGTAACGGAATCCACTGACAACTACATTTGTTAAAAAATACAGATTTTATTTTGTTAGCAAATTATTAAATGCAAACACTAAAATTACGAATCTAACTGAAACTTCTGAAAAACATCATGTTTTCTTTTTTTCTTTTTCGAATTTAGAAATTGAATGACATCTGTCCATTACGTCGGTATCAATTATGCCCAATTATGCCAGTGTCGTCGTGTCGATTATTGAGAATAGAAATAATACTTTTTCGTCAAGTCAGTCATAGACAAGTCAGCCCTACTTGGCTTTGAAAACAAAATGATGGTCATTCGTTTTCAAAACCATCAGAAACCTTTTCGATCATATCACAATAGGTATACTTTCATTCCAACAGCTAAAACTTTGAGCTAAGTTCTCAAGTAATGTTGGTTAAAATACCACCGAAATTACACAACAGAACTCAAAATATGAGTTCTGTTGTGTATTATACACTAGAAAAACAATTAAAAACTTTCCAAAATGACAGAAAACGAATCCCTTGTCATGTTTTTTTTTTTTTTTTATGTAACTTGCTGATGGAACAAGCATATGGCCCACCTGGTGTTAAGTGGTAACCATCACCTATAACAAAGCCATGCCTCGTAGGTCACGCACGTCAGGAACGTGCCCTACGATGCACTGCTCTGCGTCCATCAACTGGAGGCATACAGATATTCAGCCTCACGTGCCAGTAATTACACCGGCACCCACACCCTTCAAACCGAAACACGGCAGAAATAGGCATCGTGGTAGTACTTCCCCGGACGAGCCCTTCACAAAGAGCTCTACTACTACTCTTCACTCGGCTGGCAGTTTTGGCATTGTGTACAGATAAAAAATATCGTAGGGTTTTTTTAGGCGTACGTAGATAGTAAAATAACCACAGAAAGCTAAACAGCAGAAAAAAGGCAGTTTGTAAGGGGAATTCAATTTCAATTCAATTCAATTCAATTTTCAATTTATTCACTTATAAAATAACATTACAGATATTTAATCTAATGCGTTACTTGGAAAAACTAAGGATTTGGAAAAAATTAAAAACTAATGAATATCTAAACATAGGCTAATAATATCTTACAAGCTATTTATTTAACTATACATAACTACTAATATTGCACCTGATGTATACCTACAGTATGCTTGTAGGCATACAAAAAACTAAATAAAAAAAAAATATATAAAACAAGATGAGATCATTAACTATTATAGGTAGGTACCTAGGTATAGGTATACACAAATCATCTATTTGTACTATATACTCTCGCAGTATTGAAAGCACCATCTCTCAATAACATGCCGTAAAGCGGCGAAAATGTCCAGTTGTGCGTGCGAGGCGGTGAGGGCGTTGAGGTGCCGCTGACTCCTACAGATAGGGGATTGTTGGCGAGCCACGGCGGCCACGGAAAGTTCAGAAGTGTTATGTGAGCATGGAACTAAGTGGAAAGGGACGAAGTTATGGAAAGAGCTGAGGGAGGAGTGCGTATCTTCATAAAATTAATCGGTTAAAGTGAGTGCTACTACTCTGTGGTAAGGTGGCCAACATTTTTGGACGAAATATTTTATAACTGTTATTTGATACTTGTCTGTCACTGTCGCTTTGACGTCTACTTTTGTACAGTTGGCAGCAAAAATATGCAAATAGTTGTACTCTGTCCATGCTTTTAAATTTTAAGCCTTGGCACTTGAAGTCATGGCTCATAATCCTATGTTATTTCAAATTTTGCGTTGAGGGGTGTACTCTAGTAAATAGCGTAGCGCGAGTTTTCATGCGCAGTGGAGTCTTCCTGAAATTTTCCTGGTCGATCGCAGTTTCCCATTAGTTTTCAGCTGATCACGCGTTCAACGGGTGCACATCAGTCCTTCCGCGTCTCGGGTCATGAGCGATTCTGTCGCTGCTTAGTGAAATCGCTGTGTGCTTGTGTTGTGTAGTTCCGATTAGCAAGTGCTGGTGAAGATGTTTTCAGGGCTTACGAATCAGGTCAGTTCGTGGATGGGGGCGGCCAAGGGCGAGCCCCAGGATGAAGAGGTCCCGACTCCCACGAAGGAAGTCACGGGCGAGCCTTCCGCGGTCGTCGAGGGAGAGAAGCAGAGGTTAGAGAGTTTCTTTGTTTACATTTTTCGTATTCGATTCGCCTGATTGCTTTTCCTTTACCCGTTATAGCTTTTCCATCAAAAGATTGCTCCATATTTTTCTTTATTCTAAGTATCAGTTTGATATAATTAAGCAATGGGAGGTAATGAAAATCTTGCATTTTATCCCTACTCATAATTGATTGTAACAAGTATCTCATGAAAAGCTAACTAGGTCAAGGTAGTATTGATCTGTTGCAATCCAGACCACCTAGGTACCTATTGTAAGAACTAGACTTCCAATTCTGTTGCAATGGCTGCAATATTACAGTTTTAAAATGGTTATTGCAACCTACCTATGCATGAATCATAGCTCTGTAACTGATAAGCACCTTTTTTAATTGTTTTAACTATTTATTTCCCAGCAGTCCGACAAAACCAGGCAGCAAGCTGGAGCTAATCACCAATGTAAAGTCCCAGATGACAGGATGGCTCAGCTCCGTCCCTGTTCCCGGTCTGCGAAAAAACGAGGCTCCCCCAGCAGAACCTGAAGTGGCTCCGGCTGAACCGGAAATAGCGGAGACTAAGCTAGAGGGGAAGGATGACGATGATAATTCTAGGTATAATAGGTACGAGGGGTTTGGCAGATAATTGAGTCACTGCTGGTGTTTGGTTGGTTCTTTTGATGGTTGGTCATGCTGGCTGAACTCTATGGACACCTTCATTGGCGCTGTAGCACGACAAACACACAATATACAAAAGAACTTCAATTTTTTTAGAAACATAGGTACTTACCTACCTCTTTAAATCTGAAGGTGTTTCCTATTTCCTCAAAGTAATGAATAAGATATGTATTGATTATTCACAAGCAAGGCCAACCATCCAATCTTTTGAATTTACGCAACTATTTAACGAAATAATAGCTTCAAGCCATATCATAGCTTTGTCTTGCAAAGGTTCACTTTATTGTCATTTACACAGCTTTTGCGCACAATTACTTACAAATAATCACAATAATTTATTTTAGCAAAACGCACACGCAATACCTACTGCATTAATTTTACGTAGATTCTCCGCGTTATCCGTTAGTTCGCGAGCCTTTTGTCCGGCGTCTAGATTCACCTACCTATCGAAGTAATCCTTCTGAATCTACTGAACTGACTAAAGGTAGCTTAGAATTTTGATTTTAGAATTAGGGGACATTCGAAATTGGATATCGACCTCAATGTCGGTACGAAGTTCTCGTTATTTATCTTGTTTAGTTCAGCATCTACGTTATGGTTTTAAAAGACAAATTTACAAATAAAGGTAGTTTTAGCCGGTTTTGGGAATAAAATATCCCTACTGGGTCATCACGTTAGTTCAAGTCACTAACTGGGAGAGAAGAGGTCGTCGTAATGCGTAGTTGTATTGTTTGCCGTGTAATAAAATAAAACAGAGTTCTAGTTTTTTTCAATGAAGCGTTTTCGACGTAATAGTAGGTACTTATAGGTACGAGTTAGGGCTAATCTTGCTGGGAGCCCCTTTAGTGACGTTCTACCGACCAAGATGCCAGCCATATTGAACTTACTTACTTTACTGGTGCTCTAGTGGTAGCAATCACGCCTTTCTCTGGAAACATGGAAAGAAGTCACGCGGTTTATTCGCGACAAATAAGGTCTTAGTTCTAAGTTCTTTATCTTTAAATAAAAAATGTGAGGATGGTGTACTAGGTGCTGGACAGGCATAAATAAGGTATTGTATCGTCTCTTATACAGGAGGTTGAATGAAAAACAGCCCCTGACGCTGCATAAATCATTTTTATTAAAGAATCCAACATACATAAGTCCATTGGCAGATGCATTGCATGATAAATTGAATGATTCTAATACAACACAATTGAATTATTTACTTACTGGCACTTTCTTTCCGCAAACTCATGTTCTGCTCAAACCCCATTTTGTTTTTAGTCATTTTTGTTCATTTAACGTTTTACAATCCTAGTTCGTAAGTTTGTAATTCATATTTTTTATAAAAAAAAACTAGTTCAGAATAGATTTAGAATGCAAATAAATTTAAAACACAATTTACTAGATAGGTACTTTTACTTATTTAAAAAATATTTTCATCCATTTGATAAATCTGTCTAACCGTTAAGTCGTAACAAACAGATGAACTTAATGAAGATTTGCTAATGTTTGTCTACTCTAAAAGCCGGGAATGCTATTTAAGTCGCTTTAGCTTTTTATGTCAAAAATCTATGGGCTTATTAAAAAAAAACAACTGGACTTAGGCCCGTATTCCGAAACAGCGCTTGAGTCTGAGTCGAGCCTCAAGCGTAGATTTTATGACAGTTCTCCATTGAAAAGTGTCAAAAATCTGTGCTTGAGGCTCGACTCAGACTTGAGCATTGTTTCGGAATACGGGCCTTAGACGCAAAATCTGAGGGTGAAGCTAAACGACACCTAAGCATTCTACCACGGCCAAGTGTACATTAGTGTGTTTCCTTCTCAGCGCGACAGGGGGCGCTGACAGCAGGCCTGCGTCTGCCGGAGGGACCCCCACGGAGGAACAGCCTGCCGGAGTAGGCAACGGTAAGTCCAGAAGTCTTCACGAACTTTGATTCTGAAACTAGGAAGGTTTATTTTATTATTTTCAGTGTTCATGATGTCTGAAGCTGATCGCACGTTTTTTGACAGCGTTAGAATAGAATAGAATAGAATAGAAAATACTTTATTGCACACCTTAAAACTAACAATGGAAAAACAGTAATTAAACACACTAATGTACAATGGGCGGTCTTATCGCTGAAGAGCGATCTCTTCCAGACAACCTTTGGATGGAGAGAAACGTATAATAAGAAGGTTGGCTAGGGTGCACTAAGAAATAATAAAAAATAAGGATATTTACATACACAAGTAAATAAATATATAGACTACATACATACATAAATTTAATAAATATATACATATTTACCTACTAAATAAAATACATACAGTATATACATTCTATAAACAAACAGTTATAATATGTTTCTATAATACATATACCTACATAGCATGATGAATATACATAATAATGACAAATAATTTTAAACAATCTAAGATGATGACTCAAGATATGAGTTTTTGACTGCAGCTTTAAACGCGGCTAGGTGTGGTGTACAGGCATTTTTTGTTATTGTTTTAGCATACGACTTAGAAAATTTCGTGTTCTCATAAAAAAATCCGTGTACCACTACCTACACCAATGTAAAAAAAATGTATGCCCAACTCCTATTCCGTTGAACTATTTTCGAAAAAGCTTTTAGTTCTAGAATAAACTTTTACTTTAGCAATGCTTTATTTCCTTGGTTTGCTATTTAAGTTTTTATGTTTGCTAGTATTTTTACAGTTTGTTTCGCTAAATTGTTTTCAGATGCGCACAGTAAAAAGTTTTTCTCAGTTGATGCTATTGAAGTTCCTGATATGCAAGAGTGTTAGTACCTTTTTATTTATTTTACGTTTTATGTTTTTTTCTTTATTTTATGTTTGATGCCTTTTCCTTGCGTGTAACCTGTCGCGTTCAATCTGATGCCCTGCTCTTACTGATAACCGGCCCTAGCACGTAACTTGCGACTGGTCAATCAATCAATAGGGATTACGCAGCTTTCAATAGCTGCGGGTAAGGGCCTCTAACTAAAGTTGGGAACGAAAAGAAACCGGTGAACTAAAACATCGTAAAGAATAGTTAGATCAGTGGTGATGTTTTTGCTAATTGATACTTTTGTATTTTCTACCAGCACTGACAAATGTAGTCACGCCAACGAAGTAGAGTCCGGTTAATGTACGGCCAGTTAATTTACTAAAACGAATACACTTTTTTCCCATTATCAATTGTTAAGGCGCCTGTACATTGAAGCAGTTCAATAATTCAATAATAATTATGACTGTGTTTTATCTAGCAATAGATAATTGCTCTGAAGTGGATGACGCCTTTGATTTATTGTAATTAAAATCATTTTCTGGCACTGCTGCGTCACGCTCGCCTTGTGCATAATTTTGATGTTCTAACACAACTTAACTAAGACAGATCCTAGTCGGATCTGGCTTATAAAGTCTCAACGACGCGTGCAAGTATCCAGTACCGGAACAAAAAAGCAAAAATCATTGATTGAATTGCTACAGTGTACATGAGGCTTAACTGGCATAGTAATAAAGTGGTGTACAATATCGTGATGTACATTATTGCCTCCCTCGATATTACACACACGCTAAATATTTTGTTTAGTCTTGCCTCTGAATATTCCGTTCGTTATTTTGGGCACTTGATATCAGGGACAATACATTCGTGAGCCTTATTTTGTTTTCATTTCATTTGTATATGTCTAGCTCTATTCGAACCAACAATAGCCACAGGGTTTTAATAGAACCAATGTGAAACCTTCTTTCATCCCTCCAGTGACCACCAAGGCGGTTGCTGGCGCCAAGTCGCTGGGCAGCTTCTTGTACTCCGCCGTGAACAAAGCTGGTGCCAAGGTCAGCGAGGCCAGCGCTAAGATCAAGAAGACCGTCGAGGAGAACGTACGTATTTCTATTAGTTGTCTTTCCAAATGTTTTCTTTGTCTTTAGCCGTCCCTTTTGCCACAGGATATACAAAGGTATATTTTTCTGTGTTCTTGGCCTACTGAGTACGAGTCACAGATTTTTTTATGATATACATTACATTTAGTTGGCTCTACTGGTTTTGAGCGGCTGTATTTTTGTGTTAATTTTACTACTACTGTTAATTACTAATTTCACTTTTAGACGTTGAGTAAATTGTTGTTATTTTATCCAATAAAGGACATGGTCCATTTATGGCCCAGAAACTTGGTGATAAAGTGATCATAAGTTGGTGAGAAGTTCCGAACAACAGCTAGTACAATCGAGCACTTAGCAACGCCATTGAGCCATTACAGCTAGACCACTATAAACGGTAATGAACAAACATTGTCCCGAGTGGCCGTTAGCGAAAGTGCGGGTACGGATTATACTTGGGCTACTATTCGCTTTTATAGCTATATTCTTCTGGATTCCTAAACTGCTTAGCTCGTTACTGAGAGTTCGTTCTCGGGAACGAACTCTCAGTAAACGCACGAGGTAATGATAAAAATAAATATTTGTGGACGTTTTCACGACGCTATTTAGTCCCGAGCTAAACAAACCTTGTGCGATAGAAAATAATTAACATTCTTACAACACAATACAACACTTCGTAGTATATATATAACTACTACACGGAGTAGAGAGAGAGAGTATAAAGTACCAGGCCTAGAAGAACAAATATAAAGCAAAATTCAGTTCACAACAAATATTGGAACCGTTTCAGAAATATATCTCAATTAAGACGAAAAGTCGGAGCATGGCGATATCAGCGATAAAACTTTTGATTGGATTACTTCCAGAGACCTGCGATACGGCGATTGTAGCTGGATTATATTCTTCATTGTTTTTGTGTTTCTCAGACAGTTTGGAAAGTGGAATAAAGGACTTGGGAATACTTTGATTGGCAGACGTGAGCGTTGCACGTTTGTTATCTTTTCGTCTCGCCGGATTTGATGTTTTTTTAGACTAAAGACGAGAAGGTTTTTGAGTACGTACCCTGGCCGACATCTTCGCAGAAGTCAAAACGCGTCTGGCTTAGTTTTCATACATTATTAGGAAACCCTTGAAACGAATTTCTTCTCAACGAGTTTGGTGCCAATGGCTGTATTAATTTTACGATGGTTTTAGGAGATAGATTGACAGAAAAGATTAATTGAGAATTAAAATGTAGCTAGGTACATAAATTTCTCTTAGAAATTTTACAAGAACGAACCAGCGTAATTGATAGTCCGAGTCCGTAAATCCATCTCAGAACGGAAGCGAAGGCTTTCAAGGAATGCACGCCTTGTGATCGAGTTACCGCGGAAGTAGAAACACTGTTATTTCCTGAAAACGTGCTCAGGCATGCCTTGTGTAATGAAACTAAAAGACTCCAATATTCATGATAAGATGTGTGAATTTTGTCATTAAGTAATACAATATTTACAAAATCAGCACTACAAATGTTGCTGTTTCTCTTTTATAACTGAAATGTAACAAGGACGGGTATAAATTTTCCAATTTTGTGGCGCTGTGTGCGATAGTGGATTAACGTAATAAGTTTTATTGAAAAGAATAGAAATAGAAAGTTCTGCAGAAATCCAAAACTGATCTCTCTTACGCCGTTGAATGCTTATAATATCTCAGTGCCATTCCCAAAGCCTTCGCAAGACCACTGTTGGCTTCGGGCCAGCTTAGAAGAATTGGGGCGAGTCATAATGCGGCATGACGCAACTTTTGAGACTGGCTCATGTGAGTGATGGGATGAGAATCGTGTGGGAAGTAGGAGTAATGTGACTGTGACCTTTAGGATAAGGTTGTCCTTCCTGTAATGGAAAATCTGTAACTTTGATAAACCTCGTTGTAAGTATGGATTTTTATTTCTACGGTATTAAGAATTTTTTACCTAAAAATCTTAGTCCTTTTTAAGTTATGGTGTAGAAGTAATCTTAAAATAACAATTCACATTTCTCTCGAATATTCAAATCTACACAAACGTCAGGTAAAAATTCTCTCTCTAATTTATTTAATTCCCTGAGAAAAAAGCCAGTAAGAGTGTAGCCCTGACATTGAGCCAAGAAATTATGTATTGGCGTCACAGCATAGGCTAAGCCTTGTAAAAACTAGATCATGAGCAGCCTCCGAATTAATCTATTACTGCTACCTCGCAGCCAGTTAAGCCTGTAAGCCGTTTAGCCCGACATTGAATTATAGGGTTATCGTAGGTATGATAAATTGGCGCCCCAACGTGGGGCTATGAATTACCTAGTAATATAAAATCTAACTATGTTTTTGCGTATCTGTGAGGAGTAAATATATTTTGTAAAAAGCCTTTGATTTTGTTTTGGCTATATTGCTGTTTTTTTTTTTAACAGATATCGTAAATAATACCGTAACGAAAAAAGCTACTTTTTACCGAAGAAAATAAGGGTTATTGCATAAAAGTCTCTCTCAAAGCTCTTCTTGATACTCTCTTCAAAATAACCGCATACGAAGCGAAACGTATCCCCTCGTTACGTAAAAAAGGTCTAAAAATAAAACCCGTCTACTAAAAAATCTCCATATTGCTTACGAATGATCGGATTTTTAGCTAAAGAGTGTCGAATCAAAAATCACCCCTTTTACAGGTCAGTGTAGGTCAGAGAAATCAGGTCATTTTAAATGGGTCACAGCGAACACGATGAAATGCGGGTTTTTAATTGAATTTCTGCTTTGACCAGATTATACAGATTTGGCTAGCCTTGTGTTATTAACTTTTAGAATACGCTTTTGTGCGTTGGATAGTGAATTTTTCAATAAGATACATTTTATGACGACAAAATAAAAGGCCTTTATTTATTGTAAATATAGAGGCAGAATGATAAATGGTGTGCAGATTTTAGTTTGTCACAATATAATATCCCACTTATATTATAAATGCAAAAGCTACGATGCTTAGTTTGGATTTAATCTTGAAAACGTGATTCAGCGTCTCGTCAACAAACGTATTCCGGTATTGGAATATCAGAGAATCGGTCTGAGGTTCCGGAATGATGCATGTATGCCCAAACGAAGCTGTAATAGAGTTTGCGCTCACTTCACACTCTGCAAGTCTGCGTCCCGATAACTCGGTTAATGGAAAATCTGTGATGTTGCGAAAGCTTATCTAAGTTTGTTACTTCGCTTCCCTATTTCAATTTAACTATCCGACTACTAAGCAGGAGTGGACTTCCGCCACAGAATAAACTAATAGAACTATGTACTTCAGTCTGACTTAAAATGTTTCAGAATTCCTGTGACAAAGTGATCTATCATTTTATACAGCACAGCACTATTTAGACCCCAACCTAACCAAAGTTATCATGAAGTCTTATTTTGTTTGAAAATGAATAAGGTGGTTTGAATATGATGTTGCTTCTTGTTATTAGTCATCAAAGAGGTAGTCAGTAAGTCATAGGTACGAGTATTAAATACTACTTGTGCTTGCAAGGACGTTGAAAAATGAAAGCTAACAAAATCACCTAAAGCTTATCCCAGGACCCATCGCATACATACTAACCTAAGCATAATAAATGTACCTCTAAAAATACAGATTTACATCGACATCTAACGAAATTCCGTCCCACGTTGGGCGCCAATACCTGTCCCTATATTTCGATGTCGTGACTAAACGGCTTACAGGCTCGCCCGCGGGGGCATGTCGATAACATATTGAATTACCTGAGCTAAAACGTTTCTGGGATAGAAGTAGAAGATAGGATAAAATTTACATCCTTTATCTTAGGATAGCGAATCAAAGCCATTCAAAAACTGAATTTTAAGTTCAATTATGCAATCATCATTATGATACACATTGTAAATATTTTCTTGACTAAGTTACTTATCAAAAGCAAACATATGAAATATTTTTTATCTGATGGATAAAAAGGCGTTACTTATAGGTTTTAAAACCAGATTTATGATGTTTAAAATTTGATTTATTCACCTTAATTCTTCAATCTCCCATCTCATAATCTAATATATCATTCGGAGTAACAGAGTGAAGCATTTCAGCACCTCAAGGTTGCGCAAATTGGAAGCTGGGAGGGATTTCCTTATCATAAGAGAATATCTTTCCATCTCCGTCAGAAACCTATCAATTGAGGTTTCGGATTTAATGCGGTTCTGTATTACTTTCAGATCTCCGTCAAGGCTCTTTCTATAGGGATTTTTGCGGTAAAAAATTGATTGTTTTCGATAGTGACAAATTAATTTTTAGATTGAAACGGCAAGTTTTTATAAACTAAAACCGCCTTAAAAAAAATAAGCTTTAAGGTGCCCGTTACTATCTGCAGTTTTATTATTCTCATACATTATTTCTTCTGTGGTCAACAAAACTTATAATTATAATAATAATGGGAACCATCTAAAACATTTCCATACAAATCACACTAAAGCACTGATTACATTTACGAGGATTGTTACTGACATTATGTAAGTTTCTTTCATTTTCATCCATCGCTATCTTTCCTTTATCCATCAATGTCTCATCATCCTAGAAGTGCGATAAACTTTGTCATAGTATCATTCCAATTCCAATTTAAAAAGTTAAATAATGTGCTAATCTTGTAGACTCTATTGGCTCTACCGTCGAGAGCATCATCAACACTTCTAAGTAGAATTGGCGGGTCTGGTTCGAATCAAGTTACCCAATTACCCTAGTCCTGAAGTAGTCGTCGACGGAAATAAATGTCTATTCCTGACTCTACGACTGCGAAATGTGTTAAGTTAGGACTAGTGGCTAAGACCTCAATCCTGTGAGGAGAAAAACGTGCAGAATAAGCAAATGAGATAAAAGTTTGGCGTTACACGCTTTAAAATACAATGAATTTACCCACGATGCATGGTCTGATCTGTGGGGCGATCATGTAACTTTTGTTGCAATGGTTTCAATGGATATCCTATTGAAACTGTCACATTTGCGATCACGTAAAAGCTTCGATTGCAATCGAAAGCGCATTGCAATTGAAACCATCTTTGACAATGAACGATTGCAACATGAGCGTAATCTTTCTCTAGATATCATGAAACAGCGATCACGTAAGGCTGTTTCAATGGAACTGACAGCTTACGATTACTATCATATCAATCGCGAATAGAAACAAGTAAGGTGTTGTTGCGATGGATAGAAATTGAATAAAGTAAGTTATTTACAGTAAGTTTTCAGTGTTTTGACAATGATAAACAAAGTTATTATTGCATTCCTAATCAAATAAAATCTAGTGCGTACTTACTACAATTCCGTTTCAACTAAGTATTTAAATTCATTTCAGTTTATCATGTCAAGAGGATTCCTACTTGGGCTAGAGGAGAAACAGTGCCAAAAAAAAACGTGTTCTTGATAGAAGATTGATGCAGGATGCCAGCAATCCGTTCTAAATCCCTCAGAGAGTTTATTTCGAACTTTCGCCTGACGAAGGAAGCGTTTGATATCCTGTGCTGGGATATCATCCTCATTCTACCATAGCCATGTGTAGAATCAGTCAAAACCTCCACGTGCAGGGGAAATAGCTGGCTCCTGCCTATATTACATTACATACTTCTAATATTTCATTATCAATTATGTACTAATGACTAGAATAGGATAGAAGCTGTTTCAAATTAAAATACTTACAAAATGCTATAATAAGTCTGATTTATAAGCAGTAGGTGTCCTATCTATTATTGTGGTAAAGAAATAAGGCGAGTTATTAACAGAAATAATGTATTTTATTTAACTGTTTTATTTAATGGTGGTGGATGCTGTTGAACTTAAAGCAGCAGCAAGTCCACACATGGCTCTTGTGTCGCCATTTCATTAAACGATCTGCCTATAGCAGCGACAGCATCCACCATTCCCTCTCTTCACGTTCCCTCTTCCACCACAAGGTGCCTTTTTTCTAGACTGTACACCCAGCGGAGCACATTGTCATCGTGATCTAAAAACAAAAAACATTAACATCTACAAAAGTAAGCTAAATAAAACCTGTGAGTGTGAGCGCTTGCAGCGTATAGGGTCCACCCCCAGTGCACCCAGCGTTTCGCCGGTTGTCCAACACCTTGGACTTTATGCGGCACTTGTATCTACATATTACCAGTAATGAATCAAAAAAACATAGAACTATGTTGTTTTACCATATAGAGCACAAAAAATGATGAATATTAGCTGCACAAAACTATTTACCTACTACATACTCCCTTCCATTTATAACCAGTTTTTATGTAGCCACCACCCACGGCATTTAACATCCTTGCAAGATTTTCCCAGGCTTTCAAATATTGTTGGTGCCCTTATTTTTACTAAGGGCTATGGTTGATTGCTTCGACAAACACTGGTGAATTGGGATCATAACATTATAACAAATAGAAACAACATTAATCACTTGAGAAAGCTAGGAATAAAGAATTAAGAATGTTGGACTTTACTTACTTCAAATCAGATTAAATAACTTGAAAAAGTAAATTTTATTCGATATTTACGAAACCTTTGTTTATTTTTTCTGGATGACTGACAGAACTGACTGATTTAGATCTGACTTAGACTGATCTGATTTAGACTGACAGAAACACAACACAAAATGAGTGAACGAGGTCTATTAGAAAGTCAAATAAAGTGGGCCAATCGTTTTCACACGGCTTCTTACTAAGATTATGATTTTTAAATTGGTCGGGTTATATTGATTTGCAGGAACTTCACGCTGCAAAACTATCATTGCAACTGATAGATAGCGGTCAAAAAGGTATTGCAACAAGTTACATGATCGCTATTCCTTGATAGTATCGTTTAGCTGTTAGTATCAAACTAATGATTGCAACTGAATTAGACAATCGCCCTACAGATAAATATCATATTTTTGTCTTTCTCTAGCTGCGATCTTTTCATCGACATTTCAAATCCTTATTGGATTGGAATTAACTTTCGAATTGTTGTGGGTTTTTTTAAATCGTCTTTTATCCATAACCTTCAGCGTTCAGTAAATGTTTGCTAATATTAATTTATCTGTACTATCTCATTCCTGTTTTCACACAGGTATTTACCGCTTGTCGCTATGCTAACCCGATGTTAATACCTCTCAGGACCAACGTCCAACGTTCCAAGCTCTCTCGAGTTTTAATATTAAGACAACGGTAATGCACCTCCGCCGTTATCTCGACTAAGTGTTTGTTTAAGTTGTTTGTTTTTTGGCCTGCTCTGGGCTTTTGGGATTGTTTGAACGTCTTTATGGATGAAGATTTTGGTAGAAACTGTTTCTTGTTCTTGGCATTAGTGTAGTTACCCGCTGGACGTAAATATGCAGAGTAGGCTCGTTGTTCTCACCAGGGGTTCAGGGAGCAATCAGGAGCCTAATTCTCAGGGCGACTGAGATCATTTTGCAATTTAATTTTATTGCTTCTTTTCGAAGAGAGAATGGATGATTTCCTTGAGTAATTCATTGACGACCTCATCGTAGAAGCCTCGACAGCTACGATATACGGAAAACGTAGAAAAAGTGCGGGGTTGTGCAATGCCAATGTGTATTTAAGGGACATTTAAAATCTCGGTCGGCCCGAGAATTAGGCTCAAGGACTTGTTTGCATTTCACGAACAAAGTTTCGGAATAATATGCGAGACTAGGTTTTCAAAACTGTGTTTTTCATTAGAAATTCGCTTTCTTAGTATGTTTTTTAAGACGACGAGTCAGGTCAATTGCGGGTAGTTCACACACAGGTCAAACAAGACGCGACCCTCTATAAATCATGCCCACGAAATGTTGGATAACGAGCTGTGGATGGACCCTTTATGCTTAAATGTCAACGACAATATATCTTGGGAACAGGATACCTTCTCCCCACCGTCTTTATGCCAGAAAACCGAAATTCCTTTGCTTCGCCGAATCTACAATTCGTGTTTGAACTCTTATTTGTCAGTTTTATCATTCATATTGGAAGAAGATATGAATTAAGTTTGTCAGTTAATATTGAACAATTACCTCTACGTAAGGCAGATCAACATCTTGTTTTTGGTTCCCGATTTATATTTGTAAGAGTACGAATATATAATTAATTTTACTTACTGAATAATGCTTGCCTTAGGGTGTAAATAAATTATGTAGGCATCATTTTGTGTATTCAGACTTATTTAGGTTATTTTATGAAGATTTTTCTCCGTAAGATAAAGTAAGATTGTTTTTAAAGCAAGTAAGTTTGGAATATTTTACCAATATTTTTGCAAAGTTTAGGTATCTGCTTATCGACAATTTATGCTTTCCTTATAGCATCTCCTTTTATAAGTTTTGCATTATCTAGCGAGTCAAAGTAGAAAGTTCTATAATATACCACTTCGAGTTTTAGCAAAGTTTGCGCTTTGTACATACGTTCATATACTAACCTAGATTTCTAGTCTGAAATTGCAACTTGTTCTATACTAGTCTCGGTTCTCTATTTCCTATCAGGAAACAAGTTCTATTCTTTTGCCTTTTTATTTGTATAGCCATTTCTTTGTGTCTGTTTCTGTATAAGTGGGTCACGTGACGCTGCATTCGCACTACTAGGATGTTGGAGTTAGCATGTATTCTGATTTGATGCTGATCATAGAATATTATTGTTCGCTTCCACGACGAACTAATTAGAGTATGATAGTGACCTTCTATAGTTAGGTTACTGTTTTTTTAAGTCTGAGAAAAGGTTTTTGTTTAATAGGTTTTTTTCATAGAGTAACACTAGGTTGTTTTACACATTCTTCTTCTTCCTGCCCATAACCCTCAATTGATTTAAAATATTATGAATTTCCAGAAGAAAATTCATACAATTTTAGATTTTTCCATGATCATGCTCGCCACGTTCAATATTAGATTTTTTAGGTTAGGTATTGAAATATTCTCTTTAGCTATCAAACGTAAAATATGTAGTAACTTACTGTCTTTCAATTTATTCGTCTTGCTTGACCGCTTTGTCATCCCCAAGTAAATTGAGAGCTTGCGTCTGGTTTTTTCTTTCGGTTATTTTCAACCCCACTTATGAAACAAGATTCGCCGAGTGTTTTACGCGTTGTGTGCCTTCCTGGCACCTAACGCATGGTCACTTAGTATAACGTCTATCAAAAATGAGCTTTATAGCTCCTTTTACACGATTATTCAGCTCGTAAAGGATACGACTGTAAAATAGGCTGCCAGCACAATTTTTTTTCCAAAGGAATATGAGCTGTGTCGTCGTAAATTTAAGAGTTATTGTCGCGTGGACTGGACTCTGTTTGAGTGTCGTACTATGCGTGACTTCTTGGCTCGCTGCCAGCGTGGGAGCCTGCGAGTTCAGTGCTCTCGTATCGATTCAGTTGCGTAACATCCTTTCGGGAGCTCCTTAGGATTCCCAACGGAACTTGCAAAGGTGTTTGGGGATAGCGTGGGAAATTACGATAGATGAGGGTATTTTATGACCAAATGTTAATGACCAACATACACCGTTTCGGAAGTACGTAATCAGATAACTTGGTTTTTAGGGATTGCGTGATTTTTAAGTAGAGTCTCGTAGAGTAGGTAAGTATAGTCAAAACTACACTCTACTCTAGGACTTAGCTAGATTGTAGAATAGGTAAGCAAATACCGCGTGATAAGAATCTATCATCTTATACTACGACGTAGCGGTTTCGTAGACCCGCGTAGCATCTCGCTACGACGTAGTATCTTCGTAGCTTAGATGATCTAATCTTCGTAGACATCAATTAATTTTGTTGAATGATGGATGAAATTTAATTAAAGGGCTTTTATACTGATAAGAAAATTGAATCTCAACTAGTTGTGGTCTACCCTGCCTGGGAACTATAGTGAAACCTAATATAATTAAATGAATTTAGTTTCAATACTCTTAGCATATAAATGCCAAAAAACCTTGACCAGCTAAGGGTAAATGAGGGTAGTTTTGAATACGGAAGACCAAATAGAGGATTTTTATAAGGGTCGGATGCGAGGGGAAGCGAACAGGGTAATTCAATTCTGCATCCGGTACACGACTATAATTTAGGAGCTGAACCGGAAATATGCCGAGTGTTGTGTTTTAGTTCTTTACTATTCAATTTGATAGAAGTATTTTTACTATAAAAGTCTTTATACTGGCTGGGAGAACAAACATAGACATAATAATATAATCTAAGTATCAATTTACAAAAAAAAAACGGTTGTCCGTAAAGCCCGTTTACTGACAATAGTCGAACGTGACAACGTCATAAGAAAATACCGTGACAACGTCATACAGCTGTCCACGCGGACGCATCGCTCACTCAAGTAGGAGAGATATAGATGTCGAACGCTGCCGAACGCGGAGGCCGATTGTGCCTGTTTGTCGCTCGTTCCGCCCTCTTGCTTGCACTTCAATGGAACGCCTCAGAGCGAGGTAACGCCGCATGAGTCTTGTTTTTCGTGCGTGCAGCCGGCTCCATCGAATTATAAGACGTTTGTTACTTCAAAAAGAGCACTTAAGTATTATATTAGCTAACTCGTTTCCATGGTACAAGCTTGATAGTGTTCCTCCGATGTAAAATTATTCCCACTACAAAAGCTATTTCCGAGATATCAATATTCATGATGTAATTCCGCTCTCCGGAGCTTATTTTCCGCTTCTAGCTTGAAATCGAATTGACTATTGAGTAGCACTCTGTGACGTCACTCGACCTCTCAAACAAGTGGGATTGGATTGGAATGAAAGTCTTGGAAGATGAAGTTTCTCTCAAAGGGATCTAATCATCTAGGTTTAGTAGATTGGCTCCGTAGATATCTACAAAGAATTATGCGTAGGTACCTACTAATGGCCTTAAGTGTTGTTTAAAACTTTTAAGGCCACTTGTTTTGTTTTATGTGTTGTTTAAGTGTTTTTGTGTTAGTGTTTTAGTGTGTTCTAAGAACTACCTAAACTAAACCATGTTTATGCAATAAATATATTGAGTATTTAGGTGTGAGAAATTGTCACAGTTTGTCATTAACAAGTAAGTATCATTGTTAATGAACGAACAGCGATCAAATTTCTTGTTACCATCATTTTTAGATCTGTTGCTTTACTAGTTTTACGAAGCAAAATTCCTATATTCGCTATCTCATGTTTATTACGTCAACATTCTGTCTTGTTGCAATCGTTCCTTGTCAAATATAAGTTTGGTTTCAATTCGATTTTTATTGCAATCGAAGCTCAAAATAATGTCAAAGCAGAGATGCGACTTGATTTTGATTGCAACAAAAGATACGAAACCACCACTGATTTAATTGAACGCACGATATTTAAAATCGGAATAGCGGGAGCCTTCTACCAATAGACTATCAGTGCTCTAGTGGTAGCTTTCTTAGCTTAGAATTAGAATCAAGAAAGCTGTCTAACCTGTAGATGGAGCCACGGTCGCGTTAGTGCCGAACAGTCCCTAATAAGTTTTTCGTCGAGTATATAATAAATAAATAATAAATAAATATTGTGGACAATTCACACAACACTACCCAGCCCCAAACTAAGCAGAGCTTGTAATATGGGAACCAGATAGCTGATATAATACTTGAATACATTTTTTTTTTTTTTTTTTTGTAAATACATACTTAGAATACAATATAACACCCAGACAGAGAACAAACATTTATGTTCACCACACAAATATTTGTTCTCGGTGGGGATCGAACCCACGACCTACGGCGCAGAAGGCAGAGCTACTACCAACTGAGCTAGAGGCCAGTCTAAAGTATGATTAAGATCCGATGGCGCAGCGGTCAGCGCAGCCCCGTACCAAGGAAAAGGTGGGTTCGAATCCTTTGGAACATTACAAAATCTTTTAGAATCAAAAATACGTAACGATATTTCATAACGGTACAGATAAAAACTGATGTGGTTGAAGACAAAGCTCCTGTAACATTATGAATGTGAATATCTTGGGAATATGCCGTGAATGGGTGAAAATAAGGCATAATGGATGGCTCACATTAGGGCTATATAGGTATGGGTGTATTATACTCAGTCGGGGGTGAATTTAGCTGAAAATGATGATGAAAAGATATGATAGTAGCTTCATAAGCATTCCATCACTGATGTTTCACCATTGGTGTATTTTATCACTCTCTACGATTTTTATTTTCATCTGTACCCGAAGTCGGAGTTTTGCTACCACATTTCGTTACCAAATGTTGTTTTCGTTTCGCCTATTTGTCTCTGTCTATTGTATTTAGAAATGATGAGACAACAACTCTAACTACGTAACGTATTTTTGCTGTCTCATATTTTTCCACATTTAATTAAGTGTTAATCATCGCCTATAACAAAACATTGCCTCGTAGATCAATCACGTCAGGAACATGCCTACGATGAACGGCCCTGCGTCCATCAACTTGAGGCATACCGATGTTCAGCCTCACGTGCCAGCCATTTCATCGGCACCCACATCCTTCAAGCACAGCAATGCTGCTTCACGGCAGAAATAGGCATGATATAAAATACACTCTGTATAAAGTCTAAAACAGCCACGCGTTTCACGTTGTGCTTAAAGCCTTGCGCACATCGAAGCGATCTGCGATGGCGATCAGTGAAACACTGTCAAATATGACAGCGATATTTGACAGCGTTTCAGTGATCGCCATTTCCATCGCCTAGATGTGTGCAGGCCTTAAGCCTCGAAAGTCCCGTAGGCGTATAAATACCTACATTAACTGAAATGTATAAAGCTCTTGGTGGCTTTCTGAGCACGCGCAACCTTAATCCGGGTATCAGTTTCGCAAACATTTGTACCGTACGTTGTATAGGAACGCTACATGTATGTGTGCGTACAGATTAGCGTGTTTACATATCCGTTTAGTTGAGAAATACGACGTCATTGGAATAACGGTATGCGTGAAATTTCCTTTTTGCTAGGCGGTTTATGTTTTGCTTCATCTTATTAACCTTTAAATAAAAAAAGAGGTTCTCAATTCTATTGTATTCTTTTGTAATGTTTTCGCATAATTTCTTCAGTTATAAACCGATTTGCTTTTTTTGTATTTGAAAGGAAAGATTCGTCTCATAGAAGCTTTATCAAAATCAGTTTAGCATCTATGAAGTCGGTTCCTCAAGTTTCTTAATTCCATTATTAGGTTTTGAAAAGTTTATTCATGCCATAATTTTTTCGGTTTAAAATTTTCAGGAAAAAACAGTAAAAAAAATACTGCAAAGAAAGAAACATTATTTTATGTTCTAAATTTATGTTCCTTGTCCTTACACAATATAAAAGAAATGACCTGCTTTGATTTTCCCGCTAGTTCGCTTATAGAATTTTCAATTTTCCTTATCCTTTATTTATTGTAACACCCTCTAATTGGTTCGGTGAAATATTCCATTTGCCGTGGATCAACACTGGAAATACTGAAAACATTGAAACTGCTCGAATATTCATCTGAAAATAAAGGTTTTACGAATAAATAACAAAAACGGAATTTTACTATAGTTTGACCGAGACCGCTGTACTGCTTCTGAGGACTGTGAGGTATGCGCGCGGTGAGACACGGGGGGAGGGGGAACCGGACTGTCTATGTCAGACGCACATGAGATACATATCCGAAGATGGGACGAGCGTTATCTTGGGATGTCAAGACCGTTATTTTTAAAGTGACCGGATTTTGTTTGACAGTTCTCCATTGAAAAGTGTCAAACATGCTTGAGGCTCCACTCAGAGTCAAGCATTGTTTCTGCATACGGGCCTTAGAAGGGATTTTTGTGAATCCCACCCCAAAAGGGTTGCAGCGGGGGTTGATGTTTGCATGGACAAAACTCAACACGAACGAAGTCATGCGGGATTCCACTAGTCGCTAGATAAACAACATAATCGTACAGATCTGACGAATGAATATTATGAAGCTATAAAAAGTTTGTTTGGTTGGACGCGCTAAACTTGGGAACTGCTGGTACGAATTGAAAAAAATGTTGTGTTTGATAGTCCATTTATTGAGAAAGGCTGTAATAGGCTATATAACATCACGCTACGACTAATAAGAACAGTATCAATGCAAAATGTTGCAAAAATCGATGTCTATTCTTTTCTATCACGTGAGGACTTTTCTAAAAATCACAATTATGATAAAAATAGAATGTTCCTAAACGTTCTTTAGCATTCTGGCATACCCGGGCAACGCCGGGACTTGCGGCTAGTAAGGAAATATCTACCTTGCCCATTTTGTTCTTTTCAAAGTTTTGTATTGACACATTTACAAATCCATAGTTAAGTTGTGTTAGTTTATTAAGCCTTATAATCACAATATCGTCGGTCTATGGGTAAAGATCAAAAAGACAAAAGACGCAAAATAGAAGAAAACACAGAATAGAAGGCAAAAGACCTAGAGGCCGAAGCCCTAAGCGTTGGTTGGACCAAGTATCTGAGCAGCTGGAAATGCCGATGCATCAGGTACTCCATCAGGCCAGCGAACGCTCCAAATGGAGAGATATTGTGCACAGAATGGGAAAGGGTCACGATCCTCAACAATGAGGGACCGACTATGGAAGAGGAGGAGGGATGGGTAAAGATAATCTGGAAAAATGCTGTAAATTCAGGAGCTTCATGTCGCCGTGAAGGCTTTCATGGACATGGCTTGGCCAAGACCTACGCCCGCTCGCCGTAAGCCGTATTGATCCAACTGACCGTGCAACTGCTTCACTATCAAGGGGTTGGGGTTTTGTTGGGAAATGTTGGATTTGTCGTTTCAATTATCGAAAAGGAGGACGCTCTTAATTCAGGGGTTGTGCAAGTTTATGACATTTTGGTAAATGTGTTTTAACAAACGTAAATCTTTAAACTATTCAAATAGGCGAATAATGAATCTACCTGTTGCATGAAAATCAATAACAAATCAGTTTCATTAAAGTTTATGAGAAGTGTATGGGGAGGCCATGTCCAGCAGTGAACTTCTCAGGCTGATGATGATGATGATGTATGTAATTAAATCTCGCTTTATCCAGGCTCCTTTGAAACGCTCAAAGGTGTTAGAACTACAACTTATACTTAACAGTAAAAACAATGGTCAGCAATTGCCACCTATTGAACTGGCACCTAGACTCACCTAGCTTAAAGACGTTTCAAAGTGGTCCTTGTATTGAATAAATACATATTTGACTTAGACTTTTCCAGACTCGCGAGTCCTAAATCCTGAAATCTCAGCCTTAGGTCTTCATCCATATGAACGATTATTCATTTTCACCTTCACCCCCACTGATCATACACTCTCAGTCGAGGCCATTCATTCCTAGCCTCGGCTGCCTCCGCCGGTTCCCCCATAATCCCTATTGGTCCCTTGTGACTCCCAATCTCTCAGTTCTGTTTCCGTCAACTTAAGCTTCACATTGAATACCGCTAAAGCGTTATTTAAAAATCTGTACCAGCCCTAAAGAGTTCCAATATTGCTGTCATAAGCGATTTTCCTGAACTATAAAAAGCTCACGTATTTTCCTTGTGCTATAGATGTCCTTTCAAGCTCAGAATAAATCACTCTATCACGGAAGACCAGCTATATGCTACTACACACTACTATTATAGGATACATACTGCATATGCTGAGCATATGCACAGCTGCCAATTTGTATGACATTGTTACTTCTTCAATATTGTTCATTTTTGTATACGACTAATACATGTGGCATAAAATAAAAAATCATTTGAATTGAATTAGTCTTTGTATTTGAATTGATTCAAAATGTCCACTTTTAGACCACCGTGGATGAGAAAGGCGTTGAAATCAACGAAATCACATAATGTCCTGTTTATTGCGTTTCCAAATTGGGTCCTACGCGGGCGCGGAATAACCATCAATTCGCCAACCTGAATCTACCTCAAGGAATCCGAACAAGGAGAGAAATGTTTATAGGTAGGTGAAATAGTACCTAGTTGGTAGAATTTTATGAGAAAATGGACGAAGCAAGTAGATTGCCTAGCAACTTGTCACTTAGGCAACATAACAACAAATCTCTCGGCCTGACTGATCATATCCTCAGAAAAAATATACCTACAGCAAAATAACAAAAATGCCTACACAGGTATTCTTTCATAAAAGAAGCTTATGGATATTGAACGCTGAAATATAATAAATCTCTTCTGTAACTAAAAGTTTGGAACTGCGCGTAGACTTTACCTTTTGGCTTCACGTCTCGCGAAACGAGCTGACAAATCAGAAGCATAGCTGTACTTAACGGCTATCAAATTAAAATTAAAGCCAACGCTGTGATTGGTCCTCGCCAGCGGGGGAGGGAAGCGCGCGGGGAGAGAGCCGCGATCAATACAAGACTTGTTACGTAACGCGCTGCAGGCGCCACGGTATTATCGCCTCTCTCTCACACAACCCTAAACACAGAGAGGTTATATTCGCTTGTAGACACACTAGTTTCCTATATGACGCCACGGGTCCATACTTCCGATACTAACTTTAGGAGTTTCGATAGATCAGCTTACAGTGTAGTTTCTATAGAGTAGGACTTCGCATGGTACAATGCAATTTTGTTTAGCTGAACTAATAGTCATCAATTCCCGAAACTGTTTTAGTTGAAATTGAATTTCAGATCGACAAACCAGTTTGTTGAAACAATTATACCATCTTCTATTGCTTTTGTTTCTATTTACGAGTACCCATATTAAAAATGGATGAGGCGCAACTACAATTGATACAAAGTTTTACGTTGTAGCGTATTGTGTTGTAGTATTTATGTTTCCAGAATTGCTTTCAACCCTGGCAAATAAAACGTTGGAAATGAGAACCAATATTGAATTCAATTCTCCGTCTATCGAAATGTTCGCGTCTCCCTTGAATTGACCTTTCATTACGATCTCGTTCGCGTTTTCTGTGGACCCTTACTCATCATTTTCCGTTCCAAAGGCTTAGCGGGCGGTATGTAAATCCCTAATGTACACTCGATCTATAGCTATGTGTTCTCTTGCTTTAGGCTACACATCTTTATTTATTTGGATTATTTTTGAGTTTTATATCTGGTTTTTTTAACTTTTTATATTTTTTTATCTATGGTTTCTATTTTAACAATGAAAGTGACATAACCGGCTTTCATCACAATTTTTTTTTTTTACAGTTTTATATGTGATCGTTAGTTTTCTTGTTATTTAATTAATCTCACGATGAGTGGTTGTATATGAACAAACATTTCTAGGCTCAGGCTAGATACGTTCAGCCATGTTAAATTATTATCACTCACCATAGTTTTATAGTTATCATTCTACGGTTTAAAGTCTTCGAAAAATAGTGAGACATTTCTTTGTAACAAAATGATATACGTGTCGTTTGAACCCTGCACATAACCTCTTATGACTCTCCGCAGAGCTTTGAGATGCCTTGTAAGCTCTTTTAAGTGGTTCCTGTCTTTAACTGAATATTCCCCGGCGTCATGTCTCAAGGTACTAACTGAACGAGAGTTATTAATGAGTCTCCGTGACTTGTGAACTGAAACAGTGTGTTTGACGCTTAAGCATAAATGTTCATCTAACTAGGAGTTAGATTATGCTCATCGAACGAGTTTCACATTAGGTAGTATGTATTTAGTTAACTAAATATGTATTTGTGAAATACGAAATTGCTTTTCTCTACACGTACTACGAGTATGTCTTACGCAGTGACGTAACGTTTGTATAGCATTAATTTCGCTGAATTCAGCCTTAATAATATCCATTACACTCGCCAGCCCTTCATTCATTTTAAATTCTGTGTAGGTGTCTTTTAAACAACCCGACCCGTCTTTTATTTTCATTATCCAAAGCCCGGTTCCGCCCACTGTTGAGTTTTTCGTGTAATTCTATTAATTCTAATGCTTGTCCCATCCAAAGCCGCTAATTCTAGTATCATGTTAGCAGGATTTTTCGGAACTTCTATTGTTTTCTTGCCTTTTTAATTATATTACGTCTCTGGTGATCTCACCCTTTTCTCCCTGACCTTCTTTGTATTCTGTTCAACTATCATCTAATTAAGTTAAGCGTTTTTATTTACTTAAGTTTATGTCTTATGAGTATCGGTCATTCTTTGGCAGCAGTTTGATATCACAATAGATATGAAGATTCATGAAACTATCTGCGATGTTGAATATTTAATTATTCTTTTCTGGGAATTTTAGTTTGATCGACATCGCCCAATTATGTCTAAGCAACCTATCCTTAAGAAGTTATTATTTTATAAGCAGTGCTCAATTGTGCGGTTTTCAGCGAAATTGTAGATAACAAAGCGTTCATTAGCATATTCATTAGTTATATTCGACAGAATCCGAGTCAAGTTAACAAACCGAGACTAAGGTTCACAGATTGTGTAAAATTAATCGCGGGTGTAGCGCCGGCGAAGCGCTACCGAAACGATGATTAATAGCTCGCAAATGGTTAGGGACAGTCATTTATTACTGTTACCAAAGATATTACATTAGGAGCTTTAGATAATAATGGTATGACTTTCGAAATTGGTTTCACAGCAGAAATATAAAAAAATTGCTTGAACGTTTAAAGAAATCGTTACTATATAATCTCTTCTTTACAAACATCAGTTCTTTTAACTGCAAAACAAAGGGTTTGACCCACATCAGCCACATCCCAACCAAGACTCAAATAAAACAGAGAAGTGTAAATATTAATATAAACACCAAATTCAAGGTAACTCACATTTCGTGAATAAACTGTGAGTCGGATAATATTATCTCTTATTCATAGAATAACAAAGTCTTTGATTCAGCAAACAAAGTACAGTTATAGATTTACTGTAATCCGTACCCGAATGTGACCAGCCATTGTGTAAATAAACCCAGCTCTCAAGATAACTTAATATGTGGTACTGTTGGGTTAAGATTATAGCAATATATGGTTACGCTTAGAGTTAATGGTTCTTTTCTTATTATGAGTCGGGTAGTTCATATGAGGCTACTGTTGATGGTTTGTACCCGGAGCGTTATTAAATCCTTCCTTTTGTTTGAAGAATGCAAACAGGGTTTTGGCTGCAGTCATTAAAGTACTAGGCTTTGCATGTGAAGTTCTATTATGTTTAATGCATTTGTAAGTTGTACTATGTCTACCATTGCACGTCACAAAAGTCACGTCATCACAAATTGATGTCAAGACTCATTGTGCCTCTATTGTCACTTCAATCAATACTCATTCTACATTCATAGCTGAATTTTATGCAACTCCCGAGTCTCGACCTACTTACTACATTGTTCAGTTCTTACATTATATTAATAAGAGTTTTTTCCAATCCTGCTTCTGATATCCAGGTCATATTTTTATCTATATCAGCTGTGGATGTGTTCGTAACAATAATTGTTCAAGTTAACGTTTTTATGCTTAGCTTTTCAATTATCGTTCTTCACATCAGTCTACTATACTACTAATGTATATGGTATAACCATATGGTTATTGTAATATAGTAAATTATAATTATCATCATTATATTCAGTACACAATCTCATGCTGAATATATTAGACGCTAGACTCCTTAATTATATTATACCGTTACATATCTACGTGTTATATTATACTCGGTCTTAATAATTATAATATGTGGATATCCTTTTTCGTTGAATCCTTACATGCCATCTCGACTTAGTCTTGCGACTTTTACTTCTCTCGGTATAACAATGGTTCGTTATTATACTAATATTATAAAGAGGAAAGATTTGTACCTATTTTTGTATGTTTGTAATGAATAGGCTCAAAAAGAACTGGGCCGATTTAAAAAATTCTTTCACCAATAGAATGCTACATTCTTCCAATTTGACATAGGCTACAATTCATTTTGAAAAAATTAGGGATCCTTGGTAAAATTTGAACAATGTAACCGAAGGTGTAGAAAAATGAGTCTTAAAATGTCTTTCGTCGAATGCGCTGCCGAAACTATTAGCGATAGAACAAAATAATGTACAACAATATTGTCTACCCCTTGCGAAGCCGAGACGGGCTGCTAGTTATATATAAGATGAGCCCATAATAATGATCCGTTTTTATTACTCCCCCTTTTTCACCCACTATATTAATGCCTTGGGTTATTTTTTGTTCGTTTTGCGCTGTTCTAGATTTCCTCGGTTATTTATGGAGGGTAATGAATGGCGTTGATTTTCTTTTATATTACTTTATAAGGCCTTGGAGTTTGTGTTGCGTCATCACTTTTTATGACCGTTATTTTTGTAACATGTACAAGGTAAGAAGTACCTTTTTAAAATAATATGTTTATCTTTAAGCGCTTAATTCTAACCATGTTTTATTAATACCTTTTTAAACCCGTCAGTAAACTACAGGGGATTATAATTCTAGCTGTATTATTCGGAGGATTTTTTTTGTTATCAAATAACTTCATCATTTATGAGCCGATTTAAAAAAATATATCTAAATCGGTTCAGACGTTTGGCCATGAAGTCGGTTTCTCATGTTATTTAAACTTAATTTGTTACATTAGCGTTTCATCGAAACAAATAACTTCTTCATTATGTAAGAAAGATGTCCCCGAAATAAGTTGTAATCGAATGGTAAAAGTCGTACTGGCTGATTCAGCATATTACTTCAGGGAAAATGGTGTTACTGAACTCCGTTGAAAGAGTAAGGATGTCATCGATGTAAATAACGTAGCAATTTCCTTACTTTATCGAAAATATAACGCAGTTATAGCTCAAAGCTTCGGTTCGCGCTTCGTATGTCAAATGCTAAGTCGCGTATCGACAGTTCAATCATATAGACGTCTAGGGGTGGCTCTGGGGATGATTTACGCTTAATATAGTGTCTTTGCAGTGTCTGCGATAACTTGATGGAACGTTTTGATGAAATTCAGTAATGATTAACTGAATTAACAAAAAATTTGAATTTAAAAAATGCTAATAAATCTTCACATACCATCCCCGTGTATTCAAAATATTAGAGCAAGAATTAGTTTTTCGGTAAATTTTCGTACAGAAAAACATACTTAACAAATAAAAATAATCACTACACTAAGTATTATTTCTGATGCACATTTTAAATAAAAAAAATATCCCGGTTTATGCGTGTTTAACGGGGTACTTCTTAATAGAAGTACCCCGTTAAACACGCATAAACCGGCATGACGGTCTGTATGGCCAATTAGCGCTGTCATTCAGAGAGCACTCTAGAACCTGAAGATGACGTTTAGCCCGAGGGGTGCGGCTTTGTCGCAATTCCGTATCTCGGAATCTCTGGCCGTTTTTCACACTGTACTTTTATGAATATTTATGGAAAGGGAACAAGCGAATTTCCAGAAAGCGTTGTGACAGCCTTTGTTGTCGACACGATTTTTCAAGCGACCTTTTGGAACGGGGAGCAATTTACCAGTTGTGATATATTTGGAGGAAAAAATAAATATATGTTCTTTATTAAGAGCGAGGCCCCATTAGCGCGTTGCGCTGCGTTGCGTCGTCGCAGCGTCGTCGCTGCGTCGGTTTCCATATATTTTTTACGACATGACCCATTAGACCGTAGCGTCGTCGCGCGCGACAATTCAACGGATCGACGGACGAGAGACGAAGCGAGGGGGAGGGGATGCGCTGCGTGGCGACGATTGCGATGGCTGAACTGCGACGCTCTTGCGCTGCGACATCGTGCGTCGTCGCAACGCAGGTGTGGCATACAATGCGCTGTTCCCTTGAGACGACGCGACGCAACGCAGCGCAACGCACTAATGGGGCCTCGCCCTTAGTACACAGAAGACTTTTTTTGCAATAAAACTAAGAATATTCATAAGTAAGAATATTTATGCATGATGCATGGTACATTTTAGATCTTAAATACAGGGTTATTCATTATTAGCTGCAAATACTCAGGAATTAGGTTCAACAAATAAAACAAAAAATATTTATGAAATGATTTTTTTTAAGTTTTGTTATGAAAATCCCGAGAAAATCGATAACGAAATCATTGGCGCCTGACCTATTTTGACCTTTGATCCGCGCCCGCGCGCCGTGAGCGACACTCTGCGTTCAGTCACCGCCTGGGTGGGTCATCGTCCTGTTCTCCGTGGCAATCATTATGCAATAGCCGTGAAGAAATAAATAAAAATAAAATTTTGATACAAAAACTTGAAAAATTTTTTGATCAAATTTAAAAAAATAATTTCATAAATATTTTTTATTCTATTTGTTGAACCATATTCCTGAGTATTTGCAGTTAATAATGAATAACCCTGTATAATACTTATAGGCAAAAACAGATTCACACACTTCGCCAGAAAAACCCAGCATGCAAACACAATAAAGAAAACAGCTAAAAAAAATAAAGCTTCAGTCAATAACCTACACTCAGACTCCCTGAACGAGAATTGATTGATATCGAACACACCGAAACATAATGTCCTTTAGCCCAAATCAATTCATTCAATATTAATTCTTTAAACTTACAATATTTCACAGCATAGCAATGTAAATCTATAAAATAGAATCAATATTCTAGAGAGATCTAGATCATGAATAAGAAATGGTTGGCCCACCACTCCCAGCGCGAACTGAATTCGGCGGTAAACACTCTAGCACTGAATTATTCAACATCGACCACGGATTGAGGGACACAACTCCCAGTCACAATAGGCAGACTATAAAAGAATGTACCAAGTGAAGTAAACATACAGTTCATGAAAGAATTCAAAAGAAAATAGGCTTATTTAATCAAAATCCTGAGACAGACAGAAACATAAGAATCAGACACAATATAAAAGTATCTTGCAAATTACGTTTCCGTTCAAAACAACTTTATTTGCTTCAACAAAGATATTCTAGCGAATACCATTGGCTATATCAACTCGAAGAACCAATAAAAATGCGCAAAGCTTGGTTCAAACAAATCAAGTGAATGAGAACAAAGACTGCTAACTGATAACGAGCCTGGAGTAAGCGCGAGGGAGAGAAAGAACAGACGTATGCTTGTATTCGTCACATGGTCTGTATTCAGCATTATTTAACCCTCTGCGAACCCGGTGCTCACAAACTCCATGCCAAGTTGTATATTGGTCCGGATCCAATTTGAGAGTACCCAGACGTAATATAGACGTTATACAACCTTTATATATACGTCTGGACTGGAAAGGCTTATTTTTGGCTCCTCTTGCATATTTGATGTGTTTGTAGCTTTTCGCGGAGTTCGATGTAACAAGCGAATGTCTGCTAAGTTGGGAATTTATTACTCTTGCTCTGTTTTAATGTTTACCATTTTGTCTTTGTTAAGATTTAATTCCAGAAATGGAACGGTATATTTCCTTGAGTAAGGTTATATGATGGCAGGCTAACAAAAAACAGAACCCAACCCTTTGGTTTATTGTCACTTCGCTTAGAATTGTTCGCGTGGTATTATACGAGTCTTTCTTATTATTATTTACGTTTAAAAGTATTCAGTATGTTTTATGTATTATGCCAAACACAAAACCTACCTATAATATAGGTAAATGTAAATTCGTTTGAAAAGTTTGCCTATTTCAAGATGAATATAACAACTTTATTTTCCCCCTTCCAATCTGCTAATGAAGTTATGGGACTCTCGAACTTCGACCCAATTTGGGTAATTGCAATCTTCATCTTGTCTATTGTTTGATAAGCATTCTGATGGGTCAAAGCAAATCGGTCGTCTTATTTCTATCATGGTTATGTATTTCTGTAAATGGTTCAATCATGAAAATCTGATTGTCTCGCAAATGCAGTATTTTACATTCATCTCGTTCTTTTGTGTTACATGAGCATATAGTTAGTAAAACTATCTCGATGTCGTCTATCACTTCGAAATTGTATTTCCTCTAGGAAGTAAATCATCTATCTAGTTCGCTATTTCCAGAATTTCCACATTGCATGCTCAACATTGGCGTATATAACTTCAACCATAGCTGTGTGGGTGTGTGCAACTGTTTATAGCTCGGCCACTCACACACTGTATACGAGCTAATTTGCTTTGAGAGCAGACTGCAATTTCCTTTAGTACATGTACGAGTACAACTCTACTATGTTACAAGTAGAATCAAAGTTATGAACTGTGGTTGTAATAAGTTTCATACTCGTCTGTACCTATTCATGGAATAAAGAACGAATACATTATTAATACACGCTGTAAAATATCAGCTGTAGCCGTTCGTGAATGATAGCCTATACTCCTACGGGAAATAATAAATGAATACAATTTACGGAAACGACGCCCTGAAAGCAATCTTCTTATCAGCTATTGCTATTTTACTCACGGGACAGGAATTTTATCTACAATATTTATTGCAGCAGGCTCGATGGCTATATAAATATAATTTACTCGAAGATTCCTTTTCAAATTACACTAAAGAAAGTCGTGTATCTCTAAGGTTCTACGGTTCAGAACAGTCTGGTTTTTTGTAGCAAAGCTTTTGAGCGCTTCGGTTTTTGCTTTTTTTATCTTTTTTTGTGTTTCGTCAGTTAGTTCGTCAGTATAAATGAACAAGAAAGTTCTGTAATTGTGAAGTGAGATAACGATGTTGCTGAGTTTTCATCTGTTCTTTCTTGTCATTTTGATATCATGTGAACTTTCATGCTTGAGGATTTCTAAGGTCGAAAGTATTTTGTAAATATTATAATGCAGCGCTTGGCTGTGATTTTCTTTCAGAATGACCGTATCTGTATTTTCCACGTCATCAGCTAATAATTTCCGCCCAAGTTCTTTCAAACTACGAAATATAAATTTACCGCTAAAGTTCCTTTCAGGATCCCAAGTTGCGTAACGTTGTTCGATTACTTGGATTCCAGTCTGTTAAAACTGCTGTAGGATTCTAAGCTAAGTAGCTAGATTATTAAATTGGGGTTTTATATATTTGCGCGGTATCTAGGTTTCATTGTAAGTGCTATATGAGTTTATTCTTTGTTACGACTGAGCTGTGCGGAGTCGAGCCAACTCACGCTATCACTGCTAAGCAATTTAAGACCTTTTGTCGTTGTCGCTTGAGTATAAAATAGCTTGGAGGTAGCAGTGCGTGCTGAATCATCCCCTGGCGCTTCGAATGAGGTTGGTACTCTAATTTATTACCTGCATGTAGCATTGTATTCAGCTGGGTAATTGCCATTTTGTTTTTCATTGTCGTGGAGGAATTGAAAAGAGTTTTTCATGATGGGTGATACTTTCATCATTCATATTTTTGAATTATCACTTCTATTTCTAAATGTGTGTTCTCATGAGACGGTTTAAATACATGTTTCTATGGATATTTTTCGTTGTCAATACTGTGGATGGTAAAATTTCGAAGAATGTTGTATAGTGTTTAGTAGTCCGGAAATCATTAAGAATGAGCTCTTCCAACTCTGGCTACGTGCACAAATTGCTTGAAAGCTTTCATTATTGCTTAGCGAGTCAAGAGGAGACGAGCTATAACATCTGAAGTATTTTCTGCTTCGGATGCTTTACGCTCAGTTTTAATTGCCAATTGCCTCCAGTCTCAGCATCAGTATTGAACGTTGCTTGACCTACTTATTATGCAATACATTTACGTCACATAGCGGAATATGTTATTGGCATTTCATATGAACTAAAAGTACAATTTCCCTTTGCACAGTTCCATGTAGCGTTTTAGTTCTCGTTGCATAATTTAATACCACTTCAGCAGTTTCTAGTACTCGGCGCTGGTATTTGTATTCCTGGAAAATGTTATTAATGTTTTCCATTCTGTGGAACGGGCTTTCTATGTTTTGTTTGTTTATATCTTTTAATAAATGTCTCGGTATGGTTTTTGAAAAAAAAGACGCGTTTTCCTTCTGTCCCTCCGTCTGTTTATCGGTCCGCTTTTTCATACTAAAGTTGAGCATATTTATAAGATTCCTTACTTTCAAAACCTGCCTGTCTTCATTAATATTCCTTATAGTTTCAACCGCTGTTATTTCATTTAGGATGAATCACGAATTTTTTAACGATTCTTGGTTATCGTAAACAAATTATCATTTTAAGTTTTCCGAAATTGGTAATGGAAAACGTTTTCGTATTTCTATCAATCGAAATATGAAAATAAACATTATCAAGCTTATCATTGATATCTGTCAATCCACAAATGTCTTTATTACTTTGAATCTAGCTTTGAATCTAAGCCTAAGCTTATTTATTCACTGTAAATAAATTGCTTTTGAACTCGGTCGTTTTGTTTTAGATCCTTTTGTTTCAAAGTTAGATTAAGTCGCAGTAATCTAACTTCTCGAATGTGAAAACAGTTGGTGTTTCGTATATCATTAGCATCGAATGGCTTACCGCTTTTATTGAGTTTTTATAGTGTCAGCTATTTCAAGAATCTTGAGTAGGACCTTTATGTCGAACTGTTTAAGGATTACATAATATAATATTTTAATCTTCCGACAGTTTAAGTTTTAAGTTTGCCAGTGGTAACAGGTTACATGAATTTGAAGGTGTTTTATCAATAGAAACATTATGCGGGAATACTTAATTTTTGTAAAATATACTTGGCTATGGCAGTTAAATCAAGCATAGCCATCGATTATCCATAAATATGTGTGTGTTGTGTTACTTAAATTAAAAATCGTTTAAAATCACAGCTAGGGCTTTTGTTCTCTCCATTACTCCGGCCACGTCAAAAAGCGTATCAAAAGTATCCACAAGCCAAACTGCCGCCCATTGCCACACAAAATTAACATACTACGCGATGAACACATTAATCCACTTTGGGGTTTGGGTATGTTGATCCCTGAATAATATCAAGCTTAGTGAGAAAGTAAACAAAGTACCTAATGTATTATGAATTATGTAAGTTAACCCTGGTGATAGTGTTTTATGTTCCGGAAAGCCTCCGTCATAGCTTTGCCTCACAACCAACTCTAGGGCTAGCTCTAGTTAGGAGTCGCTCTCATTCATAAATTCTTTATTCTTCTCTTTCCTACTTGTTTTATTGTACACAGTGATTCTTCTTTAACTACATTCATGCTAAACTTCAAAAACTCATGCCTAACTAAATTCACTATCGCAATCTTCCTATTTTTAGTAATTAATCAGTTTGAACTCTGAGTTGTCTTCACCATACAAGTAAATGTCCATATACATCACTCCCTAGTGTTATTCATGACTAGCTAACATCCACACGCTTGCGTGTTCTACTAATTTTCATTCCATTTCATCCTCTAATCTCCATATTTTCATCATTATGCCAAACTGGACCTTATCCTCTCGGTTATATGGCATTTCGGTTGAATTCGTACTGTATGTGTTTATCATAAGGTTGTATGTCTTCGTTACTATTCCCTCGTTGCTTGATTTACTCTGAATATTGTACTTAATGTTTGTGCTCAGCTATTCTGCTGAATTAGAAGCTCGTGTGGTAACTTGCCCAGTCGTTACTAACATAATATTATCATCTAAACTAATTATGCAAAAAGCTAAGAGCTTTAAGACTTCATTTGAACGCGTAGACATCTTGAAAGTACACAAGTTTTCATCGTTTGCTACTTATCTTTTATTAGGTAATCGGTAAAGTATGGATTCATCTATCGTCACAATTCTTTTCAATGTCTTAAACAGGCCGTTGCATCTATTGTAGATGATTTATATAGCGTCAGGGGCAACTGGTGATCACTCATGCCCCTACTTACGGGACGCTATAGTGCCTGGGACAGGATTTTAGATGGGATAGGCTTGCCCAGCACCTATACCATCCTGACAGCTTAGTCGGCCTAATCCACAGGAAAGACATGGTCAATACGTGCGGAGCTGACTAAGCCACGGGTTTCCTCACGATGTTTTCCTTCACCGTTTGTGAGCACTAGCATTGTGTACTTAAATTTTCGACAGAAAAACTCATTGGTACACGACTGGGTTTGAACCCACGACCTTAGGATCGGAAGGCGGGGCCGCTACCACTAGACCACCAGTGCTCTCAATGTCTTAGGTATCTGCAATTTGTAAGGTCTTAAATGTTATACTATCGTGCACTTGTCCTACTGAGCAATTCGAAAGACATTTCAATCAATCTATTTCCGACCCTTTACATTGTTATCTCTCAACGTTAAAATCACTCTCCTCCATTAACTCGTCATCGTGTCTACCTAATGCATTTGCTATAAAATCGCTATAGCACCCAGATGGGGGAGTCGTACATAAAAGTTCTCTAACTGAAGAACTGTGTAAGTTTTATCAAGCAATAAAACTGTTACAGTTTTGGCAAAATAAAATGTCTGAAGGTATGCATGGGGTTCTACGGAACAGATTTTAGCGGGTTTCACAGTAATATACTCATAACCATTCCTACCACTAAGGAAAACAGTTCTGGACTTATAGCTACCACACCAGCCTCAAAAATAGCAATATCAGATTTCATCTGAGATATCAGTGCCCAATCTATAGAACTTGAAGGCTGTACTTCGACTTCATCCTGACAGAATATCTACCATTGGAAGTTTCCTGACTGTAGATTCTTGGTATTATATCCATGTATATAAAATGTTACCCACGGGCATCACAGGCAAAGTGGTTCGTTAATGCTAGCTCTGTGTTTGCAGAATCAACAGTAACTACTGCAGTATGTAAATGCAGTAAATGGCCACTTGTATCTACTGTTGCTGGTATATTAGCATTGCAAAGCGCTTGATAGTTTCCAGTAAGCGCTTTTGCTCGCTTCAGTTCATGGAATTATATCCAGTTGGTTGGATGGAGTTTGATGGTACACGTTGTGAAGGGATATTACGTCGCTTGATATTGTTGATTTTAGATTCCTTATAAAAATAATGCATAGTTAAATAGATTTTGGTAGCATCAGAAAAGTATTACGTAATGATTAATAATTGTTATCGGAAAATTTTACGAGCTAATTTTATTGTTTGCCGGTAACATTTACATATGTCCCTTTTAGCTTATGTCTTTTATTCTAGAAAAAAACAAGGATTCACCATACTTGGGGGTCATTGTCATATTGATTTAAAGAACAGCGCATTGACCTATCAGTCGGGGGCACTCGTTAACCATAACGTCCCAGCCTCGCTTTACGACAGTTGCCAAGTATCGCGCAAAGTTTCTTGTTTCATGGCTTCAAGACCCATTATGACGCAATTTGATGGGCCATTGAGGCTTTTATAACATGCGAAAAACATGTTTGCGTGATGGATGGTCGGAAAATTGGTGGTTCAATATTCTTTTCCAGTTTTCCGATGTATTATGTAAAGATTGTGATTATTAAACTTATAATCTATTTATATTTCTGGTTTCTATATATATGGTGCAAGAGTAATCGCCATTTCTTTTTTTTTATTCAACGTTATAACTAAGCTGAACTCAATATCTTTATCAAATTAATTAGTTTCCTAAACAAATAGCTTTATCTACGACAATTACATGAATAATAATTGGCGAAGATTCATTTGCATGGCTATAGGATTACGGCACAGCTTCGGAAGACTGGCTTGTCAACTCTCTATTTCTTAACAAAATCGAGTAAATCTTGTTTGTTCGTATGCTCTAAACCGGCTTGGTAATAATCATTATCATCACTGTAGCCTGACTTAACCCACGAACCACCCCACTTACACCTAATAATAATAATAACACTGCTGTTTGAATATTACTTTTTTTATATAGTAAGCTAGTTCGGCAAGTTTTATCATGCGCACTTGTTGTGCGGGCAGGTTTTTCCGCAAGTAGGCCGCTGGTGGGCCCTTTTTGCGTGACCCTTGACGCGTGTTGCTCGAACTTTTTTAGGTTCTACAACACGCCGGTTTCCTCACGATGTTTTCCTTCACCGTTTTGAGAGTACTGGCATAGTGCACATAAATTTTTCGACAGAAAAACTCATTGGTACACGAGTGGATTTGAACCCACGACCTTCGGATCGGAAGGCGGGGCCACTACCAACTAGACCACCAGTGCTCTCATATAGTAAGCTAAGCATATGGCTGCCACCACACCTGATGGAAAGTGAGAATTCAGCCTAAGATGGAGCATGCTTAGCCATGATCCACCTGTTCACTCTTGTCTTAAAAGTTCCTAAATTGTAAAGTTCCGGAAATACTGACATCGGAAGAGAGTTCCACTGAGTGAGTACTGTCATCATTTGTATAAAGAGAGTGAACCATCTCACATACAAACTGTGGCCAGTAGCAATTCAAGTTATTTACTTAGTGAATTTCGTGTAACGTTACGACGTTAATTTCATGAAATCACAGAAGGTTTGATTGCGTCACGCCATCTCGTCGTTTCGTTTCATCTTCAAACGAAAGATGTGAGGCTAATGAAGTTATATCAATTCAGTATCTATTTATCTGTTCAAAGTCATGGGAGCCAAGCGTAATTTAAAATCGTGGGAGGCTAAATTGGCCTTTGGTTTTGTGCGACATTTTCTTTATTTTTGTCAGGACCAACTTTCCCTGGACATTTCATCTCTTTTACTTTCGGTCCTTTATTTTTACCTTTTCCTCGCAATAAACTGTCGAAATCACGTATAACACGCTCAGGAACATCTATATACATTTATAAAAGTTCTCATATAATCTGTGGTTTTTTTAAAGAAAGATTCAGGTACGGTTTTATTCAAAAAGTCAGATATTTATTTTACTGCAACCCAATATCTATTAATTGTGAATCTGTTTTCTATGTATATTTCACGAGTTCCAGGAAACAGGTTACTGTATCCACGCTCGCTTCAATTTACTGGACCGGAATTGCATCGAATATTTTCCAATGCTCTTTACAAATCCAACACGAGCTGCAAATTCTAAATGTATTTTCTGGCAGTGCGCGTATTTTTCACTGCGACTTGATTCGTGAATAGATATTTTTCTGTATTATGAATATTTGGTGGAGTCTCATCATTATTATTCTACATTCAGCTAATATATTTTTCTGATTTCATTAATACACTGTGGGACATACATCTTTCTCTCGCTACTACTACTACTACTACTACAACTTCCGTGGTTAGTTCATAATACACTTTTTGTTAAACATCGCACCCTCATCTGTAGTTCCGACCATTGATAAATATCGTCACACAATTTATTCTTGACAGCACTGATTAATATTTGCAGAAGTCAGGAGTCAACAAAAGCTTCATCAAAATATTAATTTCAGTGATTAGGAATTCCAACTAGAACATATTTGATGCCTGTGGATTGTCGGTACATAATGTATGTAGGTATTCTTTAGTTCCAACTCGATATCTGAAAGATTAGGTTCTAGGAAATAATTTATTTGAAATTCTGGTTACGGCCAGTTTGAAAGCGCATTCGCGTTTTATTGTTTGCTTTCAGTCAAGCTCTAGCAATAACGAGAGTACCGGAGAGAGTACCGTTTTATAAAGTTCCATAGTGAACTCTACAGAAAATGTAGCTTTGGTGTCGGTAATTTGTTATTTTACAGTGGGATTTCTCTTATAAATAAAATAATAGTTTTGTGATAAGCTGCCAGCTTTTTTCCTGAACTTTTTAGTGCCATTTATAGTAACGTTCCGCTTGTCACATTATTCAGTAACTGAGACTCGAGCATTTTATCATCTGAATTGCAAAGGAAAAATGTTTTATGCGTCCACAAAGCTTTTCGCTGTATAAAAAGTGTTGAACAAAATGGCGTCGAGAACAAAGCTGGAAATGTGTCGTAGGTAATAAAGTCTGAATATTGCAATGTTTTCAGATTTCATCTAGCTAGGTAAATGTTTGTTATATTGTTGCAAACTTTGGTAAAATTATTTTGCTAGTGTGTTATCATGTTATTTTGTATTTTATTTTGTTAAGTATTTGATAGAAATGTGAGGCATTGTACACGGCCTCACATTGTGATATACGATCGTTTTAAAATGTCATTTTTATTAGAATTATATTTATAGGTATGCTGTTGCACTTCATTTTATACAGTTTCTGTGTGTCTTCATAATTTGATCCGAGATCTGAATAACGTAGTATTAGTTACTTAGATCGTTTTGAGTTTCATTAGTAATCACTTGTTTTTTAATAGCAACAATATATTTTCAAAATAAAGTCTCTGTAAATAGCTACATCTTTATTAATTGTATTTTCCTCTAAATAACCTCGTTTCAAGCTTGTTACGGAACGCAGACTTACCCGAGATTGAATTATTGATTTCCCTCTAAAGCTTTTTATATCTTTTGGAACTTTTTGTGGCTTCGGCTTTTTCTTCTACTTTGTTGTTTCTCGCAAATACTGTTTGAAACAATAGATTCTATTCATTCAATGTTTCAGTTTGTTGGGCTCTTTGGTTTCTTTGTATCGAATCTCTGAAGGTTAACTTTGTTTAATGGAATTGAAATGAATTTATGTCCAAGTTTCTTTTACACCCCTGACTTAAAAGAGGGGTGTTATAAGTTCTAAGTAAAGAAATCTTAGAGTGTCGCTATCGAACGCGATTGTGCCTCTTTGTCGCTCGTTCCGCGCTTTCGCTTGCACTTCAAGCCTTAAATGGAACACCTCAGAGCGAGGTAACGCCGCATGACGTCATGTTTTTTTGTGCGTACAGCCGGCTCCATCGAATTATAAGACGTTTTCACGTCAAAGAGTTAATTATAGCTTTTCTATCTCAAATAATTATACCATATTAAATAGTGTTGTGTTGTTTATGATTAAAATGATGTTGTAGTAATAGATATGCTAAAACCATATCGCTAAGGGTTATACCAAACGAGTGTGAGTTACATGCGTAATTCTATATTATTTTGATGTCCTATATTTCATTTTCAGTCAAGGCTTGATATGAAATATATTCCGGTTACGTCGCTCATAAAATCCTTTTTATAAATACCAAAGCTCTGGATTGGTGAGACTTTATGGTTATGCCGTAAGCTTTCGTTTTTATGGAGCTTAAAAATGATTATGGAAGCTTGAGGTCTTTCATATTTGAAATAATTTGTATAAACTGATTCATGCCTTGTGATAAAAGGTTTTGTTACTTAGCTACCTTTGAGAAGTCATATGGTTGAATATATCTTCTAAGAAAAAACACTACCACAAGGCATTTGCAGATAGTTCAACTAATTTATGTCTATCCTAAAAAATGTGCGTGCTGATTGTGTATATTTCTAGATATCGGATACGAATTAATAGATGTAAAAATAAAGAAACAGCTGACAGTATCCAGATGTTCAAAAAAGGTTTAATATAGTTAAGGTTTAACGAGAAAAGTTACTTTTCGTGTATTGTTTTAGCATTAATTACCGAAAGTTGACTAACAAATACCTATTTCTCGTACATTTTTCCTGAATAAAGGCACGCCTAGTTTAGTTAAATAGGATACTGTACAAGTAATTAAGAAACCTTTTCCCGTCACAACCGTGGAACCTAATTACCGAGGGTCTGGAAGACGTGACGTCAATGTTCTATTTGAGGAGTTGAATGGTGCCTGTGGTTGTGTTTTGGGATTTATTGGCGACGTGGGATGGGAACCCACGTGAGGCTCGTATATTTGACAAAGCTACGATTTAAGTATATAGGACACGTAAAACATGTTTTGTTGATGTTTTTGGCAACTGTTTTTCATTTTTTTACTAAATAATATTGTATATCATTTCAAAGGTTTTTTTTACAATCTTTTATGATTGATTTACGTAAATGTAGAATTTGAATTACGTAAGCTTCCTTTTGTAAGGCGGGATCAAGTGTAGCTTAAACAGATATCTTACCGCTAAACCGGGGTGTTTTTTTGTTTTCAGCAATTAATTCAATGTTTTTAAACGATACAACGTCCCAAGTATTTCCTGGAAAACTCTACCGGCATCTGTAATTCAGTTAAGCGTCTGAAGACACTTCCGAAATTAAATTACCAAGGGTCTGCTTAAGATGGATGGGATCAGGGTGGCGAGGCATTTCTGGTGAAGTGAGGACTTGAAGCTAAGTGGTATTAGTGTGGATTGATGTGGGTATCCTCATTAATCATAATGACTAAACAGAGCTTTCAAAGACTACTACGTTATTCCATAAAATGGTATTCCAATGGAAAAATAATAATTGAAATATTTCGAAATGACTATGTACATTTTGGAACATTTAGATTTCTGAATAAAAAAGTACCTAATGCATTTTAAATCATGTGTTTTTTGGACAATAAATCTATTTATACATTACTAAAAGTCTCCAAAAATGCTTATTATAGTTCACCAGGATTCCTTCGAAATTGTCATATTAGTTATTTCATTCTTAAAGATACACCCATAAGACCTAAAATGGGTCTTATGTGAAAAAAGATCGTATGACGAAAAAAGTGATGACAGTATAAACGGAATCGGAAATATTCATCCATAATATTTTACCGTTATCAATTTGTGAAACCGATTGGCATTCGCATCAGTTGGCAGAACATGGTTGATTGATTCCTCTGAGTGAGATATTATGTATGTATGTCAGGCTATACATAATATGCGGAGGTAGTTAGTGTGACCAGTGTGACGTAATCACAGTTGGGCGGCCCCTTTGTTTGGATTTCATCAACGTTGTTGGCTACAGATTTGTAATGACTGGTTCAGGAAATAACATTGGGAAAATAGCCATGCTCACTTTATTAGAAAAAATATACCGAAGTATGTTTTTAAGCAGGTATCTCTGTGCATATTACTCCGCAAACATTGGCCTCTCAGCTGAGTTGGAAGTAGCTCTACCTTAGGCGCAGTAGTAGGTCGTGGGTTCGATCCCTACCGAGAATAAATATTTGTGTGGTGAACGCAGATGTCTTCTATGTCTGGGTGTTATTTTGTATTCTAAGTATCATCATCATCATCATCATCCGCAGCCCGACTTAACCCACTGCTGGGCATAGGCCTCTCTTTGCTCCTGCCACTTACCACGATCTTGGGCTACCCTCATCCAACTGCGGCCCACGACGCTGGTAATGTCGTCAACCCATCGTGCTAATGGACGTCCAACGCGTCTCTTCCCAGTCCTCGGCCACCACTCCATCAATCTTTTGCACCTTGCACCACCTGTCGTCACCACGCCTTGCCAGGTGTCCTGCCCAACTCCATTTGAGTTCCATAATTCGTATGCCGACGTCTTGGACCTTGGTACGCCCTCGGATCTCGATATTAGGAACTCTGTCTAAAATCTTTATGCCGAGCATGGCACGCTCCATGGCTCTCTGTGTAATCCTCATCTTGTACACAGCTGCTTGCGTGAGTGTCCATGTCTCGGCACCGTAAGTCATCGTGGGCAGAACACACTGGTTAAATAGGCGGGTCTTCAGACATTGTGGTACATTGATAGACTTGAGGATGTCTTCAAATTTCCCAAATGCAGCCCACCCTAACTGTATCCGTCTTTCAATCTCCTTCTTCTGATGTTCCTTGCCAAAAGATAAAATATGTCCCAGATAAACGTATTGAGCAACCATCTCCAGTTTCTCATTGCCAACTGTTACCGCAGAGTCAACAAAGCTGGAGAGGTTTCCCATAACCTTCGTCTTGGACATATTCATCTTAAGGCCTATCCTCAAGGACGCATCACTGAGTTGATTTAACATATTCTGGAGATTTTCAAAACTTTCTGCAAAAAGAACGAGGTCGTCCGCGAATCGCAGGTGCGACAGGTAGACACCATTGATATTAATACCAAAGTTTTCCCATTCAAGCGTTTTTATGACGTCCTCTAAAACAGCCGTAAAAAGCTTGGGTGATATGGTGTCGCCCTGTCTCACGCCGCGACGAATTGGTACTGGGTTCGTTAGTTTGTGCACTCGAACCTGCAGACTGGCTGATGTGTACAGCTCCCGGAGTACATCCACGTATCGGGAATCGATGTGGCAGCGATGGAGAGCATGGAACACGGCCCAATGTTCGACACTGTCAAAGGCCTTCTCGTAGTCGACGAAGGCCATGACAAGGGGCCATTCTAAGTATATATTGTCAAAAAATATGTATATGTATACGTAAGTATTACATCAGCTATCTGGTTCCCATAGTACAAGCTCTGCTTAATTTGGGGCTATATGTTGTGTAGATTTCCACAAGTTTTTATTATATTGCACTTATATACATAGTTCAAAACGTTAATGCTTTTCTTTCATAAACTTCAAAAGTCAATGGACAAGCTTAACTTTATATTGCACTAGCACGCGGCAAAGGAAATATTTTTCTATATTGAATTCCAATTCAAAGGAAAGGAAATTCTTAGAATGAAATGGAATTTCTACTATACACTACGTTGCATCGCTGTGTTCTTTGAGCTTCGTTTGCTTCGACGCTACAAACCCTGTAATACCCGTAGCACACCTCCGCTGCGGAAGCCTTAGCGGTACCGCAGAATTGAACAGATCACTAGCGAAACTGCCTGTTCTAACGCGTAAATTTGGCTATATTCCATCTCTTTCTCCGCGCGGTTTTGTCGATCTGCTCCGACTTCAGCCACACTTCCGCGCTCTGGCTGCCGTTTTTTTTCACTTGATCGCAACGAAATTCATCTAGCGGTGCCGCTTGAACAGTTCCGCAGCGGAGGTATGCTACGGGCGTAAGTCTTTTAGCTCACCATCGCGAATCCAGTCCGGAACAGACTAATTAGGTACGCGATCCTGTTTGTAAAGCACTTTGTGAAAGTCCCGGGAGTTTTTCAAAGAAACTGGACACGGAAAGGCGACATAAATTAACTGCCTCCTTGGAATTGTGAACGTAATTAACAGGGAGCTATTTCTGACTAAAAGAATTTTATATTATACAATTTATCTATATATATAAATCTTTCGTGTCACAATTTGGAACGCGATAAACTCCGAAACTACTGAACGGATTTTTATAAAATTTTGCAACTGCCTTTAATATGGTCGGACTTAAAATATAGGATAGTTTATATTCAATATTTAGGTGTTATTAATTTATAAGGGGCAAAAGTTTCGAAATCTATGTCTATCCTTTCTATCACGTAGGGACTTATATATGTCTATCTCTTTCTATCGCTTAGGGATTTTTCAGAAAATTCTCGACTTTGACGAGAACAGAATGCATATAGACGCTCTAGAATGATCTGGAATAATCAAATTTAAAGTCGGTTAGCATCCGGAATGCTCCCACCCAAACGTTAGTAGGTAATCCAGAATTCTCTAAAATACTCAAATATAACCATGCAAACGGTTCTGAATTCTAGATTTGGACAAAATGTTCTAGAAAATAGTGCTCCTAAACGTTATAGAATGTTCTTTCATCATCATCATCAATTGATATCAGTCCATTGCTGGACGTAGGTTCACCTTGAGTAACATAGGCTGTATTTATGTGTTTAAAAAATAAATGTCCACCCGTGCGAAGCCGGGACAGGCAGCTAGTGTAATATAAATTTTTAGTTGCTTTTTCATGCTAATTTTTCAATGGCGTCGTGTAAAGAAAAGAGTGAAATGACAAGATTAATGAATGCCTTTTCACATCACTGGTTCGTTGGCCATCAGTTTGGTTTTAGTTTAATCAGAAATGTTATTTGCGTGAACGTGTAGTAGTAAAGCTCTTTGAGTGTGGTCTCGTCCGGGTGCGTACTACCACCATGCATATTCTGCCATGAAGCAGCTTGCTGTGTTCCGGTTTGAAGGGTGTGGGTGCCGGTGAAATTACTGACACGTGAAGTCTGAACATCTGTGTGCCTCAAGTTGATGGACCTTGAGTGAATCGTAGAGCACGTTTATAAAGTGCGTGACTTATAAGGCAATGCTTTGTTATAGGACATGGTTACTACTTAACATCAGGTGGGCCCATAAGCTTGTCCAAATACTACTACTTAGCTTGGTGGGGCTAATTGTATAAAAATATGTGGTTACAACATGGTATCTTACCTACGTTACTAATAAACATTTTTTTATTAGAGGTAAGTAAGCTTACACCATAGTGACTTGACCGAAATAAGTAGCACTGTAAAAAAATAACTGAAATTAAAAACACTTTCCTAAATTATATTTTCATTTTGTGGTACTTTTTTTTACCCGTTCGTGAACTCATTATAAAGCTTTTAAGCTCTCGCTGAATGGAACCACTACATTTGGCTGTGACCCACTTTTGGACATTTTAAGTAACGGGGGTGCTATTTAGAAACTCGCTTTTGCTGCGGAAAACTAAAAGCTGATAAATTTGCTGAATCTTGGTATAATTAATTTTATTAAAATCAGCGTTCCGTGGTTTGGTTTTGTTTAAAATATGCTTCTGACAAATATCTTCACTAATAAATGTTTAAATACCTTGACACTGTTTGGTAAGAGATGGCAATAGATTAACCATCGATTAAGATCTTGTCGCGGATTTTCATATCAAATAAATCCTTGCAAATTACCTATGCAAGGATTTTTTGTCTGAGATATTAGAAACTACGATAACCACATGTTACATATCATCAGCAATGAATAGTTCTGGACTATGCCAACCACATGGTTGGCTAACACTAATTCTGCATGAGGAATAGTACCCGTAACTATAACGGCCCATCACAGCCGGACGCAGCCACTCTACAAAATTGTCTTTCGTAATGATGTCAGTCTTCCAAAACATCAGCCATCTTCGCACCTCGAGTCTCAGGCAAGCAAAAACAAGCTACCGCTGCCACCAATGGCGCCATGGCGAAGACTGCCGGTGGCACCCAAAATCCGCTGGACCCCAGGCCGGCCACGAAAGGAGCCAGCATGGAGCCGATCCTCGAAGACATGGAGGAAACTCCCATAGCCATGTTGCGGATCACAGTTGGGAACAGTTCTGTTGTAAACATGTACCTGGAATATGAAATTTCTTGAATGAAACTCTGGTTTCCAAGTAGAAATGAATAAAATGCCTACCATCTAATTGTTAATGAATGACTTTAAGACGACGCTAGTGGTACTTTTCCCTCGAGCCCCTATTTAAAAGAAGTTGTCGGTATCTTAAACGTGCAGCCTTGCCCAGAACCTATATATTTCCGTCAGCTTAGTCGGGCTTTTCCACAACTTAGACATGATCAATACGAGTATTAATAAAATATCTGTCAGGAGTAACCAAGCAACACCACTTCACAAGATTGTCTGGGCATGGCATTTGACACTTACATAGCAGAAAAAGCCCCTGCAGCAGTGCTGACGCCCACCGAGCCGACAGCCAACTTCGCGTAGAACCAGTCGTCCGGGAAGGCCAGCATTCCGTTGCTGATCCCGCAGACGGTCAGGAAGCTGATGAGGGTGGTGCGACGGCCGAAGCGTTTGCAGCAGAATAGAGATAGGAAGACTCCTGGTATCTGTAAATAAGAGTTGAACGATCTACTTGGTTGGGATGACGTTGGGCCTCACTTTCATCATGGGTTGCCGTACAATTTCATATCTGTGAAACTGATTTTGACCACATTCGATTCTGATGAAAATTTATACGCACAAACAAGATGCTATTATTAGCATGGGTATACTGGACTATGAAACATGTCAGTTTGTCCTATCTTCAGTTGCGCATATTGTAGTAGGTAATTACTTGCTATCTTTGAGCCTGTCAATATGTAAGATTTAGTTTTTTTTTTTTTAAGATTACATGAAGTAGTGTGTGTATTTGTTTTGCTTTCTTTATCGTTTTTTACTTTGCTGTGGATTTTATTAGACATACTTATGTTGGTCTTATCATGATTAATATGACTGCAGACTTTGTTTGCTGTAGTTTAAATGATGCTAGAAGTTTTAAAGTAGTATAGTAAGAAATTGATCTTATTAAATTGAAACTATCTACCGTTTTAATTAAAAAGATTGAACGCTTCGTTTTATTAGCCATATGTTCTCAAAAAAATTTTACAAGGCCTTTCTTACTTGTAAGCCCCCTGCCAATACAATAGTCTCGAACACATTAGAGCTCGTCTGTCCTATATACTGGTTGCTGCCATAGTAACTCAGCCCAAGAAAAAACCAGGAGATGCATGAGCACACATTCTTCATCCGAATGCTGGGCTTGGTGACCAGGTCGAGGTAGGTCGCCTTGACCTTTGGCTGGTTCGAGTTTCCTTCGTTAGCGATACTCTTAACCACTTCCGCCATCTTGAGAGTTGGGAGGCGATTGCTGAAAATGCGAAGTTGGTTTTTGTGAGTTTTATTTTGAGCCAACGCTTATTTTGCAATGAATTTGCGTTTTATTAAATGTAAAATCTAAAACTATCTAGTTCACTAGTTTAACATTTGCTTTAAAATAACAGCTGATCTGATCTCTGATTGTAAGGTGAAAAAATGATTGATTACCTCCGAGCCACTTTTGTCATAATCTTACTCGCCTCCTCCAACTTCCCCGTCGATATCAGCCACTTTGGCGACTCGGGCACCATGAAAAAGTACATCAAAAACAGCAGATTCGGTATCCCTATCCCCCAACTGAAAGTGTTCCAAGATCGCAAGTAGTACGCAATCAAAGGCATGATCATCTCCCCAACTGTGAACGGAAGCATTATTAAACTCGTGACCAGTTCCCTCTTCCCTGGCCCTGTGAGCTCGAGCATGAGGATGAAGGGAACTATCATGATGCCGGCGGTAACTGTGCCTATGAAGAACCTGACGGTTGTGAAGACCCAGAAGTTTGGAGAGAGGGAGACGACAAAGCTGGATATCAGTTGAAGGACGCATGAGGATAGCAACGCTTTTCGCCTGCCGTATCTGTTGATAGTTTAAAAGAGTCATGTGAACTGTTGTTGTGATTTATTAGGTGTAAAAAGACGCGAAACTTCGCAGTATTTTCTTACCTGTCAGCTACAAAGCCAAAAACAATACTTCCAACTAAAATACCGAACATGCATACAGTCTGAGTGAAACTAGCCAGCCATTTTCGTTCACATATCAAATCCCACTCTGTAATAATCGTATTATCGAATTCTGAGGTATACTCGTATTTCATACAGTCTTTGTAGCAAGTTCCGTTTGTTATCACTGTCTCTTGGCTTTTATTTATCCTTTCAACACAGTTGAATGAGGTTTTCGGTGCCAAAAATATGATCGCCATTTGTGCCCACAATGCAGACATTTTCGTTGGAACCATTACTATGATCAGTAGCGTTATGTGCCATCTTCCAAACTGTCCTATCGCGTTCGTAAATGCGTCTTCGTATTTATTTAATAGTACATTGTTACCCGAGTGTTGAAAGTCACGTTTTTTGAGTCCCGAGACGGGTTTGGCGCCAGAGCGTTAGCGAGGGCGCCAATGGAGCTTGAGGGACTTAAAAGACTTTCACCCGAGGTAAACACTGTGCTTTTCATTACGAATACAAGGAAAGTAAAAATAAAAACATGAATGAAAAATTTGTGAAAATGAAGATTGAATTGCCGCCTTCCCGGTTTTTTTTTTCTTTTTCTCTGGCGGGCCTTCGGCAACGGCTCGCCAGCATTATTCAGCCATTATTTTCATTTTCAAAATTTAAAAAATGGTAAATTGTTTGCTCAAATCTATGTTATTTTAAATAAATAGTTGAAGTTATATATTAATCAAGTAATTTAGAAGATATATTATTTATTTAATACAACAGAATATACATTATTTACAAAAACTATTATTATACAACATGAAATAATTAAAAAGAAAATATAAAAATTACATTTTATAAGAAACTAGAAAATTTTATAATGAACTCTGTTTTCCACCTGAAAGTATTACAGGTAGAAAATACTAATATAAATTTATTTAATACTATCTTTATGTTATTTAAATTTTACATTGCGCTCTAATTAGAGTTTTTAAACTTCTTACTGTTGTAATGGGTTCCCAACCTACTTGCTGAATAAAAAGTTGGAATTTGGTTCAACCTCCTTGCAGTTTAGAAAGTTGGAATATGGTTGAATAAAATAGAACTTGTTTTTTTTTATAATTTGACAGCTGTCAGTAGACAGCGATTCTCCCTAGGGCTGAAAGTATTACTTTCAACTAGGCCCCTCAGGCAACTTCAGACCTACTTTCAGAGTATGAGCAATGAAAATTACTTTTACTGTCTTCCATTCTTGGTAAGAGCTACTCGTCTTGTGGCTGTACCTGTTGTGATGTGTCGATACCTTCTTATCTCTCTAAGATTAATTTTTTGTTTGTGGTTTCATCGTCTCATGATAATTTAATTGTGTTTTTATTGAAGATTACATTTAAATTAGGTTTTTGCGGCAGCCATTTAATGAAAACTACGTAACGGCTCCGGATACTCAACTAATTAACCCAACTAATATTTCTAAGGACGGATCATGGATTAATAATAATCGACCAATCCAATATTTGACTGTTGTTTTTCTAAAATTGTGCAAGGAAAATTGTTAGTTGAACAGTTGTCAAATATTTGATAGTTCGATTAGCAATCTGTGAATCCAGCCCCTAGTCATGATAATATTCTGAGTGTCTTCCAACTCTCTTAGGCTTGAAACATCTAAGCATTCTAATTTATGATATTAAATAAGAAATAATATGTAATTCGCCAATTAAACCATTTCTTACCCCATTCTTCACTTTTCGGTTCTTAGTGTAAATAAAAAGTAATTACCTTAGTACGTTTGATGAAAAGCCCATCAGAGAGATAAAGTTAAATTAGAATTAGCTTTCGGAGCTAGAAATATTAATTATTTGAATTGGGCCAGAGGGATGGATTTCGGAGTTCATGCTCAAGCACCTCTACTCATTTGTAAAGACGATACTAACATGCGTAGAATTAATAAAATGAAATAAATCAACGATAATTTTATCTCTTGAGAAATGTATGGCAATGAAGTTGAAAAGTATAGTAACTAATTAAAAAATATTTTCAAATTAGCTAGTAGCCTCATACTAATTATAGCGCTGTGTGAAGATGCCCAAAAATACTTGTTATAAGTAACATCTGTCAGAATAAGAAACAAACCCATTCGAACTAGTTACATTGGGCTGACCCGGGTCGCTCTACCCGCCCTAAACTAACTTGAGCAGCAACATACCGTCCTCACCCTAAACTTGATAATCTTATAAAACCCACGCAAGTGGCCTTTGGCTTATTCCTCTTGTTTGCTCCTTTCTTCGTTGTTTACCACAATTGTCAACATGTTGCCTGCTGGGAGCTTGTTCAGTACAAACAAGGTTTTGTAACTTCTTCGTGATTTTATATATTATAATGGAATAAAACTTCTAGTACTGAAAACTTAGATACTTGACTATGTACTTGATACGTCTGATAGAGTATAGATGGTACTGCACCCAAAGGAATACCTTTCCAATTTCTGAAAGCTATGTCAGTCATTAGCTAATTGTCTAATTTCATCGGTGACAAAATATACAGCATAGGAACTTCTTGCTCGAGCAGGTCTCCAATAGAATAGTTTCACCGTCATCATTAACACTTCATCCTCAACACTGCTGGACGATGATCTCTTTCAAGACTTTCCACTGAGCCTGGTCTTCGGCTCTTCTCGTCCAGTATAGGCCAGCTACACTTCGCAGATCGTCTTCCCACTTTAACAGATAAGGTTATTAATACTGAATAATTGATAATACACAACCTAACAAAACCTTCTGTTCTTCCACAGAGCATTCTAGGAGAGTTCAACCGTGAGCAGGATGCCTTCATCAAGGGTCAAGCTGGCGGCGCTGGGACCGCGGTGGCACCCTGGGTTGGAGCCCCCAACGAGGCTGGCCTGAAGGAGGAGTGTCTGTCACTCTCTACTGTAAGCTATTTGATAATCTGAGTTTCTAATTGACCAAAGAATACTGTCAGGCTAATAGCATTGGTTGAAAAATATGAACAAACACTCAGTTGCATAATAGATAGTTAAGCCAAAGTTGTGGAACATTTTGAAATAATTGCCCACAATTAACCTAAAATGTTTTTTCTTGTTGCTGATTCTAGCAGAGTTACAACAGAATTTACATTTGTGCATGATTTGTGATCACTCCTTGAATAAACAATTTCAAAGCTGAAGTATGGTACAAAAGCCAATTTAGAATTATTGTTTTATATTGATTTGTTAGCATTCTTAAACGTGGCCTTGTTCGTAACCTTTACTTCCAGGACCGAAGAAACTTCGTCCGTGCCCCGCCGGCCGGCGTGGACTTCGACTTCGACTACGACAAGATGTACAATGTCGCGCTCGCCATCATGGAAGAGGACCCCAACCTCGAGAAGATGCGCTTTGATCTCGTGCCTAAAATGTAAGCGCTGTTCATAACAATGTCTTTAAGCTAGCTCGTTAGTCGTCTAATTGATATTCCTCCTTACTTACCTTTTTCTCTACGCCTAGGACTGACTTAGATTCACCATCTTTAATAGTTATTTGTTATACAAGAGTGCAAAGTTGCTTTTTAACCGCGTGCTCAATTTTGATGACTGAGCAAGCGCAGGATTCTAAAGTTTAACCACGAGCGTAGCGAGTGGTTTAAAAGTTAGAATCCTAAGCGTTGGCGAAGGAATCAAAAGAGCACAAGGTGAAAAATCTTTGCACTCGAGTGCAACACGTAACTTTTCATCCCACCTCAGCGAGGAAATGACTAATGCAAAAAAGAACATGGCGCGACTAAAAGTAACACACCAAGAAGGTTCCGAGTATGAGTTATTAACAAATTTAAAAAGGTTGTATGATAAATTCGGCACCATGCAGGTAGAAGTAAATAGGTTTAATGGTGTTTTGAATTCACAAATACACCAAGAAGGTTACGAGTGGAGTTTTTAACAAAATAAAAAAGGTTGTATGATAAGTTCGGCACCATGGAGGTAGAAGTAAATAGGTTGTGTATTCACAAACTTATTGAACACGATATTCTAAATTCAAATTTACTTTATCCTCTAGCGGATAAAAACGGCTTTTCCAGTCAGAAATTAAACAGCAAAAACACACTTTCAGAGCTGGTGGGATGAAAAATGTCTTTATGTAAGCTTGTTACTTTTTTTATTGGCTTTCGTTCATATCGTCGTCTAGATTCAACTTATCTATAAGACGTTCCACTTCGGTTTAAGTTTTCAATGTCCAATGGTATAGAGTTGTGTTTTTCCTCATCCTTCCGTGTAAATCGTAAGAGGCGACTCAGAGAACGTACAACGAGATGGATAGCAGTATCTTCTGAGTGCTCAACATCATCACTGCGGTCACCAATCCGCCTGCCAAGTGTGGTGATTATGGCAAACTACCACACTAATTACAATGGGGCAGGCCTTTGTCTTGCAGTAGGCATCTTCAGGCTGATCGGCGATGTGATCTACTTTAATATTAAATTTATATAATGTAACAGTTATCATAACTGCTTTCAAATGTATTTCAGCATCACCGAGGAACAGTTCTGGAAAAACTACTTCTACCGCATGTCTCTGATCGTGCAGGCTAACGAGCTCGACAACGCGTCTCAGCGTCAACCCAGCGCCGACGACTCGCAAGGTAATATTACTGTATTGACCTTATAAAACATCATGTTTAGATCTACCTATGCACGCCTGAAGAGAAAGTATTTGGGTGTAAGCCAACAATTAAGGTCTTGCTTAGTAATTTCTAAATTAAATGAAAAAGATAGCATCAAAATAATTCGGAGATCTCGCAGCGCAAAACATTCCCAGTTTCAGAGCAAATGTTTTAGTGATATGCGATTTTTTTATAAAAATTTGATCTTATGGTTTAGTGCCCGTAGTTTCTGACATCTATTATCTTAGGACTTGTTTATATGAGCATTTTATTTGTCTATATTGATCATACCTCACATCAAATGCAAATTTGTCTTCTTTTTTGTTATTTTTTTTTTTTAAATACAAAAATTATAGAAACATCGTCAATTTTTAGTTGCTTCATTTTTTCCCAGTCTTGATTTTTATCATTTTCATTTTGTTTTATTTTTGTTTCATGTTTTGTTTTACGTAGATGAGACAACAAGCGATCTTAAAGTCAATGAGAAATCATCGCAAGAGTCGATAGATGACGCTAAGGAGCGAATCAAATCATTGAGAGTTGATAAAGAGGATGATGGTAAGACTTGACTCATTCCTAACAAAATGGTATATCTAAATAACCTTTACTAACGATTTTTGCGTAAAAAATAACTTATTTGACGTCAAATAAGTTTTGCAATTTTTGATACTTTTTTTTATTTTATGTTTTCATCCACACATAGCCAAATTATTTATTTGTATCTGATCCACATAATTATTATTTTATAATATTAAAAATGTAATACGTTTCAACACACTTGAATATTGTTTTTAATAGGTTGGCATTGGCTTACAAAATCAAATATACCAACTTTGAGGAATATTTCACAAAATTTGTTCTGCATGCCCTTGTACTTGTGAGACTGTTTCTATCCAAACCGCTATTATATCTTAAACTCTCATTATTATTTAATTATCCTTTTTCAAATTTGTTATTACACAGTCTTTTATGCGGAAGTCATTAAATATGTCATTCACCATGACCACATTATGTTTTATTCTCAATGTATGTGTCGAATTGTGGCTAAACGCATTTTCTTTCTCCCCGGAATGCAGCTTAAGCAAGACGCACGGACACCTAAGGGGCATCCGCTATCACATAACACCAGCGATATACGGTTCTATATATCTACTAACTTCTATACAGGCACTATAACTTCTACGAGTTAACTATAACAAGTTCTGTATAGTTCCCAGTTTGACCCTATTATGTAGTCTTCTATCTTTTGTATTGTCTATGAGGTGGATATGATATAGAGCCGTCAATATAACTTTTCGTATAGCGGTATGTACAACGCTATTAAACATAACTTTGATGAAATTATATTTAGTCTTGATAAAATAATGCCATACAACTGTACGGTTAGAGTACGCACATGTAGCGTGTAGATTATATTATTGGAACTTCAATTAAATTGTCTCTTTCATTTGGTACGACGAGAAACTGCATCATTTGATTCAAAATGCCCCTTATCTATAAAATGACAACGTCTGTTCTATAATACAATGTTGATCTTTCTCTCGTTCGGTGGAGCATTGAAAGAGTCATGGCATTATTATGTCAAGTTATCTTGTGTCACTGTTAATCCTTCACCTCACTCTTAGTATAATTTGTGCGTTGAATATGTATAGAATTTACTGCTGTTTGCTATTTATTGTTTCTTATATCTTAAAGTTTATGATCTATATCACTGTGTCATATCTTGTTATGTCGTGTTTGGTATATATGAATAAATTTAATGTTATTGACAATATAGCTTTCTCTATCCCGTTCATTGTGAACTATAATATAAATTGTATATATCGACGTTTGATTGATACGATCTGATTCCAATGTACCACGGATAGCGATCTGGTCTGTATTTCAATAGCCTGGGATCTGATCATCGTTTAAACTAGGTATCTAAAATATATTCACATCATACTTTTAAATTAGCTATTGATGTAGAGACCACCATAGTTGAAATTGTATTCTTGTCAACCTTCTCGATGGAACCTATTTTAATGTCTACTGAATGTTATATATGTCTAAGTATTTAATAAGGTTATATTATAGCTGTAACACTTCACAGTTCATTATGGTTCGGCTCAGTAGTGTTAACTGTAAGTATTAGTTGTTCCGGTTTTGACATTGCTACTTCTTCTTTATTTTATATAGCTTTCGAATGTAACGCTTCTGTCTGTGCCTATTCCTTATCATTTACATATCTTCCTTAGTATTTCTCAAAGTTGGTCTTTCATTCTTTTCGATTTTGCTATCATTATATTTTGCAAAGTGTAGCAATGTTGAAACTTTTTGTATATATTTATGTGTTGTCAGATTATTACATAAATTTTCATCCAAAAGCATCTAATTCTTAAAGTTTTCGAGTATGGTATTCAAATTTAATATGAAATTCATATTTCATAGTGTCAGTAGCTATTTTCAGTCTGGTTACAGTTTAAAAATGTATTGTCATGACATATCACCACGGTGACCGTCAATTAAATCCATTTGGACGTTGAATCATCATCTGTCGAATTTCTAACTTCTTTTTCGAGCTCTTTAGCTGGCAACACCTCGCCCTATCACAAGACGTTTTCTTATACCCAGTCACTTCATCAACATCAGGTCACTCTACAAAAGATCGATAATATTAGTGACATAAGAGTTCAGATAAAATTTTCTAGCATGACATTTCTCTTCCGATTTTCCTTTGTAATTATTTACAATTAGATGTAGGTCAATATTAATCTGTGGAATAAATAATCAAGTTATTGAAGTTGTGTAGAATTCTAGATTGTAAACTCATGTATTTATAGTTATTTGAGAATGTTTAAAGGGGTGATATAAAATAAACTGGCCTAGAATACTGTCGCCACACTGTTCAACGGTTAAGTCAACATCTAACGATGGTTTAAGATGGATGTAATGTTATAATGTTATTCGGTGTCCATTATTAATCAATGTTTATTGTGTAGATTCCCCCCTTACTCTTCTATATTGTATATGTCAAAAGATTACTTATAAAATGACGTTTTTGACATCTCTTAGTAGTAAAATTGATGTGAAGCATTTTGGTCAGTCGACATTTTAAGTGTTTTGAAGTAAGGGGGCTGAAGTTTTAATGAAAATTAAATAATTTGGCTATTGTGTATCCCGCTGCTGATGTTTAGGTTTTAGCTCGTCTCGTCAATAGTAGTTTTGTTAGCGACAGTATTAATTTTATCTTCAATATAATTTAGAAACAACGTTATAGTTACAAAATGATACATTGGCATTTATAGTTAGTTATTATGAATTGAAATAATTATATTATTCTAAAATAAAAAATGGTGTTGTTATTTAATTTATAACCATCCTTAGAATATTAATAATAAATATAATAATACAATAATTAAGAAGGTAGTCGATAGCATAATTAAAATTGCAAGCAATGTTTTGTAACAATATGAAAACATAAAATAAGGAAAAGATAATCAAATAACTGAGCTAAGATATAGGCCCAAACATAAAAAAGATGATATAATAAACGATCTTAATATTTCAGAGCAATGGGAAAAGGAACTAGATGCAGAACTGAAGGAATACGAGGTGGTGGCAGACAAGGCCGGTGATGATAAACACTGGGAGAAGGAGTGTGAAGACCTGCTCGGTGATGATGTTGACCTCAAGTAGATTATGATGATTTTTTATGTTTTTGTTGATTCCAAATCACTATTTAAGTGATTGTAAACTAAAATTTTGGAAATATTAAGTCCCAGTAAGTATTGAAATCGTATTATTTTATTTGCGCCAAATGATGTGGACTTAAAGGTTTTGGGGGAAAAATCTTCATTTAAGCTGCGGGTTCACGCTGATGGGGATTCGAGATACTAAACTTTTGTAACTCATTTTCAAGGGAAAGCTTGTTCATATGATCAAGTGGCCGACTCAGATGACAAAGAGTTTTTAGGCCTCCGGTAGGCCTCCATCATTACATACTAGGACTTACTTCGAGTGCAAAGGTGGTGCCGAAAAGTCAATAATGTTGAATGTAAAAGATTTAATGTGTGTTATTTAGAGTGTTAGAGTTATATTCCAATTTTGTATTATAATGTATAATTGTTTTTTAATCTTAAAATATATTGTTCTTTAGCTTATGCATCTATCTACATTTTCGAGACGTTAAATATACATACTAGTAGGTATCCTAAGATCTGTCTATCATAGGATTTACAAATTGAAGAAATTTATTCATTCATTATTCTTGGTAATTTCAACCATCTACTTCTACCTACAAATATTTGTGTGTTGAACGCAGATGTTTGTTCTCTGTCTGGGTGTCATATTGTATTTAAAAAAAAATATATAGGGTGTCCCATAACTCAACGTCAAGCCGGAAACGGGCAATGGGCCAAGTCATGACAGTTATCAGAAAATAAAAACTGACACCCTGTGATGATCTTTTAAGTCCTGTGACTACAAATATTAACTTTCGTGAAACTTTTTTCTGCAACGTAAGCATGAATAACCCTTATGTAAATTACAATTCAAAATTAAGTCATAACTGCCTCAGTTTTCAATGAAATCGTGGAGTTTTGGCCAACATTTCATTTCAGATAAATCATCATTTCATATCAGTTAAAAAACTTGAGAAACCTACGTCATGGTCAAACCCATGAAGTAGGTTTGTCAAGTTTTTTAACTTCACTTGTGTATCTGAAAAATGAAGCGACGAATATAATCGTACGATAGTTGTTTGAAATACTTATAATTTTAATAAATGTAATTCCATAGTGTTTGCATTTAACAAAGAAGTGTCAGTCATTGCATTTTGTATCTTATATCAACGAGATAAAGGTCTTGCTTCTTCGCTAGCCGTAGTTATTAGGTGTTAGCTTGTCATCGTGTCATTATTATGTTTGTTCTACGGTGCAATGACCTCTGTGGCTTAGTTAGCGGTTACACGATAAAGCGGCTTTGATTCCTGTTGCAGGACAAATTTTTGCATGAACTGCATTTTTGTTTCTGGGGTTGGATATTTTGGTACTATCGCCTGCTTAAGACTTCATAATTTCAATGTTTTTGTATTCAGTTCTGGAAGATCTAGCGTTTGTATGCAAGTCTCAGATGTGAATACAAAAGTGTTAATTTACAAAATGTGAATACTTCAGTGATAAAGTAATTTTAAAAATTATGATGTGTTGCCATTTTAATGTAGGCGACTGTACCATAGAATCTGCGATAAAAAGTATTATATATTATCTGTCTTGTGTTTTTTATTGTCTTTGCAATAATAATAAAAAAACTGTTATTAATTAATTAGATGTTTTAAAACCACGGGTAGCCTTGGCATTATAGTATCTAGAATATTATTATTATTTACTTACCTAGTCTATCTTCCCAGCATCCTAAAATCTAATAATTATTGTCTGCCATACCTCTAGAATTACTATGTTATAACTTTTTAGTTTTTGTGAAGTTTGTTCCCAGAGCTGTCAAAAATAAAAAACAAATCTAACATAAGGTCAGCTGGGCGATTGTGTAATTCTGTTGCAATCAAAACATTGATACTAACGAATAAATGATCACATTGTTGCCTTCATTTTTCGAGCACTAATTCTATCTGTTGCCATACTAGTTTTACAAAGCGAAGTTCCTATTCGCTATCTCATGTTTATTACGTCAGCATTCAGTCTTAAAAATCAAACTTTGAACTATAACTTAAATAACAAAAAAAAAACGAGAAAAAAAAAAAACTAAAACTAAACCTTAAAAATCTAGCAAAAGTGGTGTCCATGAGGCATGGTGCCAAGAACGCTGGCTGCATTCCCACGTTGAATAGCAATAGCTATTCTCTGTGCGAGAAAAGAGCCACCCCTCTTGTCACCAGTGGCGTCGACCAGTCTTGTTGCAATCGTTCCTTGCCAAAGATTTTTATTGCAATTGAAGCTCAAAATAATGTCAAAACTGACAGATGCGACTAGATTTTGATTGCAACAAAAGATACGCAATCACCCTACAGGGCAAATAATTATTCAAAGTATTTATTACCTTCCGTGTTTGGCAATTTTTTAAAGAATTGTTTGTAAAACCGCTAGAAAAAACCACTGCTGCTTTTAAAAATCTTATGGTTCTTTGATGTTATAACTATTGTCTTTGTTTTGTATACAAGCAATAGAATATTGTAAATAATACTGTTTATTTCTTGAACAGCTGAATATGAATATAATTATTTGATATTTTTACATCATACATGCTCAGTAAATAGGATTTTCTTTAGCGCAAAGAGGCTGTGTAAGTAGGCGTGTGCAGCCCAGTGCATTGTAAATGCGTTCCATTTTCAAATCACTTATACCGTCTCACTATGCTTGATACGTAATGGTTCATTACAGTTCAAGAGCTATACAAACCTCCTTGGTGATGGTTCATTACAGTTCAAGAGCTATGCAAACCTCCTTGGTGAAACAATCTCTTTTCTTACAAAATGATATGAAAACTTTTTACTGAAAAGATATAGTAGCTCACAGATAGGTATGTGCATAAGTCTACGACTGTTTTAGCAGATACCTACCGGTACAAATATTTTACTATTAATTTTAATAAAATTAATGGTATAATTATAATAATACTTACATTATTATTGTAATTTTATTATTCTCAAATTAAAATTACATTTTGTCATACCCATATAAATGTTGTGTTATTGTTGTACCTATTTCTGCCGAAAAGCAGTATTGCTGTGTTTCGAGTTGAAGGGTATAGGTGCCGGTGAAATCACAGACACGTGAGGCTGAACATCCGTATGCCTCAAGTTGATGGTCGTAGGGCAGTGCATTGTAGAGCACGTTCCTGACGTGCTTGACCTACGAGGAAATGCTTTGCTATAGGCAATGGTTACCACTTAACATCAGGTGGGCCATATGTTCGTTCCATCAGCTAGTTAAAAATTTACCTCGCATGAATGATGTAAAGTAGAATGCTTACCTCGGGCATAAGTAGCTATTGCACCCTCGAACTATATTTGACCTCGCTCGCTTTGCTCGCTCGGGCATCTAAATATCTCGGGTACACTCGATCCATTAGCGCCCTTTGCGAGCTGCGCTCGCACGGGCGCCAAAAAGGATCTTGTTCTGCAAAAGCTCACTTACTGCCCTTGTATAACAATCTACTATTAAGCTTCTAGATACATTCCCGTTCTTTTAATAAACGTGTGTACCTATACCTTCTTATTTATTTTATAAATCGTTTATCGTAATTGCAATTTATTTTATAAAGTAGTAACTAAAATGGGTCATTTAATTTAAGCATTTTAGCCTATTGTAGCAGCCTAGAATCAATATCAGTTGTAAGTATTTATAGGTACAGTAGAAGGCAAACATGTGCCATTTAGATGGGAGTCGCTGTCGCCAGTTACACATTTTCTACTTCTATTTAAAATATCCCTAACATATGAGGATTCTAAAATAAAAGCGTTATAAAAAAGGAAGGTATTTGTTTTATGCTTGATTTCTTGTTCGGTGCGCACCGAGACATTTTTAATTTACGACTCTCGAAAAAACTGCTTAGTTTTGTATGGAGAAAGGACTGCTCATGCATTTTGGAGACACTTTTCTGACCACATGGTCTTTCTATGTTCTGTGGTGCCTAGTGCGTACGCCTCGAGTGTCCATCAATAAATACAAGTCTGTAAGTATACTTACTCAAACTATGTTTAATGTATGTTTCTAGCCAAACACCTTCACACAATGAGTGTTGATAGTAAATATTGGACTTCGAATTAAACTGTTTACTTAATAAATAAGGCCAAAAGATTTTGTATTTCAAAATTTAACACCTATTATTTAACAGCTCAGTTTGTAGTAGCTCTGCCTTTTGCGGGTTTGATCCCTAATGAGAAGTTTTTCCTCTTTTTCTCTGCTTAAATATTTTTCCAATTTCCTTTCTTAGTGCATCCCTAGGCTATAAAAGGAACATACCATCCAAATTTCATGCTTCTAGGAGTGAGGGCGCTTGTACACGCTAAGAAAATTTGCCGTTCCTGCGGCAGACAAGACAAATTCTTCGTGTAGACGACAAGAATTTTGTCTTTTCCACACACGAAAACGCAACAACGTTCGCCGCGTCGTGTCTTGCGCAGATAAGATTTTTTTCGTGCACCGCTGCGAGCAGTGTACACAGTTATTTTCTAGTTACGACACGAATTCTTGGGTAGACCCGGCGTTTTTTCTTAGCGTGTACAAGCGCCCTTACGGGTTAGGCTGAGCGTTGATTGTCAGTCAGTCAGTAACGTAAGAGTTTTATAAATGTAAATAAGTTTTTAATTCACAGTAGAGCATCTTCGAAGCAAGTGTAGCACTTATCTAAGTACTTATAAATAATGTTTCTAAAAAAATATACAAATACCTACAGAAGCTACCTACATAGTTCTTTGGTAGGTACTTAAATAACGATCGATCATAGTTGTAATTATTTTCTTATGCCAGTAAGTATTTGCGTAAAACATTTCCTGGAAGATGAAAAACATTGTGTTTACCCAAAGAAACTGTTCTGGTGTAGTAGATAATACTTTTTTTGGTCGTCGAATATAAATATTATAATCATAATCATTATAAAAACTGAAGTCAGTTATGTCCTTGCACTGCCCTTGCTGGGATCTGAGATCAGAGATCAACGCGCAAAAAATACCTATGAATTTAATGTATTTCATGTTGGCATCCCAACACAATGTTAAAAAAACGCAGAATAATGTTTTGAAGAGACGAAAGATTTTGAGCTTACTCGATCTATCTATCTATAACTGTGGTCTTATCTACGCATCTAGTCATCTTAGATCGGTAGCTAGGTAATGGAAATATGAAAAAAAAAAAAACTTCAAATCAATGAAAAATTAAAGAGCTGACTGAACCTCCTCCATTTTAAGAATTTGGCTTCATCATCAGCCAGAAGAAGTCCACTGCTGGTCATAGGCCTCCCTACACATTTTCAGGAAGTTAGCATAATATCAATGGGATTCTAGAACCGGCTAACTATAATTGAATAGAGCCAATATAGACTATTATTACTAGTGTACTATAAGCTACTAGCGATCCGCCCCAGCCTCGCACGAGTCATTGTAGGGTGATGTTATATACCCATAGCTTTCTTCGATAAATGGGCTATCCATCACAAAAAATATACAATTAAATAAAAATTTGCAAAATACATAAGAAACCGTTGAGCTATCTGCAGACCGGTACAAAAAAAAGGGCGGCAGCGCATCGGCACCACCTCTGGTGTTGCAGGTGTATATGGGCGACGGTGACTGCTTTCCATCAGGTGGCTCGTCTGCTCGTCTGCCAGCTATGGAATAAAAAAAAAAAAAAAAACGATCTAAAGGTAGCTTAACTGATCCAAATCAGTACCAGATGGAAGCGTCCCCGAGACGCTGGCGGCATTGCCACGCTGAATAGCAATGCTAATGCGATCACAAAAATATATTTTCAATGCGGACCGTTCGAGATTAGCGCGTTCAACCAAACAAACAATCAAATTTTTAAGCTTTATTGATGAAGAAGTAATCAACTTCTGTACCTATACCTACATACGTCACGCCATACCTACCTCGTTATGACTACCTACTGACTATTATGTGAACTGTGGCGATAGGTGCAGGGGCCTAATTCTCGGGCCGACCGAGATTTTCTAAGCAATTATTTTATTTTTGGCATTGCACAACCCCGCACTTGTTCTATGTTTTCCGTATATCGTAGCAGTCGAGGCTTCTACAATGAGGTCGTCGATGAATTACTCAAAGAAATTATCCATTCTCTCTTCGAAAACAAGCAATTAGGCCCCTGGGGGCCAATTCTCGGGCCGAGAATTGGCCCCCAGGGGCCTAATTCTCGGGCCGATCTCGATCATTTGCAATTTTATTTTATTGCTTCTTTTCGAATGGGGAATGGATAATTTCCTTGAGTAATTCATCGACGACCTCATCGTAGAAGCCTCGACAGTACGATATACGGAAAACGTAGAAAAAGTGCGGGGTTGTGCAATGCCAATGTATAAACGACCTCTTCGTAAAAGCCTCGACAGCTACGATATACGGAAAACGTACAAAAATTGCGGTGTTGTGAAAAGAAGCAATAAAATAAAATTTCAAAATGATCGAGATCGGCCCGAGAATTAGCCCCCTGGTCTCATGAGCGACCCTTCAGTAAGCTTTACCACCATTTGTGCTCTGTACCTACCACGTAACACTACACTACCTTATTTTATACAGTTTTTAGATAAAACCCAAGATTAAATAGATAGGAATGAGATAACAATAATTACTACCCTAATTACTTGTGTGACGTAATGATTTTTATTTTTAAATCTTTCATCTTGCTAAAGTTTTTGTGTGTTCCGCTTTGTTTCACGCCAACTTATTATTATGTTAGATAAATTATAAATATACATGGTAATTATTTAAACTAAAAATATTTGACTGAAGCATGTATAAGTGGATTTTTGTCACAACCATATTAAGAAAAATCAATTAACAATAACAAGATCAATATAAAATGGTACAGATGTAAGACGCATAAAGGCGTTTTTGTAAGTAAAAAAATGATCTTTAAAATAAGTGCAGTGACTTCAAATGGACTGGTTTTAATCGGTGTTATTGTCTCAGGTATGTTTGTTATTCTTTTTAGATATATATTTTTTTAATTTTGTAGGTCTTTGATTAGGGTATTAGGTAAGCATAATTATTTTTTTAAATACTCCTATTTAGGCGTTAAATTCTGTTTGTGAGTATTCTATTTGAGATTGCAGTGTGCATTGCTGGTAAGATCATTAGGTAAGTTGAGCAGTCAAAATCAAAAGTAACTTTCAAAAGTGTTTTTAATATGAAAACTAGCAACATTTGCAGCCTTTGCAATTTCTCAGGCTATGATAAAAAAAATACCTATTTCATTTATTTTTACTAATATCTTTTTAATATTATTTATTTTCCCGACGTTAATTCTTATACTTAGTCATTATTGAAAAGAACTAACTACTAAGGCACTTAAGAGTATAAAAAAAGCATATAAAGGTTAAAAGAGCCGAAAAAAAAGGAAACTCATTACCAACATCGGCGCATTACCTACTCGTTTCCGGGTACCTACGTAGGTACTTCTACAATAAAAGGTATAAGTATAGGTACCGACAGTGAGCAATTTGAATCTGATGCATATCTGACCTTGTTGTTTCTCCGAGATGATTATGAAATTGGTGGGCTATTGTTGTACAACAACTAATGTCGTCCAAAGAGATGGCATTATGAAATATAAAGAGGCTTAAATGCCCACTTACACGGGTTGACTTTGCTCAACATGGAAGGCAGCTACATTTTTAACGCATAAATACGTTGAATTATTCATAGCAACAGAATATTGGAATATGATTGTTATTTAGTCTGTGGTAAACCCTTAACGTAGAATGAGTTGAATTATGCTTCACTCGTTCTTCCGTGTGTGAAACCCGCGATGGCGGATAACTTTTGTCTGGAGTAGTAAATATTGAAATGTAAAACTTTCTAAAGTATAATAAACGTTTTATCTAACTTGATTATGGACTATTCCTCAATTTACAATACAGAAACAAAGTCCCACAATTCCTTTATTTTAATATGTTAGAAAAAAATATGCTCAGTCAAATTCAACACGCTACGCTGCCGGAAATAAAAACGGTTTCCTAATTACATTTAAACAAAAAAATCTTATATAAGATCTTTTAGAGATAGGCTCTTAATAATCAGACTGCCAGTCACGTATAAAATAAGTAAATATAAATCTAATATTGATAGGATTTATTGTGTGAATTTTCTATAATATTTATATTTATTTATTTATTTATATTTATATTTAATGCGCCATCTATCAAACAAAGCCAATATTATACAGTCGCGTGTCATTTGATGTGAGTCCGTAGTGTCCGTAGCAAAATGTGAATACAAGAGTACAACAATACAAGAGTTATGACTTTTGAAGTACCTATACCTGACAATTTTTTTGGTGACTGTACGTTGCTTAGGTACCTTACCTACTACCTTATGAATCAAATTGGTATATTTGATCCTTTTTCTGGTATATTTTTTGAAGTCTTATGTTATGCCTAGTGTCCACCCTGTTCTTAGCCTGGACCCTTGTTGCATTAGGTCTTAGCAACAGGTTTTAATTTGTTGCATCTTCTCTTCTTAATCATGTAAATACTAAAATAATTTTCAACAATGTTCCAGTGTTGTTACAATGCCAGTGCCAGAGAGAACCATCTCTTCCCATCAATGTGAATAGCTTCAACCAGTTCATACGCTCCACGTTACCAGGTCAGTCTTGAGGTATAGCTTAGCTTGTTGGTCATCGGACTGTTCAGCGTGTTCATCCTTTCAACACACTAGTCCGAAGAAACTAGATTGCTAATTTGAAAACGCCCTCTTCGAAAACCTCTCTTTATAATTTTTTTTATACCATTATCTGATGGATCAATCATATGATAAACAAGCATTGCCTCGTAGGTCACGAATGTCTGGAACGTGCCCTACGATGCACTGCCCTGCGTCCATCAACTTGAGGCATACAGATGTTCAGCCTCACGTGCCAGTAATTTCACCGGCACCCACTCCCTTCAAACCGAAACTCAGCAATGCTGCTTCACGGCAGAAATAGGCATCTTAGAAGTCTCTAGGGATCTTTATCAGGGTAATATTAATCTCTAACTGTATTTCATCATCATCATCAGCCTGAGAGGTTCACGGCTGGTCATAGGCATCCCAGAATTTCCAGAAAGACTGATTCTTGGTTTTTTTCATCCAAAGACTTCCCGCTACTACTAATGTGTGCATTGGGTTTTATTTTATACTAACGAGCTGCACAGAGGTAGTTTGACGAACTATGTCAATTTACCTAAAACTGTTGAGCTTTTGGATACGGGGTCAAGGTCAACTGTAAATAATTGAAGACAATCATGATATTCTTGTGCAATTCGGTATTTTCTAAATGTCTTGTCCTCTATAGCTATGAGCTCGAAACACGATTACCTAGCTACCATAGTACTAGAGACTCACGTCTAACAGAGAGAACAGTGTACACTCTTAGGCTTCTTCTTCTTCTTATCGTGTCATTGGTTCTTTCAAATCAGTGTGGTAAAATGATTTCAAGTGCGTACTAGACTAGACACAATATGAGGTTCATCACGACTTAAACTAAAATAATAGAACTTTGATGGAAAACACTTTGAACTTCTATATTCGAACAAGACAAGGTTATCAACCCATCTACCTACCTACTAGGCACCGTCTGCCGCAAAAAGCAAAAAAAAAACAAATCGCACAAGAAACAAACAGAATCCTTGAAATCCTTGTCTTAACCAGGAACCCTTCGACCAAGAAATGCCAAACCGGTTGGTCAACTTTTCAATTATTTATTCTTTCTCTATGCACACACATATACATCATTTAGGGCTGGTTTCACAGTTTGCTAATCGACTAATGAAATATTTGACAGTTTGTTTAATTGATCGATTGTAATCCGTGATGCATGACGATTTTTATCCGCTTCCAAACTTCCAAACGATCTCTAAAGCCTTGCGCACATCTAAGCTATCTGCGATGGCGATAAGTGAACGCTGTTATATGTGACAGCTATATTTGACAGCATTTCACTGATCGCCATCGCCTACGCCTAGGTGATCTAGATGTCCACAGGCCTTTATAATCTCGAATAGGCATAATCGAGATTAAAATACATGATATTAAAAAAATATCAGAGCCATTATCATAATAAGTAACAAATGATCTCTGTTCTAATTTATTGTCCAATTAACATGTTCTGATTTTTGAAATTATGATATCTTGGTCAATAGGACGATAACTAGATCAAAACGTCAATGTCAAGGTTATCTTTTTATTCAATAACATCACAAGAAAAAAAAAGAAGAAGGGGAGGGAGGCCTTTGCCCTGCAGTGGGACTGAGTGGGACGACCCAGGCTAAAAATAAATAAATAATAAATAATATCACAAGAAACACTTCAAAACGTACCATAAATAAAGGCCTGCGGACACCTAGTTCTCTGGCGGTAGCGATCAGTGAAACGCTATAAAATATCGCTATCAAATTTGACAGCGTTTCACTGATCGCCGACGCCAGCGGCGTAAGTTGTGCGCAGGGCATAAGGAAATCTTGGCACCATATTGGGATAAAAAAAATATTTCAGTTCCTTCTGGGAGAGCAGCTAACTTCAGAGATGTCCTCGTCAGGTTTTATGGGTAAGTTCTTAGGTACTGCTATCCACCAAAACTACCAGTTGTCAGGAGGCAAGGGCCAGATCAAAATTTGTTACCTCGGATAAATATAATGTGCATCATAGATTTTAAAATTGGGTTATAAACATACGGTGGGCTACACTTTATCACCGAAAAATAAATAAATAAAATTGTAGAAATTCCACACAACACTATCTAGCCCCAAACTAAGCAGAGCTTGTACGATGGGAACCAGATAGCTGATACATAGTACTATTGCTTGAAATTGGATGCATACTAAGCTTTCAATAGACAGAGAACACACGTCATAAATATTTGTTCTCGATGGAATCGAACCCATGCCCTCCAGCGCAGAAAGTAAACCTACTACCAACGTACCAACAGAGCGGTGAGAGCTATCAAAAATATATCTAGTGTTACATATTCCACGTAACATCAGGTGCCATTTGCTGGTAAAAAAAATCTTATTGATAAATCATTTTCAGAACAAACGTGAATTGTTCTGTAACCTCTGATTACAGACAGAGGTAACCGCGTAGCATGAGGTGAGACATTAGTTGGTAAACAAAAATTGTTTTTGTAGAACAAACGTGACTTCACCTTCGTCTTTTCGTCTGAAGGACATCAGTCGTCTGCTGGACGACCCTCGCTTCGACATGCGGAAACCAACCATGATGTATGCTCACGGGTAAGTAGTACCGCGTTTTGATGGAGAGCATATTGGTTCATCAAATATCAGAACCATTTTATCGTATGATTGTTAAACAGTTGCGTCGAAAGAGTGAACAGTAGGCCTACCACAAGCTTTATCTGGCTCTGTCTCTAGCTCTGGTTTTGAATCTGTGCGAGGGTTGACTAAATAAATCCCACGTCGAAACGTCACACACACAGTATAATATCCTGGTGAGCACTCACACAGACTCAAAATCAGAGCCAGAGACAGAGCCAGACAGAGATTTTGGTAGGCCTACAGGTTATTAGGTAGGTACGAATTCAAATTCAAAATTTCTATAATCAGTTGTATTGCAAAGATCAGGGTTAGGTGTCAGTTCCACGCGACCAAGCTTAGAAGAACAGGTAGCAAACTACGGCTTGGTTCCTACCGTTTTTCTGTGATCGTATTACAAAACAAAAATAAAAAAACAGTGAAGTTCCAATATAGCTAAGCGTGCTCAATTTCAGGCTGCATCGCCTCATTTTCCAACAGATATGATTGCAGCCAAAGGCGTTGTTGTCAGTAATTTAAAAAATCTTAGACCTTATCTTAGAAAACCGTCTGCCCTCAGCCAGCGACAAGCAGTTTTTATGGTGGCAGCTACCGTAGTCCCTACCACTGGCTGTGGCTGTGGTCAATGGCTCATTTTTACCATGCCTTACAATGATAATAGGGTCGTACTAGGTCTTGGCGAGTTTTTTAATAAATATGTTGATGTATTTCCAGCTACGTGGAACTGGCTACAGATAAAAGCGTACAGCGGATCGTAAAGTCCTACCTGAGACATGGAGGCTACAACACTCTGGTGCTGGACTGGGCGAACCTCGCCTTCGGGAACTACATCGTCGTCGCTAAGGACGTCGCTACGGTAAGGTATTCACCATGTTTTGGAGCTTGAATTGTGCCGCTGATTAAGGAAAGATTTTTAACCGACTTCCAATCAAAAAGGAGGAGGTTCTCAATTCGGTTGTATTTTTTTTTTTTTATTTTTTTTTTTTAATGTTTGTTACCACATAACTTCGTCATTTGTGAGCCGATTTGAAAAAATATTTTTTCATCTGAAAGGTACTGCTTCTAGATTGGTCCCATTTTAATTTTATTAAAATCGGTGTTGCCATTTTTTTTAAAATAATTTTTTTAATGTTTGTAACTGCATGCCTCCGTCATTTATGAACCGATTTAGAAAATTATTTTTTTATTTGGAAGGTTATTCTTACGTCCAGATTGTGCCAAACAAATTTGATTAAAATCGGTTTAGCCGTTTGACAATGAAGTCGGTTTCTTAAGTTTTTTAAACTTATAATTATTATAATACTACTCTTAGAATAATGTGGCATAAAATAAAAAACTTTTGGTTTGATTTAATTTTGGTACCATCCTATTCAAGATATTTTTTTGAGGATATCAACGCGATCATCTAAATATTATTCTACGGTTTCAGATGGCAAAAATAATGAACGATATTATAGTTTTTGCAAAACTACCAATCCGATACACTCGTAGATAAAAAGTTATCAGAATCAGCATCTCCAGAATTTAAGCTATCTCTGATCTTTTCACATATAACATAGCATTGCTTGGTCACGCACGATAAGAACGTACCTTACTATGACAGCATCTATCAACTTCACAGTGATGCCTCTGATGTTTTCAGATAGGCAAAGAGACAGCCCGCGCCATGTCTCGTCTGCTGAAGCAAGGCGTTCCCCTGGCCGGCGTACACTTCGTGGGACACTCCCTCGGTGCCCACGTGCTGGCGTATGCTGCCAGGGCTCTCGCTGCTAGGGGAATGAAGATTCCAAGGTACATAGCATCAAGCACCCTTCAAGCTCCTCACACACAGTCTTGACTTATAAAATATTGTCTGTTGTCATTTATTTTGCAAACATCCGGACTGTTCTGTCTGGCTGAAATCTATAGCATTAAAACTGTCAAGGGTCCAGGAATTCCTGGATTCCGTAACGGGTTTGTTCAGTAGGTTTGCCACAAGCTCTGTCTGTCTTTGTCTCTGGGTTTGAGTCTGTGTGCGTGCTGACTAAATAAATCCTACGTCGAAAATTCTCTAACAGCTTTAGGTTGAAATGAATGTCTTGAATCGGGTTTTGTAGCACCATTTAAGTATTATCTTGAATCTAACCGTCATTGTGATACATGCCAGGCTAACCGGCCTTGACCCAGCCTACCCCGGCTTCTACCCGCCCATCCTCGGCCAGCCGATCTCCAAAGCCGATGCTTCCTTCGTGGACATCATCCACACGGACGGAGGCGGGTATGGGGCTCCGAGCAAGACTGGACACGCTGACTTCTGGCCGAATGGAGGGCAGGCTAAGCAGCCTGGGTGTTTGTCTGCTACGGTCTTACTCACTGATGAAGGTATGTCTTTAGCCTTAGGGTTATGAAATGTTTCTTACACACAGCGATTGAGCAAGCATTAAATGTGTTTTTAAGTGTGCCATAGAGACGCTCTTTTCGTGGGCTTAATATTATGTTTTCCAACTATTTCGGTAGCATACGCTGAGCAATCTTAATTAGCCCAAAACCTAAGAGTGCCTAGAATGGTCAGCTAACTAATATGCCCAGAAGTAGGTTAATTCAAATAATGACTGTCGATCTTTGAGGAAATGTGATAGAACTAGCAAGTTTTCCACCTGATGTTGAGTGGTTAACTAAACCACTCTTCTAACCAGTTAGGTGAAAGAATTTAAAGTGCGCTTTAAAGAGTCCCATGTTACCAGATTTCTGCAGTCACTGGCGCTCTTGGGGCTTCTGGGCGGAGTCAGTGGTGGGAGGGGAGTTCCTCGCGAGGCGATGTGACTCGTACGACGGGTTCCTGCGCGGCCGATGTCGGGAGGCCAAGCTAGTGCGGATGGGGCTGCAGGCCACTCCGGGGTAAAAATGTTCGCCAAATTTTTATCATCTGCACTTGATGTGCGGGCTGGTTTTTCCGCAAGTAGGCCGCTGGTGGGCCCTTTTTGCGTGACCCTTGACACGTGTTGCTCGAACTTTTTTAGGTTCTACGACGCGCCGGTTTCCTCACGATGTTTTCCTTCACCGTTTTGAGAGTAAGTACTGGCATAGTGCACATAAATTTTTCGACAGAAAAACTCATTGGTAGGTACACGACTGGATTTGAACCCACGACCTTCAAATCGAAAGGCGGGGCCGCTACCACTAGACCACCAGTGCTCTCTGCCACTCCGGGTTGAGATGATTGATGATATAGTTTATTATTGAGGGTTTTGGTTCGGTCATTGCTCACGGCTCAGTTGGTAGTAAACCTGCCTTCTTGCGCTGTAGGCCGTGGGTTCGATATTTGTGTAGTGAACACAGATGTTTGTTCTCTGTCTGGGTGTTACTGTGGTGTTAGTTTTGTTCATTGCTGACAGGCGTCAAGGTTCATTCAGTTGGTAGTTACCCTGCCTTCTGCGCTGTAGGTCGTGGGTTCGATCCCCACCAAGAACAAATATTTGTTTAGCGAACACAGATGTCTGTTTCTGTCTGGGTGTTATATTGTATTTTAAGTATTTATGTATTTATAAAAAAAAGTATTCAAGCATTTTCAATTTTGATTTAAGTCGTATTTTGGTTGTAGCTCTACCTATTACGCTGTATGTAACGGGTTCGATCCCCAAACATGACAAACATAATTTTGTTTGATGAACATACAACATAACATTATAATGATTTTTCTTTTAATCTAAGTTATGTGAATTAAATCGTTCATCGTGAAATGTTATAGACGACGCCTATGTCCAGCAGTGGACTTCGTCAGGCTGATGATGACGATGACTGTATGTATTATTGTCCGTTTCAGTTTAAAAGGAAACTTTTACTTGAGGACCGCAGCTAAGAGGCCCTACACACTGGGTGTCACAGGAGCTAGCTGACGTGCTTTTAGGCTATAAGCCAAAATTGCTCAGTTTAAAATTTTTATAATGTCCCAAAAGTTCAAATCAAATCCCGCTCGGCTCTTAACTTTTGGGACATTATAAAAATCTTTGAACACTATAAGATCAATAAACAGTTTAAAATAGTTTACGCGCTGGTCGCTAAATCATCGGTTTTACACGGTTAGGGAATAAAATTAAATGTATTATAAAATGTAAGTTTAGGTCTAAAACTATGGTAATAAGTAATTTTAATTATATTTTTGCTAAAGCGAAATATGGAACATTTGAAACCATAATTATTTTATCAAAGCATGTAACTAAGTATAGGTAGTAGAGTCGGTATCAGAAGTAGATCGGCATTTTTGACAGGCAACGCCCGTTTTCTTTGGATTTGTCTCAGTTATAGTAACTTTGGTTTGCAAATAGTTATTTATGGCTATGTCTTCATTTAAAGATTTTAAAGTTTAACACTTAGGTAGATCCAAAGTGTACTGTTTTAAAAAATATATTATGAACTGTACCTACAAACCAGAAATGCTTATCTACTTTTGACGCTGCCTGTACCTATTGGTCACTTCCCTATCCCTACCTACAGGAAAGTATTTACCCTAACTTACCAGGTACTAGGTACCTACCTATTATTTTAGATCACAGCTATATTTTACATACATTCAAATACAAAAAATCACCTTTATTGGAGGGTAGGTAGCGTATTGTACCTACTATGTCTGCACCTACTTTAGTCATGTATTTCATTTTACGTGCGATCTTCAAGGTAAAGAAACTATTTCTGTAAGAAACTTAGTATTTAAAATAATTATCAGAGCAATAATAAATGCTTTGTTAAATAAAACATTAGTAGTTTCAGTTATTTTTTAACATCCTCCATACTATCCGCCAGCGCCTTCCCTTTAGTCTCTGGCAACCACAGACAAACAATCCCCGCGAAAATTGGCGCCAATCCAAAAATGACAGTTGGCAGCCATGGGATTGTCAATGTCAGATTTGACACAAATGGCGCGAGCATCGATCCTACCCTCATGCACATTGAACACGCGCCCAGCGCCATATTTCTGACCACTGTTGGGTATAACTCCGAGGTGAAAATATAAACAGTTGTGGCTACAATTGAGGCACAACTGACTCCCAGTGAGCCCAGGATCAATGTCAGCCAGAAGATTTTAGGGATGAATCCGAGGGTTAGCACGCAGATGCCTCCTAGTGTGAAGAAGAGGGCTGTGGTGGACTTGCGGCCTAGGTAGCCGATCAGCCACATCGCGAGGAAGTTTGATGGTATCTGGAATAAAGATGAAAACTTTTTTATGGTACTTGAAATACTTTAAAGGCTATGGCTATGGTTAAAAATATAATAGTAAAGTATTCATTGACTGAGAACAAATTTAATTTAACTGTCATGAATCATGCTAGTTGTTACTTAGAACCTTCTATAAAATATAGGAGAATTACAAAAACCAATTATGGCGATAGAGATAGAGACAAGTTTCTAGTACTGCCAAAATTCTTTCGCATTGCCCACGCCTCATTTATTGCCATTGTATTTTTAATCGACTTCAAACAAAGTAGGTTTTCAATTCGGTTGTTTTTTTTTAATGTTTGTTGCTTCATACCTCCGATGGAATTATTATTTATCAGATTGGCCCCATGAAATTTCATCAAACTCGCTTCAGCAGTTTGACCATAAAGTCGGTTTCTCAAGTTAAAAAAAAGAATCTGAATAAGATCAAGGTGGCGAACTGAGCGAACAGCTAGTGCAATGTAGGTGGCTACCTGTATAGCTCCTGCAACTGCAACGCTGATGAAGGGATCAGGACTGGTTTGACTGATGTACTGGTTCAGGCCGTAGAACGACACCCCACTGACCAGCCATAGAGCTCCGGTGCAGACTGTCTTAACCCACAAGGAAGCACTGAAGAGAGCCAGGTAGTTCAGCCGATTGCCTGATGCTGAAGAGGTTATATCGGTGGAGAGCTTCTGCAGCGTTTCTTGGATGTTTGAAGTCGGTAAGTTGTTCCTGAAAAGTAATAATGAAGTTAATCAATTGTATCACAAGGGGTCACTTTGAAAAGTTTTAATGCCAGTAGGCCTACCACAAGCTTTGTCTGGCTCTGTCTCTGGCTATGGTTTTTAAGAAAACCTACAAAACTATGTTGATGCCTTTTTAAATTCTAGCAACATAGTTTTGTTGAAGGCATACCTATTTATTTTATAGTGAGTCTGACTTGGCGGAAGGACTTTGTATCCTAGCAAGCACAAATTAAAAAAAATATATGAGTAATGTACATAGAGTGAGTCTGGAAACCTCTATTTCCAGGACCTCTAACATCTTCTCAATCCCTTCTTCTTCTTTTTATAGTGTCACTAATTCTTTCGAACCAAGTGTGGTGAAAGGATTCGAAGTGCGTCTCAAATAGAATAAAAAGAGAATCTCTCCTATGCACAATAATGACATATTATTTAAATTGGTCGACATTGTAGAGTAGAGATATATTTTTACATACCAGTACCCGAAGTCGGAGTTTTGCTACCACATTTCGTTACCAAATGTTGTTTTCGTTTCGCCTGTTTGTCTCTCTCTATTGTATGGAGAGAATATGAGACGGCAAAAATACGTTACGTAGTTAGAGTTGTTGTCTCATCTTTTCTCCATACAATAGACAGAGACAAATTGGCAAAACGAAAACAACATTTGGTAACGAAATGTTGTAAATGCACTGGGACTTCGGGCTCTGATATAAAAACATAAACCAGGTATTTACATGTAATTTTGTAAATAAATACACTTTGACTTTGATTAGATAAGACGAAGAGGAGAGAAGAGAAGAGAAGAGAGATAACTTAGGTAGAGCAAAATATTTCGCGAATTTCCTTATGATTTGAACCCAAGTAGGGTTCAAATCATAACGTAGCAAGACTGTTAGTTCAGTAATTAGTCAAGTATTTACCTACTGCGTGATCCCTCGAGAACACATCATAAAACTAGTGAAACCTTGCTCGTGATTTCTGTTATCATATCAGTAGGCCTACCACAAGCTCGGTCTGGCTCTGTCTCTGGCATTGGTTTTAAGTCTGTGAGAGTGTTGACTAAAAAATCCTACGTCGAAACGTCAAACACATAGAATAATACACTGGTGAGCACTCATACAGACCCTAAACCAGAGACAGAGTCAGACAGAGCTTGTGGTAGGCCTACAGATCTACACACGTTACACTATGTCAATGTTTGATTGGTCTTATTGCTAAACCAGAATGTTAAGACGCCTCTCTTTTTCGACAGAGCGGCGTTTACTACCAATATTCGGTGGCGTTACCGGAGGGCTAGACGCGGTAGTGCCTCGGGGGCCCCAAGATCTGGGGGCCCCTGGGACTCTGACTATTTATTTATTTATTTATTTAACTCTTTATTGCACAAAAACTTAATGTTATGTACAAAAGGTGGACTGTAAATTAAACTAGTTAAAATATCTCCCACATTCACAAACCACATTCTGTAGTGCGATTTTAATATTACTTAAGATTTAGGGAAACTTATTTTAAAAAAATACAGCTTCGCTCGGTATTTTTTTGATAACGTACATAAGAATGATGAAATCATATATTTCGATCTTTCTAACATACTACCTAATAATAAAAAATATGAACTGGTTATTTCAAAAAAAAATCACGAGTGTTCCAAAACTCGACAATAGATGGCGTTCTCTGTGAAACATAACCATTGAGTTCTCAGGTTCTCACAGAGCTTAGTTTTTGCTTCTGAGCAACAGATGGCGCTAGGAGTAATGATATTACGAAAAAGTTGTTTGTTCTTAACTCCGAACGCCGATATTTTCTAAAAATAAATCCTAGCTAGATCGATTTATCGTCCCCGAAAACCCCTGTATACTAAATTTCATGAAAATTTTTGGTGCCATTTCCGAGATCCTATTCCGAGATCCTATTCCGAGATATATATATATATACATATATATATATATGTATACAAGATTTTCTCGTTTAAAGGTATAAGATAGGTAATGTTATTTTGATTTATAAATTTAGTAAATTTGTAAATCAAAATTTTGCATGCCACACTGGACATCAAAATGCATTGCCATTACCAACCCTGTACATGTGATTCTGCAAATTTATACTTTTTGATTGTGACTGTGACTTTGTTAGATATATAGATAACACTTTATTGTACACAAGGATAATCACAGTTACTAAGCGTAACTAAAAGTAGTAGTAAAGGAAGGCTTACATGACTGCAGCTCTCTTGACGATCACGGCAGCTTCATCGACCCTTCCCTTGCTGACCAGCCACCGCGGAGACTCCGTCAGCAAGAAGAAGTAGCCGAGGTAGATTAATGGAGGCACCGCGAGCGCCAAACTGTAGCTATCCCAATCCCGGAAGTAATAGGCAAAGAGAGGCACTGTCATGTGACCTGAAATGTTCAGAATAAATGCCTAATTAACATCTAATAGATTAATCATCACCATTATCAGCTTGAAGAAGTCCACTGCTGGACATAGGCCTCCCCTACACATTTCCAGGAAGAACGGTTGTGATCCCTTTCCATCCACCGACTTCCCGCGATCTCAACCGTTGGGAATAAAGGTTCTTGAATGGCGACCACGAACCGGAAGAAGAAACATAGGGCGCCCACCCAGACCTATTGTTATTGATGGATCGACGACATTGTTAAGATTAATTACAAAATACTGAAAAAAAAATAGATTTTCCAGTGTGGTGGGTATCAGTAATCATGGTAGGTACCTATGTTAAGAACCCAGATGTAATGCATTATATTTGGAAATATTTGCCCCATCGCAGGAAGTGAATCTACACTTTTTGGGTCTCAGTCAGACCCCCACTTCGCCACAAAGTTCATCAAGTTAAAGAAAATCTAATAAGGCAGTAAAGAAGATGAAGATGTGGTGGTGATATAGCAATTAATAAAAGTAAAGAAAAACTTACTAAAAATAAACGGAAGCTGAAAGACACATCCGACCACACCCCTATACTCAGAACCGACAGTCTCCATCACAATGACGAAGGACACTACCATAGTGCCAGCAGTGGCCATGCCGAGCAGGAACCTGACGGTGGTGAAGACGGCATAGTTCGGAGAGAACGGGACAGCGAACCCGAAGGCAATCACCGTGGTTATGGAGACGAGAAACGTGTTCTTGCGGCCATATCTGTAATTAAAATTAAATTAAATCATCAACACAAACAAAATGTGAACTTAAAGGTACAATCAATGGGACTTAATCTAGGTCCATGATCAAACATAAATCAAGTGGTTGACGGGCATTTTAGGCCATGAAGATTGTTACAATCAAATACTACTGCGGTTATACACTAAACGTTGCTTAACTCTGTAGATAGCTCGTAACGCCACAACCATTTCATAAATATCAAAATATATAAATCTAAATGAGATTCTTGCAAACCTTCACTTTTGCTTTAAGTATTTGGGTAATCATGTAAAATTGCTAGCTTATTATTGGCGGCAGCAAACCTCAACTCGTCAGCACCAAGCTAATAACGGACTTTTTTATTGTGACTGTTTCCAACAATACCTATTTGATTGTTAGGTCCGTAAATTATCTTGAGCTTACGTCTGAACTTTCACTACTTAGTTTTGTGTAGGCAGACTCCCAAGTCTAAAACAGTTTAATTTGCTTAGTATTTTTCAACGACAGTCAGAGAAATTTCAAGCTCACTCAATCAGTCTCAATCGATTTGATTAGCTAACATTGGGAATGGTTTGTTTGAGTCGTTTATAAGAATAAATACTAATGTTTTGTGATCAGCCAGCACCCAAAAATGCTCATCCAAAATCATGCCAATACCCAACTCTTATCATATCAGAAGGAAGCTATTAGCCCTTTCAGCATCTTTTAACCTCTTTCAATTTAGGTTATAACTACAATAAATAATATTTAATAAAGTCAGCCCATTATGGTCCGTAGCATCAGCAATCTGCCTGTCTAGTATCTATAGTTAGCTTTCTAGATACTCTTATAAATAAATGGGGAAGCATATATTATTATGTCCAGCAGTGGACTCTGTTAGGTTGAAGCCTTGTCATGCCTGTAGACTGAGCTAACATGATTCACTTACCTATCAGAAAGAAATCCAAACAGAATACTGCCGATCAGGATCCCCAGCTGCAGCAACATCTGCGTGAAGCTGGCGAGCCAGCTTCTGTCACAGACCAGGTCCCACTCCGAGATAATGGTGTTCCCCATCGGTGATCCATCGTATTCGTACTTCGCACAATCATCGTAGCATGTGTTATTGACTACAGTCACATTGTTTTCGGATATTGCGTACGCGTTCGATACGTTAGCAACTTGTGGGACTCCACCAGGTATATCGGAGCACCAGAAGGTCACACTAGGGGTTAGGAACAGGATGGCCATTTGCACCCATCCTGAGGAGAGTTTGACCAGGGATACGGTTACCACGACCAGCAGCTGCCATACTCCAAAGTGGCCTAGGAGGCGGTCGAACGGATCGTCTGTTGCTTTGGTTGCTTGGGGGAAAAACTTTCGCACCATTTTTGTAATTTTTTCTTTACTTCTTTACAAGCTGTCTTCTGTGATGAGTTTTTTATCTGGGCAAATTTATTTATCTAAATGCAGTACAGATATTTGTGATGATGTTGTGCCCCGGTGCCGCCATTGTGGCTCAACTGATATAATCTGAGGATGAATGGCAGATAGTATTAAGTTATCTTCTGATAAGTAGCTACTATTATAATTTAATAGGTCGATATAGCATATTGGCTCTATTATCTTATACATTTAAAGTGTTCGTCTTACTTTCAGACTAGGTGATCTCTTTTTGTTATCTGGTTGGTAGGTATTGCTTATTATTATCTAATTCTTTGCCGTTTACAATTGGTGTCAATTGCGGTATTACGAGAAAAGTGTTAGATATGGATGTGGATGGCGCTTGAAGGAAAAGAAGTCGACCAAAGAAAAGCTGGATGGACTGTGTCAAAGATGTCATGAGCATTGAGATGACGAATGACATACAGATAATATTCATGGTTAAAATGATACCTAGGTATACAAGAAAACTATATATATATATATATATATATATATATATATACCTAATAGTTTCAAAAAACTTTTCAAAAGGTTTCAAAGGTTTTTTATAGAAAGCCTAACTACCTACAATTGAAAACATATGACCGCACTTGTGAAAATAAAATGTCTTATCTAAAGCCATCTCTTACAAGTAAAAACTAAGCTAACTAAAGCCTTGCGCACATCGATATTTGGCAGCATTTCACTGATAAGGATAAATAGATTTGTATAGGACTTAGTGCAATCTTATTGAGATGTTTACCTTGTCCTCGTGCAGTTTACTTTGTATAGTAAGTAGGTAGGTTATACAGGGTTATTCATTATTAGCTGCAAATACTCAGGAATTAGGTTCAACAAATAAAATAAAAAATATTTATGAAATGATTTTTTTAATGTTTTGTTATGAAAATCCCGAGAAAATCGATAAAGGAATCATTGGCGCCTGACCTATTTTGACCTTTGATCCGCGCCCGCGCGCCGTGAGCTACACTCTGCGTTCAGTCACCGCCTGGGTGGGTCATCGTCCTGTTCTCCATGGCAATCATTATGCAATAGCCGTAAAGAAAATAATAAAAATAAAATTTTGATACAAAAACTTAAATCAAAATTTAAAAAAATCATTTCATAAATATTTTTTATTTTAATTATTGAACCTAATTCCTGAGTATTTGCAGCTAATAATGAATAACCCTGTATATTACCTTAAGGCTGGTTTATACTTTGATTAGTGTGAGTGCAGGTGATTAGTGCGAGTGCAGGTGTGTAGTGCGAGTAGTGTCCAATTCACTGCGAGTGTAGGTGATTAGTGCGAGTGCCAGCACGCTGCGAGTGAGGGAGAAGGGAGGGCGCGCGGGACGTGGCTACTCGCAGTCCACTCGCAAAAAAATAGAACACGCTTCTATTCACTTTACTACACAGCCAACTAATCACCTGCACTAATCAGGCGCTGTCCACACCTAGTCACTAAGCACCTGCACTAATCACCTGCACTCGCACTAATCAAAGTGAAAACCAGCCTTTATACTAACTAACTACGGCGTGTCTGGACTAGTTTAAGTTTTATTGGTAACATTTTTGTATTTGCTATAAATTGAACTTGGTTAAAAACGAATTTTTTTACCCGACTACTAATTCGAAGCAAAAAAGAGAGTTATTATGATTTTTCACAATATACTGTTTTTTATACAACTAGCAGATGGAACAAGCATATGGCCCACTTGATGTTAAGTGGTAACCATCGCCTTTATTAACGCATTGCCTCATCACGCACGTCAGGAACGCGCCCTACGATGCACTGCCCTGCGTCCATCAACTTGAGGCATACAGATGTTCAGCCTCACGTGTCAGTAATTTCACCCGCACCCACACCCTTCAAACTGAAACACAGTAATGCTGCTTCACGGCAGAAATAGGCATGGTGGTACTACGCACCCGGACGAGCCATACATCAAAAGCTCTACTACTAACTAACCTCCTGATGGGACAGCCATCACTTATAAGGTTAATATAACACAGTATTACCTCAAAGGTTAATAATACTAGGTATTTAGTAATTCAAATTGTTTCCAGGTAGGTATGTTAATTAAAATACCTGTTTTCACACTTACTGAGTGACCGACCGGCACACAGAATAGTGTCCGTGATTAGATACGAAAACTAGCTTATAGTAACTACTCGTAGTAACTAGTTCTGCGAGCGAGATGTATGAGATTGACATTTATTTAATTTGTTAAGTTATTTTAATTATTAATTGTATTGTTATTGTTATTGACTTTCTTATACTCTTCTATATTTTTAATTAATGTAATTGGTGTGTAACCGTTTTAATTAAATGTTAAAAAAACAAAAAAAAAATTTTTTTTTTTAGATATACCTACGTGTTAATAAAATAAAAAAATCTGCTTTATCTTTGCAATGGTATATTTCAAAACTTGAATCATTAAGATTTTCCATTGTAGTTTTATATCTTAAAAAATTTTGAAACGCCAGCCGGAATTTTGCCTTGGGTCAGTAACCTTTGCATAATTATGCAACGTAACTAATCTTCTACTTCTTATCGTGCCACATATTATTTGAAATCAGTGTAGTGAAAAGAGTGCACGCAACACCTATTTCGAACTTTTTCGATCCGACATGCCGATTTCCTCACGATGTTTTCCTTCACCGTTTGAGAGCACATACATTTTCCGACTGAATAACTCTTTGGTACACTACTGGATTTGAACCCACAACCTTGGAATCGGAAGACAGGGCCGCTAGTTATAGGCCACCTGCACTGCGCTCTACATACCTATTAGAACAACAATATAATTTATAAAATCTATTTTGTAAGTAGATACCTAGTTTATTTTAATTTTTCTACGTTCTTTCAAAAGTTTTTTTATTTTCATTATAAGTACCTGCAATATTATTTATGCTATTCACAGGGTCCATGTGATACTGACTTACACCTAAGAACTATGTATGTACCTAAACTAAACCATGTTTATGCAATAAATGTATTGAGTATTGAGTATTGAAAATAAAGACACAAAAGGTCAAATGGGAATCGAACCAACGACCTCCCTTCTGCCTTGTAAACAAATGTTACGGTCGATGCATCTTGCGTAATGGTTTTATCGATGATAAGTTCACCTAAATAAGTATTTTACAAATTTTTTAATTAAACTATTAAATGGGACTCATCAAGGACCCATAACGAGGGCCCCTTTCCTTGAAGGGGCTCTTGTTAATGAGTCAATTATTTCAGAACTAACGTTCTTACAAAAGATGCCGCAATCAAATCGTAGAATTTGATAATACACTTACACTTCCTAAAGAGAGTAGTCAGAGTTACTACGTCCAGATATTTCATTATTTTAATCTAAAATTAAATAATAATAATTAAAAACATACCTGTCTAATAAATTTAACACACAATAAACATATTTAATCTACATAAAAACTAAATAACAACACACTGAGCAATGAAACAGCTACACAAATACTGAGGTAAACACGGAGCGCGCAACCTCAGAATTAGACACTTGCAGAATGAACCCGTCTGCGAAGGCGGTCGGCCCACTACTTATACCTGTGGACTTACCACAAGCTCTGTCTGGCTCTGTCTCTGGTTTTGAGTCTGTGTGAGTGCTCACCAGTGTAATAAACTGTGTGTGTGGCGTTTCGACGTAGGATATATTTAGTCAACACTCACACAGACTCAAAACCATAGCCAGACAGAGCTTGTGATAGGCATAGTGCGCCTGCGGCTCTGAATGGCATCCGCATCGAAATATTTTAATTATGGACCTCAAATAGACAAACATCTACTTCTTAATTATATAAATCGTTGTGGTGTGCGAACGGCTGACTATGACTACTCCGACCATGCCTTACAACTTACAAGTACGAATAGAATAGAATAGAATAGAAAATTCTTTATTGCACACCTTAAAACTAACAATGATAAAACAAGTAACAATAATTTAAAACATACAAATGTACAATGGGCGGTCTTATCGCTGAAGAGCGATCTCTTCCAGACAACCTTTGGATGGAGAGAATCGAATAATAAGAATACTGGGTAATAGCGTAAACCTAATATATACGAGAATATATTATGTATAAGAATTTTCTGCTTCGATAATCAAATTTAACAATCATTTATTGACTATCAACGTATCAAAGTCAAACTCTCTTTTCAAAGTAAAAAAATCGGTTGTCTGTAAAGTCGGTTTACTGACGATAGTTGAACGTGACAACGTCATACAGCTGTCCACGCGGACGCATCGCTCACTCAAGTAGGAGAGAGACAGGACAGTAGCGACAAAGAGGCCGTGCGTGCCTCTTTGTCGCTCGTTCCGCGCTCTCGCTTGCACTTCAAGCCTTAAATGGATCAGAGCTAGGTAACGCCGCATGAGTCATGTTTTTGCGTGCGTGCAGCCGTCTACATCGAATTATAAGACGTTGTCACTTCAAAAATCATAATGATGTAATCCGCGGCATGTATAAATCGCAGGTATCAACATCTCAAATTCAAAGTCAAGTTTTATTCATGTTTATTAATTTGTATCACAAGGATCACTTTGGAATGTCTTACAGCTAGGTGACTCTAGGTCACTCTAGGTCTAAGTACTAGTTTCATGTGATGTATTGGAGCTGAATATTGCGCTTTCTTTTATACGAAGCACTTGAATAAGAAAATTTATAGGAAAAATACGGATTATTTTTCAAATATTTTAAGAAAACGAACTTTGGTAAGTTAATGAATTCATTCGATCTTTATATGTATATATTTACAATTATCTTTTAAAATGAGATCTGTGTTAGATAAGATTTCAATTAGATAAAAAAAATTAGGTTTAGTAGTACTTCCTTATAGAGTAAAAAAGTAAGCAAGTTCGTGAGAGCGGCCAAATCTGTTCACAGAGTTTTAAGACCTCTGACATTGCTAACTGACTAAAAGAGCTCGATTACAATGCCACTAGCAGTCACCCATCCAAATTTTGACTCTACAGAACTCCGGCTCAATTTAGATAATCGGTTAGGCATGGCTTCCATGCCTAACCGATTGTCTACTCCATGATCGGTTTAGTAGTTAGGGGCAAGGTAATGCTTTGTTATAGACAATGTCTACCACTTAAAATCAGGCGGGCAGCTTGTTAAATCAGCTGGTGGTAAAAATAAAATGCATCGTCTAAGGAGTCCAATAAAAGTCAGTAACACCTTGCAAATTGTAAACAAAGTCGCGGGCGTTTATCTAGTACATAAACTAGTAGAAACAAAACATAATAGGCACAGAAAAAACACGACTGAATAAAATGTTGCATGGTCTTTTAGAAGATTACCGAAGAATGAGCGTGAGATGGCCTTGACATTATAAGAACTTCTAGGATGTCTACAAAAATCGGTTGTCTGTAAAGTCGGTTTACTGACGATAGCTGAACGTGACAACGTCATACAGCTGTCCACGCGGACGCATCGCTCACTCAAGTAGGAGAGAGACAGATGTCGAACGCTGCCGAACGCGGAGGCCGATTGTGCCTCTTTGTCGCTCGTTCCGCGCTCTCGCTTGCACTTCAAGCCTTAAATGGAACGCCTCAGAGCGAAGTAACGCCGCTTGAGTCATGTTTTTTCGTGCGTGCAGCCGGCGCCATCGAATTATAAGACGTCACGTCAGAAATAGTCAGGAACGATGACGTCACAGACATAGGATATAGAGCCCCCCATTTTAGGGAAGAACTAAATGTAGAGTGCACGATAGGTGCCTCTCCGAGGCTCGCTTATCAGGTGGGCTATAATGCTTGTTCCACATCAGCTTGTATAAAAGAAAAAATGGGTCCTGGCTGGTATGCCAATATTTAGTGACGCAGATTGGTATAGACCAATCTGCGTCACTAATTCGTCACTAGATACGTCACAAATTCTGAAACCTATGTTTCAGAATTTGTGACTATCTAGTTCTTGAGTTATTGGTCTAAACACTGCTTTGGAATGCGCGGCCTGGTGTTTATAAGAATAACTTTGTATCTAATGCATCTTAGGGATCCAATATTTTGTGTTAAAATATCGGTCACTGAATATTGACAACCAAATGAGCGTCCTAGACTCTTTGGTTTAAAAAAAAACAGTGACACGGTAACGAGAAGAAAGGAAGAACGATTCTGAGCCCTCTCCATCCGAGTTCCCAAGATCTTTACGATTTTATCGGTCCATCAGGTGGGGAAGTGGCGTTCTTCATTTCGTCTATAGTCAAATACTACTATAATTACTAGATTTCAAGAAGTTCCTACTTCAGTCCTGAATTGAAGTCTATTCAAGGATTTTAAGAGCGCCCTGTATAAGACTTTAAATTCTCGTATAGGTACACAATACATGTTTAGACAATGTAAATTGCAATAGATAAATATTTATTGCGTGCTAAATACATTTGATATTCACGACTTGTTTTTTTTTAGTTTAGCTAGTAGGTATACCTGCTGGGTTCCGTATTTGTGGGTTGCCATCTACCCAGTATTTTAACTTTTTATAATTCTCAGCTTTTCGGTTCTGTGTGCCAAAAATTCATTACATTTTAGTTATAAATGTTTCCAAAAATCTAATACTTTATAAGAAAAATGTAATACATTATTCAGAGGAAGCTGAGAGCATTATTGGCTAACAAAATGTTACTACACAATAATTCAATTTATTACGGACAAACTACTGGCAAACATTACAATTAATAATAATTAATAATAATCTATTCATAACATTTAAATATTAATAACAATGTCGTTTTTAACCGTGTACATTGCACAGTATTTAATAGTTATTAGTACCTATTTCATTAATTTAGTAAAGTTACTCAAATTTTTTTATTCAGAATTACACTGGTTATCAAAATTAATACCATTTTCAACCCTGTACATTTATTCTGCAAATATATTATCTACTTTGACTGTGGGTTTACTCCCACCAATGCCACGCTTTTTTCTTACAAATGCCACCAACGGCTTTAAAACAAATATAAAAATTGAGGTTGTGACTACTGGTAGGTAGGTGGGTAACGTAGGTAGGTAGGTAGTATATCTTCCTCCAAGAACACCATATTGTCTGCACGTTACTGTTTGCAACGTAGAATAACAATGAATTGTCAATGGGAGGCGCGTTTTCCTCAACATCACTACACATCCTTTACTTTTCCTCATACAACTTAGTTTCCTTTTCATAACAAGAAAGCCGATTCGATAATGTTTGCCTCGGGAATCGAATTCAGAAGTCTTGCATCTCAGCCGCTGCTCTACGGAGGTCATAAAATAAAGTAGTGGGTAACAACATTTTTATTGGTCTTTGGGGGAGACCTTTGCCCAGCAGTGGGACAAAATAGGTTATTTAAAAAAAAACAAGTTTTTATAAGAGCTCACATTGCTGTGTTAGGATTTCAGGTTACACATACTGACGTTCTGAGAGGCATCCAGTAGGCATACCATGAGCTCTGTCTGGCTCTGGTTCTGGTTTTGAGTCTGTGTGAGGGTTGACTAATTATTCCTACGTCAAAATGTCACACACACAGTATAATGCACTGGTGATCACTCACACAGACTTAAAACCAGAACCAGGAACAGAGCCAGACAGAGCTCATGGTAGGCCATAGCATTAGGAGGTTTCTGATTCTGATTCTCTAAAACGGGGTAAGTTTAAATAAAAAATACCAGTGTAAGAAAAAAATTGCGAGCAGAGTAGACATGGCTCACACCTATAGGTACAGCTTAGGTTGGCTTAATTCATAAGAAACACATGGCCATACGTGACCTGACGCTGCCTAGCTGACTAATTTGACTGGGCTGACTAAGCGGCTGTTAGACCAATAAACAGTACCGACAATAAATAAGAGCTTTAAGCTCGGTACAGACCACAGGCGCCTGTAGCTCAGGTCACGGACAAGTGAGGTTCCTAAGGTCACAGTTTTCGCAACTGATGGCTGATATCTTTTTAATCCGCTTCAACTCACGAATGTAAACAAAGCATAAATACTTATGGACGGTTGTAGGCAATAAATATTGCACATCGGCTTTCGGCTTCGTAGAGTGCTATCTCTTTCTGACGCACACTACGCTCATAATGAAGCCGAAAAGTAACGTAATATTAAATGATACGTAACGTATCATTTAATACTCTCTAGAGTCTAATAATCTAGAATCTAGAGTTAGACAATCAAGCAAAACATTGGTCCTTGTCTGTGGTATGATAAAATACCATTGCATCGTAATTTTTTTCATATAAATGATGTTTTAGTGTAGTATTGCGGTCAGGTACCTACTAGCTCATGCCTTTGTATTTGTCTTTTATAGGGCATTTTTTTAAATGCGATGCGCTAATGTGTCACCCTGTAGGTATACATATAGGTACCACAAACGGGATATTTTTATATTTGATATTTATTATTTGCTTAAAGGTAATAAATACATAATACATATCATGCCATCATTATGCAAAATCGCTATGCATAATTTATAAAAAAAAACTACATCATAAATCATTTGACAACGGGTTGAAAGCAACGACACTTTGCTTCGTTCTTTTATTTATCTAGCAGAGGTCCACTGTCAAACTGTCAAACAATCAATAGTATTGCTCAATGACAATAATCAGTAATCGATAATCGTAACCCTGACGAAACACGGTTTGAAGGTCAATGTGAAGCTTTGTTACTGTTGCGTTTTGTTGCAAAATCAATTAAAATGAGCTTAAGCTAAGCAGTACTATTAAGTACTGTATAAAAGCTCTATAAAATCAATGATTTAATTGACCTATGATTAATTGTATTTACTGCGCGTTTTGTATTCATTATTTGTGTTTGACGTTGTTCGTCACTGCAGTTTTGAACTAGACTTTAATTAAAAAACAATAACAATTTGTCTGATTGGTTGATAATTAAACTATGAGTCTCCAATGCAGTGTAGGAACAAAGCCTTAGTTTGTTGCCTGTTCTTCTAGGCTTAGTCGCGTGGAACTGGCACCAGACTCACCTAGCTTTAGGACGTTTCACAGTGATCCTTATGGTTCCATTGAGTAAAGAAATAATTGTTTTTATTTGTTTTTACGGGTTCGAACAAACGTCCAAACCCGTAAAAACAAACCGTTGTTTTGTATGATCCTTTTGCAAAACAAAAATAATAATACCAGTGAAGTACCTCAAACCTATACCTACCTTAAAAAAAATATTAATTCAGTTGCATAGTATTATAAGAATCACTTTGAAACGTTTTATGGCCTGCGCACATCTAGGCGATGTCGATGAGAATCAGCTGAAACGCTGTCAAATGACAGCAATATTTGACAGCGTTTCATTGATCGCCATCGCTATCGCGCTATATGTACGCAGGCCTTTAATGCTATATAGGTGAGTCTAGATAGATGCCTTCGGTTTCTTCAAGCATTTTCTCTGTAGGTACATGTGCCCCATGCCTAGAGACATCAGAAAACAGTAGAAAGCTACAATAAACGCATTATCTAACACTCTTTATATGATTTTGTGTAACAGGATATACCATATTGAAGTACACAACGCAATAACTCCTTTTATGATCCATGATGTCACCGACTTTCCTCCGCCAACGCGCAGGAGAAATTAACTTCTGAACACATTTTGTTGTGAGAATCTGCTGGGTGAAGTGTGTTATGTGAATAAGAATAAAGTTACAGGTGAGACTATGTATTTTTTTATATGTTTATTTAAGTCCTTATTTCAAAGCTTAACATTGAAAACAATGAAAAGGGCGAAGAAGCAGTAAGTTTTTCAAGGCTTGGCAAGTGTTTAGAATATCCTTGTTTATAAGATCCTTAAAAGTGATTTTGGAGATTTTTACGAATCTAGGAAAATGATCTGTGACGTTCAAGTAAATACGTAATAGTTCTTTGGTTCAACAGTTTCAGACTCAGCAATTTTCTATGCAAATTGCGTTGCTAAATTCATCAGGCGTTGGCAGTAGATTACAATTTCTCTATCAATTTTTTTCATAGTATTTTGTACTTTAGTGACTTTGACTTTGGCCTCTCAGCTTAGTTGATAGTAGCTCTGCCTTCTGCGCCGTAGGTCGTGGGTTCGATTCCCACCAAGAACAAACATTTGTGTGGTGAACGCAGATGTTTGTTCTCTGTCTGGGTGTTATATTGTATTCTAAGTATGTATTTACATAGAAAAGTATTTAAGAATTATATTATCCGCTATCTGGTTCCCATAGTACAAGCTCTGCCTAATTTGGGGTTAGATAGTGTTGTGTGGATTGTCCATTATTTGTTATATTTATTAGTGAGTTGGTAAATCTGTACCTCTAGATGTATTATTATTTTCCTAATTGATAGAAATAACTTTAACTGATATTTATTTGTGAGGTCGAATTGTCAGCTATTTAATTTTGTAGGTTTCACTTCAAAATGTTCCTGCTGAAAGTGGTCTGCACATTCCTTCTAGTGAATACTGCCTCGTCGAATGAAACCGTCACAGCCACATCATCTCCTAGAATAACAAGCTATGATCCTGGAGAACTTCTAGCGTGAGTAATAAACAGTTCTAACATTTAGTCAAAGTGATAGTCAAATATTTCTTTATTCAATGGTTTTACAAGGATTACTTTGAAACTAGCTTTTTGGTTAGAAATAGGTCTCCTGGACCTGTACAAATTAAAATATAATTATGATCTAAGTTTTTTATACATACATATTACTGTCCATTAGATAAACAGACAGAGCTCATGGTAAGCCTACTGACCTGATGATCCTGATTTACATTTGGTTATAATGTTGTGTTTCAGACAAATCTTTAACCCAAACACAACAATATCCTCCCGCCAACGAGGCTACGGACTGGTGTTTGAAAACCAGATATCCCCTCAAACCAGCCCTGAAGAAGGCCATGGCCAATACGGTCTCATCACCTTCGATGATGCTAACCAAAAACTAATAGACGGCCAAGATGACAGTAATCGGCTATTAAGGTTTGAAGATGATGGCTTCCAAGTTGATGGGAATAATCGACCTTTGCAAGATAAAGGTCAAAGGTTGGTCGGTGAGCAGGTGACCTTCCAAGATGACAATACCATTGATCAGGGTAACAAGAGAAAGCGGAGAAGGCGTAGAAGAAAGCCTAAAAAAACCTTGCAGAACCAAGGTGTAAAGGATTACTATGGAGGTCTTCAAGGAGTTTCTGGTCCAGGGTATGGACTGAACCCTTACCCTGGATTTGACCCCAATCTTAACGCTAATCTTGGATTTGGATCAAATCCTAACGTGAACTCTGGATTTGGACCGAATCCTAACGTGAACCCTGGATTTGGACCGAATCCTAACGTGAACCCTGGATTGGGACCAAATCCTAACACCAATCCTGGATTTGGACCAAATCCTAACGCAAATCCCGGTTTTCCTTTCAGTGAGTACCTGTATTCTAGAGCAAATGATTTTTAGTTTAGATTGTTAACCGATTGAAACTCCATTTAAGAGATGGAAGAAAACCAACTAGAGCCAAAAATATTTAAAAAGTCATTCTGTCTGTCTGTCCGTCTGTCACCAAACTAAATACAGCTTGGTAGTGATGAACCGTGAAAGTTATACAGTTGAAATCTTCACAGATGACGTATTTTTGTTTCCGCGACAAATACTAAAACACAAAATAAAATCAATATTTAAGGGGGCTCCCATAGGCTAATAGCTCCCAAGCTTGAATTTTTGGGCTCAAACGTAATTTTTTTCCTCGCTTTTGCTCGATATTGATAATGATAACAGAAAGACGCTTGAAATATTCACAGAATATTTAGTTTTTGCCGTTTTTATAAATAATGGTACGGAACCCTTCGTGTGCGCCAGCCAGACTCGCAATTGGCCGGTTCTCCCGAGGGTATAAATAAATAAATAAATAAATAATTTGGACAACCCACACAACACCACACTATCTAGTCCCAAATTAAGCAACTTAGAATACAATATAACACCCAGACAGAGAACAAACATCGATGTTCACCACACAAATATTTGTTCTCGGTGGGGATCGAACCCACGACCTACGGGGCAGAAGGCAGGGGTACTACCAACTGAGCTGAGAGGCCAGTCAGAATATCATAGGAACCACTATGAAACTTACTCAAAGTGTGCATAATCTTGCAGGACGCCGCCGCCGCCGCCGTCCCAAGCCTTCCCTGGCCTCTGACGCTCTGACGGCCGTCACCGGAGCCCTAACCTCCATCGCTCTGTACGACGACTACCAGTGCGTGCCACGGCTGCTCTGTGAGGCTGCGGGAGGCGGGTCTTTGGGGTCGAATGGGGTGTTGAACTCTATAGCTGCTATTCAACCGCTATTATCGTGAGTTTTATGATCTAGCCTTAGAGCACTGGTGGTCTAGTGGTAGTGGCCCCGCCTTCCGATCCGAAGGTCGTGGGTTCAAATCCACTCGTGTACCAATGAGTTTTTCTGTCGTAAAAATTATGTGCACTATGCCAGTACTCTCAAAACGGTGAAGGAAAACATCGTGAGGAAACCGGCGTGTTGTAGAACCAAAAAAAGTTCGAGCAACACGTGTCAAGGGTCACGCAAAAAAGGCCCATCAGCGGCCTACTTGCGGAAAAACCTGCCCGCACATCAAGTGCGGATGATAAAGTTGCCGAACTTGATCTAGCCTTGCCCATGGCATAACTTGCTTGGTACCTAATTCTTAATTTGAGTAATAAACCTATGACCTAGCTTCTAATCATGCTTATCACAGATTGTAGCCTTGGTGATTTTCTTATCAGTTAGTAACTTTATCAGATTTATATGTTTCCGGGTATATAGATTGGCCATGGTTGCCGGTCTGTGAATCAACTTTTCTTTTTTTTTCAGCCTCCTGTCTGCTTACAACGGCATCAGCACCTCTCCACTCTTCGTCTTCGGGCGAGCAGTCTTCCTTGGCATGACCTCCCGAGGCAACACCGGCACCTGTCGCTATGCCTACCCTCAGTGCCCCACGGACCCTGAACAGCTGATTCATTACCTGAACAACCATAATGGAGGCTTCTTCCGGTTCTTCAATAATCCACTTCCGAATCAGAACCTTGAGCAGTTCTACAACTATTTAGGTCAGAACGGTCAAAATGGTCAAGATTTGGGTCAAAATGGTCAGTTTAACGTTGGACAAGACTTCAATCAGCAACATTATCAGCAAGGTGGTTATGGACTCTACCAAAATCAACAATCAACACAAGATTATGGATTTCAAAATAATCATATTGGTAATCAAAGACCCAGTATTCCTGGTCAAAACTATGGGTCTAACTATGATTACAACACGTATGGATCTAAAATTAGATTTAAAGATTCTAACGCTAAAGTAGAGAAACGGATCCAAAATAAGCCAGTTATTGATGATGATGATAGATTTGATGATGATAAAAATTTTATTGATACTAAATGGCAATTCCCTGATGAAAGTAACTCAAACACTTTCAATACAGGTCAAACTGATTCATATGCTTTTGATGACAGCGATTTAAATGGTAATCCTCTTAAATTCCCAGAAGAATCTCAAAATCATGATAACCCGAAGGATTATAAACGAAAAGGAAATAGTATACTGTTTCCCGAAAACAAATACGATCAAAACGCTTATTCCAACAAGAATTATGTCAACATTGATAATCAAAATAACTATAATAGAGTTAGAGTTATACCACACTATCAAAATAATTATAATAAAGCAACAACTGTTCGACCATACTACCAATATAACTATAATCATCAAAATAGTAACGACAATTATAGACGTACAACAGCCACGCCGTTCAATGATAACGATTATTATTATGACCATAGGCATAACTTCTACGTGAAAAAAGATAAAAATTTAGTAAACTCTAACAATAACTTTAATAAGCATCAGAATCAAAATAACGTTTACTATAACAGAGAACAGAATACCAATAATGACAACTTTAATAAATACGATGAATCAAGATTTACAGATGATGGAAGTCAAACTGTTTACGTCGTGAGAGGTAATGGGGATCCTTATAACCCTGAAATTGTAAAAGTAAGACCTGGAGAGACCGTTCATTAGATGAACACTTTGAATAGAGTAAGAGACATCTTAAAACTAAGTAAAGAACCAGTTCGAAGCTACTAAGAAGAAAAACAGGCAATCAAATTTACTAGACAGCTTAGCGAAATATAACTGGCAAACACTTGATGTGAAGAACCCGGAGACAGGGATCAGTAGGCTTACCATATTATAATAAAGTGTTTATTGATTTCTTTACCATTTTTGATTAAACTATATTTATTAATTATTTTATTGATAAACGCTGCTTTTTTTTATTTAACTCATCGAATAATAATAATAATATAAGAAACCCATTGCTGTTACTAGAAAACTTGAGGGGTTTTACAATTTCGCATATTATAAGCACATTATATTTTATAAGAATAGAACCTTATAGGATTACTCCTTCAACACCAACAAGGTCTCTCCTTTGGTTTCATGTTTTACTGTTGCTTTTAGCACCATCTACTGAGCTCTTTTATTTAGCGAATTACTACCAGCATGCCTATTTCTGCCGTGAAGCAGCATTGCTGTTTCACTTTGAAGGGTGTGGGTGCCGGTGAAATTACTGGCACGTGAGGCTGAACATCTGTATGCCTCGTACGTACGTTCCTGACGTGCGTGTCCTTCGAGGCAATGCTTTGTTATACGTTATGGCTACCACTGAACATCAGGTGGGCCATATGCTTGTTCCATCAGCTAGTTGTATAAAAAAAGGAATAATAATGAGTGTTGAGTACCAAGTAAGTAATAATTGTAATATTCGTCCTTATCTTTATTTTTACACGATGAGATCGTTCACCTTTCGTATGTCGTGAGGCGTTTTACTTTTACGACACGATTTTGAAAGGTTGGTCAAGGAGGCTCAAGAAGCTATAATAGCAAAAGGCTTAGCATCTATTGTGTTCAATGTTGTTGGTTCGATTCCCAGCGAAAAAAAATATTTGTGTGGTAAACACAGATGTTTGTTTTCTGTCTGGATGTTACATTGCATTCTAAGTAAATATTTACGGATTGGTATTGTATCGCTTTCTGGTTCCCATCGTGCAAGTTCTGCTTAGTTTTGAGCTAGATGGTGCTTTGTGGATTGCCCACAATGTTTATTTATTTTATTGTAGACTCATCATACAGAGTCAGAGGCAAGTTTAAAACAATATTAAAATTAGAGAACCAAAGGGTAATTAACAATACCTAATTAATATTTAATTATACTTTTAAATGGGTATTGAAACTTGAAAGTCAAAATACAGCGAATTTAAGAAAATATTAATAATAAAATAAATATTGTTGACAATCCACACAACAATGTCTAGCCCCAAACTAGGCAGAGCTTGTACAATGGGAACCAGGTACCTAGCTGTTATATTATAATACTTGTATACATTTTTTTGTAAATACATACCTAGATAAAATATGATAACCAGCCAGAGAACAAACATCTGTGTTCACCACACAAATATTTGTTCTCGGTGGGGATCGAACCCACGACCTACGGCGGAGAAGGCAAAGCTACTACCAACTGAGCCATGACGTCTATCAACAACCAGAAACTTCCATGAAAGTGGTGAGAAACTGTGTATCATCTTTCTACATAAACAATAATATTGTATGAATTATGATTGTATTTCATTGAACACAATATACCTAGGTCATGCTCATGATTCACCGAAATAGGCCCTTTTCGTATCATATTATGAGTCAACAGCTATTTAAGAGCGATCACGCACAATATAAACGCCCTTAACGGTTTGCTCTTGACATTATTCCATTTTTGGGAAATGCAAGAATTTTCTTGCAATGGCGCCGCCTTGAACTTATTTTTTTTTCTTCCGCGTCAAAAGACTAGACTGTTCACAATGTACAGTCGCGGTATGAAAATGTTCGTCACCTTAGAGTCGGTTTTCGCTTGCACCAGTGCCTTGATCATGAACACATTTTGACATAATTTGTGACGTTAATTTATCGGTGTATTCTGTCTATTTAGTTTCGAAAGGTAGTATGTGAACATGATACGTTGAACAAATCAAGTTGAAAATCGACGAACATTTTCATACCGCCACTATTATTCCTGTTTTACGGTAAGTAGATACTTGCATACTTTTGGTCTGCTGTCTCATTATCACCTCTTCTACCCTACCAAGTCTTTGTGATTGAATTCTCTTAATCGTTTCTATCGTCATTTTTCTTTGTCTTCTAGTTTCGTGAGGTAGCCCGCGGCTAGTCAGCTCTGCACGTATTGACCATGTCTTTCCTGTGGATTAGGCCGACTAAGCTGTCAGGATGGTATAGGTGCTGGGCAAGCCTATTCAATCTAAGATCCTGTCCCAGGCACTATAGCGCCCCGGAACGGGCGAGCCAAGCCGCGGGCGGCCACTAGTATAAAATAGATGCTTAGGCCTGTTTACTTTTTTTACTTCTAGTCTCAGTCTTCAGTCTATTCTTTAGTTTTAGGATTAGCTAAAGACCCACAAGTACCTACCTTACCTACTAAAATTTTATTTTGTTTTATACACATTATTATGCAGTAAAGTTTATGATGTTGATATTCAATGTTGCAGCAAATAAGACGATTTGTATAGAAATTATGCAAGGCTGTAGAGTGTAGGTATTGATGACTGTTTAACTGAATTTGAAGTTTCCATTTTATAGGATTTGGATATATTTTACAAAGGATAAACCACGGTTAAATAAATATGCTAGGTATTTACGGTTGTAGGCGATAAATATTATTGTACATCATCATTTCTGATTGAGTATTAGAGCGCTATCTCTTTCTGACGCACACTACGCTCTATGAAGCTGACATTAGCCGAAGTGCAATATTTGTTGCCTACTAATCCATATAGTTTTAAAATTTTGTCAATTTTGATTATTGCAATCAAAGGTTTGCCAGTAAATCGTAAAAATAATGATCCTATATAAAAATCTGTCAAATATAATAATTAATGCTTTACTGCTATCTATTACCAATGGGTACAATGATTTTGTAGTAGACTGTTATGAAATTTGTGATGTATGGGATAATTATAAAGTTGATTAAGTACATAAACTCACCCAATGATAAAATATCAGCATGGGAATCAAACCTGAACTTATGTTGGGTTTCTACCAGCTACCCGCTGCACCACTATGCTAATAACTCTACCTATTTATTTGGCACAGCAAAGAGAAACAATGTGCGTTTAGTTCACAGCAAAATTAAAAAGGACATTTCAAAGGTGACCCAATGCTACGTGCCATATGGTCTCGTTTATGAACCAAACGCAGGATGCCCTTAAACGGTACAAGGTAAACTCATTCATCTTGATAAGAATCTAATAGGAAACTTCTAGGTGAAATAGACAAGTGCACACTTCACCCTATTTGAAACTAAACGCAAGAAGGTAATCTAATGAATTTATGACAAAAAAATAATAATTGAGAATACCAATATTTGCATAGAAACAACTACAATATTTAAAGAAAAAAGCACAGAGGAAAAGTGAGGACATGCGACTTATCGAAATACTTGCACAGGATTTAAAAGCTGCCGTTTTCAAAGCTTTGGATAACACGACCAGAACTGAAATCCCAGGAGCTCAGGATGATGATATACCAACAGATGACAACTTTAAACCGCCGGGGTATAACGATATTATCATTCTAGTGAAAGTCGAAGGACATAAAGCCAGTTCGCTACCGACCGTAGCACGGGACGCACGCGCGTCACGCGAGTGATAATTTCCGATACTAGAAACTTGAATGGAACTCAACTGATCTAAGTATGTCAGCTTATTGTTTTTAAATTACGTAAGTTACGGAAGTGTTGTGGTTTGAATTTGTGCTAATATAAAGCCGTAGCAAATCCTTTTAGAGATGCTTGCAAGCATAATATTAGACGCAACTACCGAAGCAATTTGTAAGACCTTAGAATTATTGAGGAAAACCAATTTTCGTGATTTCTTTAAAAGTTTATTTTGTAGAGTTTATTGAAGGTTAATGCGAAATACCTGTGTGATTCCAACGGCTACGTGTTTGGATTTCTTAGAATTAATTACGGATTATAAATCGTTATACCTAATACCTGTTACGGTTGGTGACAACATTGGTAAGGTGTCGATTTGAGTTATTTAATTCTTGCCGCTTTAATCCTATTAATATCTTTGACTCAATACCAAGCTTTGAGATTTGACTCAAAACCATTAGCAAAACTTGCCTTAGTTTTTATTAATTCGAGTTTTCTTGGTAATTTATTCTTACCTATCTAATCCTTACGTATTTTATACATGCCTATTTATTTGCTGTACGCATTTTGGAATCAACGACATATCTTAATAATTATCAATCTAAAACTATTATGATAAGTAGTAATCGAAATGTTATCGTTTTCTTCAGATGCTTATCTTATTAGAAATCTATTCGTCTTTATTAGATTGTAGTTGTTTGTTGATTTAGATTATTGAGTTTTATCAATGTCGGCTTCTTTGTAACTACAAACTGACTCCTGTATATTTACGAATTAAGTGTAAGTAGGTACCTGGTCCTATTCAATTAGAAATAATAGACTAGAATTGTATATTTCATTTCTAAGTTCACTGAATGCAAGTATAGTCACTTACTTGCTTTGAAAGTGTCATTATGTTACCAATAGGTATGGAAGACCTAACTTTAAGAATGACAATATTTATAAATATGGGGTCATTGGTAGAATAATCGTAGGATCTAACAAATCCCGCTATATTTTTGATGATGAAGATAAACAAGTGTTGCATAAATTTCAACGTTTTTATACTAGTTTAACAAGTCCTCTATCTATATTTCAAACTTCAGCATCTATTTTTAGATCTACGAAAAACTACGCATCGACTTAAAACCTCCATCTTTTTTTAAGAGTCCGTTAAAAACGAGTATTTTCTGAACAAATCAGCAATTCAAATTCAACAGTGAAGTGGCAACGGATATTTTTAATTGGTTTAGCGACTAGCGGCTATTACAGCGTGCCTCATAGTAATTTGCGTCAGGTTTTTGTTGAAATAGCTTTTGGCTGCTGTAATGACTAAGCTTCTGCTTATTGTTATAACAAAGTAGAACACTCAATTTAGTCTTTCTTATTCTTCTTCTTCCTGCCCACTTCTGCTTAGCCCACTTTACCTCTATCAGCCGTTATATCTGTATTCACTTCTTTCTTATCCATGACAACCCCCTACACCCAAAAAGATATTACGAATGAAAGATTTACAGATATTATGATTCAAAAAGAATTTACTGAGTTTGGGTCTTTATGACATTTTATTTGATTTGTTGTAGACCGTATCGAGAAGGTAATTCGTTATTTCAAGAGAATAATTAGGAACTTTATTGGAATTCAGGGATATTTCAGAGCTCTCTGTTTTCACAGATCAACCATTTTCTTGTTGAATTTGATTAAAATCATCATGTACCTAGTCATTTTATTAGTCATTCAATTAATTAAAAGTGTTATTTCAAATTTTTACTTTTTTCACCGGCATTCTTCAAAAACACAGAGGAATATCAACTTTAATACTTAAACTAAACAAATCTAGCCGGTTTTGAAGTCTCCAGGCAAGACTCAGATGATAGCCAAAGATATGAGTCTAAATACATGTACCTATATCACATGCTTCTGCCTACGTTCTTTTCAATATCCAAATGAAAACGAGAACGACTGTGAATGAGCACCTTAAGTTCTGAATGGGCTTTCACAAGCTATCAATGACCAACTGTCAAATGAGAATCGTCTTAACCCATTGGCCCTAATGCTGCATCCTACAAAAAGAACCTCATGCATTATAGATTGAGTTGACCTTCAATCGAATTGTAAGGACCAGTGTCTGCTGAAGCGGAGCGGGCATGTGTGAATTTATAACAAAACACCAACTTCACTTCCACTTTTTAAAGTACAAAAAGCCAAGAAGTGGAACTCTTTAACGTCGTCAATATTTTAGGAGCATTACAACCTTGAAATTTTCAAGTCAAGAGTGAACAAGTGGATAATAACTAAGCGTCCTCCACCTTAACCTGCATTTTCACTTTCCATCAGGTGTGATAGCAGTCAAACGTTTAGCTATCAATAATTAAAAAAAAACACAATCATCAAAAGACAAAATACATAAAATTATAATCAGTTCAAGCAAAGTCATCCACATATGTTAGATTGGTAGGTACTTCTTAGAAATAGGGATACTGTTGAACATTCCAATTTAGATTTGGATATGGTTATTTGGATGTTCAGGGATATAGAGTCAAAAGTCATAGGATCACTTTAAGTTGTGCTGTTGTAGTTAAGTTGTTTAATGCGTCGTAGTTTGTTGTGTGAATTAGGTGAATCTAAACACTGGTTCCACAAAACCAAGAAAAAGAATTAATCGCCGAAGTTTATTGGACAGCAGCCTTAAGAAGCCCACAACCAGCAGAGTTGAAACACATCTTCCATTTTGTACAACTTCAAGCCACATTTGATCTGACTGGGACAAACGGGTTTGGTAACCGTATTCTCTGAAGATATTGGTTCGTTTGTAAGGGTTTTCTGCATTTGGTAAACTGTCCTTGTATTTGATATGTTCTACATCTGAAGTCTACGTGTCATATAAAATCATAAAGCCATGAGGATGTTCAGCTTAATGCCGATCTAAGGGGGTTAGTCACAGGCACTTCTGAACAATACGCTCGGCAAAAGCCTTCTTTTGGTAGTAGGACGCTGCTGCTCGATTCCTCACAGTGAGTTCCTTCACCGTTTTTCTAACACAAAACTGCGCAGGAGTTGTGTGACGCATAGAAACCATTTAACTCGCAATCTTAGTAACTTTATCTATTTGCAAAAGTAAAAGTTATGTTAGCAATTTCCTTAATGGTGTATGCTGTTTGTAAGTCAATGTTTGTTTTTAATGATTGCTATTTGGGATCACGTCTGCTCCAACTTATAGAGTCATTTTTAGTAGACGTTTGTGTCCATTGCTTACATAGACGTAAATCATAAAAAATATTAACGCTCTAGAATCTAGAACGTTACAACTAATACAACTAGCCCGTACAGTAACATGTAGAATCTAGATGTTACTGTACGGGCTAGTTGTAATAGTATTTTTTTTAAGACTCAAATATAATTGACAGCTGATTAAGCTGATTGCTGATTGGCTAGTCCTAGACGTAGACACGGAAATAGTTAAAATTCCCGCGCATCTACTACTAGTGCCGGAAACACACCAGCGGAAGATGTCCCGTTTCGCGACCAAAAGTATAAATAGGGCGAAGTGGGCCGAAGGGCTTCCTCGTTCGTTAAAAACTTCAAAGAACTACTTTTAATTTTCACCATAATTATGGATAGTAAAAGCTGGGCATTTTTACAAGCTGTTGCATAATTTTGGCGCCGAAATTTCGTGTTTTGTGGTCAGATTGATTGGTTTAACGATGCTGTGGTTATGGCTTGGCGGATGAGTTTAAATTTGGAATGTCAGAATCTTGGGCTCACAGCGGTAAAGCTTAGGCCGTTTTTATGAGCTATTAAAAAAGTATAGAGTGGTGAGTACCTCCTTACTGGTAGGCTACAGTATCTTAGAATGTCAGCGTAAAAGGATTGATGAAATATATGTTGCGTCAACGACTCTACCCATGGTATAATCGATAAAATAAGGATTGAATTATTTAAAAAAAAAATTTTTTTTCTGAAATCGTTATCCATTAATTGCCATTGAATAAGGCTGTACCGATACTGAATTATAATTTCCCTGTTCCGCTTTGGTAGAAAGCAGCCTTAAGGCTTTGAAGACGCTTGTAAAGACACATGTTTTTGTATATCGACTGACATTGGCATTTCCGGCAGATCGCTCAAGGCCATGACAATTGAATTTAGGAGTTCAATTACATTTTGTAAGGTTTTGTTAGTAATTACGCGAGACAAAACTAATGATGAGAACTTTACAAAATAACCTCTTTTAGTAAATTCTTACAAATGTTTTGTTTTTAAACTTTGGGTTAACCTTTGGAGTAACACACTAAAGTCAAGCAAGAATTAGTGTAATCTTCAAACTTCATCATTGTCATTATCCGCAGTCAGTCTGTAAACTTAAGTGAAATAAAAACGTGGTTATAAGTAAAATTCTAGAGCTTTGTAAATTTATTTTCATGTTGTTGCAGGCTATCAGATATTTAATATAACTATTGCTTGTGGCAGTAAAATTATATGATAAAAAAAAAATAGTTTATTTTTAAAAAGGAATGTCAATTTAAAAATGCTGTGACTCATCCCAAAGCTCACTTCACCCAATTTCGCGCTATAACTGTTTCTATTTTTGAATTTCGAACTGTCACACGTTTCCTGGATCTAACATGGCGACACCTATGTCACATAACTGTCAGTCGACTTTAATCTCTAACCAGTTATAATAGGACACAACCTGGATCGATTAGTTGACAATGCAATACAACTTTGAATTATTCATATTTCGCTTCCTAATTCCAAGGGATTAAGGTTCAGATTATGATGAACTATTTATTGGTGACTATAGTCTGTCAGTGATTGTACGTGATATGAATTAATTATTGTTATTTGGGTGTGAATGCGTTGATGGATTTGGTACAATAGGAAGGTAGCTCCAAGAACGGCATAGTTATGTGACATAATTTGAAGGTAGTGACACACTCAAAGTTTGGTGTCTGTTTGACATTGACAACCGTGACTTGGACTATAATTATATTATTGGCAACTCTGTTTTTTAAGAAACATAGTGGCAGTCCAAGCTAAAGAGGTCCAAGCTGATTGCACACCTGATGTTGATCGGCTACCTCTGCCTATACCAATAACAGCATTACCTCAAGAGAATTACCTACTTCTTTGGGAATTGATTACAACAGTTATTTTTAACCGACTTCAACTTTAAAAGGTTCTCAATTCGATTTTTTTTATCGCTTAACTTAGTAATTTTGAAAGATTATTTTTTTAACTGGAATTTAACATTTTCAGATTGGTCCATTTCATTGGAACATTTCATTAAAATCGGTCAAGTTTTTTAAAATTCACTTGGAAATTACAGAAATTTTATGTAAAATAATAATAAAAAAGCTCAAACAAATTAAATCTTATATTGCCATAATACCTAAAACTACACTCCCATAATGAGATAAACTAAGATGTCGCCGAAAACCGTCTGTATTTCTTTACAGATAAGGTGCATCGCTTGTCTGTAAGTTCGTATAAGGAGAGGCCATGAGAGGGCATACGAGTAAGGTCGTCGCCATAGCGCCATTGCTGTAATATTCCTTAACTTTTTTATACATTTAGTAGTCTATTCTCCAAATTCATCTAGTTTTTAAGATTAACCAAACACAAAATAAATTATTTCTATTATTTGGGTAGATAAGTTAAAGTGCCCCTTTATTATCTGTCTATATTATGTGCGGAAAGCTTTCGCATTTAGAAGCAAATAAGTTGGTGTTTTTCCATGCTATTTCTTTTTCTGTTTTGGAAAACCAAACAAAACTAAGTTTTCAAAATCTAAACGGAAGGCATTTTAAACAGGCCATCGTATGCTCTGTGCTTTAGTAGCATTAAGTTGCCAAATGTTGTTCGGAAATATTCGTGTAAAGGCCGGCGCACACCTAGGCCGCTGGCTTCGGCGATCAGTGAAACGCTGTCAAATTTGACAGCGATATTTGACAGTGTTTCACTGATCGCTACCGCCAGCGAACTAGGTGTGCGCAGGCCTTAAACAACACGAAAAAACGTTCCATTTTACGTATTTGGGCTTGCGTGCGTGCCTATCCGAATTTTCATATTTTAGTAGGTTTTAATGGAAGTTTTGTCACGACACGCGACACTAATTTATTTAAACTGTGCTATGTGCCTACAATTCCCATGAAAATTAAGGTTTGAAGCCGGAAGTTACTTTCTGACAAATGGTTATACTAATATTTGTCCACCTTTTACTTACAAAAAAACTACAGCTTTTTATATAAGTTATGTAAAAAGAAAACATAAAACTGTAATGTGCCCACAAATTATACCGGGTGGGCCACAATTCAAGGATTTAGTTAGTGCTTTCTGATAAAAGGATTATACAGGAACTTACCTACTCTGAGATGTTAAGAAAGGCACTAGGTTTTTTTTTTAATATTAATCATTAAATTCAACTTTTATAACGGTGAGTCGCAGTTGCTGCGTTGCACTCTACTGGTGTCACGGAAGACCAGCGTTATAGTGGCACTCGCTTCTGTAGCATAATATGCTGAGAGACGACCAATAATTTTTATGTCATTGTTACTTGTACAAAGTTCATCCTAGAGTAATACTGCTCTTGTTGGTGTGGCATAGAAAAACACTTTTAATTTGATTCGATTTTTAATAAAAATGAGTCAAAACAATGCCTACTACGGCAATTGCGAAAAAAATAGGCTGAATATATTGTTCTCGTAGCTAAAAACCCTTAAAGCCTGCGCACTTTGCGCACACCTAATAGTTCGCTGGCGGTAGCGATTAGTGAAACGCTGTAAAATATCGCTGTCAGATTTGTGATTTGACAGCGATATTTGACAGCGTTTCACTGATCGCTACCGGCAGCGAGCTAGGTGTGCGCAGGCCTTTAGCAACTTTGGCTAAATCTTAGCTGTCCGTATAGTTTGCAAGGATTTTAGCTACTGCAACTATTTAGTTACTGTAGCTCTTTTTTTCGTGTAGAGATAATAAATGCTCTTTCTAATTGGATAGTAGGTATATCAGTGATGTGGAAAAAGTTTCACAATTTTGATAACTCGCAAGACAAGTTTCAACTAGGAAATGTCATAAAATGAAAAACTATCGTAAAGACGGCGACATGAAAAGATAAAGCTCTAAGCTCACTTTCCCTAAATTATTTATTTGTCTCTCAAAAGTGAAAACCTTCGAACGGGTTTTGATAATTTGAATGTTAATTTTAAACTAACACGACTTATTTACGACAGTCTTTTAAAATAACAAGATTTTTCTAAACGTCTCTATTAACTTTAGATTTGATGAATTGTATCCGTGATTGGCAGAAGTTAATTAATTATGTAACCGAGTTAAATCATTAGAAGATTATTCAAATAAATAATTAAATTGATGAACAACATAAAGTTTATATAATAGATATTATGTATAGCTAGGTAACAAGGTGGGTACTACCGTTTATGTATGATATTATATTTTTTAAGTGGTGGCTGAAAATATCACTTCCAAAAGAGCTCTTTTAGACCTACTTAAGATCCTTTCACCACATTAGTTCAAAAGAATACGAGAGCACTAGTGGCCTAGTGGTAGCGGTCCCGCCCTCCGACTCTAAGGTTGTGGGTTGAAATCCAGTCGTGTACCAATGAGTCGTAAAGTTTATGTGCACTATGCCAGTACTCTCAAAACGGTGAAGGAAAACATCGTGAGGAAACCGGCATGTCGTAGAACCTAAAAAGGTCGAAAGTGTCGAGTGCACGAAAGGAGCCTCTCTGAGGCGCACTTAAAATCCTTCCACCACACTGGTTTGAAAGAACAAGTGACACGATAAAAAAGGAGAAAATATCTTAGTACCTAGGTTCCCTTAGCCACCTCCTATACGACATCCATGGGAAGTGATAAAGAGGTTCTATATCCTACTATGATAGAATCGCTACAAAACAACACGCATTTCGCTTCTCCTCGCATATTTTGTAAATAATATTTGTAATGTATTTTGTAAATAAAAGGTATAATTATAATTAACATTTGAATATTGATATTTTGCTTTTCCCTAGTAAAGGCTACAAAGGTACAAATATCTTTCATCACACACTTTACACCTTCGATAAACAGTTTCCAAATAGTAATGTTGTAACTAACTCTTACACCAGCTATGACAGGTGGCTACTGTATAATCTGTGGGTCGGAACTGCTATTCGCAAGGCCACGCGTGGGCAAACAGGTAACTAAAATGTGGTTGAATGTATACCTGGGTTTTGTAAGGTATTTGAATAAGGTTCTGAGTGGCTACTCGATTCCAATCATCATTTAGATTTGATTGGAAACTTTGACAGAAGCCCTGTAGAAATGATGTCAAAATTTCAATACAGAGTCTTTTTTTTTTTCTTTTTATGTAAAAGATAGACAAACGAGCTTACGGCCCACCTGATGGTAAGCGGTCACCGTCGCGGTCGCCCTTAGACACCAACAACATCAAGGGTGCTGTTGTTGCGTTGAAAGAAAAACGTTAAAAAATTCCTCCAGGGTAAGGACCCTGGAGGAATTTTTTAACGTTTTTCTTGAAGCTGTTCATGTCGAATTTAAGAGGGAACACCTCTGGTGGTGGTGGAGTCTTCTAAAAAGTAGCCAATTTAGTGGACTTTTAGCTAGTTCGCTTCTTTTTGGTAGAACAGGTAGAAAGTTAGTTTCAGTTCGTTTTTAACTATACTTAAAAACTAACTTATTAGAACAGGTCTTTATTGACACACAGATAACGCATAGAAAGTTACAATAACATATTTTGAGGCAATAGTACAGTCAGTGACAAAAAAAGATTGCAATTTGAGTTAGTAAATTCTCATTTTATCTGGTTTTGTAAAAAATATGAAAACTTTGGTTTGTAAATAGCTGCAGCTCAAAGTACCCTCCTTCCCGTTACCTGGACATTAAATAAATTGAAAATTGAAAACGGATCTTCAAATAAAATACAAAACTTCAATGTAAAATGTGCTGGTTTAAGAAATACTAGAACTTTACAAACTACAAATGCCTTTCTACTTTTGACGCTGAATGAAAAATGAAAAACCGTACAAACAAACAAATCAACAGACATAAGTACGTGTATAAGTAAAACAAAGTTCAGTGTATAAGCATTGCTATTTAGCGTGGCAATGCCGCCAGCGTCTTGGGGACGCTTCCGTCTGATACTGATTTGGATCAGTTGAACTATCTCTAGATCTTTTGTAACGGTCTGCAGATAGCTCAACTGTTTCTTGTGTATTTTGTACATTTTGTAAATATTTGTTTAATTGTAAGTTTATTTGTGTAAATAAACTCTAAAATAGTAAAACAAAGTTCCCAAGTATAAAATGTTGCTAATAGAACTCTAGCACGTATAGAAATCCCTAAAATGGAGACTTGTGCCAGCTCCTTCTAAGTAAGAGATAACCCAACAGCGCTTCCATCGCTTATCTCAGCGGGACTCAGCGAGGTAGCCGCTTTGTACCCGCGCCGACTGCACCATAGGAATAGATGCTGATAAGGAATACTTAGCTGCACTTATGGAATAATTAATTATGGGTTATTATGGGAAGGAGATTGCTAGTGAAGTAGTAACCCCGCTTTTCGATTTTAAGGTCGTGGGTTTGAATCTAATTCTCATTATAGGACGCTTCCGTCTGGTACTGATTTGGATCAGTTTAGCTATCTCTAGATAGTTTGTAACAGACTGCAGATAGCTCAAGTGTTTCTTGTGTATTTTGTTCATTTTGTAAAAATTTGTTTCTTTGTATAAATAAATCTTTTTTTAATATTATGTGCGCTATGCTTTCAAACAGTAGGTAAAAAAGAATGTCGTTTGCTTATTTAAAAAATAACTCATTTGAGTTTACAGTAAATTACCAAAATCATGGAACCAAGGAAACCCGTGTTTCGGCCCCGCACGTATTTACAGTCATTCCTGTGATTAGACCAATTACACTGTGAGGAGGAATAGGTGCTGACACCAAAAATCTTTTCCAGATCTATAACGTCCCGTAAAATAGGGGTATTAGTGAATATAACGATGAAAATGATGTTGTTAGTCAGTGAATAGAGAAAGCTTAAATCGATCTACTTCTTTGCTGAAGATGTAAAATATAACACTCTCAAATAGTTTTTAATTACAACTTTGTTAAGCACCACATAATTTTAATTTATACACACTTAATATTCTTCACGCTTTAGAGTTGTATTGCCTTTAACCCCTAATAGTGGTATTAACAAGCATACAATTAATTGTCTTTCAAAAAAATTTTGCGTCCAAATTATTTAATAGTACCTCGATTTTAACATTTGAAACAAAATATGCAAATGTGATTCTATTTATAATAATATTGTTCAGTCAGCCGTTGATATGTCGGAAAGAAGGCTGAACGCTTCGTCTACCAGTGATTTGATTCTTATAAGATTTAAATTAATTTAATAATTTTGTTTCAGGCGGAAAGATACAAACCCAGCGCGGAGCTAGCGAATAAACGACTTTAAAACATGAGGTTAAAGTGACACGAATTACTAAACAAAACTAATATTGATGTGAGTGACAGTGAAAGTGAATAGTGAATAGAATAAAAGTGATCATTTGGAGACCGATAGATAATTGGTAAGTTTGTTTTTTGTTTTAATTTAAGTACACAATGCTAGTGCTCTCAAACGGTGAAGGAAAACATCGTGAGGAAACCCGTGGCTTAGTCAGCTCCGCACGTATTGACCATGTCTTTCCTGTGGATTAGGCCGACTAAGCTGTCAGGATGGTATAGGTGCTGGGCAAGCCTATCCCATCTAAAATCCTGTCCCAGGCACTATAGCGTCCCGTAAGTAGGGGCATGAGTAATCACCAGTTGCCCCTGACGCTATATAAATCATCTACAATAGATGCAAAGGCCTGTTTACTTTTTTTTACTTGTTTTTTGTACTTCCGCCCACGGCTTTACTACCCAAGTAAGAAATAAACTTCCGTCTGGCACTGATTTGGATCAGTTGAGCTATCTCTAGATCGTTTGTAACGATCTGCAGATAGCTCAACTGTTTCTTGTGTATTTTGTAGATTTTGAAAATATTTTGTTTAATTGTAAGTTTATTTGTGTAAATAAATTATTATTCTTTATTAGAAATAAACTGCTTCTCTATCAGAAAAGTATCAATGCCTTTTAGGTGTGATTTGGAAAGCAATGCTTTTATACTCATAAGTGATGATTACATAGTAGAGATCGCTGTTAGCGATAAGGCCGCCCATTGTATTTCTGTGACTGTTTATTTTTAAGCTAAAAACTGTAGGTAGGTAATGTGTCAGTGTGCCTTAGAGTGTGTGTATCTTCTAACTTATTGATAAAGAAAATATCACCTCCAATTTTCATATATCATATAAATCATATAAATCATACTAGCTGCCTGTCCCGGCTTCGCACGGGTGGACATTTATTTTTTGAACACACAAATATAGCCTTTGTTACTCAAGGTGAACCTACGTCCAGCAGTGGACTGATATCAATTGATGATGATGATGAAAGAACATTCTATAACGTTTAAGGGCACTATTTTCTAGAACATTTTGTCCAAATCTAGAATTCAAAACCGTTTGCATGGGTATATTTGAGTATTCTAGATAATTCTGGATTACTAACGTTTGGATGCATTCCGGATGCTAGCCGAATAATTTCAGTCTTCGAATTAAATTTGATCATTCCAGAACCTCAAAGACATTCTAGAGCGTTCTTTCCTCGTCAAAGTCGAGAATTTTCTGAAAAATCCCTAAGCGATAGAAAGGGATAGACATATATAAGTCCCTACGTGATAGAAAGGGATAGACATAGATTTCGAAACTTTTGCCCCTTATAAATTAATAACACCTAAATATTGAATATAAACTATCCTATCTTTTAAGTCCGACCATATTTTAGGCAGTTGCAAAATTTTATCGAAATCCGTTCAGTAGTTTCGGAGTTTATCGCGTTCCAAATTGTGACACGAAAGATTTATATATATAGATAGATGAGGGTCATATTTTCTTTATCAATAAGTTTCTGAAAAAAAGGAAAACATACGAGCACGTATATAGCAGATCTGGATTTTATGAGACAAAATGGTTACTCTAGAGGCATTATCCAGGGAGGAAATAGGGGACTTCGTTTTAATGGAGAGTCGCCTGTGTGATTCCCTCTTAACAAGGGAATACAAAAAAACATCAAAGTGGAATACAATGGGCGATCTTATCACTAAAAGCGATCTCTTCCAGACAACCCTAACTAAACTCTATAAGAAATGTTTGACTTTCAAATACCTATTGTATTTGAAGGTTCTAAAACAATAAGTTTACGACCATCTGTCGTGTATGTGTGTCAATGGTGACCATCAAATATGGTGACCTCGAAGCACAGATCCATGTTATACATTATTGTAATATAAGTAGCCATGTACAGTCATCGACAAGACTTTTTCTCAACTCTTCCAATTTTTCTAAATTTTTCTTTTCTTCTCTTCTTTTTTCTTTCTTTCGAAATATTTTTTTTTGTCTCAACTGATTTGGTATCTCTGCTTTTTGCGCCGTAGGTCGTGGGCTCGATCCCCACTAAGAACAAAATATTTGTGTGGTGAACGCAGATGTTTGTCTGTCTGGGTGTTATATTGTATTCTTAATATGTTAACCATATAGGTAATGTACCAGAAAAAAGTATGTAAGTATTATGTCAGCTATTTCTGACATAATACTTACATACATTTTTTCCTATAGTACAAGCTCTGCTCAATTTGGGGCTAGATAGTGTTGTGTGGATTGTCCACAATGTTTATTTCTCTCTGTGAGAAGAGCTCGTTGTTAGGTTTAAAGGTGTGTGTGCTGGTGAAGTTACTGGCACGTGAGGCTGAACATCTGTTTGCCTCAAGTTGATGAACCTATGGCATTGCATCGTAGTGCACGTTTCTGAGGTGCGTGCTTGAAAATAAAAAATGAGCTTTACCTATGAGAAAACAAAGTTGCATTTTTCTTGCAAAATCTAAAGAAACATTGTAAACAAAAGAGTAAACGCAACTGTTTATCTAATTTTGTCGTTGATATTACTTTTATTTGAAATCGTCTTATCTGTGGGCGCCATTACAATAATAGGTAATATAAATATTAACATTTTGAAGAAAGAGAAAAGGAATATCTGTTTATTGTATTAATGACCTTTTGTTACAAATGAAAGTCTTCCAGATTGCTTCCATTGAAATTTCATCAAAATCGGTTTAATAGTTTGGCTATGAAGTCGGTTTTTTAAACTTATTTATATACAACTGATGGAAAAACATGTGCCCACCTGATGTTAAGCGGTAATCATAAAATAATTCTACTACTACGAAAACTACGTGTGTGCGGATGTATGCAAACCCCTATGCCAACACTGATTGCCATCGCTATAGCAAATCGCTCTGTTGTGCACAATTTATAATCTAAATGAAACTTTAACAATTTAAGAGAGAAAAACTGCGTTTTTCCTTGTTGTTAGAACTATACCCCGAGTCCCAGTTTTGCTACCACATTTCGTCTACTAAATGTTGTTTTCGTATGAGCACGTGTCTCTCTCTTTTGTATGAAAAAATTATGAGGCAAAAACTCGTTTCTACGTTACGTATTTTTGTCTCATCTTGTCTCCATAAAATTGAGAGGGACAAATAGGCGAAACAAAAACAACATTTGGTAGACGAAATGTGATGGTAGCAAAACTCCGACTTCGGGTACTGTAAGTATTTTTCACAATTTTGTTTCACTGCTACAAAGGCCACCTTCAATAATATACGAAGTATAAATTTAGATTGAGCTTCCGCGGTGCAATTGAACACAACTTATCAATTCGTGCTCACAGTGAACGCTGTCAGCCACTTTTTCAATCAATTAGTTTGGTGGCGGCTGATAGGCTTACACAATTTACTGCTAGAGTGATCAATCTGCGCATACGCATAGTCTATAAGATGTTGGCGTGTCTTTAGATTTATAGAAATAATAAATTACAGTGCGCACCGTTAGTAAATTTGTAACATTTCCAAATGTACAAAAAACAGTTGAGCTATCTGCTGACCGGTAAATTGATTTAGAGATAGCTCAGCTGATCCAAATCAGTCCCCAAGACGCTGGCGGCATTGCCACGTTGAATAGCAATGCTAATGCACTGTGCCAGATACCCACCAGCCCTTGGGTCACCTACCTGATGTTAAGTCAAAACTAAATAAATTAATTACGCTAATACTTGCAGCTGACTTCTGAGGGATATAAATTCAGTGCGCGTATTGTAGCTTAGTGTTTCATGATATCAAAAATAGTAGATTTTAAAAGTGATATCGTTTTAAGAAGGTATTGATAGGAAATCTAAAAACACTTGTTTTTTTGACGTGACAACGTCTTATAATTCGATGGAGCCGGCTGTACGCCCGAAAAACATGCGGCGTTACCTCGCTCTGAGGCGTTCCATTAAATTAAAGGCTGGAAGTGCAAGTGAAAGCGCGGAACGAGCGACAAAGAGGCATAATCGGCCTCCGCGTTCGGTAGCGTTCGACATCCGTGTTTTTAGGGTTCCGTAGCCAAATGGCAAAAACGGAACCCTTATAGATTCGTCATGTCTGTCTGTCTGTCTGTCCGGCCGTGTCACAGCCATTTTACTCCGAAACCATAAGAGCTAGACTGATGAAACTTGGTGAGTATATGTATTCTGTGAACCGCATTAAGTTTTTTACACAAAAATATAAAAAAAACTATAAATTTTGGGGGTCCCCATACTTGAAACTGAAACAAAAAATTTTTTTTTTCATCGAACCCATACGTGTGGGGTATTTATGGATAGGTCTTCAAAAATGATGTTGAGGTTTCAAACATCATTTTTTTCTAAACTGAATAGATTGCACGAGAGACACTTCCAAAGTGGAAAAAAGTTGGTCCCCCCCCCCTCTAACTTCTAAAATAAGAGAATGATAAAACTAAAAAAAAATATATGTTGTACATTACTATGTAAACTTCCAACGATATTTGGTTTGAACGAAATCTAGTCAGTAGTTTTTTTTTTATACGTCATAAACCGTAAACCACCATTTACCTTTCGACGAACTACAAGAACCTTTATATTATGTTACTTGATGCTACGGAACCCTTCATGGGCGAGTCCGACTCGCACTTGGCTGCTTTTTTTTTATACGTCATAAACTAAACTAAAAAAATTTTTTTTCATCGAACCCATACGTGTGGGGTATCTATGGATAGGTCTTCAAAAATGATGTTGAGGTTTCTAACATAATTTTTTTCTAAACTGAATAGATTGCACGAGAGACACTTCCAAAGTGGAAAAAAGTTGGTCCCCCCCCTCTAACTTCTAAAATAAGAGAATGATAAAACTAAAAAAAATATATGTTGTACATTACTATGCAAACTTCCAACGATATTTGGTTTGAACGAGATCTAGTCAGTAGTTTTTTTTTTATACGTCATAAATCGTAAACCGCAATTTACCTTTCGACGAACTACAAAAACCTTTATATTATGTTATTTGATGCTACGGAACCCTTCATGGGCGAGTCCGACTCGCACTTGGCTGCTTTTTTCTTATGACGTTGTCACGTTCAACTATCGTCAGTAAAACGACTTTATAGACAACCGATTTTTTTTTTATCAATATTAAAAAACGGGTTCTTCTTCTTCTTATCGTGTCACTGATTCTTTCGAACCAAGTGTGGTGAAAGGATTATAAGTGCGCCTCAAAGAGGCTCCTTTCGTGCACTTGACACATATTTTCGAAAAAGAAGATGTCCTTATGTTTGGTGCATAAAATTAGTAGAATTTTAGTAGATTCTTAAATTCATATTCATTTGAAGTAAGTTAGTAAATTTATAAATACATAATTAAATTCAAGTTTAGTAAAAAGTTGGTGTCGTAAGATTGGTCCGATCTATAGAGTTGATACTTCAGTTATTTCCAAAAACATTATATTTATTTTACCAAATTAATTTGCAAATTCAATTTGGGTTGATCCCAGCAGAAAAATTTAGGTTTAACTGAAAAAAAGCTTCTATCTATCCATAAAGAAACGCGAAAGCTTAAACTATTTTGTTTTATAAAGACTCCTTCTTCATCTTTTTCTTAGTATCAGTGGTTCTTTCGAACCAAGTGTGGTGAAAGGATTTTAAGTCCGCCTCAAAGAGGCTCTTTTCGTGCACTTTTCACATATTTTCGATTTTTTTAGGTTTACAAGACTTATTTTATGTTATGATTCCCTGTGTTTAAAGAGTTGGTTTTTACCATTATGTGACTGTATCCTGTTTATTGACGTGACAACGTCTTTTAATTCGATGGAGCCGGCCGCACTCACGAAAAAACATGATTTATGCGGCGTTACCTTGCTCTGAGGCGTTCCATTTAAGGCTTGAAGTGCAAGCGAGAGCGCGGAACGAGCGACAAAGAGGCATGCACGGCCTCCGCGTTCGGCAGCGTTCGACATCTGTTTCTCTCCTACTTGAGTGAGCGATGCGTCCGCGTGGACAGCTGTATGACGTTGTCACCGTCAACTATCGTCAGTAAACCGACTTTACAGACAATCGATTTTTTTTATTGCTCGTCGCTTTCGATATTGACTTGTACCACAACACTCTTTCAACAAATTAAAAGTCAAATAATTTAAGTGTCGACCGACCGGTTGGGCGACATTGACTCCTGCATGATGGAGTGTCTTCGGCTTGACACCTGACTGATCGGAAAGACCTTGAATATATCTAGATCTTGTATTTAGATTCAAATTAAAAAGTTACTCTAACTGGTTTTGAGCTCAGTTGTACATTTTAAATAAATACTACTGTTACTAATGCTGTGCTTATTTATTGTCGTACCTTTCGGCGAACTACTAGAACTTCTATATTATATTACTTACTGCTACGGAACCCTTCATGGGCGAGTCCGACTCGAGCTTGGCTGCTTTTTTTGTATTCTGTAGAAGACGCGTTAAGCGCCCCTATCGGCGGGCGTGCTGTGATCTGTCTATTGGTAGTCACATTTTTTCCTATTTTCATACCAAGACCCAGTGACTTGGTGGGGATTTGAGGTAAAACAAACTGAACTCAATAAAAATTTATTCATTTCAATTCCAAGAATCACTTTGAAACAGCTAGGTGAGACAATTCTTCAAACCTCCACTGCTACGACGTAGCCAGTGAGGGTTTTAAGTAAAATATAAGAATGCAATACCCACCAGTAGAAATTTTTAAGGAGATTTGGGCAACATACAAGGGGCCTAATTCTCGGGCCGACCGAGATTTTCTACGCGGTTATTTTATTTTTGGCATTGCACAACCCCGCACTTTTTCCACGTTTTCCGTATATCGTAGCTGTCGAGGCTTCTACGATGATGTCGTCAATGAAATTACTCAAGGAAATCATCCATTCTCTCTTCGAAAAGAAGCAATAAAATAAAATTGCAAAATGATCCGAGATGAGCCGAGAATTAGGCTCCAGGAGACCAAATACCAAATTTGAAAAAAAAGTATTTAAGTAATATAATAATATTAGCTATCTGTTTCCTGTAGTACAAGCTCTGCTTAATTTGGGGCTAGATAGTGTTGTGTGGATTGTCTAAAACTAGTTTTCTAATCATTTTAGGCATCTTAAGAATGTTAATCGTAATGCTTCTATTTAATTTCATGATGCAAGTACCCCGCGGCAGTGGCTCAGTGGGAGCTGACCCTGTCTCAACCAAAGGTCATGGGTTCGAGGCCCGGGCGTGCACCGCTGATTTATTGCAATGTACATTGCCCACTCTCTCCGAGAGCCCCAGCTGTGGGAATTGTGAAGGCTGTTGAGACCTTATTTAAAGGGTAGATATTTTTTTATCACAATTTCCTTCGCATAGTCATAAAAATACCGGGCGTAAAAATACCACTCTCATCACATCATCATATCACATCATGTCGAGCGCTGGTTGCCTAGTGGTAGGAGCCCCGCCTTCCGATCCTAAGGTCGTGGGTTCAAATCCAGTTGTGTACAAATGAGTTGTTCTGCCTAAAAATGTATGTACGTCTGTATGTATGTTTTCCTTGTGAAGGTGGTGTGGTGTGGTGAAGGAAAACATCGTGAGGAAACCAGCATGTCGTTGAACCTAAAAAGTTCGAAAATATGTGTCAAGTGCACGAAAGGAGCCTCGTTGAGGCGCACTTAAAGCCTTTCACCACACTTGGTTCAAAAGAACCAGTGACACGATGAGGAGAAGAAGATCATGTCGTGTCAACTTGTCATTTTTACCGCTGTTGTTTAATATGGACTTTTTGAGAGTAACAAAATATTTGCTGGATTTTGCTAAAACCAAAAAAAAGATGATAAATAAATGGTCTGGTAAATTAATAGCAATTCATCTTCAGATATTTTACTTTTTTAGTTAAAAAAAAACTATATACTTTACAACTGGCAGATGGATCGACGACATTGTTAGGATCGAGGGAAGTCGAGGGCTCAGAATCGCTCTTCCTGGAAATATGTATAAAGGGGAGGCCTATGTCCAGCAGTGGACTTCTTCAACCTGATGATGATGATGACAATTAAATCTCATCAAATCAAACTCCCCCCTCTCTTGTTTATGTTTGATTCTGTCCATCCCAAGGTTGCCTGGTAGAGATCGCTATTAGCGATAAGGCCGCCCATTGTTTTACTGTGAATGTTTATTTTTAAGCGAAATACTGTATTTCTTTGTGTCATGGTAATCAATAAAGAGTTATCTATCTATCTATCTATGACAACTGGCAGCCCATCTACCATAGCCCATGTGGTACCCAATTCTTCCTCGGAGGACCTCTTTCCAAAGAGCTTAAGAAAACATTAATTAAATAAGTAATAATGAAAATCACGGCGTACAGGCGTGCTAAGGCCGCGTTCCGCTAGCAATGACCCATTTCGCCTTATAGAGCGGTTGCGAAACCTCCTTACCAGCCGACAGATGTTCGGAGGCCGAGGCAAGGCCGCCTCCTGCCTACTCCGCAAGGGCCCGGAAGTGCACGCTACGAACATGAAAGCTTCATGACACTGCCTTCACAACTCAGCTGGTAGTAGCTCTGCCTTCTGCGCTGGAGGGCGTGGGTTCGATCCCCACCGAGAACAAATATTTGTGTGGTGAACGCAGATGTTTGTTCTCTGTCTGGGTGTTATACTGTATTTTATGTATGTATTTACAAAAAAAAAAATTTATTATTACTGTAGAAAATATGAGGGGTTCGAAGTTCAAAATTCGAATGTGATTGTTATCTTCTTCTACTAAATAAAGTTATCTACTAAAACTGAAGAGTTTGATTGTTTGTTTGGTTGAACGCGCTTATCTCAGGAACTGCTGGTCCGAATTGAAAAAATATTTTTGTGTTGGATAGTCCATTTAACGAGAAAGGCTATAGGCTATCTATCACCCCGCTACAATGACCCGTGCAAAGCTGGGGCGGATCGCTAGTAATATTAAAAACTACTGAACCTATTTAAAAGATTCTTTCACTATTAGTAAGCTACATTATCCCTGCATAAAATATGCTATTACTCGCTAGTACCCACCCCGGCTTCGCACAGATATGTCACTTTTCTACCCGTACGTCACAACGTCATAAAACTGGGTAAGGAGATCAATTCAAGATTCTTTGTAGGTGTTCTAGGGGAGTAGTCAGAGGTTTGTCCAAATATAACATTTGACACACCCACATTTAGCAGTAGTTGGTATGTCAGACTCATACGTGACAGTTTGCAAGACCATCGCCGCTTTTAGAAGACTCACTAAAGTTTCCTCACGATGTTTGTGCGTCATTATCTTTTCTTAGATAGGAATTTTCTTAGAAATTCTTAAAACAGGGAGGAGCCAGACTCGTAGGAAGCTGCCTTAAGTAGGCCTACCACAAGCTCTGTCTGGCTCTGTCTCTGGCTCAGGTTTTGAGTCTGTGTGAGTGCTGTCTAAATAAATCCTACGTCGAAAAGTCACACACGTGGTATAATACACTGGTGAGCACTCACACAGGCTCAAAACCAGAGCCAGACAGAGCTTGTGGTAGGCTTACAGATAAACTACCAAGTCAAATTCGTAGAAATGTAAAAATTTACGTTTAAAAATAGCGTTTAAAGTCATTACGGCGTAGGCTGACTGACTCATTGAACTCCTTGAGAGCCTTCGGATAACTGTGCCATATGGCAGTGGAACATTACAGGTTAGGGCGATGACACACTGTGCGACCGGCGACCGGCGACCAACATCGTAGGTTAGTCTGCACTCTGATCACAATGTCTTGCTGATACCACAAACAGACATACTGGTAATTGTTACTTATTCTGAAAAGTAATAGTCTGGAATAAATAAAAATATTATCTAAGATTTTTTAAAAAATTTTTTTATAGTATTTATACACGCTAGTAGTAAATTCTGATATACCTATAATTATATATAATGAATTACACACCATTCAATGCCTATGTAAATAAGTAAAAAAATACTATCAATCTACCAATGAAGTAATTAATAATGACCTACTTCAAATTAACCCGATTTTCCTCCTTACATGCAGACATACACGTCATAACAACTGAGGTCAAGGACATGTCATGTTGGGACTATTTTGTTGACTGCAATATTATGACGTGTTCATAAAACACGGATTCAATAAATAATGATTTTGTGAACCGAGAACCGAGTGATCTCAAATCACTGCTGCGCTACCACTTTTCAATATTTTGTGTTATAAATAAATAGCCATACTTATAAACGTTATTTAAATTTATTCATTGCTTAAAGCTAGCCCTATCACTGTCTGTCATTAACCCAGCGGTAAGAGATGTCAATAGTTTAAGCACTGTTTATCTTTTGACATATTTTTATAAGTAAGGCCAAAAATAAAAATAAATATTGCGGACAACACTAAGGCTCCAAATTAAGCTTGTAATAGGGAAACCAGAAAGCTGAAATAATAATTTATTTTGACTGGCCTCTCAGCTCAGTTGGTAGTCCAGTTGATGGCCAGTCCTTCTGCGCCGTAGGGTGTGGGTTACATCCCCACCGAGAACAAATATTTTGTATTCTAAGTATGTATTAACAAAAAAAAAATGCTAATAAGATGTATTATTATATCAGCTATCTGGTTCCCATAGTACCAGCTCTGCTTAATTTGGGGCTAGATACTGTTGTATGGATTGTATTTGCATTTAAAAAACAATAAGCATATTTTTTTGTTAATACATACTTAGAATACATTATAACACCCAGACAGAGAACAAACATCTGTGTTCACCACACAAATATTTGTGCTCGGTGGGGATCCAACCCACGACCTACGGCGCAGAAGGCAGAGCTACTACCAACTGAGCTGAGAGGCCAGTCAATGTGATGATTATCAAAAGGTCATGTAAATAAACATAGATAAACGTGGCTCTATGTTCATGATTTTATTTTCAGTCCTTAAAAAGTTTATAAACAGTTCTCAAGAAAATCTTGTCTATGATCGTACACACACACCCTTGCTTAGATTATTTAATTATTAATTGAAAATGTTCATTACAGCCATCTGTTCTAAACATTACGTATTTGTAATTAAACCTGTTTTAGCGATTATTTTCTTTATTGATTCATCCCACTAATATTAAAAATGAGAAAGTTTGGATGGTTGGATGTTACTCAATAACGCCAGAACGGCTGAACAATAGGCCTACGACAAGCTCTGTCTGGCTCTGTCTCTGGCTCTAGTTTTGAGTCTGTGTGAGTTGACTAAATAAATACTACGTCGAAACGTCACAAACACAGTATAATACACTGGTGAGCACTCACACAGAGTCAAAACCAGAGTCAGAGACAGAGCCAGATAGAGCTTGTGGTAGGCCTGCTGATCTAGATAAAATTAAGCAGAGGTCAATTAGATTCTGGAATAGCAGATAGGCCACCCTTTATCCCAGTAAAATGTATGGTTCTCGTGGAATGAATTTGTTTTTAATCCATAATATGTACATAATATGTATATCAGAAAGTCATGTTAGTTAAAAAGGTAGGAACCAAGCCGTATAGTTTGTTGCCTGTTCTTCTAGGCTTGGTCGCGTGGAACTGGCACCTAGACTCACCTAGCTTTAAGACGTTTCAAAGTGATCCTTGCGATTCTACCGAATAAAAACACTTTTGATTTGATTTGAGTCACACTTTTTCTAATTTAAGAACGGCTGAACCGATTTGGGTTAAAATTGGTTAAGAGGTAGACCAGGAAACGGACATTAAATACTTTTTATCCTGAAACGGGAACGGGGCAAGCGAAGCCGCGGGCGGCCGTTAGTGAATCTATAAACATTAAAACACCTACTATTATTAAGACCTATTATTAATTTTATCCTTGAATTTAATTCCTGACCTATCCCAACGTCGTCTGTTACCTATAAAGAGGATTACAAAGGATTTAATTCTATTTGAAGGCGTGTAGGAGCGAGACAGAAAATAAAAATAGACGGAGGAAAAAGGATGGTAGAAAGGATTTGGGTGGCATTTTGTAATAATTTAGGATTATTTTGGACTTACACCAATAAATAAAGCTTTTATTGGTGGGTGCTTATCATTTATTATGACAAAATAATTCATGAATATGAAAAAACTTTAAACGATCCAGGATTAGTACAAAAATGCTATTTGGAGTGAACTCTAGGCCTACCAAAAGCTCTGTTTGGCTTTGGTTTTGAGTCTGTGTGAGACAGAGCTTTTACCATTGGAAAGCTACATTCACCCAGTAACATAAGCTATAATACTTATGTGTTTAAATAATGTCCACCCGAGCGAAGCCGGGACAGGACGCTAGTGTATTAATAAACTAATTGAACTTCAGAAAAGTGTTGCCATTTGTTTTAATGTTGTGGTTACTTGCATCTTGTACAGTCACTTGGCTGAAGTGGCGCCACAGATAATACTCAATTTAAATACCATTTCTTGTTAATTGTGGTTTGTTGTTTTATTTCTTGCCTTGTTTAATTGAGTATTTTAATAATTTCTGCTGCCGGTTTTATTGACCGAGCGACATAAAGTCAAGCAGTATTTTTTCATTTGTATACCTACTTATAAAGCTAAAAGTACTTATCTAAATGTGGCCATATCCTCAGAAGCGCATCAGAAGAGCTTGTACTATGGGTAAAACAAAACATGGAATTTAATAACTTTCCATATTTTTATTGGTTATAGCGTGTAGGTCTTCTTAATAAAGTATGATTGAATAATCATATTTATACTCCCACTAATTGAATGATCTAAAGTACCTGCCTTCCAGTTTTGTCCTATATTACTACTAATAGTTAGATAGATAATAACTTTAATATAAGTTAGGTATACCTTCTTAGGGCATGCGCATACCTAAGCGATGGCGATCAGCTGAAACACTGTCAAATATGACAGCGTTTCAGCCTTTACACAATGTATAGGTAATATTTTTTTTAAACTGAAATACAAAAAAAAACGAAGTTTTTTTATTTTATTTCGTTACTACAAAATAGTGATGGGAAAAATTAAGTCCACACGCACGAAGGCATAACCATAATATATTAGACGTGATTTGACCGGAAGCGGACATTTATTTTTTTACCAATATCCCACAGATACAAAATTAAAAAGCTTGTCGACGCAACGTATTTTTTTAAGAACGCTATCGGTTTCCGAACACGTACCTCATTTCCGCTAATACTGATTCATTAGTGGCACTAGCGAAGCATTCCAATGGGGAGGAACAATGCGTACCGCCCTTAGGGCTGGCACCATCGATAAAACATGACTGGCACTCTTCAAAACAAGATAGAAAACTATAATGCACTCCAAAAAGGCTGAAAAAACAATAATAAACCAGCCCAGTAGCTCAGTGAAGAACAATGGACGGTCTTAGCGCTATGAGAGATCTCTTTCAGACAAAACAACAACATCAAATCCGTTGGGTCACGGCCATGCAAAAATAAAACAGCATTTTTCAAGTCTGTATGAATGAATATTATATTTTGTGCACAGCAAAGTAAAAATATGTACCTACAGCTATCTAATGGACTTTAGTGAAAAAAATATAATCTCTTTATCCTTTTTATTTTAATTTTACCTGTGTTTACCTGCACGATATTTTCGTAAATACACCAAAACTCTAAAATCATTCAATCATCAGAACTGAAACATTTTTATCGGTGCAGGAATAATAAAATTGAATTTAATAATATTGTCAACTAAACACAAGTTCAAAATTAAAACACATTTCATTTTACGACGATTTTATCACTCCGTTTATGGACAAAGCGACAGGCGACAGCCCTATCCAAAGTGCCTGACCGCTACTAAAATAAGCGGTTGACACTTCTCAGAATGTTAGGTGTCAAATGGCGTGTGTACCACTGCTCTATGAGAGCGTACCAACTGATACCTAATCTGCGATCAGTTACATACTAACTAGTGCCTATTCTATGGCGTATCGCTCTTTAGAGTATGCGTTCTGTGCAGTGTTGTTATTGATACGGCAAGTGCCGTAATATAAATTTATCCACGTTTGTTTTTCAAAAAATACGGCAGGATTTTCAATGCCGTATCAAAAAATCTGTTACGGTATTTAGCGGCAAGTAAAAAAATGTTTTCATACGGCATTTCATGTAATTTCAATTCTTTATTTCAATATTTGCGTATTTTTAATGCCTCAAGTGGCGCAATTATAAATAATTCAATCAGTTTAACTTGAGGATAACGCATTGGGCTGCAATATTATTAGTCAAGTAGGTAGGTAGAAATATAACTACCCTTAAACTAATTTAGATTATTTTTATGTCGTAGCTGTTTGTTATCCCTGAATAAATAAAATAAAATAAACATTTAATTATATACGGCGTTTCAGCAGTTTTCTTTTAAAATACGGCAAATCAGAATGTGACATACGGCAGCCCAGATTTTTTTGATAACAACACTGGTATGGGGTTCTGTGGTAGTTCGTAGTAACTGTTGTGTCGTCTGTGGCGAGGCATGCGTTCTGTTAATCGGGAGCAGACTGCTTCATACCTACTAATTGGCGTACGTAAATAGGGAGGTGCATTGAATGCAAGGATGCCAGTGGAATTGCATGCTACTTTATGCTCGCGGAACGTAGAAACATACCATGACCATGCCACACACAGCTTAGACTCCACGCAAAATAAGTCTGCGCTTGAAATATGTTGGAAAATATGAATAAAATAGACTGGAAATGTATCTTCTGGAAAAGGAACTTACATTGCGTTTAAGGCAAGTTCATATTATGTATGATTGGGAGATTATACGGTTAGCTTTTTACTTTTCACCATCTGTCACGCGCTAAGTTATCATGCGCGGACTCTAAATTCCAACTCTATTTTGATGTTCTCTGTTAGTTTTTTTAGCAACTTGACAAATCAGAAACACGTATCAAGCCAGCGTCTTGAGCACGCTTCCGTTTGGCACTGATTGGGATCAGTTGAGCTATCTCTAGATCGCTTTTAACGGTCTGCAAATAGCTCAACTGTTTCTTTTACATTTTGTAAACACTTACTTTAGCATTTTTAGGCATTGACGTCGGTGGCAAGCGCCTCACCAACTTGCGTTTTGCGGACGATATTGTTCTTTTTGCCGCAACTGCACATGATCTGCAGGAAATGCTCGAGGATCTGAGCACGGCAAGTCTTGAGGTTGGACTTCAAATGAACCGGTCGAAAACACAGTTAATGACCAACAGCACGAGGCGTAGGGTCGAGGTAGATGGGCAGGAAATACAGTATGTCGAAGAGTACATTTACTTGGGCCAGTTAGCAAGCTTCGAAAACAGGCAAGACAAGGAAATCGGTCGCCGCATCGAGAACGCCTGGAAGAGCTACAGGTCCATGAAAGCGCACATGAAGGGAGACCTTCCTCTAACATTAAAGCGCAAACTCATCGACATGTGTATTCTGCCCGTCCTAACCTACGGTGCACAGACATGGTCACTCACCGAGTTGCAGCAGTCCAAACTCAAGATTTGCCAGAGAGCCATGGAACGCAGCATACTCGGGTTTAAGCGCATTGACCGAATACGAAACACCATGCTGCGTTCACTGACGGGCATTGCCGATGTAGGCTGTAAGGCTGCCCGGCTGAAGTGGGATTGGGCAGGGCATGTCAGCCGGATGCCTCCCGATAGGTGGGCGACCATCAGCACACCTTGGGTCCCTGACGGGCGGCGGTCACGGGGCCGCCCACGAAAACGTTGGCGGGATGATATTGACACCTTTGAGAAGAGATGGTGGGAGGAGGCTCGAGAGAGAGATAAGTGGAAGTCTTTGGGGGAGACCTTTGCCCAGCAGTGGGACAAAATAGGTTGACGAAAAAAAAAAAAAAAAAAAAAAAAAACACTTGTAAGTTTCTTTGTGTTAATAAATTGAGTAATTTTATATTAAAAAAAAATTGTCCTCAAAATAGACCAGAAGCAGCTCATCACGAATGTAGCAAACATCACGAATCTATAAAGGTTCCGTTTTTGCTATTTGGCTACGGAACCTTAAAAACGTTTACGCTGTGAGTTAGATGTAAAAGCGACCAATGCTTATATTTTTTTATTCATTTGTATCACAAAGATCACTTTAAAACTTCTTATGGACGTGAAGCCAACCAATCGAGCTAAATTCAATGTGAACACAATATGTATCACAGCGCCTACTAGGAATCTATCAAGGACGACCAGTGTATATCGACGTCGCTATTGTCTTGTGCAGAATAGAACCAGCTATTTGAATAACTTATTTATATCGGTATGCGTCTAGTTTGAATAAAATCACAATAAGTATTATAAATAATATTTAGTTGTAATAAGCATTGCTATTCAGCGTGACAATGACTACAGCGTCTTGGGGACGCTTCCGTCTGGCACTGATTTGGATCAGTTGAGCTATCTCTAGATTGTTTGTAACGGCCTGCAGATAGTTCAACTGTTTTTCAGAATAACTGTCTAAGAATCCCCCTTTACAAAAGTTTCCCCAGGTAATGTTTATTCAGAATAATTGTCTAAGAATCCCCCTTTACAAAAGTTTCCCCAGGTAATGTTTATTCAGAATAATTGTCTAAGAATCCCCCTTTACAAAAGTTTCCCCAGGTAATGTTTATTCAGAATAATTGTCTAAGAATCCCCCTTTACAAAAGTTTCCCCAGGTAATGTTTATTCGGAATAATTGTCTAAGAATCCCCCTTTACAAAAGTTTCCCCGAAACTATTTTCATTATTTACCAGCTTGGCTTAGTTTGGGGCTAGATAACGTTATATTTTTTTGTATTGTTCTAACAGCCTATTTTGATCGTAGTTAATACAACGCTAGTAAACCTATTATTTAACTTTAATAGTTAAGTATGTCAGCATCGGTTAGATATGGTACATTTTCTGAAAAGCTGCGACCGTTTTTTAACAGTAGTATGGAAGCAGATATTCCGCTGATGTTAGTTGTTTTGCAAACTAGTTCTTAGGCCGAGATTCGTAGACCGAACTTTGACTTTACTTTGAAGGAAAGTTCAACTTTCAACCAAAATTATACTTCATAGTTCTGTCAAGCTCTTCTTTATTCAAAATATTGATAGGAAACTTCGATAAACAAAGCTTACTTTGCGAAGACTGCTTTGCTGTAAAGCAAAGTGCGGTCTATGAATCTCAGCCTTAGATTAAATGCAAAAGTCTTTACTTATCTTTGGATATACCTCCCACTAACTTCTCCTTGGTTAATGATTAAGCTTTAAATTTTATTAGATTTCAATGATTCATTCGCATTTTCTAGAAGTTTTGCAAATTTATGGTAACTTTGGTTCCTATACGTATAGGCAAATAAAACTTCAGGCATCTTTAAATTTATTTCCAAAGATCAAAAGTGGTAAAAGTGTTGTAACAACATGTTTTTATTGATTTTATAGTGTTTACTACACTTATTGAAATCACAAATATTTTTATGATCGATTCATTTTCGTCGAGGAGGGCGCTTGTACACGCTAAGAAAAAACGCCGGGCCTACCCAAGAATTCGTGTCGTAACAAGAAAATTACTGTGTACACGGCTCGCAGCGGTGCACGAAAAAAATCTTATCTGCGCAAGACAAGAATTTTGTCTTTTCCACACACGAAAACGCAACAACGTTCGCCGCGTCGTGTCTTGCGCAGATAAGATTTTTTTCGTGCACCGCTGCGAGCAGTGTACACAGTTATTTTCTAGTTACGACAAGAATTCTTGGGTAGACCCGGCATTTTTTCTTAGCGTGTACAAGCGCCCTGATTAGGATCCGATGGCGCAGCGGTCAGCGCAGCCCCGTTCCAAGGGGAAGGTCGCGGGTTCAAATCCCGCTCGGCTCTTAACTTTTGGGACATTATAAAAATCTTCTAGAAGATGTTCATTTACTTTGGTTGCCTACATAGTTTTTTTCTTCAAATTTAATATTTTTGTTGGATTTTGTTGTGCTTCTTTGCCAATACGGTTGTTTTAAAACGGTGACTACTTCATATAGACCCGTATCTTAACGTGTGAATCATGTAATTGCGAGGTGAAGGTGAACTGGTCGACTCTAGAACGTACTTACTTAGATGAACAAAAACAATAAATATTATTTCTTTATTGTGCGTAAGGAAAGATTCATATTGAGAACTTTCAGATTTTGGGGTAACCCTTTGGTGATGTGGGTTTTTGGGTTCGATGCCTACCAAGCACATACATTTGGGTGGCGGCTCATAAAAGAAAGGAATTGGATCAATAGCCATTTGGTGGTAAAACACTAATGTTAATTTTGATTGTAACTTGAATTTGATTAGACTATCTGGTTCCTATAGTACAAGCTCTGCTTAGTTGGGGGCTAGATAGTGTTGTGTGGATTGTCTATAATATTTATTGATTTATTTATTATAAAGATGAAATATTTGTATTTTTGTATGTTTGTAATAAATAAACTCAACAACTACTGTGCCGATTTCAAAAATTCTTTCTCCATTGGAAAACTACATTCACCTTGAGTAACATATAGGCTTTATTTATGCGTTTAAAAAATAAATGTCCACCCGTGCGAAGCCGGGGCAGGCCGCTAGTGTTATATGTATAATTTCACAAACTGGACAATTCCAAATTCTTAGTGAAGTCACCTGAGGTCGACGACATAGAACGGTACATCTATTTCAGTAAATCTAGTATTCTAAGTCACTGAGCGTATTTTCCTCAAATTAATTGCCTATCAAAGTTTAATGTCTTGATCATAAAAACTGATAAGAGACAAACACCAAAAAGTGTAGCCACCTCTTATGTGTGCGTCCACACTGAATGCGCGGTGACTGGGGCCTAGGCGGGCGCGGCGAGCGGAGGCGTGCGGTGGCCACAGTGACGCGCGAGCTCTTGTAGCTGTTCGAAGTATATCAGGTGTTGCAAACTATGGACGAGGATTTGCTATTTTTACTAGACAGTCCGATCTTGAGATGGGAGGTGTTTAACACTAGAGATGGTGTGCACGAAATAAATAAAAACAGAGGAATAACTGGTGAATTTTTTAACTTATATGAAGTATTGAGATTATACCTTAAAAAATTCAGTATTTACTGCCATTTTATAGACAAAAATAATTCAGACGCGTATACGCCGAGCGACAAGACCGAAATGGTTTGTTACCCCTGCCACCCGCGCATTGGATCGCTCGCTGACTAGGCCCGTAGTGCGGCCAGAACGCGCGGACAGGAGCGTTTGAAAACTACGCGCGCTGACTCGCTCAGTCCCGTCGCACTAGGCTTCCGCCTTAGTCACTACAATATGGACGCAAAGGCGCGTTTCATATGTTTGATACTTCGCGCCCGTCGTCGCAACCGCGCTAGGCTCGCAGTGTGGACCCACACTATGAATTGGTAATGAGAAACAGCAAAAGAGGAAATTCTAGGAACCGATTTCACAGATTACTAATCAACCGATTGAATATTTGGCAGCTGTTTATCACAAAAACGTTAGTTGACTTAGTACTTTAAAGTGGGATAGTTTATTTTATCGCTTATATAGTTATTCGTGGAACGGCTTTAAGTAATGTTATAAAAAGGGTTCTGAAAAAAATTATAGAAACACACCCGTAGATGCCTAGATTCTCCTAGCTTTGAGATGTTTCTAAATCGTTTCTTTCGTTTTTTTTTTTTTGTCCTTTGGATTGAATTGACTTTGAATTAGAGTACAAAATCTTTTTACGATTTCGATCAATTCAACTATTTTTATAGATCGTTTGTAGTGGATTGCAGATTGCTCAACTTATAAACACCTACTTGTATTAAATATTGTAAGTTTCTTTGTAAATCCAAATTCAAATACGACTACTGTCAATGTCAATGATTATGTATGGACATCTATGTAATATATTAATCATCATTCTCATTAAACTACTCGACACTGGCAAAATTGATCCGAAAAGGACAGATGCTATTCATTAAGAAGAAGAAGAAGACAAGTCAGGTATGAATGGACCATGAGGAGAGGAGTCTTCATGTGTTTTAGACTTGTGCCTGAGAATACCAGGTTTCGAGCTAGAACTAAAGTGTAAATATCACACCGTTTAACAACACGTTTACGTAATGTATCATTATTATTGTGTGATTCATCAAGTTGTTTAAATTTAGTAAATTAGTGACAGACTGACAGATAGTGTTGCCTAGAAACTGGCAAAAACAAAGGAGGTTCTCAAGGAGACGCGTAGGCTAGGAACATATTTACTTAGGTTATGTAGAGGTACGTATGTACTTATAAGATACCTATTTATTTTATTTCGAGGTACGTTTTGTGGTTTCGTCATGAGCACATTGAATTTTTTAGATTTGATGTTATTTATTAAAATTATACCTACTTATAGAAAGAAGAAAAGAAAGCATGAAAAATTATTTATTTGAAATAACATAGGTACACAGAATGGCTAAGACATAAGCATATCTATCAGGTATGACCTGAATGAATTACCTATCGTACTGAGAGACTAGAATCTACGATTATATACTACTTATTATTTAATAGGTAGGTATACTATGTACCTATCTACCTACTAAATCTGTGTTTGATGCGTTTCTATTACATAGGTACTAACATAGCCTAAGAAAGCATGTAAGTTTACTATCACAAATGTTCCACAAAGTAGTTTGAAAAATAAATAAATAATAAAAAGTATAATAAGCCATGAAGTGTAAATTGTACTTGTAAGAAAATAAAAAATCTTTTTGTTCTCGTAGGTTCTGCGAGTTTTGGAACGAATCCTATGAATGAAATCATTAGTAATGGTGTTCTTGACCTATTTTACATGTTTTCTTCATAAACGTACTGAGGCTTCCGTCGAGTCGGACCGTTAGGTACTCGGACCGCAGTCCCACTCGCCGGACTAATTTAATTTTATTATTTTTCTTCCGGTGACTTGGACCACTTTTGAAATGATCGAAAAAACCTATTGTTCAAAGCAATGATGTACAGTCAATGGAAAAAGAAGGTGCACAAAGAAAACATAAAGAATAAAACTCTTTGATTGAAGACACAATTTATTTAAAAAAAATATAATTATTAACAGTTATCTCGCTTCTCGAAATCGTTTCTTCCTCATACCCATAAACTGTGGAATGAGCTTCCACCTGAGGTGTTGCCTCTTAATTACAACATGAATAGCTTCAAGAAAAACGTTAAAAAATTCCTCCAGGGTAGGCAACGCAACGACAGCACCCTTGGTGTTGTTGGTGTCTATGGGCGACGGTGACCGCTTACCATCAAGTGGGCCGTAAGCTCGTTTGTCTAACTTTTACGTAAATTTTTTTTTATTGTGCTTTTTAGATTTATCATCCTATTATTTTAGAAGTTACAGGGGGGGACGACACATTTTACCACTTTGGAAGTGTCTCTCGCGCAAACTATTCAGTTTAGAAAAAAAACGATATTAGAAACCTCAACATCATTTTTAACCGACTTCCAATCAAAAAAGAGGAGGTTCTCAATTCGGTTGTATGTTTTTTTTTTTTTTTTTTTTTTTTTTTAATGTTTGTTACCGCATAACTTCGTCATTTGTGAGCCGATTTGAAAAATTATTTTTTTATCTGAAAGGTACTGCTTCCAGATTGGTCCCATTTTAATTTTATTAAAATCAGTGTTGCCATTTTTTTTTAAATATTTTTTTTAATGTTTGTAACTGCATGCCTCCGTCATTTATGAACCGATTTAGAAAATTATTTTTTTATTTGGAAGGTTATTTTTACGTCCAGACTGTCCCAAACAAATTTCATTAAAATCGGTTTAGCCGTTTGGCAATGAAGTCGGTTTCTCAAGTTTTTTAAACTTATAATTATTGAAGACCTATTCATACCCACACGTATCGGTTTGACGAAAATAAAATTTATGAATTTCAGTTTCAAGTATGGGGACCCCCAAAATTTATTCTATTTTTGTGTAAAAATCTTAATGCGGTTCCCATAATACTCGCCAAGTTTCATCAGCTTTTACAGTTTCGGAAAAAATGGCTGTGACATACGAACGGACAGACAGATAGACATGACGCAGTCTTAATTCGTTTTACTTAGATAATACGGTCTTTGTTATTTAAATTGTGACTAACATTAAACTTTGTGACTTTTGCACTATTGGGTGACTCTTCCATGACATACAACCAGCCATAATCGATTAAATCCGGTGGGAGATGAGAAAGAGCCTTACGCCACAGACTTCGGTTGAAATGAAAGTAACAGCCTACAATTTGATTGATTTTATTCGTTGCATTACAAATGTTCTTATTCGCACATCGCCATAGTTTTGAACCATCTTTGTTTATTCTTTTTAAATGATATTTATAATCAGCTCTGCACAAAAGTTTACATCCTCTTTGTGTGACATCAATTTGAAAAGATGTCTGTACGAGAGATGTTTTAGGGCCACCTTCTTCCATTTTAATACTTAGTTCTTAAAATTGAAATATTATATTTATATTTGCAACGACTAAATAATATTTAATAAAATACATAAATATTGTGGACAATCCACACAATACTATCTAGCCCCAAATTAAGCAGAGCTTGTGCTATGGGAACTAGATAGCTGATAATATAATACTTATATACTTTTTTTTTCTAAATACCCAATTAGAATACAATATAACACCCAGACAGAGAACAAACATCTGCGTTCACCACACAAATATTGGTTCTCAGTGGGAATCGAACCCACGACCTACGGAGCTGCTACTATCGCAACGTCTAGGATAGGTAGGTACAAATCATCAATAAATTTAGGATGCAAGTTTATATTTAAGTTAATTTTATAGTCATAACTTAGAATAAAATTGGAAATAAATAATATTTTTTAATTGACATTTCACTACTACTTAACATTTCGTATTTATGTCAGATCTGTTTCTGGCGATGACTGTACAATTTACGTAAAGTGGTTTGTGGTCCGAGTCGCCGGAAGAAAAATAATAAAATAAAATTTCTCCGGCGAGTGGGACTGCGGTCCGAGTACCTAACGGTCCGACTCGACGGAAGCCTCACGTACTCATATTTACTAAAAACCTACCTACTTGAGTAGGTATTTACTATTTATTAAACAGGTAAAGTGTCTGTATTATGTACGCAGATGTTTATTCAACTGTGTTATTCTACTCGACTACGGTAACACAAAGAAGGAATAGATACACATGTTTTTGTTTTCAATAAATATTTCACTTAAATACAGAAAAAAAAGTTTTTCACCGAATTCGAATAAGGTGGAGGTTGACTTCATTAAAAAAATATTTTATTTGTTTGATACTCTCGAGGTAGAGTTGGGTTTCAAGTTTTTTTTACCCATATTTAAAAAAAAATAAGTTACTCTGAAGAAAAATGTGAATAATGACTATTAATAATGCAATACTATTTTTAACTATTCAAATATGCATAAAAAGTAAGAATGCCAGTGTCGCGTTGTCTGAATGGGTGGCGTTTAGTTTGCATAAAAAAGTAAAAAGTTTCGTTTGGAAATAGCCCCGCGGCTGCATGCCGCGCGCGCCACACTTCCGAACGAATCAGCACCTGTCATAGGTGTAGATACCTACCCATCGCAAACGGAATCACGGAACTTTTTCGGTAAATAGACTAAATAGTTATCATTAAGGTTATCATACTGTAAAGAATATGTTATAAGTTCCTACTACAGCTACACTTTGTAAAAATACTCTTTGGAGTTAATAAAGCAAGAAAACATACAACCGTCCTAAAATCTGTCCAAAGCTGATTATACAAGCAACCTAAAATTAAACTAAACTATTCTTAATAGGTAGGGGAGACCTGTACAAAACCGTATACCTGGGTAAAACCGTATAGCGTAGGTATTTTCGCTACTATTTCAAAATTCGCGCGCACAAACCGCTCAGTGGCGCCGAACAATCAGTACTGTTTGTCAACAAACACTTGTCGCTGCAGGCTCGCGCAATTTTGCATTACTTTATTTTATTGTTTTTCGGTAGTCCTGATCTTATTTTCGTGAATATAGAAGCAATGATTGTGAAGTGTACATACGCTACAGGTAAGTCACCAATCAACTATGTTGTAGGTGATGTATTTGCTCTTAAATGCAATGTTTGGTACCGGCAAGTTTGCATTGACTATGTGAGAGTGATTGATGTTATTGTTTTACACTAGTCTTGGGGCACAACCGTATGGGGTAAAACCGGCTATGCAATGTATGGGCCGGCTGGGTGCAATGTATGGGCTGTCAAGGCTGGGCCCATGAAGGCTGCACCGGCTATCATACAGAGGAGTTGGATGATTTCTTTTGCACAAGATGCCTTGTCTCACGGTCATTACCGGGGCAATATCGTACATAGTATACGGTTTTACCTATGGGTCGGGGCAAAACCGGAATAAGTAGAGATTTGCCTTTTTATTGTAATTGTTGTCAAATTTTAAAATTTTGTGAAATATGTTGATTGTAGTGTGTACCTAATGAGTCTGACGAAATAAATATGTTGATTTAATATATTTGTGTTCAGAAATGGATTAACTACATGCCTGGATCCTTAGCTATACGGCCTTGCCCCGGTCTCCCCTACTTAAGTTTATTAAAAATACAGCGCTTACGAGGACTTGACACAAATTTTCGAGCTATATTATTGTTCTAAAACGTGCCGGTTTCCTCACGATTTTTTCCTTTACCGTTTGAGAGCACTGGCATAGTGTACATGAATTTTTGGGTAGTAAATCTCATTGGTACACGTCTGGATTTGAACCCACGATCACCAGGCGGAGCTGCTACTAACCCACCAGCGTTCTAACTCTCCACTTTCCTACTTAATATTGTATAATGCCACAAATTGCAAAACAATGCCGAATGGGGAGCCATTACGAACTACTATTATCCACTTGTATCAAGTTACATAAATCTTAATGGAGCTGATGCCCTGAGCTGCCCTAGAGGATGCGCATGTGCATCGCTTTTCCCATACAACTTCTTCTTCTTCTTATCGTGTCACTGATTCCTTCGAACCAAGTGTGGTGAAAGGATTTTAAATGCGCCTCAAAGAGGCTCCTTTCGTGCACTTGACACATGTTTTCGAACTTTTTAGGTTCTACGATATGCCGGTTTCTTCACGATGTTTTCCTTCACCGTTTGAGAGCACTGGCATAGTGTACATAAATTTTTGGGGAGAAAAACTCATTGGTACACGACTGGATTTGAACCCACGACCTTACAATTACATACAACTATAGATATCCTACTAATCCTACTGATATCATGAATGAGAAAGTTACGATGTTTGGATGTTTGTGGCTCAATTATGCCCTAACTACTAGAGTGATTAGGATGAAATTTCCAACAAAATGTAATTTACTTGGTATGCACACAAACACAGATCCACATAGACATCATAGGGCACGTTCTTGACGTACGTGACCTACGAGGCAATGATTTGTTATTGGCGATGGTTATCACTTAATATCAGGTGGGCGGACTTTTAGTAATTGATTATCAATATAACAATTTTTGATATTGCACAAATAACTTGATTCTTTGGTAATTGGTAATAAAATTTAACTATTTAGTTTCGCCATGCCATTATTTTTATAGCTCTTTATAAAGAGCTGCCTACTCATTATAAACAAATCTAGTTACTTTAAAGACTATCATTATCATCAACAACGCAAACACATGAAGCAATTCTTCTAGCCGTGTCACTCGAACCAGTGCTGTGGTGAAAGGATGAAGCAATGATGAATAAATAATGAATATTGTGGATAATTAAATCAATTGAACTGCGAAACTGAAGTGGAGATGGGCAGGGCACTTGGCAAGGAGTGCGTATTGCATCAACCCAAAAAAATCTACACAGTACCTAAGTATTTTTCTTGTTTCGACCCAAAACGTTTGATTCGAGTTCTTGTTTCTAACCACAGGGGCCTAATTTTCGGGCCGATCTCGATCATTTTACAATTTTATTTTATTGCTTCTTTTCACAACCCCGCACTTTTTCTACGTTTTCCGTATATCGTAGCTGTCGAGGCTTCTACGATGAGGTCGTTGATGAATTACTCAAGGAAATCTGCCATTCTCTCTTCGAAAAGAAGCAATAAGATAACATTGCAAAATGATCGAGATCGGCCCGAGAATAAGGCCCCAGCTACTTTTCCTTATTTCTATTGTTTAAATTGAAATAAATGACACAATTAAATACTAAAGTATAGATGGGTCAGCAGACAAAAAAGTAGATGTTTATTAAAAATATTTTTATGAATAAAATCAGTCTCAAAAGTTATATAAATCTTAATTCCTTTTTTTTTTCATAATAATAAGTCTTGCAAACCATGTTTTTTGAGATAAAATATTTCAAACAAACAGATAAGTATTTTTGATATAATCAAATATTATATTAATTATAAATAACAATGCAAAATAAACTATACGATATTAATATTCATAAATTTTTGGGTTGAAAAAACTTGAAGCAGTTCTTCTTACCGTGTCACTAGTTCTTTCGAGCCAGTGCAGTGTGGTGAAAGGATGCAGTAATAAAAGACATTGACATTTATTTACTTAGCAGTTTCATTTCTTCTTGCGATTGTCTCGGCTGTCGTAACTGAAGATTTTGGAATACTTAGCAGACACACTCTAGTGTTTTTTTAATACCCACTTATGCACTAGTGTTGTGGCCTTGACTCACTTGCGATTCACACATTATTGCAATACTTACTTGACTACAACAAAAGTTAACAAGGTGTGTAGAGTCCGCGCAAGATACTTTGCGCGTGGTTGATGGTGGAAAATGTAAAAGGCCGGCCAAGTGCGAGTCGTTCGCATGAAGGATTTGGTCCATTGTCTATTAAAACGTCATAAAAACACGTTTTCTGTATGTGAGCCCCCTTCAATTTTTTTCATGCAACGAAGTGGACAAACAAGAATACAGTCCACCTGATGGAAAGCGGCTACCGTAGCCTACACGGAAAAAACGTAACGGTTGGATTTAAATAACTTATTGCTATTTACAACAAAGCAACTCGTTTCGGAGGGAACCTGCAAAGTGTATTGCTAATGCTAGACAAGCCATCTTTGCTACTGTAAGTTAGTAATATTAATCTAGAAAGTTGGTTAAAATTTGATAACCTGGGCTAGGTAGCTTCCAACCTTTTAATTTAATAAAGACAACAAAGCTAATTGTGAACGTGAATCGAGTAATTCTGTTAATTATAACCAAGCATCTTAGCTTAAATCGTCGATTTTATCAAATCAACTTTGTAAACACAGCTAATGAACGTTTCTATGTTTAACAAAGTAACTTTGTCAAATTTTGGTATACTTAGCAAAGTTACTCGGCGCTGTCAATCGTGTCCACTGGATAGCCATACCCAATATACTTTGTTACTTCTAACCAATTCAAATAGGTATACTTAGCAAAGTTACTCGCGCTTTCAGCCGTGTTGAGTGGGTTCGCTACAACCAATCTACATATTTACCTCTAGCCTACTTGAATCGGTATATTTAGCAATGTAGTTTGTTGTTCTTCAACGGGTTTATTGGGTTCGCTACAACCCATCTAGTTTGTTGTTCCTAAGCGGGTTTATTGGGTTCGCTACAACCCATCTAGTTTGTTGTTCCTAAGCGGGTTTATTGGGTTCGCTACAACCCATCTAGTTTGAGTGGCCTTAATTCTTGATGTTTTGCCGAGACAATCTCATTGTGCATTATTGCTTGAATCAATTATTAATATTGGTTTATGATGTCTGGACATAACTTAATTTTACTTGAACGGCTGGGGAATTAAGTCTGAATCATTTGGCTATCAATGTGGAGAAAAGTGAAAAAACCATACGGTTAGGTAGACCCAAGGATTTTGTATGCGTCGTTACGTAGTGTCTAAATTTGACACTGGCTTGAAACTGGCACCTAAGACTCTCCTAGATTTAAAACTTCTTCAAAGTGATCCTTGTGATACTACTGAATAAATATACATAATATTTATTTGACTTTGACTGACTTTGACAGTTCAAATTTATACACCACGTAACCCTAGAAAGTAGACAGTGTTGTAAAGGGTTTAATATTTTCACGAGTTGCATGTTATGCTATTTGTAGTGTTCTTTATAAATACTCATGTGTTTCCTAATATTGCCGATATGTTTTAGATGGGTTTGTAACTTGCCACAAACTCACATTAAACAGTTCAATAATGATGAGGGGTTATTCCACGCGGCTCTCCTATGCAAACTTTCATATTTTTCTCTAATTCTAAAAATATTTTATTTTTGTGAGTTTTGACTCCCAAAAATCTCCCAATATTTCGTTGTTAATAATTTGTGTTAAAAATCATGATAGTTTCAAAAGTTATATTTCAAATACTTTTAAATGAAATGAAATAATTTATTTATTAAGTTTGTTGGTTGGTTTTACTACACAAGCATCTCTACATGCTTTTAATTCAAGTTAGTTTATTTTATATCTTTCTCTGTAGAGTTAAATTGGCATTTTTTCTCGTTTTATTATTTTTATAGTACCTGACTTAAAAATCACATATTATCATGAGGGGGGTCGTGGGTTCACAACTTTTGGGACATTATAGATTATTTGCAATAAATGTCCATATTTTTTTACCTTTAGGGAGCCTTTAAGAATAAACCTTCAACGATAATAAATGATATTTTATCTTCAGTTTGGCTCTTGATCCGATCTTCATGCGTAAGTACCTACTCAATGATTACGAATGATTTATTGTGTGAGTTGCCGTTTGGTATTTTTAGTGTTTTGTAATCGGTTTTAGCGTTCCTTGAATGACTAAAAACTGAACTTTACAGGCCTGCGCACATCTAGCGCGATGGCTATGGCAATCAATGAAACGCTGTCAAATATCGCCGCATTTCACTGATCGCCATCGCGCTAGATGTGCACGAGACTTGAATGACTGAAAAATTACATGATTTTATTTCTTGTTGAGAAAATGACGCTGCCTTTATTCTTTGGTAATAAAACAATCAATTTTACATGTAAAATTACTAGTTTTATTAACAAATAAAACCTTAATTTTTAATAATTCGTTTATTATTTTTTAAGCTCCTAAATGTACTTATAATTCGCTTTTTTGCAGTAAGTACCTGAATTATTTGTAATTTGATATTGTGCTCATAACTGAAAGTATTAGTACCTTGGTAAGCACCTACCTAGTATCTACAACAGTTATTACCTAATAAGTAAGTGTTTACCTCTTACTTATTAGGTAATAATAAATTAAGTAGTTATTTATTGAAAGGTAAATAACAACTTTAAAATATCCGGAACCCTTAGTTTATTCTTAAAAAACCAGCTTGACCATCTTTCGAAACGGCCTTGAAACGCCAATCCAAATAAAATGTTTACTCGTAAGTGTAACTACGAGTACATAGTAAGTAGGTAGGTAGGTACCTAATAGTTATTTTCATGAAATAAGATTAATCGCTTTTTTTCAAAGTAAAAGTATGAAAGATGACCCGAAATATTAATAGGATTAGATTGATATTTATGTAGATAAGTAGGAATTTAATGTATTTTTTGGCACATTATAATGATTCGACAAAATAGGTTACTTAATAGTGTGTTAAAATGTGAATGACGAGCAGAATAGTAGATTGTGTCATAAGGGGCCAAAATAAAGTATTTAGGGCGAGAGCGATTTTTTGAATCCAGAGTGAAGCGAAGGATTCTAGAGTAGGATCCCGAGTGAAACGAGGGGTCCTAGAGTAGAATCCTGAACGTAACGAAGGATTCAAAGTACGTCGCTCAAGGTTAAATAATTTTGGTACCGTGTGGCACACTCTGCTTTTCATCACCCTCTATGAGAAAATTAAATAAGAGAAGCTTTTAGTAGAGAATCATTTATATTAACATAACTTAATTACAAATTTATATTAATATTAGATACATTTCCGCAATTTTTTAAGTTTATTGTAACTGTTTTGTTGGGAACAGAAAATGTAGTTGACTTATTTATCACTTGGGTATTCGTAATAACTTCAGACTCTAGTTGATGGTTTTGTAATATATCACTTTCACTGCTAGAACTCATATTTAATTGTTTTTTTGTGTATTATATTTAAATTGCTTGTAGTAGTTTGTTAGAAAGTAATAAAAATACAATAAGAAGTTCCCGCGTATTTTTTTATTTTATTAACCAATACCGTGGCTACAGGCTCGCTTTTTCATACTACCACTACCAGCCAGTATTTTATCGTAGCGAATTGCGTTCAAACTTCTCAATTTAATAGTATTCCAAATTTAAAAGTCATTGTGTCACTGTACCAATAGTGCGCCTAAAGTAGTTACTTTAGGCGCACTTCGATCGTCCAATCGACCAATAAAATATTTAACAGATGCTAAAAAAACCGAATAAAGTTTTGAAGGGTCGGAAACGCGCTTGAGATGCCTCTGGTATTGCAGGTATCCATATGGATACCTGCATTACCAGATATATGGATACCAGTTATATACGAATACCAGATATATATGGATACCTGCAATACCAGAGGCATCTCAAGCGCGTTTCCGACCCTTCAAAACTTTATTCGGTTTTTTTAGCATCTGTTAAATATTTTATTGGTCGATTAAAACCTTTTTAGATCATTAGATAGAAGTGCACGAAAGGAGCCTCTTAGAGCCACACTTAAAATCCTTTCACCACACTTGGTTCGAAAGAATCAGTGACACGATAAGAAGAAGAATGGTCGATTAGCAATCCCTGAAAAAGGCCCTTATTCTGATAAATGCCACAATGCCAAACTGTAAACCTAAGAATAATATTTATAAATAATATAATAATATTTATAAATAGGTTCACTGTACAAACATTGCCATTCTTGGCGCCTCTCGCAAAAAATGACCCGCAATAAGTCAATGAACCCCTGACCGGGGTTGGCTATACTGACTACCCACTTATCTATACCCTGGCCATACAAACTATTAGACAATGTGTGGTCTAATAGTAGACACTCTTAGATGATCTGTGTCGAAGCTGTAAATCCTTAGATCAACGGCCAGGCAAGTGGAATATCCTGTGGAAGTTATGATATAGGTACCTAGTTGTAGAAGTGGGTATGTAGGTCAGTATTCTTTTTTCAAGTGACAAGTACCTACAGTTTGACACAGACAGTTTGTCTACCCATACATAATATTGATGACGGCGATTTCAAAAACAGAATGAAAAATTTCAAGTGTCAAGTTTGTCTCTGATAGAAATTGTTATCTAGTATTATGCACACACACACATAATCTGTTATTTTCATCTTTTTAATTTTAATATAAGCTATATTCCTAGCGTTTGGGCGCTTTGGCACGAGCTGTAAGCGCAAGAGAATAAAAAAAAAAAAACATTTTGTCTAAATAAAATAATAAATAAGCTTTTTTTGGACAAACTTAATTTGTTAGAATAAAGCATAAAACAAGGAATATTTATAAATAATATGTTTAAGGCTAAATTAAATAATAAATACTACGACCTACGACTACATAAAAATTTAAAAAAGTTTCCTATACTCGGCCATCTCTTGAAAATCTGCCTGATTATTCTGTTTGTTTTCTGTATTTTTTTTTTAACTTTACGTGGTTCTAAATAAGTTAATTTAAAATGAGGTTTTGAATCTAGCAAGTGAAGGAGTACCGTTGTGCGTGGGAGTGTTGCCATATTCGTGTAATTTATTACCCGACTTCACTCCTATTTAGCTTTGTCGTGGAGAACCTTATTATGTTTTAAATAATACGTAAATAGGTATCTACGTATATTATTATAAGCTTTATTGGGGCATAGAATTATTAAACTCTGAAGCTTTTTTATTCAACTAGCTATAAAAACAAGCATACAATCATGATAAAATCTTTTTCATCCCATCTATTCAAAAAGAGGCGATTGGTTCCCTAAATAGTGCGCCTAAAGTAACTACTTTAGGCGCACTATTGGTACAGTGACACAATGACTTTTAAATTTGGAATACTATTAAATTGAAAAGTTTGAACGCAATTCGCTACGATAAAATACTGGCTGGTAGTGGTAGTATGAAAAAGCGAGCCTGTAGCCGCGGTATTGGTTAATAAAAAAAAAAAAAACGCGGGAACTTCTCATTGTATTTTTATTACTTTCTAACAAACTACTACAAGCAATTTAAATATGTCGTCGGTATCCTATTTTCATCGCCGTAGCCTGGCATTAAAAAGCTACTCAGTGGGCGTCTTGAGGGTAGGGGTCGGTTGTAAAACAAGAAAATGTTCCAAACCGAATCAACTTTATATCACACATCTTAGCAAACAGAATAGCTTAGCGATTAAACGTATAGCTAGGTAGGTAAGTATACGGAACGCGGACGGTTTCTACAAGACTAGGTGTGCGACCGCCGAAGCCAGAATCCAGAATGTGAATGTCAATGTGCTCGCACACGGTCGCTTGTCCTCGTAGACTCCGTCAAGCGCCAACTGATGGCACTGGCGTTCCGAACGAAGGTTTGATGATGGATGACTGACGGTGTTGTCAGCCCAAATACGACAAATATAATACACAAAAAAATAATTAAATATGAGTTCTAGCAGTGAAAGTGATATATTACAAAACCGTCAACTAGAGTCTGAAGTTATTACGAATACCCAAGTGATAAATAAGTCAACTACATTTTCTGTTCCCAACAAAACAGTTACAATAAACTTCAAAAATTGCGGAAATGTATCTAATATTAATATAAATTTGTAATTTAGTTATGTAAATATAAATGATTCTCTACTAAAAGCTTCTCTTATTTAATTTTCTCATAGAGGGGGATGAAAAGCAGAGTGTGCCACACGGTACCAAAATTATTTAACCTTGAGCGACGTACTTTGAATCCTTCGTTACGTTCAGGATTCTACTCTAGGACCCCTCGTTTCACTCGGGATCCTACTCTGGAATCGTTCACTTCACTCTGGATTCAAAAAATCGCTCTCGCCCTAAATACTTTATTTTGGCCCCTTATGACACAATCTACTATTTCATCCCATCTATTCAAAAAGAAGCGATTGGTTCCCTAAATAGTGCGCCTAAAGTAACTACTTTAGGCGCACTATTGGTACAGTGACACAATGACTTTTAAATTTGGAATACTATTAAATTGAGAAGTTTGAACGCAATTCGCTACGATAAAATACTGGCTGGTAGTGGTAGTATGAAAAAGCGAGCCTGTAGCCACGGTATTGGTTAATAAAATAAAAAAATACGCGGGAACTTCTTATTGTATTTTTATTACTTTCTAACAAACTACTACAAGCAATTTAAATATAATACACAAAAAAACAATTAAATATGAGTTCTAGCAGTGAAAGTGATATATTACAAAACCATCAACTAGAGTCTGAAGTTATTACGAATACCCAAGTGATAAATAAGTCAACTACATTTTCTGTTCCCAACAAAACAGTTACAATAAACTTAAAAAATTGCGGAAATGTATCTAATATTAATATAAATTTGTAATTAAGTTATGTTAATATAAATGATTCTCTACTAAAAGCTTCTCTTATTTAATTTTCTCATAGAGGGTGATGAAAAGCAGAGTGTGCCACACGGTACCAAAATTATTTAACCTTGAGCGACGTACTTTGAATCCTTCGTTACGTTCAGGATTCTACTCTAGGACCCCTCGTTTCACTCGGGATCCTACTCTAGAATCCTTCGCTTCACTCTGGATTCAAAAAATCGCTCTCGCCCTAAATACTTTATTTTGGCCCCTTATGACACAATCTACTATTCTGCTCGTCATTCACATTTTAACACACTATTAAGTAACCTATTTTGTCGAATCATTATAATGTGCCAAAAAATACATTAAATTCCTACTTATCTACATAAATATCAATCTAATCCTATTAATATTTCGGGTCATCTTTCATACTTTTACTTTGAAAAAAAGCGATTAATCTTATTTCATGAAAATAACTATTAGGTACCTACCTACCTACTTACTATGTACTCGTAGTTACACTTACGAGTAAACATTTTATTTGGATTGGCGTTTCAAGGCCGTTTCGAAAGATGGTCAAGCTGGTTTTTTAAGAATAAACTAAGGGTTCCGGATATTTTAAAGTTGTTATTTACCTTTCAATAAATAACTACTTAATTTATTATTACCTAATAAGTAAGAGGTAAACACTTACTTATTAGGTAATAACTGTTGTAGATACTAGGTAGGTGCTTACCAAGGTACTAATACTTTCAGTTATGAGCACAATATCAAATTACAAATAATTCAGGTACTTACTGCAAAAAAGCGAATTATAAGTACATTTAGGAGCTTAAAAAATAATAAACGAATTATTAAAAATTAAGGTTTTATTTGTTAATAAAACTAGTAATTTTACATGTAAAATTGATTGTTTTATTACCAAAGAATAAAGGCAGCGTCATTTTCTCAACAAGAAATAAAATCATGTAATTTTTCAGTCATTCAAGTCTCGTGCACATCTAGCGCGATGGCGATCAGTGAAATGCGGCGATATTTGACAGCGTTTCATTGATTGCCATAGCCATCGCGCTAGATGTGCGCAGGCCTGTAAAGTTCAGTTTTTAGTCATTTCTCTCCACATTGATAGCCAAATGATTCAGACTTAATTCCCCAGCCGTTCAAGTAAAATTAAGTTATGTCCAGACATCATAAACCAATATTAATAATTGATTCAAGCAATAATGCACAATGAGATTGTCTCGGCAAAACATCAAGAATTAAGGCCACTCCAGACGTAATCAATTGGTGCCGCGTTTCACTGCAGCAAGCGCACCTTAATATAGTTATGAAGTGTAGCTACCTTACATAGCCACCATAGATTATGAAGGTATTTGGACAGATGGTTTTTAAAAGTACCTACTGTATTTGAAAGCTGGCATTGTAAAAAACTCAATATAATAAAGGCCTACGCACATTTAGGCGATGAAAATGGCGATCAGTTAAAAGATGTAAAATATCATTCAGTTTCAGTCAGATTCGCTTTGATGAGCGCAAGGCTTAACTGATAAAAAAAGTTGAAGAAGAAAACTAAAAGAATATGATATTTTCTCTAGAAATAGGTTAAAAAAATTAAACATTCCCTACTGTTTGGTCACGACACGAGTGATTCTTTTTCTTACATTCTTCTCAATTTCCCACCAACTCCATTAATTTTGTATGCTTTACAATCAGATTATTTTCAAATCAGACAGCTCTTAATGAAAGAACCGAGCGAATGGAATTAGAGATTCAAATATTAACAATAAACCCAGTGTCAATGCAAAGCTTTTTTATGAAAGCTTTGTAGGTATAAACTAAGCGTCTCATCTGTACGTTCATAAGTTTCATCTACATCTAATTTTAGTTAAGTTCAACATTGTAAGAGTAATAGAGATCGTAATGAATGACGAATTGTATCAAATTAATCCTATTGAGTTAAGTGAACGTGGAGCTGCTAAAATTGGAAAATTAGAGAAGGTAGTTTAATAAAACACTTATTATGCACATGCATAAGCATGTGCATAATAAGTGTGTCTAAAGGTCTACTAGAATAACCTGTATTAGATTTAGGCTAAGATATTAAATACAAAAACACAGTAATTTTCTTAACTGTACTTAAATTGTTGATGATTCTAAAAATATATTGATAACAAAGCTATGAGAACCTGCTTGACTACTTGCTTGTTAATATTACATTAGTTTCAAATAGCTTTATTCATAATGCTGGACAGTTTTTATCGGCTTTAAAGTCTTTTGTCACTGTTACTTTCATGTCAACAGATAGAGATAGCAACAGATTTATTGGTCTGCAAAGCTTAATGACTGTTATAAGACCATTAAGGATATGAAGGTTAGCTATAATATACAATGTTTTGATGAATTCATAGGGATAATTACAAGGTAATAATATTACACATTTTAGTAGAACTGACATTAAGCAACGGTAAAATAAAACTTCAAACAAAATGTCTACTCTACATTTCGTAGTTGGATGCGGTGCGTTGACCCGTAGGATTAGGATGCGCATGATTTGACCAAATATATTCGGATCAATTGGACTGTAATCATTACATTACAAGTGCCTCTTAATATCTTGAATAAGCACAACGATTTTCAAACTTCTTTGAATTTTACAAGAGGACATACAAATGATGCTGATGCAACTTAAAAAAAATAATTGAATAGTATTATATTATTTAGTCTGTGACTTGAAATAGAAAATATTTATTATACGTTTCAAAATATGATACAGATACAAATTACATAACAACAAGCAGTTATTTTGAAAAATCATGCCCAATTTTACCTAGCGTGCTAGAAGAAGTTACAGATTACAGGTTATAATGCAATTGCAAAATAAAAATGAACATGCAATTTTGATGACAAAAACAGTGGGCAGGTTTCTTAAACCTATCCACAGCGTTTGACCACGTGTAACACATAGTGCAATACAATTAGCGCACAACCACACACCATTACCTTCAATTGAGCTTGACATGGCGAATAAATCGATAACAGATGTCCAACCGTCGTATGTCGTATGAAGAAACTTGTTAGACACGGCATCGTACTAGAGTGCCACAGGGCGTTATCATAGCTCCTTAATTGTTTAAGTGCTGCCGATTATATTAAACAGACGGAATTATTTTCTGCACGTGTTGTGTGTGATCTTGAGTGTTTTGTTTTAATACGTTTCTTGATAGTTTTCTTGTGTGAGTAAGTAATTGCTTTGGCTGTTAGATCGTTTATTGTAAAACAATAACTAATCAATTAATTGATTGCAATTAGGTGCAGTTTCTTTATTATTTTCAGCATATTTTTAGTCTTAGTATCCGAATTATCTAGAAGAATATAACTGTAGTATTTCTTTTTATACATTGCTTATTCCTACGAGTTGGTACTTAAAGTCTACAAATGACTTCAAATTGGAGAATAGTTATCTTCTAAATGGCTCTAGCTTATTTCTACTAAAGTTGTATCCCTAATGAGGCTACTTCCAAATGCAAATGTTATCGTTGACGTAGCGTTGGGCAACACTCTGATAACAACTGATAGCAGACGACCTTCCGACGCATTCTTTGTTGATACAGCGATTAAACGCATTTTATGAGAAAAGAGTGTGGTAAAAGTAAACACCAACTTTAGTGTTTTTAAACTATTTTAATAGCTTGTGGACATTGCAAGAAGAGTCCAATAACAGCAGTGGCCTACTTCAGGTTGAAGAGTCACATCGATTTTTGTAAGTGATTATTGGAAAAAGCCAAATGGCAAATTATTGAACTCATAGCAATGCCGTGTAAGATGGGATAGATTTGGTTGACCTTATAAAACGATAAATGAGAATGTATAATTTGAAATAAACAGTAAGATATTATTCTAATATAAAATAAAGCCAAAGATGATGCTCCGTAAAACTAGCAATTTTACGAGATATTTAAACTTTTTGGAATTCGTCGTAAAATCTAATCGTAATGATCTTCCTGCTGAGGTTTTCCCTAGCGACTACAGTATGGGGCTCTTCAAAAAGTGCCTTTTAAAATATTTAAAGGGTCAGCAACGCGCGAGTGATGCCTCTGGTGTTGCAAGCGTCCATAGGCTACGGTAACCGCTTTCCATCAGGTGGATGGTATGCTTGTTTGCTAACATAGTTGTATAAAAAAAAATCTTGTAAATTTAATTGTTGTTTCTACGTTGTTACTAAGTGGGGGATTAGCATTGGGTACGTGGTTATTTATGTAATCTAATCTTTTATCCCCAAAAATGTGGAATGTGCGATATCGATAGTTTAATTCGCATCAAATTATCATTACTGTCTCTTTTTTATCAAAACTGTATATTCTGGTTAATTAGGTATAATAATGTACAAAACCTTAGAAGCTTCACTTATAACGGCTAGGCTAATTTTACCTGTGTCCTGGAAACCTTAAACAAAGCTACAGGCAGAAGACTGATTTGAATGATGGTAAAATCTGTAGGTTAATCATCTATTACCTATTCAGAACGCGTATCTTTACCATCAAGTAGGTGCGTATCTAAGTAGTCAGCTAACTCCTTATGATGTTTATCTAACCCAATCTCTCTGATATCACTAATATACTTATTTTTAGCTTTTTAAGTGTCACCAAACTCTAGATACTACATAGTATTTCAGGTATTAAATATGCTCAGGTACTCTATCTACCTACCTATATCTACCATCTTCTTCCTGCCCTTAACCCACTTTATGTGGGGGTCGGCACAACATGTCTTCCTCCTGTCAGTCGTCATCTCTGCATTCACTCCTCGTAGTATCCATGTCATCTTTTACACAGTTCATCCATGTCTTATTTGGTCTACCTCTGCTCACATATCCATCTGTACATACATAGTCATCCCTCTTCTAGTCACATGACTTTCATCCCTCTTCATGACAAGCCCGTACCACGCCTACCTTACCTACATCTACCATAAAGACAGTTATTTGAACAGGGTTTTTCACACTGATATGCGAAAAACGCCTAAACTCTTCCAATGACCTATTTTTGCGTACGTGAGTCTTGACTAATGTAATGATTAATCAATGATTCAGATTGTTATTGGGTTCGATAAGATTGCCAATAGGTACAATCAATGAGTAATGTTTTTTTGTTTTCTATACAATTTCTGTTCATAGAAGTCTATTATAAATTCGCAATAACACAAGAGTCAGGCTCCGTGTAGTCTCATTACATTACACTACTGTAATATTTCTAAAACATTACATGTTATTGGTAATAATACCCGTTCTCATTAAAATGATTAGATGAAATAATAAAAAATACATAATATGAGCTATGTAGCTGATATGCTTACTAGCTGACCTGGCTTTGCATGGATTGAAGCACTAACACTTAACAAGCTTAAATAGCAAACCCCTAAGTAAATCCACCTATATTCAGATCTAATTTCTTTACTAGAAGCATCTATCTACATAAACTTTGCGCTCATCTAGTCGATCGACAGTGATTTGCGATAGCGATAGTGATCACTTTCAGCAGACTTTTTCGAAAAGTCGCACACACTGCTGCAATCGTTAACAGCGATACACTTACACTACGACAATCTAGAAGACTTTAGTCGCTAGTGCTTCAAAGTTGAAATCCTAAAGATGTATCTATTTACAAATAGAAGATCGCTGCGAAGACTTTGCATAACATAAGCATTTATGTGACGATAATATATCCTTTAGTTCTTTAGATCAAGGACATTGTAAAAGGAACAAACAGCGGAAACACGCGCACGTAGAAAGTCACATTTCAAATTAACATGCAAATGGGTAATTAACAATGGAATACTTGGCCGATTGTCCTCTTCCTTGCCTTTGAATATTCTTGAGCATTTGTAATACAAACATGTTTGTGTACGAAACCTAGTGCTTATGTTCGTTAGAAACACGTTTATGCGAAGTTTTTCGACAATAAAATCTATCGAAGAATGATAAATACGAGATGTCTATAGTTTGCTGGCACAGTTCAAACGTAGTCAGACCCAAATATTGGTTTCATATCGTCATTCATTTTTGTTTGACTGACAATGTTACAAAATTTATAATGTTTGGTTTCATCCCCTAGTAACTTACTTCTTTATTCTCACTCAAAGTATCTTAATATTTTTTTTTGGATATGTGATTATTCTATTCACTCTTGACTCTGAAATTGTTTTTAAAATAAATATGCTTACAGTAGTTAGAATTTCCTAGTTTTTTTCCTAGAATGCATTGTTGCTTGTTTACTAGAATCCATATACTAGCTTCATTGTTCGAATTCGAGCTATCGTATGCCTCTTATGAAGCCAGGAAGCACATCGTACTCAAGATCGTGACAATTTTACTAAATGCATTACATAATACAACTCCTCAACCAGTCAACTATGATCCCCTCATCCAAACACCTCTTCATCCACCTTCTGCTAATGCAAGGCTCTTAGATCACTGGTAAAATTGGCCAGGAAAATAGAGCTCTAAATAGTATTGTAGTTGTGTAAGCGTGAATGGAGCTGACAGGTCTATTGGAAATGGTCATGTGAGTTTAAAATATGCGCATAATTATAGTAGCAATGTTTGGGGCGTCTTCTGTAATAATATGTCGTGACAGTTCAATTCACGATTGTAGGTGAATGTTATGTGAAGATTTTTTTTTTATTTACAACAGATTATGTATGTTATTCAATTTACCCCTTTTGACTACTTTTAATTAAATTGAGACCTATATAGGTAAAAAGTTTTTACCAAAAAAAGTCGAAACCTTGGCGAATTTGAATTTCTAGACTAAACATTCCAGCCAAGAAAATAGGGCAGAGCCAAATGCAGTGAAAATAAATGAACGGACGTGGTACTCACAGTAAAAGCCACTATTAGTTTGACAGATCTGTTTCTCAAGGCTGCAGCGTCTATTCATATAATTACGAAAATCACTTTCCAATCGCATAAGGAGTTGTATGATGCTGTCATTTTGAATGGCATCAAAGGGTAGCATTAGTATTGTAACATAAATATATTGTGTGAGTTGGTTGCCTATTTCTGCTTAGCTTGGCTACGTTCGAATCCAGTCGTGTATAAGTTTTAACATTATTTATTCCTTGAAATGAGTAAGCACAGCCGGATTTTGCTGCCAGATAGATATTAAGATTATCTTTCTACAGTAGGCCTACCATTTGCCCTGTCTGGCTCTGTCTCTGGTTCTGGATTTGCGTGTGTGAGTGTTGACTAATAAAATCCTACGTCAAAACGTCACACACACAGTATAATGAACAACACACAGACTCAAAACCAGAATCAGAGACAGAGCCAGACAGAGCTCATGGAAGGCCTACAGTACCAAGAATGTCATTCCTCCTTATAAGGACATGAGGCATTTCTATGGGGGTATTGGGTAATGAGTGCTTGCCAAGGCCATGGCTAATAGGATACCAGCTATCATGCCTTATATAAGAGGACTTCTAAAAACATGATTGATATCCGTTTTCTATGTGGCAACACCGAAATATTTTGTGAACACAATAACAATCTTGGATATTCGTAAACTCTGCTTAATTAACCGACTTCAAATAAAAAAAGAGGTTCTCAATTCAGTTGCATTTTTGTTAATGTTTGTTATAGCATAACTTCGTCATTTATGAGCCGATTTGAAAATATCTTCTTTTATCTGGAAAGTAAAAAAAAGTTAGGAACCGAGCCGTAGTTTGTTGCCTGTTCTTCTAGACTTGGTCGCGTGAAACTGGCACCTAGACTCACCTAGCTTTAAGACATTTCAAAGTGATTCTTGCTATTCAACTGAATGAATATACTTTTTATTTTTTAGATTTTGAAGAGACCCATAGAAATTTCTACAAAATCAATTCAGCAGTTTGGCCATGAAGAACTCTCAAGTTTTTTAAAGTCATCATCATCATGAAACCTGAAGAAGTCCATCATGGACGTAGGCCTCCCTTATATACGTTTCCAAGAAGAATTATTTCACTAATAAAATTAAATAATAAAATTAAAATAGGTAATATTAAACATTACAATATAAACTAATGAATTTTCATTTGTTTCAGATGTCTATTGACGACAGTCAAGGTGAGTAAAAAAATATGTGCAGACACACATAGCGCCTGCTAGCCCCTAACTAAGCTAAGCAACAATGGAAACTTAGATAACATTCATTTTTGAACTAGTCACACATTTACAATATCTTAGGCGTTTTCGTTTATGTTGTGTTAATTTTTCAGTCAGTCAGAAAAGCTTTATACACAACTAGCGGACGCCCGCGGCTTCGCTCGCCTTTTTGTCGTTACGCCCCGTTGATTTTTCTTTTAAAAGTTTTTCCTCTTTTTCTCCTCTTAGGAAAATCATTTTCCAATTTCCTTTCTTAGTGCACCCCTATGCTATAAAAGAAACATACCCTCCAAGTTTCATGCTTCTAGGACTTACGGTTTAGGCTGAGCGTTGATTGTCAGTCAGTCAGTAACGTAAGAGTTTTATATATTTAAGAAGATATGACAGCATTTTACTGATCGCCACTGCAGAAGGCTTAGATATGCGCAAGGCATAACGCAACTTTTATCTGTTTTAGAACCTAGTTATAAAAATTTAAAAAATATCGAAAATATTGCCTAATCATTTTTTCTCACGATATGAAACCAAGTGGGCGTCAAGAGAACATTTCGTACTTCGTTAAAAAGTGTTAAGTGATTTTTGCTAAAGTGCACTAACTGTCAGTTTACGCTATTCGAAGGTTAGGTGATGTTGACAGTGTCGCAAGTGAAAGTGTATATAGATAATGTACTTGCTAGTTAAAATTGCATAAATTTTGCAAACAGTTAGGTAACAAAGTAAGTTTCCAGTAAGTGACTCTTGGTGACGTTTTTTTTAGGCCGCTCCAAAGTCTCCATCACGGCATTCCATCACATTTGAACCCACGACCTTCGGATCGGAAGGCGGGGCCACTACCACTAGACCACCAGTGGTATCTATGTTGCACCTAAGCATTACTTTTCACAATATTGACTTCCTATTTGACCTTGGTCAAACAGTTTCCCCGCAAAACCTCGCTGAGCAAACACAGAAGAGGTCAACGGGTCTCAATGTCAGAACAAACAAACACACATACTCACTTTCACGTGCTTTTGTGAGAACTAGCCGCGTGCGATGAAATTAAAAGTATTTGAATATTCTTTTACTCTCATCAGCATAAATTGTATTTATTTTAGTTTTTACTAGCGGCTGGCCGCGGCTTCACTCGCCTCGTTCCCGTTACGGCCGGTTCCCGCTACATTTTCGGGATAAAAAGTATCCTATGTGCTAAAGCCTATTTAGCAACTTTGTCGCTCGTTCCGCGCTCTCGCTTGCACTTCAAGCCTTAAATGGAACGCCTCAGAGCGAGGTAACGCTGCATGAGTCATGTTTTTTCGTGCAAGCAACCGGCTCCATCGAATTATAAGACGTCACGTCAAAAATTCTTTACTAAGGGACTAGGTCGATGTTGATTGAGAAGAAATTGCCTTAAATTGAAAAAAAAACGTAGAAGTAGCTGACAGCTTTATATAGTTCATGAACATTATGATTTAATAGTTATGTTTAACCACATAATGTCCTAAATAACATAAAGCTATAACTACCTCGTAAAGGCTCATTAAGGTCTGATGACGCATTTTATAAGAGCAACCACACCTTTGGTGACTGTCACGTAATCTGTGGTCCATTGTCCTGCTTTCTAGTTTCTATGACATTGGTCGCCTTGGAAGTAATCGTAATGAGTGCTCGTAACATTGTTACGTCATTACCATTATTAGCCTGAGAAGTCCACTGTCTGCCCCATAAGTTTCCAGGGTTTGGAACTTGCCATCAATTCCAAACGGTGAACTGAAGACTAGGTCAATGGGAGAGACTACAAAATGCAGAAACGTCCCACTAATAATTACTTAAATATTACCTTATACTCATGTAAGTGGCTATGTCTTTTTGAGGATAAAGTATCTTAAAACAGAGTAAAGCTCTTTGTGAAAAGCTCATCCGAGGAAGTACTACCAATACATGTCTATTTCTGCCGTGAAGCAGCATTGCTGTATTTCAGTTTGCAGGGTGTGGGTGCTGGTGAAATTACTGGCACGTGAGGCTGAACAAACGTTTCAAGTTGATGTATGCAGGGCATTGCATCGTAGGGCACGTTCCTGACATGTGTGACCTACGAAGCAATGCTTTGTTATAGGCGATGGTTGCCACTTAACATCAGGTGGGCTACATGATTGTTTCATCAGCTAGTTGCATAAAAAAAACTGAATATATAAAACTTTTGCGTTATATGGATTGACTAACTGGCAATCAATGAATGCCTAAACTACAGGATTCAGAAATTAGGAGTGTAGTGTAAGAACACAGAACTCCCTGCACACAGAAAGGAAGTTCTGAAACTCAACTCATAAAGGCCTGCGCACACCTAAATCGCTGGCGGTAGCGATCAGTGAAACGCTGTCAAATATCGCTGTAAAATCTCAAATCTGAAAGCGATATTTGACAGCGTTTCACTGATCGCTACCGCCAGCGAACTAGGTGTGCGCAGGCCTTAAAAGGGTGCAGCGTGGTTTTGAAGTTTTTATGGAAAAGCTTAGCGCGAACAAATTCGCGCGTGTTTTTTTCATATTTTAATTTTTCCTAGTCGCACGAAAGGAGCCTCTTTGAGGCGCACTTATAAATCCTTTCACCACACTGGGTTGAAAGAACCAGCGACACGATAAAAAAAAAATGTAATTATAATACATGTATGTAGGAGAGATATCCCCTAGTGGACTGCTATAGGTTGATGATAATGATGATAACGTGCACCACATGACGATCCGTGCAAATATGAATGCAAAATTAAACATTTAATTGTATGCAAAACCACTGATGAATGAGTGACAAAATCTATGTACGGAACACATTGTGTGCTAATTCCATTTGTTTTGTGTTCAACATGTTTCAACACGGAGACAGAGGGCGGGGTTATCTCATTTAATTAGAATGAGATATTGGCCAAGTGCGAGTCGGTTTTTATAGTGTTATGGAAGGGGTTACTCCCACCAATGGCATGCTTTTTCCCTACTCACAGCCACGGATACAAAAAAACAAATCAGTAGGCCTACCATCCGAAATGTGACCCGCTCTAGGCCTTGGCAGAATACCAGGGTTGCACTGTGTAGTGTCACGCCATGTGACCTACATGGTGCGACAAATACTGAGCCAGGGACCTAATTGACCATGTGAAACTTTGCGTAAGCACTTATTATTTGTATCTTTTTTTATGGTCAATAAACATATTTTCTTTCTTTCTTTCTTTCTTTCTTTCTTTCCTACCACAAGCTCTGTCTGGCTCTGTCTCTGGCTCTGGCTCTGTCTCTGGCTCTGGTTCTGTCTATGTATGAGTGTTGACTCAGTTGCTACTCCACAACAAGTACATTTACTCAACACAGTCCACAACAGAATGTTAATAAGTTCAGCCATGCCTTTGCCAGAACAAAGTCAAATTATATATACTTAATTGAAACTATATGGAAATACGGGTGTTTATCGCGATTACCTTTATTATTTCCCGACGTTTCAACCGTGTTACAACAGCCGTGGTCGCGGGGAGACACGACATAACAGCATAACGATCGCGTTAATTTAAAAAGTGCTAATTGAAACTATATCTAACTAGATAACATTTGATTAAAAGTACCAGGGAAGCAGTAATCTAAGAAGATATTGGCAGGTCATAGAGCTTGTAGAAGCGACAACCGTAGCAATAAAGGTTCTCGAATTGCGACTACGAACCGAAAGTCGAAACGTTCGACGTCCACCCACCAGATGAACGAACTGACTGTGGGAAGTCGAGGGATGAAGAGGGCTCCGAATCGTTCTTCCTGGAAATAAATAGGGGAGGTCTATGTCCAGCAGTGGACTTCTTCAGATTGATGATGATGGTGTAAATTGGATCTGACACCAAGGTTTACCAATTTAAAGAAAAACTTTTTTCATTTTGTAATTTTTGCCAAAAAAAATTAATTGTCTTTAAAAAAAGTTAAAACAGTAAAATTGTCTTAAAATATGCTAAAAGTAATACCAACCTTGAGGTAATCTCTATCAAAAGACGAAGGCTGAACTTCCTTTTGTTCTTCTTCTTCTTCTTCTTCTTCTTATCGTGTCACCGATTCTTTCGAACCAAGTGTGGTGAAAGAATTTTAAGTGCGCCTCAAAGAGGCTCCTTTTGTTCTGAAAGTTGGTTAAAACCATCTTCCGTGTTTCGTCACGTCACGGGTCAACGGCCGCTTTTATGGTTTTACGATATCAACCAGATAACAAGTTTTATGATAACACGCGAACAGTCAACCATTCATAGGATTTGATAATAAAAACGTGAAGATCTTTCAATGGTTAAGTTTTTCTTTTTCCTCTGAATTAATAGCACCTTGTTGTTGTGTACCTTGTTGTTAATTTTAATACCTAAGCTTTCCTTTTTTTATGTTAGCACGCCAACGCCATTCCTACCTCTAAGGTTGGCAGGTAGAAAATGCTTAAAGCATTAAGCCCACCTTTTGTACATAGCATTAAGTTTTGTGCAATAAAGAGTTAAATAATAAAAATAATAAAATAATAGCATCTGCCCATTTTGGATTAAGTCAGTCAACAGATTATTTATTGTTATTTATTTTTATTAATTATGTTTTTGACTATTTCATTTTGATATATTATTATTATTATTTTTCTAATTTGATTGTACTCTAAGCCTTTCGTGCACTTGACACATATTTTCGAACTAAGCGAACACTAAGAAATGTGTGAATTGTGAATAAAAAAATTTGGACCCAATTGGTTGAAAAAAGGTGTCAAGTTTGTATAAATAAAAATCATTATAAGCAGTCGATATAACGCGCGATTCCACTAATTTACTTAAATAATATTAGATCTTTATAAAAATCTTTGTTATATACATAAGTAATCAGTTAACTAACATAAGCTATGTAAAGACAATTATTTAACGAGCATGTAAATCCTTGGCGCTATTTACTTCGCTACCATAACAGACCACAAGTAGAATCTAAATATAACATTAGTTGTGTGACCATGGTTTCCGTGTTTGACCCACTTGTACATGTGTTTTCAAAGGTTTACTCACTAATCTGTATAAGTCTCTTCTTCTTCTTATTTAAGAGCAACGCTCTTGTCGGCGTAATGTATGCATTTTCCTCCAGGTATTTCTTTTGAGGGCAACCTCCTTGACCTCCTTATACGACATGACGGCGATCTTTGCTTTTATTTGGCTCATGTAGCTTATCCGTGGTCTTCCTCTTCCTCTCTTTCCTTCTACCTCTCCTTCAATAATATTTCTGATAAAGCTGTCTTGTCGTACAAGTAGAAGTCCACTCAACTAATCACAAAATCTTTGAAAGTCATGCCTAACTCAAAATCAAAAGTGTATTTATTCAGTAGTATCCCAAGGATCACTTTGAAACGTCTTAAAGCTAGGTGAGTCTTATCAGTTCCACGCGACCAAGCCTAGAAGAACAGGCAACAAACTACGGCTCGGTTCCTACCGTTTTTTTATTTGATCCTTTTACAAATCAAAAATAATACAAATAGCAGTCGTATCTGACCACAAATACGCTTTGTCTCTGGCTCTGGTTTTGAGTCTGTGTGACTGTTGACTAAATAAATCCTACGTCGAAACGCCACACACACGCTACACGCGTCTGGGTTTTGAGCACTCACAAGACTCAAAACCCGAGTCAGAGACAGAGCCAGACAGAGCTTGTGGTACCTAGGCCTACTGACTGAACTTGGGGACTGGGGTGAAAGCGCTCACTAAAAATATTTCTTTGTAAATTCAAAATGGGTTGAAAAGGGAAATTTGACTTCCCTTTTCAACCCATTTTGAATTTACATATAGACATATCGCGAACCTGAAAAGTTCGAAAATATGTGTTAAGTGCACGAAAGGAGCATCTTTGAGGCGCACTTAAAATCCTTTCACCACACTTGGTTCGAAAGAATCAGTAACACGATGAAAAGAAGAAGGTAAAGACAGTTTCGTAGGCTTCACATTAAAAAGCGGAAACAAACCTTGGTGTTATTTGACGACCTCAAGACGCCAAGGCACTGGATACTTTGCATATCGTGCCCGACCAATATGTGTTCAATGCCACTCTAATTTAGGTATCAGCAGACCTACCACAAGCTCTGGCTGGCTCTGTCTCTGGCTCTACTTTTAAGGCTGTGTGAGTGCTGTCTAAGAGTCCGTTCACACAGACCGACTCGGAGAGGAGAGCAGATTCCTATCACGTTGAAAACAGAGTTTTTAGTATTTATAGTAAGGTTTATTTTAGCATCAGCACTGCTTTTGTCATTAAGAATGCTTGAACGCGCTTGGTGGTGTGTGTCTGTGTGAACGGACCCTTAATAAATCCTACGCCGAAATGTCACACACAGTATAATACACTGGTGAGCACTCACACCTACTCAAAACCAGAGCCAGAGACAGATCTTGTGGTAGGCCTGGCGATAAGTCATATATTACAAATATCCTGGATAGGATATTTAAAATTATGGCTGATTCGTGTAAATGTAATTTGCGGCTTTATTTCCTGTTCGCTAAACTTTTCGGCACGAATGTGTTAATAATGACTCTCCATTATAATATGGTAGAGCAAGGTTAGTAATTATGAAAACATGCGTTTTGTTTTTCATGCTCGATTGAACTGAAAAACGCGGCGCATGGAACTCATTCCGATGGACCGACGACAAGAAAACTCCGGGGATTTGATTAATAGGAAAGGATCAATCTTGTTGGATATATTTTGCGCGTGAAGTAAAAAACTTAAATTAGTCCAAGTGGTTCCTAAAGGCCTGAGCACATCAAGCATGATGGCGATGGCGATCAGTGAAACCCTGTCAAATATCACTGTCATATTTGACAGCTTTTCACTGATCGCCATCGCGCTAGATGTAGCATAAACATAATTTATTTGCAGATTAAATAGTAAAATTTTCTTGTAAGCTTAAGGCTAAACTTAAATGCTAGATAGTAAGCTACTTAAAACTAGACCTTACATTCTATTCTTAATTCTTACATGGTGCTCAAGGCTTAAATTCTGAGACATGCATGTGTAAGGGATGGTCCGATAATAATGTCCAAACACCAATGTCACAATCACTAACTCTTTAGTGATTCACTTTTACATAAAATTAGCGTAATAAACCCCACACAGCCACTCAGTTCGAAAGCTAGTACTAGCTATTAATAAGAACTAATAAAAATATTTTACAGATAATACTCATAACCCTAACACATGCAACTAGCAGACCTACACAGGCACACATACAATTTGATATAGTGCATTCGAGTATAGCTAGGGAATCGAACCCACGAATTTCCCAAGATAACAGAATGCACTAGTAAACTACACATTATATTGGTTGGAACGTTGGAAAGTTAATATAACCAGACCCCTAATAAGCTTTTAAACAGTTTCTTTTTACAAGTTTGGACTAAAGAGGCCAATAGGTTTGTTTTTGAAAATACCTGCTGTCCAAAATTCAAAGCATTTTGAACGTTACCTCTCAGTCATTAAGACTTAGCAGAGTTTTAATTTTGAGTTTTCAGTGGGCGTGTAAACAGAAGTCAAACTAGTTCAACGTAGTTGTAATTGTAATGGTTGTTTGTAGAAGGTAATGACCCCGAAAAGTAGGTACTAATTATAGGTAAAATACTCTAATTGATATCCAATTGCGGCCCGTTTTGGCAAACATGAGAGAAAATTCAATTTTTTTTCTTAAAAGGCCGGCAGCGCATTAGGTCCACCTCTGGTGTTGCAGGTGTCTATGGGCAAGGTGACTACTTTCCATCAGGTGGCCCGTCTGCTTGTCTGCCTGCTATGGCATAAAAAAAAACGTAGTACGTTACGTCATTATACTGATCGGTGCGCTACGAGGAAAAATATCGATGCTCTAATAAACCGGTAACCGGTGCTCTACGAAGTAGACTAAAAACAAAGAAATTTTTTTTCTATAAGACCTAGGAAACAAATAATAAATTGTTCATGCCCCCTTCTCTATCCATCCATTTTCTTTTTAGCATTTAGTCTTTTCCTCGCTGAGGTGGGATGAAAAGTTAAAGATTTTTCCCCTCGTACTCTTTTGATTCCCTCGCTAACACTCAGTATTCTAATTTTTGAAGCACTTGCTGCACTCATGATTCAATTGTAGAATCTTTCGCTTGCTCCAACATCAAAATTACTTTGCGCTCTTGTTTTAAAACTTTGTTTAATGTTCATTTAAGTTTTTTGTAAGAGCGGGTCGTGCGAAAAACTGAGATGCGTTAAAAAAAATTCATAACTAAATAACTAAGTGACATTTAAAAAATCGCAAAAGGACTAATTAGCAAATATTAGCTTTTACTTATTTTTTTTTACAAATTTTATATTGTTATTAAATAAAAAATGAAAAGTGGTTTTTATACATATGTATATTTTATGTATATTATATTTATTATATTATATTATATATGTATATTATATTTTATGTATATTTCTAAAAAACTAACAATTAAGCAATTCCAACCCACCAAGAATATCTAGGTACCTACTAATAATTTCTACAGTCTGTGAAGGTATGCGCATGTGCATTTCGCCAGATTCCCACCGGAGCCCGGTAAGGCGCCGCCTTTACTCGACTTCTAAGTAAATACGTGCCGCGATGTTAGTGGAGAAAACTGAGCCCTGACACAATGTACTCGGCTGTCATCTAAACGGCTGCAATGATAGGAGCAGGGGTAATAATACACTCCCGAAAACAGTTGATTGAACTAAAATAAATTCATGCAAAAAAGTTTTCTAAAATTCGGAATAAAGTAAGATTATTTTGATACAAGATGAGTGGTTGAATGAATGAATTTTCTTTCTTTCTTTCTAAGTACAAGCATTTGAGCCACCTGTAACCATCGCCTATAACATTTATAAGCTTTTCTTCGTAGGTCATGCACGTTAGAAACGTGCATGACCTCAAAGATATCTGAATACCTCAAAGATGCAGGGCAGTGCATCGTAGGTCACGTTTCTAACGTGCATGACCTACGATGCACTGCCCTGCATCTTTGAGGTATTCAGATATTCAGACTCACGTGCCAGTAATTTCGGTGGCACCTAAACTTTAGGTGCTTGATTTGACTACTCGTATAAACAACATAGTTTAATACCTATAGGAAATGTGATTTTGAAACAAGCGCTTCAATACTTTTTCAAACAAACTTATTTGTTCTTCTTTTATTGGTTCGAGGAGCATAGTCTGAAGGTCCTATTCACATTTTAAGAGAGCCAAATTGTTTGTTACCGAACCTCTTAGACCGTACACACATGTGAAAAGGCTTTTAAAATGTCGGTTATTTGTAAGTAAACGGTATAAATAACTTTGTGATTACTTTACTTACGGTTTATTTATATATTTTATGTTTAGTGCGATTCTTGGCGTCTGAACAATTATTATTTATATTTTTTGTGTAACTATTAGCTAATGAAACAAGCTTAGCCCACCTGATGATAAGTGGTGACCACCGTCATAACAAAGCATTGCCTCGTAGGTCATGCACGTCAGGAACGTGCCCTACGATGCTCTGCCTTGCGTCCATCATTTTGAGGCATACAGATGTTTAGCCACACGTGCTGGTAATTTCACCCACACGCTTCAAATCCAAAAGTAAATGGTTTCGTTTAGTGACTATTTCCTATAAATAAGCAATAGCGATAGCAACAGCAGTAAATAGAGACGTTGCTTGTATATGAGAATGTCTCAAAAATACATGTGAAATGCTCCGCCAGGGGCTCAATTCTAGACCAGTGACTTTTTTGTCACGGTAGATATATATCACAAGAACTGTCAGTTTCTTTAGTGAATTTGACAGTTCTTGTGATATATATATCTACCGTGACAAAAAAGTCACTGGTCTAGAATTGAGCCGTGAGAAATGTTTATTCAACTTCACAGTCTTCAACTGTTACGTGTATCGTATCGCTATTGCTTGTTTTAGGTAATAGCTCTGCGGAGATGATGTTCTATTCTTCTTCTTATCGTGTCACTGGTTCTTTCGAACCAAGTGTGGTGAAAGGATTTAAGTGCGCCTCAAAGAGGCTCCTTTCGTGCACTTGACACATATTTTAGAACTTTTTAGTTTCTACGATATGCCGGTTTCCTCACGATGTTTTCCTTCACCGTTTGAGACCACTGGCATTGTGTTCATGAATTGGGCAGAAAAACTCATTGTTACACGTCTGTATTTGAACCCACGACCTTAGGATCGGAAGGCGGGCTCGCTACCACTAGTCCACCAGCGCTCTCTGTGTTCTGATGTTTCATTAAAAACACATTGGTATACTTATAAAGTCATAATTGAATATGTATTCTTTGTTGCAGATATTCTAATGTGGTGTTGCGGTAAATAAATGTAAGTATGCGGTCACAAATTATTCTGTAATGTTTGTATGCAACCTTAATAATCATCATCATTTTATAATTAGATTTTTTAATTAATTACGTGCAGGTAGCTAGCGGATATTAAATTATATGAGGAAGTCCACTGCTGGGCATTAGATAAACAGTAGGCCTACCAAAAGCTCTGTCTGGCTCTGTCTCTGGCTCTGGTTTTGAGCCAGTGTGAGTGCTTACCAGTGTATACTATGTTTGTGATCTTTCAACGTAGGATTTATTTAGTCAACATTCACACATACTCAAAACCAGAGCCAGAGACAGAGGCAGACAGAGCTTATGGTAGGCCTACTTATAGGGTATAGGACAAACTGATGCAGACACTACAAAAACGTTATTTTTATTTCTTAATTTGCTTTTCTGCTGAAACATAGCAGTTCCCGAAGTCGGAGTTTTGCTACGACATTTCGTTACCAAATGTTGTTTTCGTTTCGCCTATTTGTCTCTCTCTATTGTATGGAGAAAATATGAGACGGCAAAAATACGATACGTAGTTCGAGTTGTTGTCTCATCTTTTCTCCATACAATAGACAGAGACAAATTGGCAAAACGAAAACAACATTAATGGTAACGAAATGTTGTAAATGCACTGGGACTTCGGGCTCAGATTTGGATATATTTTCTGATTTGTATCAAAATAGAATAGAATAAAACTTTATTGTACAGCAATGTGAAAGATTACAAATAAGAAAACTAGAGGTACAATCGCTAAGAGCGATCTCTTCCAGACAAGCTTTGGATGGAAAGAACATGGTAGCATGAGTAGGTTAGGTACGTAACATTGTCAGTTGAGCTATCTCTAGATATTTTGCAAATATCTGCAGATAGCTCAAATGTTTCATGTCATTTTTGTACAATAAAAAAATGTTTATATTTTTTTTTAATTAACCTATTTTGTCCCACTGCTGGGCAAAGGTCTCCCCCAAAGACTTTCACTTATCTCACATAAGTGGAAGTAAGCTTAAGTTTATATTACATAATTTTAATTTTGATTTGGATCAGTTGAGCTATCTCTAGATCGTTTGTAACGATCTGCAGATAGCTCAACTGTTTCTTGTGTATTTTGTACATTTTGTAAATATTTGTTTAATTGTAAGTTTTTTGTGTAAATAAATTTTCTTTACAAAATGTACCTTTAACTTCACAAATGGTTATTTTTACGTCACGATTACTCTTAGTTAAGTTTCCCAAGGTTAAAAACAAAGCAGGCTGTTTATATACAACCTTATATGCCCATGTGCATATATAGGCATGCTTCCTGGTTGGTTTCTGAATGAGACTAGACCATGGATACCTATTTGTTATTTGACCATATGCTCAGGGTAATTGGAGCTGCATTCATAGGATTAATTTCCGTTTTGTTGATATTATTTATAAAAATAAAGCAATGTAATTCTCAAGCTCGGTAGACATTCAACATCATACAAAAAAGGTATGAACCAAGCCGTAGTTGCCTGTTCTTCTAGGCTTGGTCGCGTGGAACTGGCACCTAGACTCACCTAGCTCCTAAGGTCCAATTTCACCGTTGAAATTGAACGCGTTCTACTGACGTTTAAACTCGTTTAAGCATTCAGTTGGTACATTTTTCTCTAAACGCGCTTAAAGACCTGTCAATGTCGTTGCATTTCTTTTGTGTACGTACATATAAACGAGTTTAGTTAAACGCGTTTAACGGTGAAATTGGACCTAAGAAGTTTCCGTAAGCCGGGACAGGCCGCTAGTTTAAAAATATAATGAGGAGTAAAAAAAGTTTAACCCCTTTTATTTTACCCCAATTGCCGGGTAAAAATAGACAACGATTTTGAAAATATTTTTACTAAAATGCTCAATATTTAATTTATTAATTACACACCTGGTTTACTTACAAATAAACTTACAATTCAACAAATATTTAAGAATTGTACAAAACACGCAAGAAACAGTTGAGCTATCTGCAGACCGTTACAAACGATCTAGAGATAGCTCAACTATTTGCAAAAGTTATATCATATATTTTTTTTATTGACAAAAATTTGTTTCGTGGTGTTTTTAAGACAAAGTGCTGTGGTAAAGTAAATGCCATAAAGTCAAGCTTCCTGATGGTAGGTAACCATGAGCTGAAGGGCCGATTGCGACGCACATCACAAATCACAATGCAGTTCGATCAACGGACGCAGAAGCAAGTGACCACATCCTGTGTGGTAGGGCTACCACTTTGGTACTGACAGACGTGCTCAAAAAAAGCATGCTAATAAGCTTGCTTAAAATTAGCATGCTCTGCAAACTGTTCACATTTGTCAGAAATAAGCATGCTTGTTTTAAAGCATACTTTTAAATAGGCAAACATAATTATACTAAACAAACATTTGTATGTTCAGACGTGCTCGGATCACGCCCCCCCTACCCGCGCCTCAGGTAGCATGCTCGAAAATCAAACGTCGTTTGATTTTTGAGCACGCTCTAAATAAGCATGCTCATTACATTACACACGTGCTAATAATGAGCACTTGCTCAATAAAAGCATGCTTTTGTGCTAGTAATGAGCACTTCTGTCCGTACCTCTCTATAAGAGGCGTACGTGTCATGGCGTATAAGCGTTTGGAAAAAAACTTTTTGGAATACTTACATGTTTGAATTAGGATTTTTTAAATCCTAATAACATGTTGTAGGGCACGTTCCTGACGTGCGTGACCTACGAGGCAATGCTTTGTTATAGGCGATGGTTACCGCTTAACATAAGGTGGGCCATAATATGCTTGTTCCATCAACTAGTAGTAGTATAAAAAAAAACTTTTTTGAACATGTTACTTTTTTAGGGTTTAGCCAAAAGGCAAAAACCCTTATAGATTCCCTTATAGATTCGTCATGTCTGTCTGTCTGTCTGTCTGTCTGTCTGTCCGACCGTGTCACAGCCATTTTTCTCCGAAACCATAAGAGCTACACTGATGAAACTTGACGAGTAGATGTATTCTGTAAACCGCATTAAGATTTTTACACAAACATAGAAAAAAAACTATAAATTTTGGGGGTCCCCATACTTCAAACTGAAACTCAAAAAATTTTTTTTCATCGAACCCATACGTGTGGGGTTATCTATGAATAGGTCTTCAAAAATGATGTTGAGGTTTCTAATATAGTTTTTTTCTAAACTGAATAGTTTGCGCGAGAGACACTTCCAAAGTTGAAAAAAGTTGGTCCCCCCCCTCTAACTTCTAAAATAAGGGAATGATAAAACTAAAAAAAAATATGTTGTACATTACTATGCAAACTTTCAACGATATTTGGTTTGAACGAGATCTAGTCAGTAGTTTTTTTTTTTATACGTCATAAATCGTAAACCGCAATTTACCTTTCGATGAACTACAAGAACCTTTATATTATGTTACTTGATGCTATGGAACCCTTCATGGGCGAGTCCGACTCGCACTTGGCTGCTTTTTTATATTTCATATCATATAAGTCAATCAAGTAGGCTTTCAAGATCGCTTGTTAGCCGAAAAGATACTGCAGTATCTTTTCGGCTGCCCCACGCTTTGGTGGCATGCCACCAAAGCATGGGGATGAACCCATACTTAAAATATAAAGACCATGCAAAATTGTTATTCGGCCGGACATTCTTTGGGCCAAAATATTAACCGATTGGGTCCCACAAGGTAGGCGTCGTAGAGGAAGACCCCGGAGAAGATGGCGGGACGATTTCGATTGTTATTTAAACGACTGGTGCATTGTAGCCAAAGATCAAGAGGTGTGGAAGAAGGGGAGGGAGGCCTTTGCCCTGCAGTGGGACGACCCAGGCTAAAAATAAAAATAAAATTGTTATGTAGCGTAATCTGATAAAAAGTGGTGCAGAATGCGGTCGAGAAACCTACCGTGTGTTTTGACATTGACCGTAATTTATAGCTATGCGAAAACTACTGTTTATAATACACGTTAGGAACCAAGCCGTAGTTCGTTGCCTGTTCTTCTAGGCTTGGTCGCGTGGAACTGGCACCTAGACTCACCTAGCTTTAAGACGTTTCAAAGTTATCCTTGGGATACTACTGAATAAATACATATTTGACTACACAAACTTTAACACCCCCTTGAAGAATTTTTTAATTTTTTAATTATGAGCAACATAGTTTTTATAGGTTTTATTTAGGACAACAAACAATTGCACTCACATATTACAAAACAATTATAAAGTACTAACTAGTTCCTAGAGTGTAATCAGCCCCGTTATCCGCAAATGAGACTTATGAAATATCTAGGCCCTATGAAATCTTCGAATAACTATTTCTATTTATTAAAACGTGTGTAGATAAAATGGAAGGGCTCACCCACAGCCCTAGGAAGCAAACTCATAAAACAATAGGTTGTTGTATTGTCATTATGGTATGGCCTGTCACTGGTGTGCCCAAATAAGAGCATCAGTGCGTCATGATCGTTCAATTGATTAGGAAGTTTAATACCGATTTAATAATTTTAATTTAATTCATAACTATCTCTAGTCTAGAGCGTTTGCTGTCTGCATTTAGTAATCTTCGTTTTTTTTTAGAGAACTAGCTGGTGGAAGAAGCTTAGTATGGCCCACCCAAGTGGTAGTCGTCACCTATACCAAAACATTGCCTCGTAGGTCACGCTCGTCAGATACGTGCCCTACGATGCACTGTCTTACTCAACTTGTGGCATTCAGCCTTACGTGCCAGTAATTTCACCGACACCCATAATCAAACCGAAACACACGCTTCACGGCAGAAATAGGCATGTGGTCGTATCGTACACACCCGGACGAGCCCTTCACAAAGAGCTCTACTACTACTAAAATTCGTATTTTTCCTTCTGCTTGACAGACATTGTGCTCAGTGGATTATGGTAATTAGTTTTATGAAGATATAAATACAAAATACAGTATAGAACTATATTCGGAGAAGCAGGTTCAGTTCCTTTGGGGCAAGAAAAATAATTCATATGTATAACAGTTCCATTTTAAATAAATAAAATGACATGCCTCTCAGCTCAGTTGGCAGTAGCTCTGCCTTCTGCGCCGTTGGTCGTGGGTTCGATCCTCACTGAGAACAAATATTTGTGTGGTGAACATAGAGGTTTGTTCTCTGTCTGGGTGTTATATTGTATTCTATGTACCTACCTATGTATTAAAAAAAAAAAAGTATTTCAGTATTATATCAGCTGTCTGGTTCCCATAGTACAAGCTCTGCTTAGTTTGGGGCTAGATAATGTTGTGTGGGTTGTCCGCATTATTTATTTATTTATTTTATAACAGTTCCATTGACGTGAAAAGTTCGGATAAGCGCAATAAACTGAAAAAATAAAAAGGTATTAAAAACATTTCATGTTTTTAGTGGGATTCGAACCAGCACTTTTGCATCTGTTAGTCGTCCAATACACCTCAGGAGTCATCTCAGGTTGGCATTACGAGTATAATCTAAACAGTAATGCCATTGTTAAGCTTCTGCACACAAATAAAAGCGTGTTGGTATATCGGAGGCTGCGCACGCGCATCGACAGAGACCTTGAAAAGACCGGTCCGTTATGCAACATGTCTACATTTATAATCGGATTGACAGGCTGTGGTCACCGCTCTACGAAGCACACCGCACTACCTATTCATATCTAGACTTCTTAGTATTCTTTTGTTTTGCTAAGCGCCTCTGTTCGGTTATCTAAAATATTGTAGTTTTTTGTAAAGCTTTGAGCACATCTAAGCGATCTGTGTAACGCTGTCAAATATTACAGTGTTTCACTGATCACCATAGATATCGCCATAGCTATCGCTATAGCTATCGCCTAGACGAGCGCAAGTCAAAAAATATTGCTAAAATAAGGTTTTGTATCGTTAGTTTATTTGCTTATAACTTCTCGTTGCGTTAATACTTCTCAACACTGAAATTTCCTATTTTATTTTTATTAAAAAAAACAGTAACAGTATATATAAGGGATAAAGCAGTAGTTTGTTGCTTGTTCTTGCGTCGGCTTGGTCGCGTGGAACTGTCACCTAGACTCACCTAGCTTTAAGACGTTTCAAAGTGATCCTTGTGATAAAACTGGATAAATATATTTTGACTCTGACTTTGAAAAACATTAGCCAAAAGAAGCCAGCAAAGCTCACAGTCAAAATTATTTGTTCTCGAGCTTTTGTAATATTTTGGCTCATTGACATAGTATGGGAGTATGGCGCTTAGTCGTTGGCGTATGGTCAAATCGCTTCTCCCTTGACACGTCTTCACGCCTCTTCAGACGGGCGCACCCCTTACTTTATGTGATCCTTGCGTATTTATTGATTTTATAGTGTTTACTACGCTTATGAAAATCACAAAGATTTTTATAATATCCCAAAAGATAAGAGCTGAGCGGGATTTGAACCCGCGACCTTCCCCTTGGTACGGGGCTGTGCTGACCGCTGCGCCCTTGCGTAGTTATGACCTTTGCTTGACTTGACTTTGACTAACTTAAAGTTGCAGGAAAAAGCTTCTAAAAAGCTTAGTTCAGTGAACCCTTTAGACCGAGATTTGCCTCAACAAGTCACTTCCGTGCATTGACCGTGACACACGATCTGTTTGTAAGTGGCATCTTGTGGGCAGACACTGATACTGATTGAATTACTGATAGAAAAAGATCTGTTTGTCTGTAACCTACAGAACAGTTTTTATGTCGATTTGGTTGGTACCATTTTGGTTGGTACAATCTTAGCCGTACTCAAGACGATCTGTTTCGTAAATCTTATCATGAGGATAAGAACACTCGAAACAACTTTAACGAAAGTTTAACAAATACTAGTGCGGGTATTGTTGAGCAAAAACTGGATGATCTGTGCACGGCTGTTAGCTGTGTGAACGAGCGCGAGCAGGAGGTGCGCGGACCGCGGCGTGAGGCGGTACCGCGCCCGCGCCCTTTACCTGCCCCTCCAGCTCCGTCATCGGTACCTACGCGCGCTCGAGTGGACAAAACGTTGCCTCAGCAAGAGCTGAGCGATTTGAATGACACGCCCTATATACCTAGTTATAGGGATATTGCAGACACGGTTCGGAATGAATCACGCAAAGATAAGGAAGGTTTTACGATGGTAACAAGAAAGAAAGTTGTATACAGATATAGAAACGCAAGAGGTGTTTTACAAAATACCAGCAAATTACAGGCGGCGGACTCTATTGCGTATGTTTATTTGTCGCGTACGAAGAAAAGTATAATGGTAAACGATATTAAAGACCACATAAAAGAAATGAAGGAGGAATGTCTAAATGTAGAAATGTTGACTCAGATAAAGGATACCAACTTTAACTCCTTCAAAATAGCCGTTCCGACTTCAAAACTAACTAAGTTTTTACAAAAAGAATTTTGGCCTGAGGGATTGGTATTTCGGCGATACCGACAACCGCGTTCCACTGGGAACGATACCGTGGTACCTAATAACTAAATTATGGTTGTACAACCTAAAGAGAACATACAATTTGTGTCTTTTAACTGCCAAGGAGTTAAAAGATCTATTCAGCATGTAAAGGATTTGTGTAAGAATGCAGACGTCATTGCTCTTCAAGAGACTTGGCTGATGCCGTATGCCTTGAATTTCGTGAGTGAAATTGATAAGGAGTTTGGCTGCTGGGCTAAGTCCTCCATCGACACGTCTGCGGGGGTGCTGCGGGGTCGACCCTATGGAGGGGTGGCGCTAATGTGGCGCTCGAGCCTATTTACCAGCGCTGATGTTGTGCAGTGTGACAGTGACCGGGTAGTGGCAGTGCGCTTAGCTCAAAGTGATCGGAGTCTCCTAGTATTTAGTGTCTATATGCCTACTAACGATGAGGATAATCTGCCAGAATTTATCCAGTGTCTTGCGCAAATTAGCGCTGTGATCGAAAGCTGTGAGACTGAAAGTGTTTTGATCTTAGGAGATTTCAACGCGCATCCGGATACTCTTTTTGGAAAAGAGCTGGCTGATTATTGTAGTGAACAGTCATTATGGTGTGTGGACTTAGAGAGACTCGATCCGGATACATATACATATGTGAGTGACATGAACGGAGCTTGTCGGTGGCTTGATCACTGCATTGTAACTGCCGCGGCGGCCAATCTGGTGACGGATACCTATATAAAATATGGCACATATTGGTCTGACCATTTTCCTCTAGTCATAAACTGTAATTTTAATTTGATTAGACCTAAAGTAACGTATGATCAGAGTCAAGTGCATAATAATAAGTTACAATATGTATGGGGTAATAGGGAACAGGAACAAATAACTAAATACTCGTTACTATGTGATGACAAGCTCTCTGAAATTTATAGTAGATATAACTTGGATAATGTAGAACTATTTTTAAATGAATTTAATGATTATAAATGTATTGATAAACTTTACTGTGATATTGTTAGAGCGTTGCAGTCGGCAGCCAAACAAAGTTATGAAATAAAATATAATGGAAAAAGACAGAAAATTGTTGGATGGAATTTTTACGTTCAGCAAGTACATGGCAAGGCGAGAGAGCATTTTACTTGGTGGGTCCACTATGGTAGGCCTCGCTCGGGTTATTATTATGAAAATATGACTGCCTCACGTAGGGCCTTTAAAGCCGCGCTTAAGTATGTACAATCTAATCAAGAAAAAATTAAAATGGATATGCTGGCTCGACATCGTGGTGCTGGTAATTTTGTTGATTTTTGGAAAGAAACAAAAAAAATGGAGTGCAAGAGTTCTTTACCTTTAAGTGTGGAGGGGGAGCAAAATCATAAAAACATAGCAAATTTATTTCGAAATCACTTTGACGTAAAAAAAAGTTTGCAGGACAATAGTAATAATGGAATTAGCGAAAGTAATGTTACGTTTAGTCAAGCGTTGGATACCCATAATGTTACAGTTACCCCGAAACAGTTAGAAACTATCTTGAGAAAAATGAAGCGTGGCAAGTCACCGGGCCACGATGGCCTCAGCATAGAGCATTTGATTTATGCGGGTCAGTATGTCTGTAAGGTTTTGGCGCGGTTTTATAGTTTGTGTGTGCGGCATTGTTACCTACCTGAAGAGCTCATTAGAACTCTTGTTGTACCTATCGCGAAAAACAAAACTGGTGATATATCGAGCATGGCCAACTATAGACCCATTTCATTAGCCACAATAATGGCCAAGGTACTTGAACGAGTCATTAGTTACCACCTATGTAACTTGAGTAATGATGATGGACAGTTTGGTTTCCGACCTCAGGTTTCAACTGATATGGCAATATTCTCTCTGAAACAGGTTGTCAGTTACTACAAGCAGCGTAATACCACTGTCTATGGTTGTTTCCTGGATCTGAGCCGTGCCTTTGATACTATAAGCCATGAGAAACTGTGGAAAAAGCTGCGTGCAGATGCAAGCGTCCCGGCTGATGTTGTTGATCTTCTCGCGTACTGGTACCGAAATCAAACCAACAACGTCAGGTGGGGATCTCAGCTATCAGATAGCTACCAGCTTTCTTGTGGTGTGCGGCAAGGAGGACTCACCTCTCCTGATCTTTTTAATATCTACGTAAATGGGTTGATCGCGGAGCTGAGCGGCACCGCAGTTGGGCTCAGGCTGGATGACAGATATGTCAACAACCTGAGCTATGCTGACGACATGGTGCTGCTCAGCCCCACGATCAAAGGCTTGAGGAAACTGTTAAAAATCTGTGAGTTGTTTGCAAATGAACATGGCTTGTCTTACAATGTTGGTAAAACAGAAATGGTGATTTTCAGATCAGGAAAGGGACCAGAAAACGTACCGGAAGTACGCCTTAACGGACAGCCTGTAAAAATTGTGGATCAGTTTAAGTACCTTGGCCATATTGTTACTTCTAGCCTTAAGGACGACGCGGATATAGAGCGGCAACGTAGGGCACTCTGTATAGTGGGCAACATGATTGCACGAAAGTTCAACAAGGCCTCGCCTGACGTAAAAAAGACACTGTTTGCTTCCTTTTGCCAGACGTTTTACTCGTGTCAACTCTGGATAAATTATACCAAGAAGTCACATGATGGTATAAGGGTGGCCTACAATAACATCTTTAGGCACCTTATGGGGCTGAGGCGTTACTGCAGCGCCTCAGGCATGTTTGCAGAAGCCAGAGTTGACACGTTTAATGCCATCCAGCGAAAGCGAATTGCGTCCTTTATGGACAGAGTTAATAGTTGTCCCAACTATATCATCAAAAGTTTGGCAGACAGACTAATGCTGACGGCAATGTACCGACGATGGGTGGAAATTGCCACCTAGACTAGCAGTAATATATTTTTATATTCTGCACTTATTTTACTGTATTTTTTTTTTTTTTTGTATTGTGTACCAAATTTGTATTTTTATATTGTTTTTATATTGTTTTACACTGTGTTTGTATAAATGTGTCAACCTATGGACCACGTGTCTGCAATAAAGAAATATTATTATTATTATTATTATTATTATTTTTCATACAACCAAGTGTATGGTAAGGTTTACCTGATGTATAGCGGTTACCGACACCTATGGACGCTTGCAACACCAGACGTCCGTTAAAACACACCATTAGAAGAACCCCGTCCTATTTTCTTTAAAAAACTCGGCAAAGTTATTTTTCTCGTAAACTTGGAATGGTGAACTGTAAAATGTATTTGGCAAACAGTAGATGAGAAAAACCAAAGTTATTTAATTCAATAAGTTTAAGCGTTAAAGTTTTTATACCTACAGATTAATTTATCCGTAACATTAAAATATATCCATCTCTTATAAGCTAGACAAAAACAAGGACTAAAGATATATCCAATCTTTTTAAAATAAGGACTGACATTTTTATTTGACGAATAGCGTTACTTTGAAAAACGTCTGAAAGATCACTTTAAAATATTAATATTACTTGAACAATAACTACAAGGTGTATTTCTTTATATCCTTACGCCAATGCGTCTACGTCCGCCTGCGAATTGCAAAATAGCTAAAGAATGTCTGAAATTCTCTCCGCGCCACCTCAACCCCGTGTCCTTATAACTCAACCACATTAGCATAATGCCTAGCCAGCTATGCTCCACAGACAGACTCCAAGTTACAAGAGAAAGGTGGCTACAAAAAAGTTTTCGGCACAGAAATTGACAATAACCACCATTATGACTGTAGGAAGCAGTAATAATCAAATCAAATCAAGCGTGTATTTTAGTTGAATGCAAGAATCACTTTGAAACGTTATAAAGCTAAGAGAGTCTAGGTGCCAGTTTCACGCGACCAAGTCTAGAAAAACAAGCAACAAACTACTGTGTGTGATCAGTGAAAAGCTGTCAAATATCGCTGCCGCAGATCGCTTAGATGTGCGCTTTATTTTGCTTGGAGCTGGATCGCGTTTTGTGAAATGTCGAAATTACAAGCTTAACCCTAAAAAAAAAAAAAAAAAAATGCGGGCAATCCACACAATACTATCTAGCCCCAAACTAAGCAGAGCTTGTACTATGGGAACCAGATGGCTGATAATAATACTTGAATATTTTTTTTTTGTAAATACATACATAGAATACAATATAACACCCAGACAGAAAACAAACATCTATGTTCGCCACACAAATATTTGTTCTCGGTGGGGATCGAACCCACGCCCTCAAGCGCAGAAGGCAGAGCTACTACCAACTGAGCTGTGAAGGCAGTCTAAACTAAGATTAAAAGTAATAACTGTTTTAAATCCCCAACTTATGGCAAGCTACAACCTGCCTTAGCATGCCACCAGCCCACGCATTCTACCTGAACCGGCCCAAAAGGCTGTAGAACAACAGCGAGAGATATGCCTGTCTGACTGTACATTGTAACGACTATAGGTATTTCAAGCTGCTTCAGTGGACTGTTGATTTACTATAGCTAATTGCGACGGGGAATTTGGTCTAGTTGCTGTTTGCAATTATTAATTAAACAAGCTAGAGCACATTTTATTCGTTGAAAGTAAAAAGTTTGCTACATTATTATTTGTAAGTTTTTATTTTATTTTAGCAAATAAAAACGGTGTGCCTTCAAATTTAGAGATGCTCCTATCCTATCCTCGTGGTCTCAACACTGTGAAGATAGGTTGGCGATAAATAAGACGTCTATCTAAAATCCTGTCCCAGATACTTAAACAGCGTCCCGTATATAAGAAAATGCTCGGGAGAGAGTGGAAAAGCTCCTACAAATGGCGTAGGTATTAACGTTTGCGCATTTTGACAACCCTCTTCGGGATGAATCGAAATTGCTGTACCTACTACTGGTCAAATAAAGAGAGCAGCGGCCGGCGTTTTATGCAGAAAATCATACCTGTCATTATTATCGGTTAGATAAATTAAATAGTAAACTTATAACATCTGTCGTGTAATTTGAAAATGGAACGAAATTTTACTCCAAAACACTACAACCAAAGAGGTGACTTAGCAAAGGTTTTATTCAAATTTATTCCATCGTTCCATCCTCTTTTGCTGGCCTTTTTAGTAATGTAACTATATCAGCAGTAAAGTGATTTTGTTGAGTATGGTGTTGGTATTCATGGTAATTCCTTTGTTTATGCAATCGTTAATCTCGAGTCCTTCTTGGAAAGCTATCAGTTCAGATGAATCGCATTAGTTTGCGCTCTGCATGTCAATCAACACCTGCATGAGCTGATTTAATAGACTTGTTTGTTTCTAGAAATAAGAATGGAAGTTTTGAGAAGAGGTACTCATAGCCGAAGCATTTAAAAATACCTTCATCCTTTATCAACATACTGGGTGTCTAATACTACCAAAAATATAAGCGTGATCTTTCAGGGTGTTATTATTAATCCTGGCGTAGCGTTGGACTAGTTGATCCGTGTTTTGTCTCTTGCATTGACATGCAATTGTCAACTCGAACAAATGTGACAAAACACGATTTAACTACTCCAGCGTTGTGCCAGGATTATTAATAACACCCTCAGTGTTTTCTATGGATTGCCAATAAATCACCATTCTTTGGTTCAAATCTGGTCGTGCACCGATAAGATTTTCTGTTTAAAATGTGTATGAGCTTATGTCAGTGCTCTCAAACGGTGAAAGCAAAAAGCATGTCATAGAACCTAAGAAGTTTTATAGCATTGTGCCTATCTTATAAGGAGCCTATTAGTGACGCACTTCAAAATCATATAATCTTTTCACCACACTAGTTCAAACGAACTAAATACAGGAAAACTAGAGATAGGGAAACAGTCACGTACCCTGGAACCAACACTGTTATTCCTTGTCTCGTGGGTTATTTTTCAATTTTAGCGCGGAACACTAAGTCCGAGTATGTCTCCCCGACCTTCCGCCGAGGTCCGCCCGATTTGGTCAGGTCGTCGGGACCACTGGTGCCCTTACGCGTGACATTGACAACTGGTGGCATTCTTCAACCGACCGCGGAAATGAGGCATGTTATTGCAGCGGAGGTAAATTAAGAAAATTGCTGTAATTTCAACAGTTACGAGTTGATCGTGCTTATTGAAACGATTACGAGTATGTCAAATTATAAAGTTTATTTTATATAAAATCAAAAACTTTCGATATCGTACTTGAAGATTTGAACAGATTTTTGATCGACACACTTTTCACAAAAAAAAATCCTAGCCTTTTTTGTGTTAAGCTATCCTGTAAGTAGCAGTCGTTACGCCATGACGGACGCCTAGGAACGGCCTATAAACTTTGTCACCAAATTTTTGACCACTCTTTCTTACCGTGTCAATAGCTAGCTCTTTCGAACCCAGTGTGGTAGAAGGATTTAAGTGTGCCTCTGAAAAGGTCCTTTCTGTGCACTTGACACATATTTTCAAACTTTTCGCCTCAACGACATCACATTCCGATTTTATTACTATAATGACCACTAATTCAAATAAATGTATTTTCCTTCTTATTTACTACCACCATTTCTGCCGTGAAGCAGCATTGCTGTTTCGGTTTGAATGGTGTTGGGTGCCGGTGACATTACTGACACTTGCGGCTGATCAGTTGTATGTCTCACGAAATCTACGAAGCAATGCTTTGTTATAGGCGTTGGTTACCACTTTACATCAGGTGAGCCATATGCTCGTTACATCAGATTGTTGCATATAAAAATATGTTTTTAGTTATTCATTCAAGATTTATTTAAAAAAAAATTATAATCGTACCTTTTCTGGTTCAGCCCGGCACTTTTGTTACGTTACCTCTCATCCAAGCTAGACCAAACTGACATGCTCCAGGCACTTTCAAGCACTAGGTACCATAAGCACTAGCTTCACAAAAGGTAACAACATTGGGCCCTTTCTGAACCGCGCGGGTTAAAGGGCACTTTCTCTTGTACACTGCAACAGACATGTCACTGAGAACTGTTTGTTAGCTAAAATAAACTCTATTGTGTACGAATATAGATTCATTTTGGATTTCTTTATGTTTTCTTAGAGCAAGTGAAATGAACTTGCATCTTGGCCGTGCCTCTGACTGACACCCAAAGGCTCAGCGCAAATGAGCTACCAGCTATAGTCACCAGTGGCCAGCGATTAGTAGTTCACTCGCTTTTTCATACATTTTGTGTATGAAATGAGTCTTTGTATGAGTCCTTGTGCAGATTTAAGTCTGCGCTGGCGTTCAGTGAAACGCTGTCAAATATGACAGTGGTATTTGACAATATTACCACCATACTACTCGTATACCACAACAATCCAAAATACTACGAGTATATCTTAATTACAATATGAATAGCTTCAAGAAACACGTTAAAAAATTCCTCCAGGTAGGCAACGCAGCGACAGCACCTTTGGTGTTGTTGGTGTCTATGGGCGACGGTGACCGCTTACCATCAGGTGGGTCGTAAGCTCGTTTGTCTAACTTTTACATAAATAAAAATAAAACCATCTATAAGTACTATAGGAAACGAAAGATACGGAAGAAATGTTTTGCAAGCCCACCGTTTGGCTAACCGCCCGTTGGATGGGTGGCTGTTAGCCTGGTTTTAATCTAGTTTGGGGCAGCATTTATAAATTCCCTTGTCTGTTTTATTCCAGAGTCGGCATGGAGAGCCGAGTGGGGCTGGACTACATAGTAGAGCATGCGGAGTACGCGGGGAAACTCGCGGCGGCGCTCACCTCGCCTGCCAAGCCCGTCAAGAAACAGGTACCTACCTATACCAAGCCGCTAATACAATAAAATCACCAACCTCAGACCAACAATAAAATCATCAACCTCTCCTCTTTACCGTCGTCAATTTTCGAAGCATTAAAACCTTGGAATTTTCAAGTCAAGAGTGAACAAGTGGATTATAGCTAAGCGTGCTCCACCTGAGGCTGCATTTTCACTTTCCATCAGGTGTGATGGCAGTCAAACGTTTAGCTATCAAAAAAAAAAATCCTTCTTATAACCCTCATCCTAACCTAGAGGAAGCTGTGCCATAGATATCTACCAAAAAACATGGCTGGTATTTCAGAACAATAAATGTTATAGAGCAGAAAAAACAAATACAATTACTTTATTTATTTACCAAAAAGAAAATTAAGCTACCGCTAGACTTGAGTGTCAAAACACCCAAGCCCCCCTCACCAGGTTTAGCCCACGAGTCGACGTGGTTACCGGGGTGTGGCCGCTGCTGCATGCAGGACAGCTACTTGGAGCCACTGGTGAGAGTTCGTAGGCTGTCAACGATTTTAGCAGTCGTTCCACCGCCTGTTACAGCCGACTGGCAGAACGACACGCTGACACCCCACGACACCCCCTGACACAGTTTACATAATAAAATATTACTGGCTGTCCCCGCGTGATTTCATCATCATTATTGGAAATCCTACGAAGATCATCTGAAAGGATGTCTACCATGCAGAATTATTAGCTGTAGTATTAAAAGCAAATTATAACGACAATTGTTTCAAACTTGATTTGATTAGGAACCACGCACGCGTCTCTTGGTTTTGGGCCATGAGCAAAGACTTACGGGGTAGCCTCTATGAAGTCCCTTCACACACAAAGAAACAACAGAACCAGCATTTTAGTAGTTTTACTCTAATTATGAACCAATCGTCAATTACCATATACCCTGCCGCAAAACCACCCCATTAAGATTTAAATCAACCCAGTTTAAAACCGCATAAGGTAATTTAAACTGGCACATATTTCGTGACAAAAAGGATTTACAATTGACCTGGTCAAAGTGGTCAACCAACTGGGTCATGAATAACCCATGACATTATGAAACGACTATTTTGTGACAAAATTACTGCTTAATTAATGAAACTGGTGGTATATTTCGAGCAAAATTGCAAAATAATGACGAACAAATTATATCTGCGTAGCAAATGCTACTGTGTCACAACCTCATCATAATCATCAGCCTGAGAAGGCCACTGCTGGACATAGGCATCTCCACTTTAATGGCACTTTAAGGAAAAACGGTTTTGAGCTTTCTCCATCGTAGAAATTAAATAAGTTCAAAAGCATGTGTCAAGTGCACGAAAGTAGCCTCTGAGGCGCACTAAATATCCTTTCGCCACACTGTTTTTAAAATCCAGTGACACGTCAAGAAGAAAAAGTCTTCTTCATGCACGAACTTCCCAATATTCCCTGCCTTAGATAAAAAATCTAGAAAAACACATTAAAATAATGTTTCAATGTAATCTTTAAGTATAGGTTTATTTAATAAAAACGAAAGGTTTTTATGGAAGAATTTTAAAGGTGCATCTTCCAGTGTTTTCCATCACTGATTGCCATGTTCTGTTCTGCAGGTGTTCGAGCTACTGTCAGCGCTGTGCGTCTACAACGCTGATGGGTACGCGAGGGCGGTGGACACCCTTGATCGGTATAAGGTGCGTATTGATCTCTCCTTCTTTTTTATTAGTTTTGAGAAGACGTCACACTGCGTGCATTGCGTGGCATGCGAAGCAGTGACAACTAGACTGTAGATGCGGTCACTGAGCTGCCATGCAGTGTAACTTAAAATGACAACAAATCTTCGTTTAGCATTTTTCATGATAGCTTTGCATACGACGCCTTTGATACAATACTTATTCAAGCTTTTTTTGTAGCAATACTATTGAGACCACTTGTCTGAATCAAAATATCGGCTAGGATATTAAGTTCACTGGATGTACATAACTGCCTCCATGGATTAGCGAATCAATGGGGGCTTAATTTTAGTCACCACGCTAATCAGGATTTGTGGCTGCAGAGTTGATAATCCTATAGTGCCCAATGCCCATCTCATAGTGAGTTACCTTAGTCACCTCTTATATCTACTGGAGGAAGTCATTCTAACAATATAACAATATCAGCCTAAAGAAGTTCTAAGTATTTTCAGGAAGAAAGATA